>OX424552.1:7500-687735 GCA_949152445.1 Cerastis rubricosa
CCTAACCTAACCTAACCTAACCTAACCTAACCTAACCTAACCTAACCTAACCTAACCTAACCTAACCTAACCTAACCTAACCTAACCTAACCTAACCTAACCTAACCTAACCTAACCTAACCTAACCTAACCTAACCTAACCTAACCTAACCTAACCTAACCTAACCTAACCTAACCTAACCTAACCTAACCTAACCTAACCTAACCTAACCTAACCTAACCTAACCTAACCTAACCTAACCTAACCTAACCTAACCTAACCTAACCTAACCTAACCTAACCTAACCTAACCTAACCTAACCTAACCTAACCTAACCTAACCTAACCTAACCTAACCTAACCTAACCTAACCTAACCTAACCTAACCTAACCTAACCTAACCTAACCTAACCTAACCTAACCTAACCTAACCTAACCTAACCTAACCTAACCTAACCTAACCTAACCTAACCTAACCTAACCTAACCTAACCTAACCTAACCTAACCTAACCTAACCTAACCTAACCTAACCTAACCTAACCTAACCTAACCTAACCTAACCTAACCTAACCTAACCTAACCTAACCTAACCTAACCTAACCTAACCTAACCTAACCTAACCTAACCTAACCTAACCTAACCTAACCTAACCTAACCTAACCTAACCTAACCTAACCTAACCTAACCTAACCTAACCTAACCTAACCTAACCTAACCTAACCTAACCTAACCTAACCTAACCTAACCTAACCTAACCTAACCTAACCTAACCTAACCTAACCTAACCTAACCTAACCTAACCTAACCTAACCTAACCTAACCTAACCTAACCTAACCTAACCTAACCTAACCTAACCTAACCTAACCTAACCTAACCTAACCTAACCTAACCTAACCTAACCTAACCTAACCTAACCTAACCTAACCTAACCTAACCTAACCTAACCTAACCTAACCTAACCTAACCTAACCTAACCTAACCTAACCTAACCTAACCTAACCTAACCTAACCTAACCTAACCTAACCTAACCTAACCTAACCTAACCTAACCTAACCTAACCTAACCTAACCTAACCTAACCTAACCTAACCTAACCTAACCTAACCTAACCTAACCTAACCTAACCTAACCTAACCTAACCTAACCTAACCTAACCTAACCTAACCTAACCTAACCTAACCTAACCTAACCTAACCTAACCTAACCTAACCTAACCTAACCTAACCTAACCTAACCTAACCTAACCTAACCTAACCTAACCTAACCTAACCTAACCTAACCTAACCTAACCTAACCTAACCTAACCTAACCTAACCTAACCTAACCTAACCTAACCTAACCTAACCTAACCTAACCTAACCTAACCTAACCTAACCTAACCTAACCTAACCTAACCTAACCTAACCTAACCTAACCTAACCTAACCTAACCTAACCTAACCTAACCTAACCTAACCTAACCTAACCTAACCTAACCTAACCTAACCTAACCTAACCTAACCTAACCTAACCTAACCTAACCTAACCTAACCTAACCTAACCTAACCTAACCTAACCTAACCTAACCTAACCTAACCTAACCTAACCTAACCTAACCTAACCTAACCTAACCTAACCTAACCTAACCTAACCTAACCTAACCTAACCTAACCTAACCTAACCTAACCTAACCTAACCTAACCTAACCTAACCTAACCTAACCTAACCTAACCTAACCTAACCTAACCTAACCTAACCTAACCTAACCTAACCTAACCTAACCTAACCTAACCTAACCTAACCTAACCTAACCTAACCTAACCTAACCTAACCTAACCTAACCTAACCTAACCTAACCTAACCTAACCTAACCTAACCTAACCTAACCTAACCTAACCTAACCTAACCTAACCTAACCTAACCTAACCTAACCTAACCTAACCTAACCTAACCTAACCTAACCTAACCTAACCTAACCTAACCTAACCTAACCTAACCTAACCTAACCTAACCTAACCTAACCTAACCTAACCTAACCTAACCTAACCTAACCTAACCTAACCTAACCTAACCTAACCTAACCTAACCTAACCTAACCTAACCTAACCTAACCTAACCTAACCTAACCTAACCTAACCTAACCTAACCTAACCTAACCTAACCTAACCTAACCTAACCTAACCTAACCTAACCTAACCTAACCTAACCTAACCTAACCTAACCTAACCTAACCTAACCTAACCTAACCTAACCTAACCTAACCTAACCTAACCTAACCTAACCTAACCTAACCTAACCTAACCTAACCTAACCTAACCTAACCTAACCTAACCTAACCTAACCTAACCTAACCTAACCTAACCTAACCTAACCTTTTTTTTTTTTTTTTTTTTTTTTTTTTTTTTTTTTTTTTTTTTTGTTGTCGCTGGGAAAAAATGCATTACGCACACCCTCCCATCGGGGGATGGAAGGGTAGTGTGGGACTCCCCGGTCTGAGACCGGTATACCCACTAAAACGACCCAGCGGCATTCCCGCTTCGTCCTAGTGGCGGGGGACTGGGAAACCGGCACAGCCTTTACGTCCAGTCCTCCGCCGACGATGACCCGCACAGCGGACCTCACGCCCCCCCCGTGGGGAGGGGGACGGGCCCGGGAATGACAGACGAAGGTGGTGACGGGTGCAATGCGGGCGAAGGCACCCCCGCGCCTGTCGCCCGCCCGTCGCCACCATGAAGAGGGAGACCGCGTCTTCTCCGACCTCTTCTTCTTCTGCGGAGCGGCGCTGCGAGAGGGTCTTCCTCCCGCGCGCGCTCCGCCGCCTCCTTTTGCGAGACTACGTCCTCGCAAAAGGAGGCGACCGCTGACCAGGCCACCTCGCTCCCCAGCATGGCGTTGAACACACCGGGAAGCGAGAGGTCCTGTCCGATCTCCGCGATCAGACTGCGGCGCGGCTCGGACCAAGCTGGGCACACCTCGAGGGTGTGCTGCGCCGTGTCCTCCGCCGCGCCGCAGTCGTGGCACGCCGGGGCTTCCTCCCTCCCGATCCGGTGCAGGTACGTTCCGAAGCAGCCATGCCCGGACAACACCTGCACCAGACGGAACGAGAGGAAACCATGGGACCGCTCGAGCCAGGCCCGGAGGACCGGACCGAGCGCGTCCAACGTCCGGCGGCCAAAGGCGGCGGTGGCGAGGTCTTCCGTCCAATGGAGGACGATGGCGTCCCTCGCCTCCCGCCGCACGGCCTCCCGCTCCTCGGCGACGGGGCGCTCCCCGAGCGCCCTGCGATGCGCCGTCCACTCATACACCCTGGCCAGCACCCAAGCCTCCAACTCCCAAGGAGGGGTGCCGGCCAGAGCGCACGCCGCCGAAAAACCCACCGACCGGTAGGCCCTCGCCACCCGCAGTGCAATGGCCCTTTGGGGCTTGCGGATGGCGGTCGCGTTCTCCCTCCTGTGGAGGGAGTCCACCCAAATGGGGGCCCCGTACAGGGCCATGCTCCGCAAGATGCCGGCATAGAGGCGCCGGCATTTCGCCTTGGGCCCCCCCAGGTTCGGGAGGAGCCACGAGAGGGCGTCCGCGGCCTTCAACAGGCGCTTCGACAGCCCGCTGAAATGCGGGCCGAAGCGCCACCTATCGTCCAGCACCAGGCCCAGATATTTCATCCGGGGCTGGACCTCTATACGGACGCCCTCCACGACGATGTGGGCGTCGGGTGGGCAGCGCTGCCGAGGCCCGCGAAAGAACACGGCCTCGGTCTTGTGCAGCGCCACCTTCAATCCCAGGCGGCGGATCCTCTCTGCAACCAAGGATCCGCCAGCCGAGGCCAGACAGGCCGCGTCCGCGAAGCTCCTCCCCCGTGCAGTGAGCAGGGTGTCATCCGCGTAGCATATGACACTCGTGCCCGGGAGGAGGGCTCCCCGCAGCAGCCAATCGAACCCGATGTTCCACAGTGGGGGCCCAAGCACCGACCCCTGTGGAACACCGGACTCTGCGCCGTACCGCCTCACTGTGGCCGTCTTGTCTACGAGGAGGACCTCTCGGTCCTCCAAGTAACTGGCCAGGAGGCTCCGCAGATATTGGGGCACTCCGTGATACCGGAGCGCCTCCAATATCGTCGAGTGGGGCACGGAGTTGAAGGCATTGGCAATGTCGAATGACACCGCCAGCACTCCGTCCCCCGCCTCGACTGCCTCCTTCACCTGGCCCTTGAGTAGGGCCAGCGCGTCGATCGTCGAACGCCCACGACGGAAACCGAATTGGGCGTCCGACAGATCCGGCCCCACATCCCGCAAATGGCTCCCGAGCCGGGCGGCGACTATCCCCTCGAACAATTTACCGACCTCATCGAGCAAAACGACGGGCCGGTATGCCGAGGGGGAGTCCACCGGGCGTCCCGCCTTTCGGAGGAGGCAAAGCTGCCCCTCCTTCCACAGTTTCGGGAACCTTCCAGCCGTAAAGCACGCGCTGAAAAGGTCCCGAAACCTGTCCTCCATTTCGGAGGCAGCTATTGCCAGCACCCGTGCGGGGACGCCGTCCGGCCCGGGGGCCGTCTTCTTGGCGCGGAGGCTGAGTACCCCCGCGTAGATCTCCGCCGCCGTCACCGGGGGGACCTCCTCCTCCGGCGAAGCCGCCCCTTGCGGGGGATCCATTGTTGGTGGGGCGAAGTCGGTCCTGCGCGGAAACAGGGACCGGACCACCCCATCCAGCAGTGCTGGCTCGAGGGTCTCCGACAGTGGGGGACCATAGGGGTGGAGCTGGTTCCGCGCCGCCTTATATGGCCTCCCATAGGGATCCCTGTCGAGACCCTCCAGCATTTCGGCCCTCGCCGAGTCTTCTGCAGCGCCCATTGCAGACTTGAGGACCGTCGTCGCCTCTCGGTAGCAGGCGTATAGGCGGTCCTCTTCTGCCCGGACTCGGTTCTGGGCGCTGCGCCGTCGACTCCGCGCGTAGGCCCTTCTGGCCGCCACGCAGGCGGCCCGGAGTTCCGACAGCTCCTCCGTCCACCAATAAACGGCGCGACGGGGAGGCGGACGGCGAGACCGAGGCATGCTGGAATTGCACACCTCGGTCAGGGCCCCTCTGAGCCGAACCGCTGCGGCGTCTACGTCCAGGACCTCAACAGGGGGCGACAGCCAGTCCTGGAGGAAAGCCGACTCCTTGGCTGCCTCCCGGTCCAGGCGGGTGAGTGCCCATCGCGGGAAGGGAGATTGCCCAGCGCGGGCCATCCCCCCCCCTTGGGTGGAGATGTCGAACCGCACGTATCGGTGGTCCGACAAGGTCTCCACCATCTCAACCCGCCAGTTCACGACGCGGGCGGCCAGCGCGGGGGTGGCGAAAGTGACGTCCACCACCGACCCACCCTGTTGCCGCACACACGTGTGGACCGTCCCCCTGTTGAGGAGGGACATACCGCTTGAGGCCGCCCAGAACTCAACGGCGCGTCCCCGGACGTTGCACCCGGCGGCCGTGTTGCCCCAGGCCACCGACTTGGCGTTCAGGTCGCCCAACACCACGACCTGGCGAGGCGCCGCCCTCCCTACGACTGCAGTGAGGACCTCCAGGAAATCCTCAAAGTCCGAGAGAGGGCGGTTTGGGGAGAAATAGACCCCGACCAGGGCAATGTCCCCCCCCCACGCGGCGGCCACGTATCCCGGTCCCCTCTCTAAGAGCGAGAGGGGAGGGGAGTCCGTGGAAGACCGCGCCACCAACGCCACCAGGCCGTCCCGGTCACCCAGCCAACGGCCAGGGACCGAGTAAGGCTCGGCGACCACCGCCAAGTCCACCAACCACTCAGCCATTGTCTGCATCAGCAGATCTTGGGCTGCCCTGCAGTGGTTGGCGTTCGCCTGAAGGATGCGATGTTCGACTGTATCCATCAGTCGGACATCGCACCCCCCTCCGCAGCCGCCGCAGGAACGGCGGTACCAGCAGCCGCAACAGGCCCGGTTGGCGCCTGTACTTTGCCACGCTTAGGGGGAGGATTGCAGTTCCTCCCCTTCATCACGTGGTCCGCTTGGCTGCCACTGGCAGCACAGACCGAGCAGTGCGGCGTGGCGACCTTACAGGAGGCGGCTTGGTGGCCCCCCATGCCGCAGCGGTAGCAGGTGTCTGACCTGTCCACCGCGGACGGACACAGCGGCCGGGTGTGGCCGATGCCGAAGCACCGAAAACACCTCAGCGGCTGGTCCTCGAGTGCCCTGACCGCACCCGAGCTGAAGCCGACCGTCAGCCGGCCCTTCGCCAGGGCGGCTCTGGCAGCGGGAACCGGGCACTCAAGGCGGACGGTGCCCATGCCACCGCGGCCGGGCCGTATGTCCCGACTCTGGACCGCCGCGACGTCGCAGCCCCCTAACGCTGCGACCGCCTCCACCACCTCCTCCTTGGTGACGGAATCGTCGAGATCCGTCACCTCGAGTGTCACCAACTTTACCGGTCGGGCCACCTTGGCGGAGTCCGCGATGACCTCCCGCAGCTTAGCTGCAAAGAGGTCCGCGCGGGCTCCCCCCTCTGCCCCCGGGAACTCGAATAATCGAGCCCCGGCTTGGGTCCGCCGGCAAGACACACTGCCGATCCCCAATTGAGTGGGATCGGCATTGCTACGCGCCCGCACTAAAATTGACGCGTACGTCTCCCCTCGCTCCGCCGCCTCCGCGGTGAGGGTCACCACGACGGCCGCGGTTTTTGGGGAGACTAGCTGCCCCTTTCCCCTCGCTCTACCTCTACCTCCCCGCTTCCCCCCTCTCTGCCGGTCGTCTGCGACTGGCTGGGAGCAGGGACGGCTGGGGCGGCAGCCGCCGACGTTTTGGCTTTGCCCTTCCTCCTCCCGACCACTTCCGTCCACTCATTGGTCGGGGTGGTCGAGGGGAGAAGGGCGTCCTCCTGGACCTGGGATGAGGTGGACGGCCCCGGCTCGGAGGGCCCCTTATCCGCCGCAAGCGGCGGTCGGAGGCGCTTTTCCGGCAGGAGCCGGTCCTCTATTCCTGCCAGGCAGGCTCGCGTGAAGGCCCGCTCCTCCATTACCACCTTGCGGATTATGTCCTCAAGATTGGAGTTGGAGGAGGGGCTCTCTGCCGCAGGACTCGTCTTCTTAGACGTCGATGTCGAAGGCGTTGATGACGTCCTCGTCGTCTCGGCAGGGGCCTGCTGCGGCCGGGCCGTGGCTTCAGCCAGCTTGCGATGAAGCTCACTGACTTCCACCTGCAGGCGATCCACCCTCGCCTGCAGTTGCCGTGTCTCGTCAGTGGCCTTCCGCTGCACCAGCTCCTTGACCACACCAAGCAAGCTCGTGGCCCGACATTTGAGGGCCTTCTGGAAGGTCCCCTTCAAGTTTGAGGACTTTGAGGCAACCTCCAAAATTTCCTCCTCGTCCTCCTCCGCCATTTGTTCCAGCTCCAGCAGGGAGTGGTCCGCGTAGAGCACACGGGACGCACCGTACCCGGACTTTGCCCGGGTGACGTGCGCCCGCCTCTCCCTCGCGGCAACCCGCTCCTCAAGCTCCTGCTGGAGCTGCGCCCGCTGCGCAAGATCCAACTTACGTTGGGCGTCCGCGAGCCCAACGACGTGGGTGTCCGCGGCCGTCGGCTTTTTAGCCTTTGTCAGCCTCGCCGACCCTGACGCCGAGGAGCCCTCGGACCCATCCCGCAGGAAGGCCCGCTTTCGCGACTGCGAGTCGCCTGCACCCGAGACGCCAACCAGTGACTCATCGTCGGAGTCAGACAAATCCGACAAGTCCGTCCTTCCGAAGAAGCTAGCCGCAGACGGCGCGCGGCTAGCCTCTGACGCCGAAGCGTCGGTTTGGCCCTGAGAAGGGCCTTTGGGTTGGCCCTGAGAAGGGCCTTTGGGTTGGCCCTGAGAAGGGCCTTTGGGTTGGCCCTGAGAAGGGCCTTTGGGTTGGCCCTGCGAAGCAGGCTCTTGTGAAGGCCCTCTCCTCCATTACAACCTTGCGGATGATATCCTCAAGGTTGGAGGCGGGGCCCTCTGCCGCAGGGCTCGACTCGGCCTGTCGTGGCCGGGCCGTGGCTTCAGCCAGCTTCTGATGAAGCTGGCTGACCTCCGACTGCAGGCGATCTATCCTCGCCTGCAGTTGCCGCGTCTCGTCGGTGGCCTTTCGGTGGACCAGCTCCGCGACTACACCGCGCATGCTCGCGGCCCGGCATTTAAGGGCCTTTTGTAGGGTCCCCTTCAGGTTGGAGGACTTAGAGGCGACCTCCATAATCTCCTCCTCGTCCTCCTCCGCCATCTTCTCCAGCTCTGCCAGAGAGTGGTCCGCGTATATTACACGGGACGCACCGTACCCGGACTTGGCCCGGGCGACGTGCGCCCGTTTCTCCTTTGCAGCCACCCTCTCTTCCAGCTCTTGCTGGAGCTGCGCCCGCCGAGACAGATCCAGCTGGCGCTGGGCGTCCACGAGCCCAACGTCGTGAGTATACGCGGCTGCCGTCGGCTTTTTAGTCTTCGACAGCCTCGTCGACCCCGAGGCCGAGGAGCCCTCGGACCCCCGGCCCCGCTTCCGCGACCGAGAGTCGTCCGCGTCCGACACACTAAAAGGAGAGTCGCAGTCAGACGACTCGTCCGCCCCTCCGAAGAAGCTAGCCGCAGACGGCCCGCGGCTAGTTTCTGACGCCGGAGCGTCAGAGAGGCCCTGAGAAGGGCCTTTGGGTTGGCCCTGAGAAGGGCTTTTTGGTTTTAAAAACCGCGAGCGGGACTTTGCGTCCGACTTAGAACCGCGCGGCCGCTTCCCCCAAAACTTGGAGGGTCCGGCCGCAACAGATTGTGGTGACACTGTCACCCTCTCCAGAACCACCAGGGGCTCTGCTGGAGCAACTGCTCCCGTCTTCAATGACGCAGTGCCAGAATCTGACTCTGCGTCCGCCTTCTCTACAACTTTTTTGTTTTTGATTAAATCCATAGAATTCCCACGAGTATGGGGGATATAAAACGTCCATCCGGGCAGTGCCCCCTGTACCCGGATAAGCCTTTAACATTTATAACCCGCCAGGGGGTCGGCCGGTACCCTGGCGGGGGTCGCACTAAAGACTGATTGTTCCATGGGAACACCCGTCAGCCATACATCCCCTCACGGTGCGCCGCCGCTTGAGATTCGGGGTAACTTTTTATAGAGGTTTTCTACCTCGCGGTCCGGGCGGTTAAGCCAAGACCCTCGGTCCCGATCGAAGCCGCGAGACATGATCCACGACACTCCGATGATGGGATTACGAGTACGACGGGGACAGAGAGGGAAGGCGTCCCTCACTGTCTGCTCGGAGGCAGGGTGAGTGCACACCGAGCCCGTCCTTGCTCCTCCGCTGTGCCCTCTGCTTTTCAGAGGGTCACGACGAAAGCGCCCCCCCTTGTCCAAGTTGGACCACTCCTATGTCAGAATATTGGCCACAGACAGTAACATTTCCCGAAGAATAAGAATCTCTTCCCATTCCTTGGGGAAGGCCACTGCCCGCGCCCAGGGTGCACCGTCCCAGCCAGCTGCTGTTCCCTCCAAACGTATCGAGAGGGACCGGCAGCCGTTGGGCCCACGAGGAGGTTTTCTGACCCAGCACCCCAACCTAACCTTTTTTTTTTTTTTTTTTTTGTTGACGATGTGGAAATCCGCACGGATGTCCTCCGCCTGGGGAAGGCGGAGGGGTCTGTCAGACTCCAACTGACTAAAACCACACCGGTGTTTCCTCGCACACTTGCGTCAGGGGGCAGCGGGAACGAATGTGACTTCCGCTGCCCCGGACTAGTGCCGGCCCGCTTGACCAGTGCGGGCCTCGTCCCTGGGGGGAGTGAGGTGTACTCCCCCCGATACGTCATGAGAGGCGCGCGTGGAACACTACGCGCCGCCGTCTCGGGTCCAGTGAGATGGGACCCCAACCTAACCTTTTTTTTTTTTTTTTTTTTTTTTTTTTTTTTCTTTTTTTTTTTGTTGTCGCTGGGAAAAAATGCATTACGCACACCCTCCCATCGGGGGATGGAAGGGTAGTGTGGGACTCCCCGGTCTGAGACCGGTATACCCACTAAAACGACCCAGCGGCATTCCCGCTTCGTCCTAGTGGCGGGGGACTGGGAAACCGGCACAGCCTTTACGTCCAGTCCTCCGCCGACGATGACCCGCACAGCGGACCTCACGCCCCCCCCGTGGGGAGGGGGACGGGCCCGGGAATGACAGACGAAGGTGGTGACGGGTGCAATGCGGGCGAAGGCACCCCCGCGCCTGTCGCCCGCCCGTCGCCACCATGAAGAGGGAGACCGCGTCTTCTCCGACCTCTTCTTCTTCTGCGGAGCGGCGCTGCGAGAGGGTCTTCCTCCCGCGCGCGCTCCGCCGCCTCCTTTTGCGAGACTACGTCCTCGCAAAAGGAGGCGACCGCTGACCAGGCCCCCTCGCTCCCCAGCATGGCGTTGACCACACCGGGAAGCGAGAGGTCCCGTCCGATCTCCGCGATCAGACTGCGGCGCGGCTCGGACCAGGCTGGGCACACCTCGAGGGTGTGCTGCGCCGTGTCCTCCAGCGCGCCGCAGTCGTGGCACGCCGGGGCTTCCTCCCTCCCGATCCGGTGCAGGTACGTTCCGAAGCAGCCATGCCCGGACAACACCTGCACCAGACGGAACGAGAGGAAACCATGGGACCGCTCGAGCCAGGCCCGGAGGACCGGACCGAGCGCGTCCAACGTCCGGCGGCCAAAGGTGGCGGTGGCGAGGTCCTCCGTCCAATGGAGGACGATGGCGTCCCTCGCCTCCCGCCGCACGGCCTCCCGCTCCTCGGCGACGGGGCGCTCCCCGAGCGCCCTGCGATGCGCCGTCCACTCATACACCCTGGCCAGCACCCAAGCCTCCAACTCCCAAGGAGGGGTGCCGGCCAGAGCGCACGCCGCCGAAAAACCCACCGACCGGTAGGCCCTCGCCACCCGCAGTGCAATGGCCCTTTGGGGCTTGCGGATGGCGGTCGCGTTCTCCCTCCTGTGGAGGGAGTCCGCCCAAATGGGGGCCCCGTACAGGGCCATGCTCCGCAAGATGCCGGCATAGAGGCGCCGGCATTTCGCCTTGGGCCCCCCCAGGTTCGGGAGGAGCCACGAGAGGGCGTCCGCGGCCTTCAACAGGCGCGTCGACAGCCCGCTGAAATGCGGGCCGAAGCGCCACCTGTCGTCCAGCACCAGGCCCAGATATTTCATCCGGGGCTGGACCTCTATACGGACGCCCTCCACGACGATGTGTGCGTCGGGTGGGCAGCGCTGCCGAGGCCCGCGAAAGAACACGGCCTCGGTCTTGTGCAGCGCCACCTTCAATCCCAGGCGGCGGATCCTCTCTGCAACCAAGGATCCGCCAGCCGAGGCCAGACAGGCCGCGTCCGCGAAGCTCCTCCCCCGTGCAGTGAGCAGGGTGTCATCCGCGTAGCATATGACACTCGTGCCCGGGAGGAGGGCTCCCCGCAGCAGCCAATCGAACCCGATGTTCCACAGCGGGGGCCCAAGCACCGACCCCTGTGGAACACCGGACTCTGCGCCGTACCGCCTCACTGTGGCCGTCTTGTCTACGAGGAGGACCTCTCGGTCCTCCAAGTAACTGGCCAGGAGGCTCCGCAGATATTGGGGCACTCCGTGATACCGGAGCGCCTCCAATATCGTCGAGTGGGGCACGGAGTTGAAGGCATTGGCAATGTCGAATGACACCGCCAGCACTCCGTCCCCCGCCTCGACTGCCTCCTTCACCTGGCCCTTGAGTAGGGCCAGTGCGTCGATCGTCGAACGCCCACGACGGAAACCGAATTGGGCGTCCGACAGATCCGGCCCCACATCCCGCAAATGGCTACCGAGCCGGGAGGCGACTATCCCCTCGAACAATTTACCGACCTCATCGAGCAACACGACGGGCCGGTATGCCGAGGGGGAGTCCACCGGGCGTCCCGCCTTTCGGAGGAGGCAAAGCTGCCCCTCCTTCCACAGTTTCGGGAACTTCCCAGCCGTAAAGCACGCGCTGAAAAGGTCCCGAAACCTGTCCTCCATCTCGGAGGCAGCTATTGCCACCACCCGTGCGGGTACGCCGTCCGGCCCGGGGGCCGTCTTCTTTGCGCGGAGGCTGAGTACCCCCGCGTAGATCTCCGCCGCCGTCACCGGGGGGACCTCCTCCTCCGGCGAAGCCGCCCCTTGCGGGGGATCCATTGTTGGTGGGGCGAAGTCGGTCCTGCGCGGAAACAGGGACCGGACCACCCCATCCAGCAGTGCTGGCTCGAGGGTCTCCGACAGTGGGGGACCATAGGGTCGGAGCTGGTTCCGCGCCGCCTTGTATGGCCTCCCATAGGGGTCCCTGTCGAGACCCTCCAGCATTTCGGCCCTCGCCGAGTCTTCTGCAGCGCCCATTGCAGACTTGAGGACCGTCGTCGCCTCTCGGTAGCAGGCGTATAGGCGGTCCTCTTCTGCCCGGACTCGGTTCTGGGCGCTGCGCCGTCGACTCCGCGCGTAGGCCCTTCTGGCCGCCACGCAGGCGGCCCGGAGTTCCGACAGCTCCTCCGTCCACCAATAAACGGCGCGACGGGGAGGCGGACGGCGAGACCGAGGCATGCTGGAATTGCACACCTCGGTCAGGGCCCCTCTGAGCCGAACCGCTGCGGCGTCTACGTCCAGGACCTCAACAGGGGGCGACAGCCAGTCCTGGAGAAAAGCCGCCTCCTTGGCTGCCTCCCGGTCCAGGCGGGTGAGTGCCCACCGCGGGAAGGGAGATTGCCCAGCGCGGGCCATCCCCCCCCCCCTGGGTGGAGATGTCGAACCGCACGTATCGGTGGTCCGACAAGGTCTCCACCATCTCAACCCGCCAGTTCACGACGCGGGCGGCCAGCGCGGGGGTGGCGAACGTGACGTCCACCACCGACCCACCCTGTTGCCGCACACACGTGTGGACCGTCCCCCTGTTGAGGAGGGACATACCGCTTGAGGCCGCCCAGAACTCAACGGCGCGTTCCCGGACGTTGCACCCGGCGGCCGGGTTGCCCCAGGCCGCCGACTTGGCGTTCAGGTCGCCCAACACCAAGACCTGGCGAGGCGCCGCCCTCCCTACGACTGCAGTGAGGACCTCCAGGAAATCCTCAAATTTCGAGAGAGGGCGGTTTGGGGAGAAATAGACCCCGACCAGGGCCATGTCCCCCCCCCACGCGGCGGCCACGTATCCCGGTCCCCTCTCTAAGAGCGAGAGGGGAGGGGAGTCCGTGGAAGACCGCGCCACCAACGCCACCAGGCCGTCCCGGTCACCCAGCCAACGGCCAGGGACCGAGTAAGGCTCGGCGACCACCGCCAAGTCCACCAACCACTCAGCCATTGTCTGCATCAGCAGATCTTGGGCTGCCCTGCAGTGGTTGGCGTTCGCCTGAAGGATGCGATGTTCGACTATATCCATCAGTCGGACATCGCACCCCCCTCCGCAGCCGCCGCAGGAACGGCGGTACCGGCAGCCGCAACAGGCCCGGTTGGCGCCTGTACTTTGCCACGCTTAGGGGGAGGATTGCAGTTCCTCCCCTTCATCACGTGGTCCGCTTGGCTGCCACTGGCAGCACAGACCGAGCAGTGCGGCGTGGCGACCTTACAGGAGGCGGCTTGGTGGCCCCCCATGCCGCAGCGGTAGCAGGTGTCTGACCTGTCCACCGCGGACGGACACAGCGGCCGGGTGTGGCCGATGCCGAAGCACCGGAAACACCTCAGCGGCTGGTCCTCGAGTGCCCTGACCGCACCCGAGCTGAAGCCGACTGTCAGCCGGCCCTTCGCCAGGGCGGCTCTGGCAGCGGGAACCGGGCACTCAAGGCGGACGGTGCCCATGCCACCGCGGCCGGGCCTTATGTCCCGACTCTGGACCGCCGCGACGTCGCAGCCCCCTAACGCTGCGACCGCCTCCACCACCTCCTCCTTGGTGACGGAATCGTCGAGATCCGTCACCTCAAGTGTCACCAACTTTACCGGTCGGGCCACCTTGGCGGAGTCCGCGATGACCTCCCGCAGCTTAGCTGCAAAGAGGTCCGCGCGGGCTCCCCCCTCTGCCCCCGGGAACTCGAATAATCGAGCCCCGGCTTGGGTCCGCCGGCAAGACACACTGCCGATCCCCAATTGAGTGGGATCGGCATTGCTACGCGCCCGCACTAAAATTGACGCGTACGTCTCCCCTCGCTCCGCCGCCTCCGCGGTGAGGGTCACCACGACGGCCGCGGTTTTTGGGGAGACTAGCTGCCCCTTTCCCCTCGCTCTACCTCTACCTCCCCGCTTCCCCCCCTCTCTGCCGGTCGTCTGCGACTGGCTGGGAGCAGGGACGGCTGGGGCGGCAGCCGCCGACGTTTTGGCTTTGCCCTTCCTCCTCCCGACCACTTCCGTCCACTCATTGGACGGGGTGGTCGAGGGGAGAAGGGCGTCCTCCTGGACCTGGGATGAGGTGGACGGCCCCGGCTCGGAGGGCCCCTTATCCGCCGCAAGCGGCGGTCGGAGGCGCTTTTCCGGCAGGAGCCGGTCCTCTATTCCTGCCAGGCAGGCTCGCGTGAAGGCCCGCTCCTCCATTACCACCTTGCGGATTATGTCCTCAAGATTGGAGTTGGAGGAGGGGCTCTCTGCCGCAGGACTCGTCTTCTTAGACGTCGATGTCGAAGGCGTTGATGACGTCCTCGTCGTCTCGGCAGGGGCCTGTTGCGGGCAGGCCGTGGCTTCAGCCAGCTTGCGATGAAGCTCACTGACTTCCACCTGCAGGCGATCCACCCTCGCCTGCAGTTGCCGTGTCTCGTCAGTGGCCTTCCGCTGCACCAGCTCCTTGACCACACCAAGCAAGCTCGCGGCCCGACATTTGAGGGCCTTCTGGAAGGTCCCCTTCAAGTTTGAGGACTTTGAGGCAACCTCCAAAATTTCCTCCTCGTCCTCTTCCGCCATTTGTTCCAGCTCCAGCAGGGAGTGGTCGGCGTAGAGCACACGGGAAGCACCATACCCGGACTTTGCCCGGGTGACGTGCGCCCGCCTCTCCCTCGCGGCAACCCGCTCCTCAAGCTCCTGCTGGAGCTGCGCCCGCTGCGCAAGATCCAACTTACGTTGGGCGTCCGCGAGCCCAACGACGTGGGTGTCCGCGGCCGTCGGCTTTTTAGCCTTTGTCAGCCTCGCCGACCCTGACGCCGAGGAGCCCTCGGACCCATCCCGCAGGAAGGCCCGCTTTCGCGACTGCGAGTCGCCTGCACCCGAGACGCCAACCATTGACTCATCGTCGGAGTCAGACAAATCCGACAAGTCCGTTCTTCCGAAGAAGCTAGCCGCAGACGGCGCGCGGCTAGCCTCTGACGCCGAAGCGTCGGTTTGGCCCTGAGAAGGGCCTTTGGGTTGGCCCTGAGAAGGGCCTTTGGGTTGGCCCTGAGAAGGGCCTTTTGGTTGGCCCTGAGAAGGGCCTTTGGGTTGGCCCCGAGAAGGGCCTTTGGGTTGGCCCTGAGAAGGGCCTTTGGGTTTAAAATACCGCCCGCAGGCATCCCGCGTTGGTTTAGGCATAATATCCTCCGCAGGTTCGTACTCTCAAGGCAAGATGAGCTACGATAATCACAGTGCACTTTGGCCGAGCCCAGTCTGCCACTCCGTTACGGTGGTCAAACTGGGTCGTTTCCAGGGGACGCGACGTGGACGCAAGCACTGTGGGGTGGTCCCCCACCCCAACCTAACCTAACCTAACCTTTTTTTTTTTTTTTTTTTTGTTGCGGGGTGGAAAATCCGCCCGGATGTCCTCCGCCTGGGGAGGGCGGAGGGGTCTGTCAGACTCCAACTGACTAAAAACCACCCCGGTGTTCCATCTCTCACCTACACCAGGGGTCGCGGGAACGTACGACTCTTCCGCAACCCCCGGCTGGTGCCGGCCCGCTATGGCGGGCCTCATCTCGGGTTGAGGGGGGAGTGAGGTGTTTGACTCCCCCCGCGATGTCTCAGAGGGGCGCGCGTGGAACACTACGCGCCGCCACCTCGGGTCCGATGTATAGGGGGCGACGGACGTCCCCACGTCCGTTGCCCCTGGACCCATTTAGGGGGGCTGGAAGAGGGCGTTGTCCGCCCTCCGCCGACGCCCGGTGCGCCTGCTGCGGACTGGATGAGAGGTCGTGATCTCCCTCTCTCTTTCCGCAGCCTCCTTCTGCGAGATGACTGTTTCGCAGAAGGAAACCACTGCGTCCCAGGACTCCCCGCTACCGACCATCGAGTTTACGACAGCCGGCAGCGAGAGGTCGTTGCCTACTCCAGAGAACCTAACCTAACCTAACCTAACCTTTTTTTTTTTTTTTTTTTTTTTTTTTTTTTTTTTTTTTTTGTCGCTGGGAAAAAATGCATTACGCACACCCTCCCATCGGGGGATGGAAGGGTAGTGTGGGACTCCCCGGTCTGAGACCGGTATACCCACTAAAACGACCCAGCGGCATTCCCGCTTCGTCCTAGTGGCGGGGGACTGGGAAACCGGCACAGCCTTTACTTCCAGTCCTCCGCCGACGATGACCCGCACAGCGGACCTCACGCCCCCCCCGTGGGGAGGGGGACGGGCCCGGGAATGACAGACGAAGGTGGTGACGGGTGCAATGTGGGCGAAGGCACCCCCGCGCCTGTCGCCCGCCCGTCGCCACCATGAAGAGGGAGACCGCGTCTTCTCCGACCTCTTCTTCTTCTGCGGAGCGGCGCTGCGAGAGGGTCTTCCTCCCGCGCGCGCTCCGCCGCCTCCTTTTGCGAGACTACGTCCTCGCAAAAGGAGGCGACCGCTGACCAGGCCCCCTCGGCGTCCAGGGCCATGTCCCCCCACGCGGCGGCCACGTATCCCGGTCCCCTCTCTAAGAGCGAGAGGGGAGGGGAGTCCGTGGAAGACCGCGCCACCAACGCCACCAGGCCGTCCCGGTCACCCAGCCAACGGCCAGGGACCGAGTAAGGCTCGGCGACCACCGCCAAGTCCACCAACCACTCAGCCATCGTCTGCATCAGCAGATCTTGGGCTGCCCTGCAGTGGTTGGCGTTCGCCTGAAGGATGCGATGTTCGACTATATCCATCAGTCGGACATCGCACCCCCCTCCGCAGCCGCCGCAGGAACGGCGGTACCAGCAGCCGCAACAGGCCCGGTTGGCGCCAGTACTTTGCCACGCTTAGGGGGAGGATTGCAGTTCCTCCCCTTCATCACGTGGTCCGCTTGGCTGCCACTGGCAGCACAGACCGAGCAGTGCGGCGTGGCGACCTTACAGGAGGCGGCTTGGTGGCCCCCCATGCCGCAGCGGTAGCAGGTGTCTGACCTGTCCACCGCGGACGGACACAGCGGCCGGGTGTGGCCGATGCCGAAGCACCGGAAACACCTCAGCGGCTGGTCCTCGAGTGCCCTGACCGCACACGAGCTGAATCCGACCGTCAGCCGGCCCTTCGCCAGGGCGGCTCTGGCAGCGGGAACCGGGCACCCAAGGCGGACGGTGCCCATGCCACCGCGGCCGGGCCTTATGTCCCGACTCTGAACCGCCGCGACGTCGCAGCCCCCTAACGCTGCGACCGCCTCCACCACCTCCTCCTTGGTGACGGAATCGTCGAGATCCGTCACCTCGAGTGTCACCAACTTTACCGGTCGGGCCACCTTGGCGGAGTCCGCGATGACCTCCCGCAGCTTAGCTGCAAAGAGGTCCGCGCGGGCTCCCCCCTCTGCCCCCGGGAACTCGAATAATCGAGCCCCGGCTTGGGTCCGCCGGCAAGAACCTAACCTAACCTAACCTAACCTTTTTTTTTTTTTTTTTTGTTGACGATGTGGAAATCCGCACGGATGTCCTCCGCCTGGGGAAGGCGGAGGGGTCTGTCAGACTCCAACTGACTAAAACCACACCGGTGTTCCCTCGCACACTTGCGTCGGGGGGCAGCGGGAACGAATGTGACTTCCGCTGCCCCGGACTAGTGCCGGCCCGCTTGACCAGTGCGGGCCTCGTCCCTGGGGGGAGTGAGGTGTACTCCCCCCGATACGTCATGAGAGGCGCGCGTGGAACACTACGCGCCGCCGTCTCGGGTCCAGTGAGATGGAGGGCGACGGATGTCCCCGAATCCGTCGCCCCTGGACCTGTTTAGGGGGGCCGGAAGAGGGCGTTATCCGCCCTCTGCCGACGCCCGGTGCGTCTGCTGCGGGATGGGAGGGAACTAGAGATCTCCCTCTCCCTTTCCGCAGCTTCCTTCTGCGACATGACGGTTTCGCAGAAGGACACCACCGCGTCCCAGGACTCTGTGCTGCCGACCATCGTGCGAACAACGGCCGGCAGCGACAGGTCTGCTCCTCCCTCTGTGACAAGATCACGGCGCGGCTCATCCCACGCGGCACATTCCGCCAGCGTATGCCGCGCCGTATCCTCCAGACAGTGGACGCAGTGATGGCACCGAGCGTCCGGCTCCCTGCTTATGCAACACAGGTACTTCCCGAAGCAGCCGTGCCCCGAGAGCACCTGCGTCGCCCGAAACGTCAGGGAGCCGTGCTTCCTCCCGAGCCAGTCTTCGAGTACTGGCCGGATCGCCTCGATTGTGTCGAGGCCGGCGGAGGGATGGTCAAGCCTCCTCCGCCATTCTGCCACCATGACCTGTCGGAGCTGAGACCGGTGCAGCGTAATCTGTCGCTGCACCAGCCTTTCGCCCCGATCCCTGGCGTCCTCGCGCCACCGATGCAGAACCTAACCTAACCTTTTTTTTTTTTTTTTTTTTTTGTTGTCGCTGGGAAAAAATGCATTACGCACACCCTCCCATCGGGGGATGGAAGGGTAGTGTGGGACTCCCCGGTCTGAGACCGGTATACCCACTAAAACGACCCAGCGGCATTCCCGCTTCGTCCTAGTGGCGGGGACTGGGAAACCGGCACAGCCTTTACTTCCAGTCCTCCGCCGACGATGACCCGCACAGCGGACCTCACGCCCCCCCCGTGGGGAGGGGGGCGGGCCCGGGAATGACAGACGAAGGTGGTGACGGGTGCAATGCGGGCGAAGGCACCCCCGCGCCTGTCGCCCGCCCGTCACCACCATGAAGAGGGAGACCGCGTCTTCTCCGACCTCTTCTTCTTCTGCGGAGCGGCGCTGCGAGAGGGTCTTCCTCCCGCGCGCGCTCCGCCGCCTCCTTTTGCGACACTACCTCCTCGCAAAAGGAGGCGACCGCTGACCAGGCCCCCTCGCTCCCCAGCATGGCGTTGATCACACCGGGAAGCGAGAGGTCCTGTCCGATCTCCGCGATCAGACTGCGGCGCGGCTCGGACCAAGCTGGGCACACCTCGAGGGTGTGCTGCGCCGTGTCCTCCGCCGCGCCGCAGTCGTGGCACGCCGGGGCTTCCTCCCTCCCGATCCGGTGCAGGTACGTTCCGAAGCAGCCATGCCCGGACAACACCTGAACCAGACGGAACGAGAGGAAACCATGGGACCGCTCGAGCCAGGCCCGGAGGACCGGACCGAGTGCGTCCAACGTCCGGCGGCCAAAGGCGGCGGTGGCGAGGTCCTCCGTCCAATGGAGGACGATGGCGTCCCTCGCCTCCCGCCGCACGGCCTCCCGCTCCTCGGCGACGGGGCGCTCCCCGAGCGCCCTGCGATGCGCCGTCCACTCATACACCCTGGCCAGCACCCAAGCCTCCAACTCCCAAGGAGGGGTGCCGGCCAGAGCGCACGCCGCCGAAAAACCCACCGACCGGTAGGCCCTCGCCACCCGCAGTGCAATGGCCCTTTGGGGCTTGCGGATGGCGGTCGCGTTCTCCCTCCTGTGGAGGGAGTCCGCCCAAATGGGGGCCCCGTACAGGGCCATGCTCCGCAAGATGCCGGCATAGAGGCGCCGGCATTTCGCCTTGGGCCCCCCCAGGTTCGGGAGGAGCCACGAGAGGGCGTCCGCGGCCTTCAACAGGCGCGTCGACAGCCCGCTGAAATGCGGGCCGAAGCGCCACCTGAACCTAACCTAACCTTTTTTTTTTTTTTTTTTTTTTTTTTTTTTTTGTCGCTGGGAAAAAAATGCATTACGCATACCCGCCCATCGGGGGATGGACGGGCTATGTGGGACTCCCCGGTCTGACCCGGTATACCCACTAAAACAACCCAGCGGCATTCCCGCTTCGTCCAAGTGGCGGGGGACTGGGAAACCGGCACAGCCTTAACGACCAGTCCTCCGCCGACGATTGCCCTTCATGTGGACCCCTCACGCCCCCCCCGTGGGGAGGAGGAAGGGCCCGGGAATGACCAACGAAGGCAATGACGGGTGCAATGCGGGCGAAGGCACCCCCGCACCTGTCGCCCGCCCGTCGTCACCATGAGGAGTTGGGACCCCAACCAGGGCCATAGCTCCCCACGCGGCGGCCACGTATCCCGGTCCCCTCTCCAAGAGCGAGAGGGGAGGGGAGTCCGTGGAAAACCGCGAAACCAATGCCACCAAGCCGTCCCAGTCGCCCAGCCAACGGCAAGGGATTGAGTAAGGCTCGGCGACCAACAAGTCAACAAACCACTCAGCCATGGTCTGCATCAGCAGATCCTAGTAGGCTGACCTGTAGTGGTTGGGGTTCGCCTGAGGGATGCGATGTTTGACCCTATCCTTCAGTCGGACATCGCACTCCCCTCCGCAGCCGTCGCTGGAGCGGCGGTGCTAGCGACAGCATCAAACCCGGACGGCATCTGCGCTTTGCCCCGCTTAGGGGGAGGATTGCACTTCCTCCCCCTCATAACGTGGCCTGCTGGGCAGCCACTGGCGGCACACACCGCGCAGTGCGGCGTGGCGGCCTCGCAGGAGGCGGCCTTGTGGCCCTCCTTGCCGCAGCGGTAGCACGTGTCCGTCCTGTCCACCGTGGACGGACACAGGGGCCGGGTGTGTCCAATGCCGAAGCACCGGAAACACCGTAGAGGCTGGGCCTCGAGTGTCCGGACTGCACACGAGCTAAACCCGACCAAAAGACGTCCCTTGGCAAGGACGGCTTTGGCAGCGGCGATTGGGCACTCGAGGCGAATGGTGCCCATGCCGCCGCGGCCGGGCCTTATGTCCCGGCCTTGGACCGCCGCGACGCCACAGCCCCCTATCGCTGCGACCGCCGCCACCACCTCCTCCTTGGTGACGGAGTCATCGAGGTCCGTCACCTCTATGGCCACCGACTTGACCGGTCGGGCCACCTTGGCCGAATCTGCGATGACCTCTTGCAGCTTCGCTGCGAAGAGGTCCGCATGGGCGCTCCCCTCTGCTCCCGGGAACTCGAAAATTCGAGCCCCGGCTTGGGTCCTTCGGCAGGACACACTGCCAATCCCCAGTTTGGTGGGATCGGCATTGGCACGCGCCCGCACCAAAATCGACGCGTACGTCTCCCCTCGACCTTCAGCCTCCGCGGTGAGTGTCACCACGACGGCCGCGGTTTTTGGGGGGACCAGCTGCCTCCCTTTCGCTTTCCCTTTCCCCTTTCCCTTGCCGGTCGTCTGTGATGGGCTGGGAGCGGTGGTGGCGGGGACGGCAGGGACGGCCATCGCCGACTTTTTCCCCTTACCCTTTCCTTTGCCGGTCGTCTGCGACTGGCTGGGAGCGGTGGTAGCGGGGACGGGAGGGACGGCCGTTGCCGACTTTTTGCCCTTCCCCTTACGGACCACTTCCGTCCACTCGTTGGACGGGGTGGTTGAGGGCAGAAGGGCGTCTTCCGCCTGGGAGGAGGACGGCCCCGGCTCGCACTGCCTCTTATCCGCAGCAAGCGGAGGTCGGACGCGTTGCTCCGGCAAAAGCCGGTCTTCAATCCCTGCGAAGCAGGCTCTTGTGAAGGCCCTCTCCTCCATTACAACCTTGCGGATGATATCCTCAAGGTTGGAGGCGGGGCCCTCTGCCGCAAGGCTCGACTCGGCTTGTCGTGGCCGGGCCGTGGCTTCAGCCAGCTTCTGATGAAGCTGGCTGACCTCCGACTGCAGGCGATCTATCCTCGCCTGCAGTTGCCGCGTCTCGTCGGTGGCCTTTCGGTGGACCAGCTCCGCGACTACACCGCGCATGCTCGCGGCCCGGCATTTAAGGGCCTTTTGTAGGGTCCCCTTCAGGTTGGAGGACTTAGAGGCGACCTCCAAAATCTCCTCCTCGTCCTCCTCCGCCATTCTCTCTAGCTCTGCAAGAGAATGGTCCGCGTATACGACACGGGACGCACCGTACCCGGACTTGGCCCGGGCGACGTGCGCCCGTTTCTCCTTTGCGGCCACCCTCTCTTCCAGCTCTTGCTGGAGCTGCGATCGCCGAGCCAGATCCAGCTGGCGCTGGGCGTCCACGAGCCCAACGTCGTGGGTATACGCGGCTGCCGTCGGCTTTTTAGCCTTCGACAGCCTCGTCGACCCTGAGGCCGAGGAGCCCTCGGACCCCCGGCCCCGCTTCCGCGACCTAGAGTCGTCCGCGTCCGACACACTAAAAGGAGAGTCGCAGTCAGACGACTCGTCCGCCCCTCCGAAGAAGCTAGCCGCAGACGGCGCGCGGCTAGTTTCTGACGCCGGAGCGTCAGAGAGGCCCTGAGAAGGGCCTTTGGGTTGGCCCTGAGAAGGGCTTTTTGGTTTTAAAAACCGCGAGCGGGACTTTGCGTCCGACTTAGAACCGCGCGGCCGCTTCCCCCAAAACTTGGAGGGTCCGGCCGCAACAGATTGTGGTGACACTGTCACCCTCTCCAGAACCACCAGGGGCTCTGCTGGAGCAACTGCTCCTGTCTTCAATGACGCAGTGCCAGAATCTGACGCTGCGTCCGCCTTCTCTACAACTTTTTTGTTTTTCAATAAATCCATAGAATTCCCACGAGTATGGGGGATATAAAACGTCCATCCGGGCAGTGCCCCCTGTACCCGGATAAGCCTTTAACATTTATAACCCGCCAGGGGGTCGGCCGGTACCCTGGCGGGGGTCGCACTAAAGACTGATTGTTCCATGGGAACACCCGTCAGCCATACATCCCCTCACGGTGCGCCGCCGCTTGAGATTCGGGGTAACTTTTTATAGAGGTTTTCTACCTCGCGGTCCGGGCGGTTAAGCCAAGACCCTCGGTCCCGATCGAAGCCGCGAGACATGATCCACGACACTCCGATGATGGGATTACGAGTACGACGGGGACAGAGAGGGAAGGCGTCCCTCACTGTCTGCTCGGAGGCAGGGTGAGTGCACTCCGAGCCCGTCCTTGCTCCTCCGCTGTGCCCTCTGCTTTTCAGAGGGTCACGACGAAAGCGCCCCTCTTGTCCAAGTTGGACCCCTCCTATGTCAGAATATTGGCCACAGACAGTAACATTCCCCGAAGAATAAGGATGACTTCCCATTCCTTGGGGAAGGCCACTGCCCGCGCCCAGGGTGCACCGTCCCAGCCAGCTGCTGTTCCCTCCAAACGTATCGAGAGGGACCAGCAGCCGTCAGGCCCACGAGGAGGTTTTCTGACCCAGCACCCCAACCTAACCTAACCTAACCTAACCTAACCTAACCTGTCCAGTTTTCTTATCGGAACGATACGATGCCGAGCGGAGATTGGAGACGGCTATTAATATAGACAACATACAAAAACTTATGTCAGAAACCAAAAGTAGAAAAATTTTAGTAGAATACTGCTTAACAGTAGCAACAAAAGTGATCAATAGAAATAAATAAAAGTAAGGAACTGTGCTTTTTCAGATTTAAGCGATTCTCATCAAGAACAGAAATTTAGAAATAAGCATAGTAAAACGTAAAACATTTATTTAATTTTTGTCAGTTATTAAATTCACTTTTATCTAAATTCTTAAGCACTTTTGCAATATAAAAACAATTAAAATCAGATAAAAATATAAAGTTAAACTTCATTAATGAACGAAACTGTAAACAAAACAGTATTAGAAACGACCAATGCAGTAAACAGGTCTCTGACCATGTCAGGGGGACACTAGTCAGGCAGGAGGTGGTTTAGCAAGCTGCGGTCGGAGGCGCTTTTCCGGCAGGAGTCGGTCCTCTATTCCTGCCAGGCAGGCTCGCGTGAAGGCCCGCTCCTCCATAACCACCCTGCGGATTATGTCCTCAAGGTTGGAGTTGGAGGAGGGGCCGTCTGCCGCAGGACTCGTCTTCTTAGACGTCGACGTCGAAGGCGTTGATGACGTCCTCGTCGTCTCGGCAGGGGCCTGCTGCGGCTGGGCCGTGGCTTCAGCCAGCTTGCGATGAAGCTCACTGACTTCCACCTGCAGGCGATCCACCCTCGCCTGCAGTTGCCGTGTCTCGTCAGTGGCCTTCCGCTGCACCAGCTCCTTGACCACACCAAGCAAGCTCGTGGCCCGACATTTGAGGGCCTTCTGGAAGGTCCCCTTCAAGTTTGAGGACTTTGAGGCAACCTCCAAAATTTCCTCCTCGTCCTCCTCCGCCATTTGTTCCAGCTCCAGCAGGGAGTGGTCCGCGTAGAGCACACGGGACGCACCGTACCCGGACTTTGCCCGGGTGACGTGCGCCCGCCTCTCCCTCGCGGCAACCCGCTCCTCAAGCTCCTGCTGGAGCTGCGCCCGCTGCGCAAGATCCAACTTACGTTGGGCGTCCGCGAGCCCAACGACGTGGGTGTCCGCGGCCGTCGGCTTTTTAGCCTTTGTCAGCCTCGCCGACCCTGACGCCGAGGAGCCCTCGGACCCATCCCGCAGGAAGGCCCGCTTTCGCGACTGCAAGTCGCCTGCACCCGAGACGCCAACCAGTGACTCATCGTCGGAGTCAGACAAATCCGACAAGTCCGTCCTTCCGAAGAAGCTAGCCGCAGACGGCGCGCGGCTAGCCTCTGACGCCGAAGCGTCGGTTTGGCCCTGAGAAGGGCCTTTGGGTTGGCCCTGAGAAGGGCCTTTGGGTTGGCCCTGAGAAGGGCCTTTGGGTTGGCCCTGAGAAGGGCCTTTGGGTTTAAAATACCGCCCGCAGGCATCCCGCGTTGGTTTAGGCATAATATCCTCCGCAGGTTCGTACTCTCAAGGCAAGATGATATGCGATAATCACAGTGCACTTTGGCCGAGCCCAGTCTGCCACTCCGTTACGGTGGTCAAACTGGGTCGTTTCCAGGGGACGCGACGTGGACGTGGACTCCTTTTGCGAGACTACGTCCTCGCAAAAGGAGGCGACCGCTGACCAGGCCCCCTCGGCGTCCAGGGCCATGTCCCCCCACGCGGCGGCCACGTATCCCGGTCCGTGGAAGACCGCGCCACCAACGCCACCAGGCCGTCCCGGTCACCCAGCCAACGGCCAGGGACCGAATAAGGCTCGGCGACCACCGCCAAGTCCACCAACCACTCAGCCATCGTCTGCATCAGCAGATCTTGGGCTGCCCTGCAGTGGTTGGCGTTCGCCTGAAGGATGCGATGTTCGACTATATCCATCAGTAGGACATCGCAACCCCCTCCGCAGCCGCCGCAGGAACGGCGGTACCAGCAGCCGCAACAGGCCCGGTTGGCGCCAGTACTTTGCCACGCTTAGGGGGAGGATTGCAGTTCCTCCCCTTCATCACGTGGTCCGCTTGGCTGCCACTGGCAGCACAGACCGAGCAGTGCGGCGTGGCGACCTTACAGGAGGCGGCTTGGTGGCCCCCCATGCCGCAGCGGTAGCAGGTGTCTGACCTGTCCACCGCGGACGGACACAGCGGCCGGGTGTGGCCGATGCCAAAGCACCGGAAACACCTCAGCGGCTGGTCCTCGAGTGCCCTGACCGCACCCGAGCTGAATCCGACCGTCAGCCGGCCCTTCGCCAGGGCGGCTCTGGCAGCGGGAACCGGGCACCCAAGGCGGACGGTGCCCATACCACCGCGGCCGGGCCTTATGTCCCGACTCTGAACCGCCGCGACGTCGCAGCCCCCTAACGCTGCGACCGCCTCCACCACCTCCTCCTTGGTGACGGAATCGTCGAGATCCGTCACCTCGAGTGTCACCAACTTTACCGGTCGGGCCACCTTGGCGGAGTCCGCGATGACCTCCCGCAGCTTAGCTGCAAAGAGGTCCGCGCGGGCTCCCCCCTCTGCCCCCGGGAACTCGAATAATCGAGCCCCGGCTTGGGTCCGCCGGCAAGACACACTACCGATCCCCAATTGACTGGGATCGGCATTGCTACGCGCCCGCACTAAAATTGACATGTACGTCTCCCCTCGCTCCGCCGCCTCCGCGGTGAGGGTCACCACGACGGCCGCGGTTTTTGGGGAGACTAGCTGCCCCTTTCCCCTCGCTCTACCTCTACCTCCCTGCTTCCCTCTGCCGGTCGTCTGCGACTGGCTGGGAGCGGGGACGGCTGGGGCGGCAGCCGCCGACTTTTTGGCTTTGCCCTTCCCCCTCCCGACCACTTCCGTCCACTCATTGGACGGGGTGGTCGAGGGGAGAAGGGCGTCCTCCTGGACCTGGGATGGGGAGGACGGCCCCGGCTCGGAGCGCCCCTTATCCGCCGCAAGCTGCGGTCGGAGGCGCTTTTCCGGCAGGAGTCGGTCCTCTATTCCTGCCAGGCAGGCTCGCGTGAAGGCCCGCTCCTCCATTACTACCCTGCGGATTATGTCCTCAAGGTTGGAGTTGGAGGAGGGGCCGTCTGCCGCAGGACTCGTCTTCTTAGACGTCGACGTCGAAGGCGTTGATGACGTCCTCGTCGTCTCGGCAGGGGCCGTGGCTTCAGCCAGCTTGCGATGAAGCTCACTGACTTCCACCTGCAGGCGATCCACCCTCGCCTGCAGTTGCCGTGTCTCGTCAGTGGCCTTCCGCTGCACCAGCTCCTTGACCACACCAAGCAAGCTCGCGGCCCGACATTTGAGGGCCTTCTGGAAGGTCCCCTTCAAGTTTGAGGACTTTGAGGCAACCTCCAAAATTTCCTCCTCGTCCTCCTCCGCCATTTGTTCCAGCTCCAGCAGGGAGTGGTCCGCGTAGAGCACACGGGACGCACCGTACCCGGACTTTGCCCGGGTGACGTGCGCCCGCCTCTCCCTCGCGGCAACCCGCTCCTCAAGCTCCTGCTGGAGCTGCGCCCGCTGCGCAAGATCCAACTTACGTTGGGCGTCCGCGAGCCCAACGACGTGGGTGTCCGCGGCCGTCGGCTTTTTAGCCTTTGTCAGCCTCGCCGACCCTGACGCCGAGGAGCCCTCGGACCCATCCCGCAGGAAGGCCCGCTTTCGCGACTGCGAGTCGCCTGCACCCGAGACGCCAACCATTGACTCATCGTCGGAGTCAGACAAATCCGACAAGTCCGTTCTTCCGAAGAAGCTAGCCGCAGACGGCGCGCGGCTAGCCTCTGACGCCGAAGCGTCGGTTTGGCCCTGAGAAGGGCCTTTGGGTTGGCCCTGAGAAGGGCCTTTGGGTTGGCCCTGAGAAGGGCCTTTGGGTTTAAAATACCGCCCGCAGGCATCCCGCGTTGGTTTAGGCATATCCTCCGCAGGTTCGTACTCTCAAGGCAAGATGAGCTACGATAATCACAGTGCACTTTGGCCGAGCCCAGTCTGCCACTCCGTTACGGTGGTCAAACTGGGTCGTTTCCAGGGGACGCGACGTGGACGCAAGCACTGTGGGGTGGTCCCCCAACCTAACCTAACCTTTTTTTTTTTTTTTTTTTTTTTTTTTTTGTTTTTTTTTTTTTTTTTTTTTGTCGCTGGGAAAAAATGCATTACGCACACCCTCCCATCGGGGGATGGAAGGGTAGTGTGGGACTCCCCGGTCTGAGACCGGTATACCCACTAAAACGACCCAGCGGCATTCCCGCTTCGTCCTAGTGGCGGGGGACTGGGAAACCGGCACAGCCTTTACTTCCAGTCCTCCGCCGACGATGACCCGCACAGCGGACCTCACGCCCCCCCCGTGGGGAGGGGGACGGGCCCGGGAATGACAGACGAAGGTGGTGACGGGTGCAATGCGGGCGAAGGCACCCCCGCGCCTGTCGCCCGCCCGTCGCCACCATGAAGAGGGAGACCGCGTCTTCTCCGACCTCTTCTTCTTCTGCGGAGCGGCGCTGCGAGAGGGTCTTCCTCCCGCGCGCGCTCCGCCGCCTCCTTTTGCGAGACTACGTCCTCGCAAAAGGAGGCGACCGCTGACCAGGCCACCTCGCTCCCCAGCATGGCGTTGACCACACCGGGAAGCGAGAGGTCCTGTCCGATCTCCGCGATCAGACTGCGGCGCGGCTCGGACCAAGCTGGGCACACCTCGAGGGTGTGCTGCGCCGTGTCCTCCGCCGCGCCGCAGTCGTGGCACGCCGGGGCTTCCTCCCTCCCGATCCGGTGCAGGTACGTTCCGAAGCAGCCATGCCCGGACAACACCTGCACCAGACGGAACGAGAGGAAACCATGGGACCGCTCGAGCCAGGCCCAGAGGACCGGACCGAGCGCGTCCAACGTCCGGCGGCCAAAGGCGGCGGTGGCGAGGTCTTCCGTCCAATGGAGGACGATGGCGTCCCTCGCCTCCCGCCGCACGGCCTCCCGCTCCTCGGCGACGGGGCGCTCCCCGAGCGCCCTGCGATGCGCCGTCCACTCATACACCCTGGCCAGCACCCAAGCCTCCAACTCCCAAGGAGGGGTGCCGGCCAGAGCGCACGCCGCCGAAAAACCCACCGACCGGTAGGCCCTCGCCACCCGCAGTGCAATGGCCCTTTGGGGCTTGCGGATGGCGGTCGCGTTCTCCCTCCTGTGGAGGGAGTCCGCCCAACAGAGGGCCCCGTACAGGGCCATGCTCCGCAAGATGCCGGCATAGAGGCGCCGGCATTTCGCCTTGGGCCCCCCCAGGTTCGGGAGGAGCCACGAGAGGGCGTCCGCGGCCTTCAACAGGCGCGTCGACAGCCTGCTGAAATGCGGGCCGAAGCGCCACCTATCGTCCAGCACCAGGCCCAGATATTTCATCCGGGGCTGGACCTCTATACGGACGCCCTCCACGACGATGTGGGCGTAACCTAACCTAACCTAACCTAACCTAACCGTCAAATGGGATGGATTGGCGCGGCTGTCGGTGGCGTATTGCTAAGGTGGTCCCGGGCGGAAGCGCAGAAAACAGCGAGGGCAGACCCCACCAGTATCGCGTCATTCAGGCAAACCTCCAAAAAAGCAAACTGGCCACAGCTGAACTTATTATAGAAGCGGGAAATGGAAAATGCACGTTTGCTATGGTCCAAGAGCCGTATATAGGTGGGATTGGAGAAATGAAGAGCCATCCGGGAACACGAGTAGTGCAGTGCGCCAGGAAGACTGAGAAGGTTAACAAAGCGGCCATTGTACTCTTTGACGACACCATAGACCTCACACAGTGCCCAACCCTGACCACGGAAAACTTCGCAGTGGCGAAACTAAGGACGGGTGCTTGGGAAATAGGTGTGGTGTCGGTGTATCTGGATGGTGGACAGCCTATAGAGCCAGACTTGGACCATCTAAAGAAAATTATGGAGGAGATCGGAGTTAGCGACGTGGTACTGGGGGGGGATGTCAACGCCTGGAACACGTGGTGGGGTAGTCGAGAGGCGGACCAGAGGGGGGAGGCACTGGCAGGTGCCCTCGATGAACTGGGACTCCAGATCCTGAATCAGGGAACATCTCCAACCTTCGATGTCATCAGAGGAGGTCAAAGGTACTGCAGCTGCGTTGATATAACGACCTGTACAGAAGACATGCTTCGGAGTGTGGCTAACTGGAGACTTTCCGGGGACGTCACTACCTCGGACCACAGGGCGATCCTGTTTGAATTAAAATTGGTAAAATCGAAGGGTATGGACATAAAAAGAACTACTAGAAAATATAATACTAAAAAGGCCAAATGGGGACAATTCTATGGGAAACTTAACGAAATTTGGGGTGAACAAAACATAAATAAAACAGAAATAGACAAGATAGATACAGTAGAAGAGTTAGACAAAATTACCGAAGTATACGTGAAATCAATAGAGATGGCATGTGAACGGACCATACCGATTATTAGTAAAAGAAACCAGACGGGATTACCTTGGTGGACCGAGGAGCTGACACGATTGAAAGCGGAAGTCAAGAGACGGAAGAGGAGAATCTCTAGTGCCGCACCGCGACGCCGAGCATGGGTCCTAGGCTTGTATAACGCAGCAAAAGAGGAGTTGAGATTAAAAATGGAGAGCACACTGACATCTAGCTGGAAGGAATTTTGCGGAAGGCAGGAACGAGAGACCATGTGGGACAGTATCTATCGGGTGATAAACCGCACTGCCACTAGGCAAGAAGACATACCGCTAGTACAAAGTAACCGAGTACTCAGCAGCGAAGAGTCGGCCCGGATGCTTGCGGAGACGTTTTATCCTAAGGATAAAATACAGGACGACAATGCGGACCACAATAGAATAAGAGAGTTTGCGAATAGAGTTAACGAAAATGCGAATGGTGAGTCATTCGACCCTCTATTCACGACGGAAGAACTAAAATGGGCCGCATCTAGTTTTAATCCTAAAAAAGCGCCGGGTATCGATGGGCTTACAGCGGACATATGTAGGGCGGCTATTACCCATAACCCACAACTGTTCTTAGCAGTGCTTAACAGATGCCTCGAACTGTACCACTTCCCGACCATCTGGAAGGAGGCAGTAGTGGTGGTCCTCAGAAAGCCGGGTAAGGAAGATTATGCGCACCCCAAATCCTACAGGCCGATTGGGCTTTTGCCTGTACTAGGTAAAATTTTAGAAAAAATGTTAGTGCGGCGTATTAGATGACATATATCGCCACAAGTGAGTAGGAGCCAGTACGGATTCATGCCGCAGCGCAGCACCGAAGACTCCCTCTATGACCTGATGAAGCACATCAAAGACAGACTGAAGGAGAAGAAAATTATCGTCGTCATATCATTAGACATAGAGGGAGCCTTTGATAATGCCTGGTGGCCAGCAATGAAATGTCGACTGGCAGAAACAAAGTGCCCGATTAATTTGCGTCGTCTCGTGTATAGTTATCTGCGGGACAGGAAAGTGAGGGTGCGGTATGCAGGAGCAGAGTACGCACAAAGTACTTCCAAAGGTTGCGTACAGGGCTCCATAGGAGGGCCTCCTTTTTGGAACCTGCTCCTGGACCCCCTACTCAAGGAACTGAAGCAACGTGGCGACTACGTCCAAGCCTTCGCGGATGATGTTATTCTGATATTTTCGGGTGAAACAGCGCTTGATGTCCAGAGACAGGCTAATGCGAGTCTCGCCCATGTCCGGAAGTGGGGAATCGGAAACAAACTCAAGTTTGCGCCCCACAAAACAAAAGCCATGGTAGTGACAAATAAGTTAAAGTACGATTCACCGCTTCTGCACATGGGCGGTGAGGACATTACCCTGTCTCGGGAGATCAAGATACTGGGGCTCACAATTGACGACAAGCTGACGTTTAACGCCCATGCCTCGAACGTCACAAGGAAGGCGTTAAACATATACAAACAGCTGTCAAGAGCCGCAAAGATCAGTTGGGGCCTTAAGCCCGAAATTATCAGGACCATCTACACCGCGGTGGTAGGACCGGTCATCATGTACGCAGCAAGTGCCTGGGCACCGGCAACAAATAAAATAGGGATAAAGAAGCAGCTCAACACGGTTCAGCGTGGCTTCTTGCAGAAGATAATAAAGGCATATAGGACAACATCGTTGAATTCGGCCTTGGTACTCTCCGGACTGCTTCCACTGGATCTCAGAATTCGAGAAGCAGCCTCTTTTTATGAAGAAAAAAGAGGATACTCCCGGAGAGTGACAGGAGATCGAGAGATCGAGATACCAGTCCCACACATTCAAATACCTCACCCAGCCAGCCAAATTGATATGGAGTTCAAGTGCGTGGTGAACGATGCAGAAGTGAACCAGCAAGGACTCACAAACCCAAAAGTTTTCACCGACGGAAGCAAAATTCAAGGCAAAGTTGGTGCAGCTTTAAGCCTTTGGGAAAATGGAATTGAGGTGAAAGCCCAAAAGTTTAAACTCGGCCATTTCTGCACCGTGTATCAGGCCGAACTGTTAGCTCTGCACAAAGCCACGGAGCTGGCTCTGAAGCACCCTTCAGCCGTGCTCGAAGTCTATTGTGACTCAAGATCAGCCCTGGAAACGGTTACCCGAGGCGTTTCCCTCCATCCCCTAGCATTTAAAACGCAACAAAATATCCAGGCATTGAAAATAGCGGTAAGACCCTTCAACTGTTCTGGATTAAGGCGCATGCAGGGTTGGAGGGAAACGAGAGGGCTGACGCGTTGGCAAAAGAGGCAGCAATAGGCAGTAAAACAAGGCCACATTATGACCTGTGTCCGGCGTCGTTCCTAAAGCGACAAATCCGAATGGAGTCGCTTGAGGAATGGAATGCAAGATACCAGCTGGGTGAAACCGCCTCGACTACAAAAATGTTTCTCCCCGACGCTGTCGCAGCCTACCACATAGTGCGCAAAATCGAGCTCGATCCACTTACAGTGCAAGTGCTTACAGGGCATGGCGGGTTCTCCGAGTACTTGAATCGTTTCAAGTGCAAGGAGAGCCCGGCATGTCCTTGTGACCCCGACAAGAAAGAAAGCGTCGAACATATAATTACGGAGTGCCCCATCTTTGCAATTGAAAGATATAACACCGAATCAGAAATGGGAATTGAAATAAAATCACAAAATATACCAACTATAATGGAAAATAAAAAATTGCGAAAGAAGTTTATAACATACTGTAAAGAAATAGCAGCAAAAGTAGTAAAACAGAATAAAAAGTAAAGTACTGTTACGTATTATAAGAAACTAATAAAAAGGGATCGCTGTTAAACATAAAGCATTTAAAACTAGAATTTGATTCAATTAAGTCGTTAAAATATAGAATACAAATAAATCATTTTTGAAGAGGTAATAATGAATAAATTGTCCAAAAAGATCTACGATCACCCATGCCTTTGTTTCTGTTAGTGACTTTAAATAAAAGTAAAGTCACTAACAGAAACAAAAACTTATACCAAGCACACTGTGCTTTATTATATATATGAATATTTCTAACAGGAAAGGATATAAAGATGAAAGCATAGTACAGAAGCAAAATAAAAGTAGAATATAAGGAATTGAGGATAATAAGATAAAAAGGATGAAGTCAATAAATCTGCAAAACTTATTAAAATTGTAGAACGTAACATATAAAACTAATAGTGTATTAAATACAAGTAAGTCTCAACAAGATCTCTGATGACCCATGTCAGAGGACACTAGCAGAGCAGGAGGTGGTTTTAGTCAGTTGGAGCCTGACACTATCCAGACTGGCTCGTTATGAGTCAGCCTGGGTGTAAGTCCGACCGGATTTCCCCTCCTGCCAAAACAAAAAAAAAAAAAAAAAAAAACCTAACCTAACCTTTTTTTTTTTTTTTTTTTTTTTGTCGCTTGGAAAAAATGCATTACGCACACCCTCCCATCGGGGGATGGAAGGGTAGTGTGGGACTCCCCGGTCTGAGACCGGTATACCCACTAAAACGACCCAGCGGCATTCCCGCTTCGTCCTAGTGGCGGGGGACTGGGAAACCGGCACAGCCTTTACTTCCAGTCCTCCGCCGACGATGACCCGCACAGCGGACCTCACGCCCCCCCCCGTGGGGAGGGGGGCGGGCCCGGGAATGACAGACGAAGGTGTCAAGTCAAAGTCAAAGATCTTTATTGTGAGACAGTGGTTACAGAGTTGTTATTGTGTTAATTTTTATGTGCGATTGCACTGCTCCGCCATGTTAGGCATACAATAGTAATTTGTTTAAATTATATATTAATTCAAATAGACATTTTAATTGAATTACTAAAAAATGAAATTTTGCATCAAAACATAAAAAACAGTTTGGCACTCAACTCATCACGAATTTGTCGGACAAAAATTCATGTATTGTGTAATATGGTCTATTTACCAAGAAGTCATTTAATTTTTTCTTAAACGAATTAATGTTTTCATTTTCTCTTAATTGCTTAGGAAGCTTATTATAAATTCGTGAAGACATTCCGAAGAAACTTTTAGACAGTAGGGCTGTTTTTGAGGGCATATTATTTACTATTTTGTCGGCATGTCGACGGGAGTGCAGGTTACCAAACTTTTCCCTATTGGTTTTTACGAAAACAGCGACCTCATAGATATAGAGGGCAGGAAGGGTCAAAATCCTAAGCTTTTTAAAATATGGCATACAGCTATCTGGGACACGTATGCCACAAATAGCTCTAAGACATTTCTTTTGCGCCCTAAAAGCGAGTTCCCTGTCCGTAGCATTCCCCCAATAAATTAGTCCATATCTAAGCGTAGACGTTACATAGGCATGATAGGCGGTTAGTACTGCTGCTTGATTTACAATCTTAGATAGCCTGTATAAAGCGTAGGAAAATTTATTTAGTTTTTTACACACTGTATCAATTTGCGTTTTCCAAGACATATTTTTGTCAATCCACAGTCCTAAGAATTTGGTGGTATCTGTTTCGTCTATTTTTTTCATTTCGTAATTTACATTTAATGTCAAAGGGGCTTTTCTTTGGGAATAACTTACTATTTTTGTTTTATCTAAATTAATTATGAGATTATTACATGTTAACCAATTTATAATGTCATTCAAAGTATCGTTTATGTCATTTTCAAAAGTGTTGATGTCAGTCGGAGAAAATACAGCAGTGCTATCATCAGCAAAAAGGACTAATGGAATTTTCACGGCTCTTGGTAGATCGTTTATATAAATAAGGAAAAGCAAGGGACCCAAAACACTTCCTTGTGGCACGCCATATGTGACATCTCTCGGGTTTGATAAATACTGCTCTTCAGTTTTCGTCGCAAAAGAAACCTTATTTATTTGAGTTACTTGTAATCTCTGGCTTAAATACGATTTTATCAAGTCAAGAGCATTACCCCGTATGCCGTATTTATACAGTTTTTCGAGCAGTAATTTGTGATCCACATGGTCGAATGCTTTGGTCATGTCCATGTACATAGCCGTTACTGGCGTCCTATTGTTCATATTTTTGTAAATCCTAATAAGAAGATCGTAGATGGCCATATTGATAGTCTTGCTTTTACGAAATCCATTTTGTTCACTGGCAAAAAGATTATATTTTTCGAAATAGTTATAAATGCTATTGTAGATTACTTTCTCAAAGATTTTGGAAAAAATAGGGATTAAAGCTATTGGCCTATAGCAAGAGATATCCTCCTTTTTACCCTTTTTGAATAAAGGCTTGATTACTGAGACTTTTAGCTTACTGGGAAATTTTCCGTTTTGAACACAGAGGTTGATCAAATAGCTTATCACCGGACTAATGGATAGTGCGACGTACTTTATAATTGACGTAGATATATTATCGTATCCAGTACTTTGTGTATTTTTTAAAGATTTTATGATTTTAAATATGTCATTTGGAATTGTAGGACTCATAAATAAGGAATTATAATTATTATCAATCAATGTCAGCGTTTTATTATCATGTGGTGTCAAATAATTCAATGTTGAAGGGTTTATAGGTTTAACAAGATTAACAAAGTAGGTATTAAAAGCTTCAGCAATTTGTTGCGGATCCGTTATAGATTTGCCATTTTGATTTATTCGTACAATTTCTTCTTTAGGAATATTATGTTTAGTGAAGTTGATTATCTTCCAAGTTGTTTTTGTTTTATTATTGGATTGTTTTATATTGTAGTCATTTTGCGATTTTTGAGTCAAGTTAATTATTCGCTTCAGCCTTGAAGAATATTTTTTGAATTTATTATGATCCATTTTATTAGACGTTTTCCGATACGTCCATAACAATTCTCTCTTCCGGCGGCAACATTTGGCTATGCCCTTTGAGATCCATGTAGGTCTTTTGGTTGGTGTATTTTTTATTCTTAAAACAGGAAAGCAAAGATTATAAAATAACTGAAAGTCATCAAAAAATTTATTAAAAGCTATTTCTGCATCGTTTTCGGCAAATACGTCAGAAAACGTGAGACTTTCTATGCACTGCTTAAATTTTTCTTTATTGCTGTTACTAAAATCTCTTCTAAAGGTATACCATTGTTTCATTCGGCAGGTTTTTTTAACTGGACATGATAAAATTTGTGCAGTATGGTCTGAAAGAGCAAAGTCGATGATGTCGCACTTGCTACCCCTAATATTGTTAATGATATTATCGATACATGTATCGCTACTTAGACGCGTTGATTCTCTGGTACCAAATTTTAAGTTAAAGTTGAGGATAGTATTTTCAAATTCAGTTGATGAATAGGATCTTTTTTTAAGATCAATGTTAAAATCGCCACAAAGTATTATTCTTAATTCTCTATGACGTAGCTCTTTATTAAGAATATTAATCAAAGTTTCAAGAAAGATATCTACATCGCTTTTCCGAGATTTTGGCACACGATACAAGCATACAATAACAATGGGATGATCAATAAGCTTTATAGCACAGCATTCTATCAAATTTGGAATACTTAACTCTTCAATATATCCAATTCTTTGAAATTTTATATCGTTTTTTATGATGATACATGATCCACCATTTCTGTTATTACGAGCATAGCTAGCCGCAAGAGAGTAATTTGGTATAGTGAGAAATATGTGATCTTCTTTGCTCATATTATGCTCTGTTACACAAATGATGTCGACAATTTTATCCATTTTCTTGAGCTCGTCCAAATGTACAGTGAGTAGATTTGCTTTGTTTATTAACCCGTTTATGTTTTGATGCATTACAATTAGTTTGTCATACACGAAATAAATCATTTTCTTTTGCATTTAAATTATTGATATTATTATCTTTGGACTGATTGTTAACATTTATATCTTTAACTAAACTTACATTATTATCATAGATTGTTTGGTCAGTCTGAGTACATTGGTCATTATACGTTTTTTTAATATTAAGTTTTCGGTTATATTCATCAAATTTTACTTTATATTCAATGTGACATATCTCTTTCAGAATATTACGAGAAAGTTTAATACAGTTTTTCTTTTTAGATATTTTTTCTCTACTGTAATCCATATCTATGTATATGGAGTTTGAAAAATTGCGACATACAGTTTTAAAACTATCATTTAGCTGGCGTAAATTCAGAAACTTGTTAGAGGGTATTTCCGAGACGATTACATTTGTATTTCTGACTTTTTCCAGCCAGGTTTTTAAATTACCAGTCAAACTATACGCATTGTCATTAATACCTGCCAATACTACAATATAATCATACTTCGTTAAATTTTTTGTCACTTGGTCATGACCATTTAACACATCCGTCAGCATGGCACCCGGTTTCGAGTAACAAGTAACTTTGTACTTGGGTCCAACAAGATCTTGAAGTATATTTCGGATGTAGCGTCCTTGCTGGTCGGCCAATACAATTATATTTCCCTTGGTCATCTCTTTTCTTGGCATTGGTGTTATAGTTTTTGTAATGGTTATTATTTTAGCTAGGTCAATTTTGCAGCATGTAGAGTTGCCCTCATCGTATACGGGTGCACAGGGTCCAGGTTTTTCTGTAATATTTTTGCCTTGTGGTTTAGTTTGAACGTGTTCGTTAACTTCTCTGCATGTTACTGCAGCTGAATGAAGTGGAGAGACTCTGGGTGTTATTATTTGACTAGTGATAAGTTTCCTTCTTAATGGTGTGCGAGTTTGCGCTCGCGCGGGTGTGGAACACAATGTACTAGGGGTGCCAATCTTTTTTAACAGGCCTATAGTTTTTTCTTTATCTCTTAGACTCTGTTTTAATGTATTAATCTCTATATTTAAATTTTCAATTTCAGTGTGTGCAGCTAAAAGTTCAGAGTTCGTATTGGTTAACTGCTTTTCCAAGTCTATGATGATAGAATTATCGACAATAGGTGTCGCATTTTCGCTTTGCGTTGATAATTCTAAAAGTGTTGAGTTAAAAATAGTATCATTTAATATTTCGCAGTCGGAATGTCTTCTTCTTTGTTTACGCATAGTAACATTATCCATTTTTACTTTTTAGTCGAATATTTTATTTACTACGTGTAATGAATCGCAGTCTCAAAAGGCTAGTGTCCAAGTCTCAAATATGCTCAAGAGTTAAGTTTCTGAACGAAAACTCTTAAATCAATTTTTGATTAATCTGGTATCGTCGTATGTATATTGTCTGTGGTCAGTCTATGAATCATTCGTTCTTTAGTAACATTTGTTTGTCTCCTCGCTAGTAGTAAGTTGAGATTTTGTCTTTGGTTTGATACAAATTTGAAATTCCAACCGACTCACCCTGTTGTTTCTGTGTTTATTCCAAAATAATGCACTGATTTCTAGTCATTAATTATAGTTATGGCCAGTCCACAATTTGCTTCTTATTTTCCCATTGGTAAAATACGCTCACTAACACTGATAACCGTTTTTATAAACAATATTGTGATTGTTATGTTTTTCGAAGTTTATTTCACCTGGGTTCAATGTAGCACTCTGCGAGCATTTACTAGTGTCTATGTTCAATACACACACAATTAAATTAATTTATTAATTAGATTAATACCAGATATCTATTTTTTAAAGATTTTTAATGCACGGACTATGTTTACATCAGCAATGACAGCTGTCAACTCGGTGGTGACGGGTGCAATGCGGGCGAAGGCACCCCCGCGCCTGTCGCCCGCCCGTCGCCACCATGAAGAGGGAGACCGCGTCTTCTCCGACCTCTTCTTCTTCTGCGGAGCGGCGCTGCGAGAGGGTCTTCCTCCCGCACGCGCTCCGCCGCCTCCTTTTGCGAGACTACGTCCTCGCAGAAGGAGGCGACCGCTGACCAGGCCCCCTCGCTCCCCAGCATGGCGTTGACCACACCGGGAAGCGAGAGGTCCTGTCCGATCTCCGCGATCAGACTGCGGCGCGGCTCGGACCAAGCCGGGCACATCTCGAGGGTGTGCTGCGCCGTGTCCTCCGCCGCGCCGCAGTCGTGGCACGCCGGGGCTTCCTCCCTCCCGATCCGGTGCAGGTACGTTCCGAAGCAGCCATGCCCGGACAACACCTGCACCAGACGGAACGAGAGGAAACCATGGGACCGCTCGAGCCAGGCCCGGAGGACCGGACCGAGCGCGTCCAACGTCCGGCGGCCAAAGGTAGAAATAAGAAATAAAGAAATAAATTTATTTAAAAAGTATTACAAAAAAAAAGTGAACATTTAGGCGCAGTAGTATTATTTCTCATACAGTGGTATAGTTAGTACTTATAAGTAAATTATAACTAAAACATATTCAAAAGTTGCAAGCAATCATAGTTCATTTCAGATGTTTGGTAGCGACCTGCCCGAACTAGGTTTATTTAAACCTGTGTTTCAGGCCATCACTTTACATAACATGATTTAATTAAAACGTTAAAATTATAAAATAAAAATAATCTATTAACAACTATAAGTATAATCAAATTGGTACAAAAGAAAAACACTAAAACTAGCTAATTAAGTAAATATGTACAAATATATACGAGAGGATAACATAATCATACTACAACTTCTAGAAGTTTTTCTGTATCTGTGTAATTCAGTTTCGCCAAATAATCCGACATTACATAACTACATTTTTTATAACTAAAACTATAGAAGTTTAATATCTTGTTAAGTCTATTATAGAGAAAAGGTCCTAAAAACACATAAAATCGATTCGCAAACGCATGTCTAGTTTGAGGTTTTGTGCAAACCAGGTCCTTTCTTCTCCTATCGGAGGGAATTGAGTCATAGGGAAGTGTAGTATGCTGGTGTAGTATTATGTGAAGAATAAATAATTGCCGTACTGTAAGTACATTACATGCTTTGTAAAGCAGGTGTGTAGGGAATCTAAAAGGACGGAAGGTAGCAACTTTTAGAATTGCTCTTTGAGCACGTTCTAGAGGGAGGAGAATTGAAATTCCCGCGCCCCCCCAGGATGTTATGCAATATGTTAGGATAGACTGACATAGCGCTAAATAAATCTGTTTTATTAAATTATAGTCGGCTATATTACGTAAATTCTTAAAAACATATATAAGTTTGCGCACTCTAGTACACAGTAACTCGATATGTTTACGGAAATTAAGATTGGAGTCAATAGTGACACCTAGATATTTCAAGTGGTCAGCTTTATCTATAGTAGGGCAAGAACATGCAGTGTCAGCGTACGTGCTACAGTTATGCGCGTAAATGTTTAGGTTAGTAAGCGGTGTGTTAGTATTTCTCATTGTAAATAAAATGTATTTAGTTTTTTCGGAATTTAGTGTTAGAAGATTATTCTGGAGCCAGTGAGACACAATGTTGAAGCCATTCTGAGCATGTTCATACGCCTCAGCTCTTGATTTAGCTGCAAACAACAGAACAGTATCATCCGCATAAGACATAATAACACCATTTTGGAGTGGTAGGCAGCACAGGTCATTAATATAGATTAAAAATAATGTAGGACCTAGAATACTGCCTTGTGGAATTCCAAAACAAGTATTAGGAAGGTCAGAACTTGTATGTGAGCCAATTTTTACAGATTGCTGCCGATCTCTTAGATAATCAGACAATAGTAGAAGCTGTGCTCCTCTAATTCCAAGTGTTTCAAGCTTCTGCAAAAGAGTAGTGCAGGAAATAGTGTCGAAGGCCTTGGCAAGGTCTAGAAAGATCCCAACTGTGTGCATTCTACTATCCAGATTTGTAGAAATGTAATTAGTCAATTTGTTTACTGCTTGGCCTGTTGATTTTTTAGGCCTAAATCCAAATTGATTTTCTGAAAGTAGTTTGTTATCTTCCAGATATTTTATCAATCTACTGTTTATGATTTTTTCTAAAATTTTTGAAATGCCCGTTAATACTGAAATGGGTCTGTAGTTATTCACACTCATTTTGTCTCCAGACTTGAAAATAGGTGTGACCACAGACTTTTTTAGCAATTTTGGAAATATCCCTTTAGATAAACAAAGCTGAAAAATGTGGGTCAGGGGAGGGGCCAGTAGGTGTTTAAATCTCTTAAGTATATTATTGGGTATATCATCCCACCCAGTTGCGCAGACTTCCTTTAACCCGTTTATTATTCTAATTACTTCGTTGACGTCAGTATCTAGTAAAACAAACGAATTTAATTTGGAAGATGTCCTAGTTGGGTTTTGATTGGGAGGACGAATAATATTTAAGGATTTTTCAGCCAAGTTTTTACCAATGTTGACAAAATAGTGGTTAACCATATTTGTTGCATCGGATGCGTTTATTTCTGTTGATAGTAAATCAAGCGGAGGTTCGGATTTTTTTGACCTCAATGTATTGGTTTTTATGAATTTCCACACAAGTTTACTATTTTTTCCCGCCTTCTGTAGTTCATGCTTATCGTACTTGTTTTTTAATTTTTTCAAAAGATTGTTACAGAAATTTCGATATCTTTTATAAGTAACAGAAAGCATTACGTCATCAGGTGCAAGTTTGGATTTTAGGTGAAGTTTGTCTCTATGTCTTATACAACGAACGAGACCAGGTGTGATCCACGGTTTAATGCAACTAAATTTCCTAGGGATTATCTTAGTGGAAGAGTTGTTCCTAATTGCAGATTGTATAGAATTTAGGAAATAGTTTAAAGAAATATTTGCATCATCAGAATCATAAATAGGGTTAAAATTAATGCTGCGTATGTCACTTTCAAGGTTTGTCATATTGACTTTAGTATAGCTACGCTCGCAGTTTTTTCTAGGTGAAGTTATTTGCATTGTTAGTAAAACAGCTTGATGATCGGTAAGCGAAGAGTTAGTAACCAATGTTTTGGAGGGATTTTTTGATTTTAGAATTATATGGTCTAAGCAAGAACCGCTTTGATGTGTGGGGTAATAGTGAGCAGGTAAAAGTCCATGAAATGCACAAATATTTAAATAATGATGAGTATGGGTATCGGGTTTCTCGGAGGAAATATTAATGTTGATGTCTCCTAAAAGTATTATGTTTTTGAATGTACTTATGTTTTTTAAGTTTGTGTCAAGTGAGTCTAAAAAATTGTCGATATTATGAGAGGGAGGCCTATAAATAGCTATAACTACTGTATCGGGAATAATTTTAATGATTAAGCAATTACTATCTTGGGATAGTGGTTCTTCTATAATAGTTTGCAAATTATTTTTAACATATACTACTACTCCGTCGTTTTGGTTGGTGTTTTTGTTAGTTTTATATGAATAAAACCCGTTCAGAGATGGTAAGTTGACTGTCTGTTTTGACAGCCAACATTCTGTTAGCACGATAATATCACAGCTTATGTCAAGTCTTTGTAATAAAACTTCAAAACCGTCCATGTTTCGGTTTATGCTGCGAATATTTTGTGTAAGTAAGGTAAGCGTTTTGTCGCCAGAACGAAGAAGGTATTTACAGTCCTCAACATTACAGATTTTAGATTCAGACACAGAAAAACTATCTAAATCACTGATTAGCTGATTACTCATGATAATTACAAACTAAGAAGAAAAACAAATAAGCGATGAGCTACCTGTTTGTGTGCCTACTAAATAGAATATTCTGTGGCGCTCTTAGGCGCCCTCATAGTCTATGGAGTTAATGTAATTGGTCTCTGCATATTTACGTGCCGGGCAATTTACATCACCGGTTGGATGGTCACATTTCCTCTTGAATCTTTTGCACGTCGCGCACTGGGGGGGAGAAGATTTCCTGCTGCACTCCTTCACGGTGTGTCCCGTCTCTGCACAGTGGTTGCGAGTAGGACTAGTTTCACGGCAAAACTTAGCTGCGTGGCCGAACTGCTGGCAATTGTAGCACCTGGTGACTATTGTAAAATCTCTCACCGGGCATGAAGTCCAATTAATAAAAATTCTGCTTTGGTTTATTAGCATTTTTCTTATGCCAGCGGGTACTTCGAGTATGTAGTTGCAGGTAGGAAGGCCTTTCTTACCCGATTTATGGCTCAACTTAATGGTCTCAAGGAAGGATTCACGAGTTGTATTCGGCAATTTGTCTGATAGGTTTTGCTCGTAAATACAGTCGAAAACCTCCTTCTCAGTAAGAGCTACGGGAACACCAATGACAGTAACCCTAGGGCGACGCTTAGATGGCTCTTCTATTGTTAGGCCCGAGGAGAAAATCTTCTCTGACTTTTTCAATTTATCTATATCGCCTTTATTTTCAGTGCTAATTAGTACTCCCCCATTTTTAACTTTTTTCAGGCCACGGACTTGGAGCTTCAGTTCTTCGGGAGAGATTAACTTTTGAACAAGTGACTTGGTGTCGTCACTTGTTTTTGTTTTATCGCTGGGATAAATGGCGATCGAACTTAGGTTAGCAGGACGCACGAAATTATCGGAGCCTTTCTTCACCATGCTAGCATAGGAATTGCTAGACGGATTCAGCTTCGACTCAAAAACCTCTTTGAACTGGGTCAGAGAGTTCGCCACGTTTTGCTGATGCTGTAGGTGCTGAATGGTACTGTGGGACTGAATCATTTTCTGCTTCACCGATTGGTAAAGGACAGCCATCTGAGATGTCCCACTTTGGACCTTCCGGCAAAGGACTGAGCCACGTTGCTTCTGGTCCGAGTTCATTTTTCCTTCACTAACAATAGAGCAGACTTCGTTCAGAATGCCATCTATAGAGAGTAACCATTTCTGGATCTCTGGCGTGCTAACAAGTTCACTCGGCAAAACATTCTCCGCAGGTGCTGGTAGAGGTGGTGGTGGAGCTGGTTCACTCGGGGGCAATTGTTCGGTAGGCGTTGGCGGAGGACTTCGTCGTAGTATTTGGCTACGACCAAACGGGCTCGAGTCTAGGTTAGACATGCTAACCGCAACACTTTATTTATTGTTAATAGAAATAAATAAATCTAATTCAGTTCATCTTGCACATACACGTTGGTATGGTACTAGTCACACTTGACACACTTTACTTTGATTTTAACTGACGCCGCAAATAATTATTGATATATTATATTTTCGTAATTGTTTATAGATATTTCATTTTAGCAAATACAAAAAACACGTCCGCTTAGTCTCGCGACTCGTAAAGCGATCAAAAAGGTGGCGGTGGCGAGGTCCTCCGTCCAATGGAGGATGATGGCGTCCCTCGCCTCTCGCCGCACGGCCTCCCGCTCCTCGGCGACGGGGCGCTCCCCGAGCGCCCTGCGATGCGCCGTCCACTCATACACCCTGGCCAGCACCCAAGCCTCCAACTCCCAAGGAGGGGTGCCGGCCAGAGCGCACGCCGCCGAAAAACCCACCGACCGGTAGGCCCTCGCCACCCGCAGTGCAATGGCCCTTTGGGGCTTGCGGATGGCGGTCGCGTTCTCCCTCCTGTGGAGGGAGTCCGGCCAAATGGGGGCCCCGTACAGGGCCATGCTCCGCAAGATGCCGGCATAGAGGCGCCGGCATTTCGCCTTGGGCCCCCCCAGGTTCGGGAGGAGCCACGAGAGGGCGTCCGCGGCCTTCAACAGGCGCGTCGACAGCCCGCTGAAATGCGGGCCGAAGCGCCACCTGTCGTCCAGCACCAGGCCCAGATATTTCATCCGGGGCTGGACCTCTATACGGACGCCCTCCACGACGATGTGGGCGTCGGGTGGGCAGCGCTGCCGAGGCCCGCGAAAGAACACGGCCTCGGTCTTGTGCAGCGCCACCTTCAATCCCAGGCGGCGGATCCTCTCTGCAACCAAGGATCCGCCAGCCGAGGCCAGACAGGCCGCGTCCGCGAAGCTCCTCCCCCGTGCAGTGAGCAGGGTGTCATCCGCGTAGCATATGACACTCGTGCCCGGGAGGAGGGCTCCCCGCAGCAGCCAATCGAACCCGATGTTCCACAGCGGGGGCCCAAGCACCGACCCCTGTGGAACACCGGACTCTGCGCCGTACCGCCTCACTGTGGCCGTCTTGTCTACGAGGAGGACCTCTCGGTCCTCCAAGTAACTGGCCAGGAGGCTCCGCAGATATTGGGGCACTCCGTGATACCGGAGCGCCTCCAATATCGTCGAGTGGGGCACGGAGTTGAAGGCATTGGCAATGTCGAATGACACCGCCAGCACTCCGTCCCCCGCCTCGACTGCCTCCTTCACCTGGCCCTTGAGTAGGGCCAGCGCGTCGATCGTCGAACGCCCGCGACGGAAACCGAATTGGGCGTCCGACAGATCCGGCCCCACATCCCGCAAATGGCTCCCGAGCCGGGAGGCGACTATCCCCTCGAACAATTTACCGACCTCATCAAGCAACACGACGGGCCGGTATGCCGAGGGGGAGTCCACCGGGCGTCCCGCCTTTCGGAGGAGGCAAAGCTGCCCCTCCTTCCACAGTTTCGGGAACTTCCCAGCCGTAAAGCACGCGCTGAAAAGGTCCCGAAACCTGTCCTCCATCTCGGAGGCAGCTATTGCCACCACCCGTGCGGGGACGCCGTCCGGCCCGGGGGCCGTCTTCTTGGCGCGGAGGCTGAGTACCCCCGCGTAGATCTCCGCCGCCGTCACCGGGGGGACCTCCTCCTCCGGCGAAGCCGCCCCTTGCGGGGGATCCATTGTTGGTGGGGCGAAGTCGGTCCTGCGCGGAAACAGGGACCGGACCACCCCATCCAGCAGTGCTGGCTCGAGGGTCTCCGACAGTGGGGGACCATAGGGGCGGAGCTGGTTCCGCGCCGCCTTATATGGCCTCCCATAGGGATCCCTGTCGAGACCCTCCAGCATTTCGGCCCTCGCCGAGTCTTCTGCAGCGCCCATTGCAGACTTGAGGACCGTCGTCGCCTCTCGGTAGCAGGCGTATAGGCGGTCCTCTTCTGCCCGGACTCGGTTCTGGGCGCTGCGCCGTCGACTCCGCGCGTAGGCCCTTCTGGCCGCCACGCAGGCGGCCCGGAGTTCCGACAGCTCCTCCGTCCACCAATAAACGGCGCGACGGGGAGGCGGACGGCGAGACCGAGGCATGCTGGAATTGCACACCTCGGTCAGGGCCCCTCTGAGCCGAACCGCTGCGGCGTCTACGTCCAGGACCTCAACAGGGGGCGACAGCCAGTCCTGGAGGAAAGCCGCCTCCTTGGCTGCCTTCCGGTCCAGGCGGGTGAGTGCCCATCGTGGGAAGGGAGATTACCCAGCGCGGGCCATCCCCCCCCCTTGGGTGGAGATGTCGAACCGCACGTATCGGTGGTCCGACAAGGTCTCCACCATCTCAACCCGCCAGTTCACGACGCGGGCGGCCAGCGCGGGGGTGGCGAAAGTGACGTCCACTACCAACCCACCCTGTTGCCGCACACACGTGTGGACCGTCCCCCTGTTGAGGAGGGACATACCGCTTGAGGCCGCCCAGAACTCAACGGCGCGTCCCCGGACGTTGCACCCGGCGGCCGGGTTGCCCCAGGCCGCCGACTTGGCGTTCAGGTCGCCCAACACCACGACCTGGCGAGGCGCCGCCCTCCCTACGACTGCAGTGAGGACCTCCAGGAAATCCTCAAAGTCCGAGAGAGGGCGGTTTGGGGAGAAATAGACCCCGACCAGGGCCATGTCCCCCCCCCACGCGGCGGCCACGTATCCCGGTCCCCTCTCTAAGAGCGAGAGGGGAGGGGAGTCCGTGGAAGACCGCGCCACCAACGCCACCAGGCCGTCCCGGTCACCCAGCCAACGGCCAGGGACCGAGTAAGGCTCGGCGACCACCGCCAAGTCCACCAACCACTCAGCCATCGTCTGCATCAGCAGATCTTGGGCTGCCCTGCAGTGGTTGGCGTTCGCCTGAAGGATGCGATGTTCGACTATATCCATCAGTCGGACATCGCACCCCCCTCCGCAGCCGCTGGTTGGCGCCTGTACTTTGCCACGCTTAGGGGGAGGATTGCAGTTCCTCCCCTTCATCACGTGGTCCGCTTGGCTGCCACTGGCAGCACAGACCGAGCAGTGCGGCTTGGCGACCTCACAGGAGGCGGCTTGGTGGCCCCCCATGCCGCAGCGGTAGCAGGTGTCTGACCTGTCCACCGCGGATGGACACAGAGGCCGGGTGTGGCCGATGCCGAAGCACCGGAAACACCTCAGCGGCTGGTCCTCGAGTGCCCTGACCGCACCCGAGCTGAAGCCGACCGTCAGCCGGCCCTTCGCCAGGGCGGCTCTGGCAGCGGGAACCGGGCACTCAAGGCGGACGGTGCCCATGCCACCGCGGCCGGGCCTTATGTCCCGACTCTGGACCGCCGCGACGTCGCAGCCTCCTAACGCTGCGACCGCCTCCACCACCTCCTCCTTGGTGACGGAATCGTCGAGATCCGTCACCTCGAGTGTCACCAACTGTTGCGTCATTAGTCTAATTTTTATACTTAACTAGCTACGTAAGAACCATTTACTTAGTCGCTAATAAACACCATTGAAGACAGACGCATTTGTGATTTTCTAACAAGTTTCCCGTACACACAAAGTGAACCTTAACTACATCAACATATGGTCGATATCTCGCCGGATCAATTACCAGTTACCTGAGCGCACGGGTCGAGCGGCTGGCTCGCGAGAACAAAAGGACACCGCATTCCTGAGCGATAAGGATTTGTAACGATGACTACTACGAAGGAATTATTAAATATATTGGAAGATACTGCTTCTTTACTGCAAAAAACTCAAGTTAATCTCAAGAAATGCTCTAAATCACGATTAACTAAAGGATATATTGAAACCCGTATTAAGGCGATAGAAGATTATTGGTTAACATTCAAAAACGCTCATCATTCTTTGGTAAAAATAACGCCGAAGGAACAAAAAGCAATTTTACCATATTTTGCTAATGAGGAGTTCTATATTTATGAAGACTTATATCTTATTTTGTTAGCTGATTTACGTGATATGTTGAATGAACAGAATACAACATCGCCGACGGCGTCATCGCAAACTAATACCAGTGTCGCGACGAATCCTGATCAACAAAATGCGTTCGTGAGGTTACCTCGAATACAGCTGCCATCTTTTAGCGGAAAATATGAAGAATGGCCTACATTTCAAGATTTGTTTACATCGTTAGTGCATACGAACACAACTATTAGTGATGTACAAAAGTTACATTATTTGAAGTGCAGTGTTACTGGAGAAGCAGAGAACTTATTGAAACATATCCAGGTAACACAGAAAAATTATGAACAAGCTTGGGACATTCTAAAAACAAGGTATGGAAACAAACGTTTGATCATGAACTCAGTGTTAAAACAGTTAGTCTATCAAAAGAAAATGAGTTCTCAATCACCTAATCTAATTAAAGGTTTATTAGACACCACAACAGATTGTTTAAATAACCTTGAGAACTTAGATATATGCTTGGATTCATGGGATCCTATAATTATTTTTCTGGTAGTTCAGAAATTGGACCCTGAGTCACACAAGAATTGGGAACAATACGCATACAAAGAAGATGTTGATGACTTACCCACATGGAATGATCTGAAAAGGTTTCTTCAGTCCACATACCGAACACTGGAGCTTGTCACACCTGGAACACAAATTAAAACAACAAAGGATCGCGCTGTTCATACCACGAGTACCTCATCACCACCGTCAGTGAAAACATGATTGTGTCTTATGCAATGAAAATCACACGTTATGCCACTGTAAAGAATTTACAAAACTGCAACCTAATGAACGAGTTAATTATGTAAAAACCAACAACCTATGCTACAACTGTTTGGTACCAGGACATTCGGCAAGAAAATGTAGACTACCAGTGTCCTGTCGTATATGCAAAAGGCGACACCATAGCCTTCTACATCTCAACAAAGAACCGGAGACTTCGGTACAAGAGACCTCCATGCAACCGAAGCCTGCTCAAACCAATTTAGAAGCACAACAGGAAGTTACTGTCAATACAACGGTCGCCTCACACCACAGTACCAGACAAGGCATAGCACTATTAGCTACGGCAACAGTGACAGTACGAAACGAACAAAATCACACTGTTGTATTACGCGCATTAGTGGACCAAGGTTCGCAGATAGCACTTATTAGTGAGAAAGCGTCTCAAATGCTCAATCTGACTAAACGATCAATGAGAGGAAGTATCATTGGAGTGGGCTCAACAAAGACAAATGTAAACCACGTGGTACAGCTGCAAATCGGTTCCCGCTGGAACACAAACTTCAAGATAGATGTCGAAGCGTTCGTCATGTCTAAACATCTTACCACTAAACTCCCTCCTAAAACAATTACTGCTGATAACTGGCCACATCTAGAAGGACTCAACCTGGCTGACTCGAACTACAACACACCAGGCCCGATAGACTTACTTTTAGGTGTCAAACAATACTCTCAAATCGTACAAGAAAAACTTATCAGGGGTCCACCGGGTACACCATGTGCACAGAAAACATACCTTGGATGGATTCTCTTTGGTGAAATAAACACTAGGTCACAAGACGATTCTGCTCTCGTTCTTCATCACCAAGTGGACATGGATGTCATGCTTAAGTCTCTGTGGGAAATAGACACAGAAAACAAAAGAAACCTAACAAAAGAAGAAAAATTGTGCGAATCAATTTATGAAGAAACACACACACGGACAGAAGAGGGAAGATACATGGTTAAGTTGCCTTTGAAAACACCACAACCAACATGTCTACAAGGTAACACAAAGGAAATAGCCAAAAACAGACTGCTACAATTGGAAAGAAAATTTAGAAGATCACCCAACCTGAAAGAAAATTACCAGAAAGTAATGAAAGAATATTTAAATTTAAACTATATGGAAGTAATACCTGAAAAAGAAGTCATAAATGAAAGGGTTGTATACTTACCTCACCATGCCGTCGTCCGAGAAGATAAAGAAACATCGAAGACTCGCGTGGTCTTTGACGCATCGGCAAAGGGTTCAAATCAAGTCTCGCTCAACGATGAGTTGATGGTTGGTCCTCAGCTTCAGGAAGACCTCAGAAATATTCTCATGAGATGGAGAATGAAACGTGTTTGTTACGCCAGCGATATAACAAAAATGTACCTGCAAGTATGTGTTCACCCAGAAGACGCAAATAAGTATCAGCGTATTCTGTGGCGAGAAGAAGAACATGACAACATTAATGAATATCGCCTGCTTCGAGTTACATTCGGAACAGCATCAGCACTCTATCTCGCGGTGAAAACACTCCATCAAGTTGCTGATGATGAAGGACAAAATCACCCAAATGCAGTCAAAATCATCAAAGAAAATTTCCTCGTTGACGATCTGTTAGCGGGTGAAGATACAACTAATCAAGCCATTACATCTGCAAAAGAAGTATCTCACATATTGAAGAAGGGTGGATTTACACTCTCGAAGTGGTCATCTAACTGTCCGGAATTTATGAAATCCATTGACACAAACAAACGAAGTGCTGTAGCACACCTAGAAATAAACAAAATGGATGGCACTGCAAAACCACTAGGTTTGATTTGGAATTTGGGTGCAGACCAATTTCAATACCAATTAAAACTACCAACAATTTCTGTCAACATTACAAAAAGAACGATCTTGTCAGACGTTCAAAAACTATTTGATCCCTTGGGGTGGATTGCCCCAAGTGTAGTGATGGCGAAGATGTTTATACAAAGGCTGTGGCTGGAAAGGGTCGATTGGGATGACACATTAAGCCCCGAATTACAAGAAGAATGGATGACTATTCGTGAAGAATTCAGAAATGTAAAAATCATTTACATTGATCGATGGCTTGGAACCTATAGCACAGAAATAAACAATGTACAAATTCATGGCTTCAGCGATGCGTCCATGAAGGCTTATGCAGCAGTTGCTTACATAAGAATCCAATCACAGGACGGCCATATTTCAACAAAACTAATAGCAGCTAGAACAAGACTTGCACCGCTAAAGACTGTATCGTTACCACGTTTGGAGCTTTCTGGATCACTACTTCTTTCACGATTATTGAATCAAATAGGAAAGGCTATGAGAATATCAATAGCACAAATGTTCGCGTGGACGGATTCTACAATCGTTATTGCATGGCTATCCGGGGAACCACATAGATGGAAAACATTTGTGGCCAATCGAGTTGCAGAAATCACTGAAAATCTTAATAACAACCAATGGTACCACGTTGCATCAGAAGAAAATCCTGCGGATATTGCGTCGAGAGGCATATTACTTGCTGAACTGAAACAGTCAAATTTATGGTGGGACGGTCCGAAATGGTTATCTGAAAAGAAAATAGAATTTAAACAGCCTGATGTAGTCGTCACTGACCTGGAACAGAAAAGGGATAAAATACAAATAAACATTAAAATTAAAGATGAAGAAAAACTTAATTTCACAGAAAAATTTAAGCAATTTGATAATTTACAAGAATTATTAAAGGTGATAACATACTGTCGAAGATTTGTTAATTACAAAAGAGAATTGGATACTTACGAAAATTGCAGAAGTTTAACAACCGAAGAATTACATACATCATTGATGAAATGCATTAATCTAGTTCAAAGGGAAGAATTTACAGATGAAATTAACAGATTAAAAATAAATAAAAATGTGAAGAACAATAGTAACATTAAAACACTTACCCCATACTTAGACCAAGATGGTATCCTCAGGGTGGGCGGTCGTCTTCGACATGCAAAATTGGATGAGAATAGCAAACATCCTATAATATTAGGACATAATTTTATTAAAATACTAATTTCTAAATCTAAATTAATTACTAAACATAAACAACAACTTACTTCCTTTACTCATTGCAGATGCCCATGCTCAAACACTACACGGTGGTGTTCAATTAATGTTGTGCTTTTTACGCTCTAAATATTGGATCATTCGAGCTAAAGGATTAATAAAAAACTTCAACCGCAAATGTTTAGTGTGTGCAAAGCAAAGAGCTAGTGCACGAACTCAGATCATGGGAGACCTGCCAAAAGAAAGAGTCACCCCTACTAGAGCCTTTTTACACAGCGGCGTGGACTATGCTGGTCCATTCCAAATATTAATGTCAAGAGGTAGAGGCATGAAAACTCAAAAGGCGAACATTGCTTTATTTGTTTGTATGTCTACAAAGGCAATACACCTCGAATTAGTAGGAGACCTTACAGCCGAAGGATTTATAGCTGCATTCAAACGCTTTGTTTCAAGAAGAGGTAAATGCAGCCACATGTGGAGTGACCAAGGGAGAAACTTTGTTGGTGCAGAAAAGGATTTAGCTGCAGCATGGCAAGAAGCTAACTTGAGTTTTGAGAAAGACATTGCGCACAAGTTGGCTTTGGAAGGTACACAGTGGCATTTTATACCGGCGTACAGTCATAACTTTGGAGGCCTCTGGGAGGCTAATGTAAAGTCCCTGAAGACTCATCTGAAACGTGTGTTGACAACAAATGTCACTTTTGAAGAAATGACAACAATACTGTGCCAAATCGAAGCGTGTCTTAATTCAAGACCTCTATGTCCTATTAATGACTCAGATGTAGATTCTATAGAACCCCTTACGCCTGGTCATTTTTTGATACACGAAGCCCCAATAGTCGTGCCTTCACCAGATTTTAAAGACACAAAAATTCACAACTTAACACGATGGCAACACACTCAAAAGCTCGTTGGCGACATCTGGCGACGATGGCAAAACGAATATTGAACAAGTCTACAACAGCGTCAAGTTTGGCATAAGAAAAAACAAGAATTTACTATTGGTGACATAGTACTAATCAAAGCAGATGGAATACCTGCAGGAAAATGGTTACTAGGCCGCATAGTAGACAAGCATCCCGGGCATGATGGACTCACACGAGTGTACAGCGTTAAATCTGGAAATAGCATTGTGAAGAGATCTGTCACGAAATTATGTCCCCTGCCTATTGACACTAACTGATTGTTAAACATTATTGTAATTTACTTCATTGTATAACTTTGTCAAATCCCACTTCAATTTTGCATGCAGGCATTATGTATGTCTATTCGTATTGTTAGGTATAAGCTTACAACATTGCAAATTAAGAACAACGTAGTGGTAATCATTTATCTTCTAATTTAGATATAGATAATTGGAAACGTTACATACTGCTTATCAATTTAGATCTTTCAAATAAGTAGTTATACAGTCCACTAAGCATTATTTAAAGGGCCTTGTTGTCCCTTTGGTGGGCGGTATGTTGCGTCATTAGTCTAATTTTTATACTTAACTAGCTACGTAAGAACCATTTACTTAGTCGCTAATAAACACCATTGAAGACAGACGCATTTGTGATTTTCTAACAAGTTTCCCGTACACACAAAGTGAACCTTAACTACATCAACACCAACTTTACCGGTCGGGCCACCTTGGCGGAGTCCGCGATGACCTCCCGCAGCTTAGCTGCAAAGAGGTCCGCGCGGGCTCCCCCCTCTGCCCCCGGGAACTCGAATAATCGAGCCCCGGCTTGGGTCCGCCGGCAAGACACACTGCCGATCCCCAGTTGAGTGGGATCGGCATTGCTACGCGCCCGCACTAAGATTGACGCGTACGTCTCCCCTCGCTCCGCCGCCTCCGTGGTGAGGGTCACCACGACGGCCGCGGTTTTTGGGGAGACTAGCTGCCCCTTTCCCCTCGCTCTACTTCTACCTCCCCGCTTCCCGCCCCCTTCTCTGCCAGTCGTCTGCGACCGGCTGGGAGCGGGGACGGCTGGGACGGCAGCCGCCGACTTTTTGGCTTTGCCCTTTCCCCTCCCGACCACTTCCGTCCACTCATTGGACGGGGTGGTCGAGGGGAGAAGGGCGTCCTCCTGGACCTGGGATGAGGAGGACGGCCCCGGCTCGGAGCGCCCCTTATCTGCCGCAAGCGGCGGTCGGAGGCGCTTTTCCGGCAGGAGCCGGTCCTCTATTCCTGCCAGGCAGGCTCGCGTGAAGGCCCGCTCCTCCATTACCACCTTGCGGATTATGTCCTCAAGGTTGGAGTTGGAGGAGGGGCCCTCTGCCGCAGGACTCGTCTTCTTAGACGTCGACGTCGAAGGCGTTGATGACGTCCTCGTCGTCTCGGCAGGGGCCTGCTGCGGCCGGGCCGTGGCTTCAGCCAGCTTGCGATGAAGCTCACTGACTTCCACCTGCAGGCGATCCACCCTCGCCTGCAGTTGCCGTGTCTCGACAGTGGCCTTCCGCTGCACCAGCTCCTTGACCACACCAAGCAAGCTCGCGGCCCGACATTTGAGGGCCTTCTGGAAGGTCCCCTTCAAGTTTGAGGACTTTGAGGCAACCTCCAAAATTTCCTCCTCGTCCTCCTCCGCCATTTGTTCCAGCTCCAGCAGGGAGTGGTCCGCGTAGAGCACACGGGACGCACCGTACCCGGACTTTGCCCGGGTGACGTGCGCCCGCCTCTCCCTCGCGGCAACCCGCTCCTCAAGCTCCTGCTGGAGCTGCGCCCGCTGCGCAAGATCCAACTTACGTTGGGCGTCCGCGAGCCCAACGACGTGGGTGTCCGCGGCCGTCGGCTTTTTAGCCTTTATCAGCCTCGCCGACCCTGACGCCGAGGAGCCCTCGGACCCATCCCGCAGGAAGGCCCGCTTTCGCGACTGCGAGTCGCCTGCACCCGAGACGCCAACCATTGACTCATCGTCGGAGTCAGACAAATCCGACAAGTCCGTTCTTCCGAAGAAGCTAGCCGCAGACGGCGCGCGGCTAGCCTCTGACGCCGAAGCGTCGGTTTGGCCCTGAGAAGGGCCTTTGGGTTGGCCCTGAGAAGGGCCTTTGGGTTGGCCCTGAGAAGGGCCTTTGGGTTGGCCCTGAGAAGGGCCTTTGGGTTTAAAATACCGCCCGCAGGCATCCCGCGTGGGTTTAGGCATATCCTCCGCAGGTTCGTACTCTCAAGGCAAGATGAGTTACGATAATCACAGTGCACTTTGGCCGAGCCCAGTCTGCCACTCCGTTACGGTGGTCAAACTGGGTCGTTTCCAGGGGACGCGACGTGGACGCAAGCACTGTGGGGTGGTCCCCCAACCTAACCTAACCTAACCTTTTTTTTTTTTTTTTTTTGTTGACGATGTGGAAATCCGCACGGATGTCCTCCGCCTGGGGAAGGCGGAGGGGTCTGTCAGACTCCAACTGACTAAAACCACACCGGTGTTCCCTCGCACACTTGCGTCAGGGGGCAGCGGGAACGAATGTGACTTCCGCTGCCCCGGACTAGTGCCGGCCCGCTTGACCAGTGCGGGCCTCGTCCCTGGGGGGAGTGAGGTGTACTCCCCCCGATACGTCATGAGAGGCGCGCGTGGAACACTACGCGCCGCCGTCTCGGGTCCAGTGAGATGGGGGGCGACGGATGTCCCCGAATCCGTCGCCCCTTGACCTGTTTAGGGGGGCCTGAAGAGGGCGTTTTCCGCCCTCTGCCGACGCCCGGTGCGTCTGCTGCGGGATGGGAGGGAACTAGAGATCTCCCTCTCCCTTTCCGCAGCTTCCTTCTGCGACATGACGGTTTCGCAGAAGGACACCACCGCGTCCCAGGACTCTGTGCTGCCGACCATCGTGCGAACAACGGCCGGCAGCGACAGGTCTGCTCCTACCTCTGTGGCAAGATCACGGCGCGGCTCATCCCACGCGGCACATTCCGCCAGCGTATGCCGCGCCGTATCCTCCAGACAGTGGACGCAGTGATGGCACCGAGCGTCCGGCTCCCTGCTTATGCGACACAGATACTTCCCGAAGCAGCCGTGCCCCGAGAGCACCTGCGTCGCCCGAAACGTCAGGGAGCCGTGCTTCCTCCCGAGCCAGTCTTCGAGTACTGGCCGGATCGCCTCGATTGTGTCGAGGCCGGCGGAGGGATGGTCAAGCCTCCTCCGCCATTCTGCCACCATGACTTGTCAAGAGCTGTGACCGGTGCAGCGTAATCTGTCGCTGCACTAGCCTTTCGCCCCGATCCCTGGCGTCCTCGCGCCACCGATGCAGTGTCGCGAGGGCTTTCGCCTCCAGGTCCCATGGTGGGGATCCGGCCAGTAAACAAGCCGCCTCGTAGGAGATCGTGCGATATCCCCGTATGACCCTGACGGCCATCGCTCTCTGCGGTTTCCGCAGGACTGCGATAGTGCGGGCCGTCAGGTCCGTCGCCCATACTGGGGCCCCATACAGGGCCATGGATCGCACGATCCCTACGTACAACCGCCTACAGGCGGTGCTCGGGCCCCCCAAATTGGGAAGCAGCGTTGACAGCGCGCCCGCCGCGCCCATCAACTTGGGCACCAGCCGCTGAAAGTGGGGTCCGAAGTCCCAACGGCTGTCGAGCACCAATCCCAGGTACTTCATGGTTGACTCGACAGCGATCCGGGCCCCCCCGACCACTATGTGTGATCCCAGCGGCGGCGCCCGTCGGGGGCCATGAAACGCAATGGCCTCCGACTTGTTGAGGGCCACCTCCAGGCCCAGGCGTCGTATGCGGCCCACCACCTGTGAGACCGCAGCCGTAGCCAGCAACGCTGCTTCCCTGTACGAGCTCCCCCGGGCAATGACCAGCGTGTCGTCCGCATAACACGTCAGGTTCACTCCCGGTGGAAGCTCGCACCGCAAAACCCAGTCGTAACCGATGTTCCACAGGGGAGGACCCAGAACCGACCCCTGTGGAACACCGCACGACATCTCGCGACGGCCATCGCCGTCGCGTCCCATGTAGGTGACACACCTTCCCGACAGATAAGCCCCCACAATGTTGCGGAGGTAGAGAGGCACCCGGTGGTAGCGCAGGGCCTCCCTAATGCAACCCCAGGGCAGGGTGTTGAAAGCGTTGGAGATATCCAAGGACACCGCCAGCACCACCCCACCCCGAGACACTGCTTCCTCCGCCAGGACTCTCACCCTCATGATGGCGTCAATAGTAGAGCGCCCATGACGGAACCCAAACTGACTGTAGTCCAGGTTCGGCCCCTCTGAACACAAGTGGCCGACGAGGCGGTCTGCGATAATTCGCTCGAGCATCTTGCCCGCCTCGTCCAGCAGCACTATGGGCCGATAAGCGGACGACGAGTCCGCCGGGCGCCCTGCCTTCCTGAGCAAGACCAGTCGACCAGTCTTCCACCGGGTAGGGAACTGGCCTTGCTCAAGGCACGCCGAGAAGAGTCCTCTCAGTGGGGGCTCCAGCTCCTTCATGGCGAGGACCAGAGCGCGGCCAGGCACGCCATCGGGCCCCGGGGCAGTGTTTTTAGCCTCTGCTTTTCAGAGGGTCACGCGGAACAGCCCCCCGTGGTCCAAGTTGGACCCCCCTCCTATGTCAGAATATTGGCCACAAACAGTAACATTCCCCGAAGAATAAGAATCTCTTCCCATTCCTCGGGGAAAACTACTGCCCGCGCCCAGGGTGCACCGTCCCAGCCAGCTGCTGTTCCCTCCAAACGTATCGAGAGGGACCGGCAGCCGTCAGGCCCACGAGGAGGTTTTCTGACCCAGCACCCCAACCTAACCTAACCTAACCTAACCTTTTTTGAAGTGAAAACTTCTTTAGCGGCGTTGAGCACTTTTTCTGTAATGGGTATCCCACCAAAAACATTCTGTAAAAAACTGGCCAAGTCTCGATGGAGCTGCTTGTTTATCTCTAAAAAGTAGTGAAATCTTATTCTTTAATCTAGACAAAGTCGTGCCAAGTCTAAGGTTCCTTACTGCGATTTCTTTTTCATTATAGTTAATGTTGTGTGACTTGGCCGTTGAACATTCTTTATACGTTAGTGGGTACAAGTCAATTTTGTTTACATGTAATGTTATATCTGTTGTAACTACCTATGTTTGTTAAGCGAGATAATAGCCCATACTGGTATTGGTAATTGGACGTTAGTGTCTCCTTTTGGGCTGTTGTTGATTGTTCAACTTATTATTTACTATAATAGTAATACATATAATATAATAGTAGTACTTATATTGTTTGTTTCAGGCTGGCCTATGCATAAGTATTATTGATATACACAGCTTTATCAAGCTTACAATTGACTGGTTATTGAATCAACGTTTTCCAAGTGGCAATTTTCCATCGTCAATGGGTAGCGGTTCTGTCGACAGATTGGTGCAATGGTGTCATGGAGCACCTGGTTTTGTACCCTTGTGTACCATTCAACGGCCAAGTCACACAACATTAACTATAATGAAAAAGAAATCGCAGTAAGGAACCTTAGACTTGGCACGACTTTGTCTAGATTAAAGAATAAGATTTCACTACTTTTTAGAGATAAACAAGCAGCTCCATCGAGACTTGGCCAGTTTTTTACAGAATGTTTTTGGTGGGATTTCACTTCTTTTTGTAGAAACGTGCATGCCCAATGATCTGTGGGCCAAAATAACCACATTCTGGAGCCCTGACACAACCAGAAGGGGTCGTGGTAGACCTCGTAGAAGATGGCGGGACGAGCTAGACAAGACCAGCAAACAGTGGTCCACATTGGCCCTGGACCGAGACAATTGGAAGTCATGGGGAGAGGCCTTTGCTCAGCAGTGGGATGACACAGGCTAATCAGTATCAGTATCAGTTGTAGAAACGTGGGCATAATGTGGGAATATAGATTTATTTTATTAGATTTTTTTATTTGACACATTTTTTTTTAGGAGTAGTTTTTTTATTATTACAAATCTTTTTCTTGCTGTTTTCCTGTTTCTACAGACATCGAGTAAAGGGCAATGCCCATAAAATGCCTGAAATGGACAAACACTACGAATAGTCCTTAAATGTATTTAAAATAAAATATGTATAATGAAATAATTCTCAAGTTTGTTTCAGTAGGGTATAAAATACAGGAATCATCAAAATATTTAGCTTGATATCCGTTAAAGTTATTCTTATTTTTATTGAAGGTCAGTGTTTATTTGTCACGAGTAAGTGACATTCAGCCAAGCAGAAATCGTCAAATAACCCCTAACGAACTATTTTATAGAATTAGTGCCCAGTTATCATTAATTTAATATAATTCGACCTATTTGTACCATAAATATAATTCAAATATTATAATACATGTCAATATTTATTAAAATCAAATTATTTTTAAAGAGAAAACTTATCGTAGGCTGTCTGAATCACATGTCCTTTGCCTTACTGACAGTTTGACATTAAGTACTGCATTTTCGATTGTTTGTTTACTGATTTTTGGTTTTGCGCTTGCGACTTGCTAAAGCAAGTCAAAACTGACCTGTTTTCAATACGACGTTGTTGTGTGTTTTGGACTTGTGCCCCGTGTACATTTAAAAATGGATAAAAACCTGCACTGTGGTAATTTTTATCCTGGACTCAACCTATATTTCAGAAAAAAATGTTTATTTATTTATTTATTTATTTAACACTTCAAGTACAATGTACAATGGCGGACTTAATGCCATAGGCATTTTCTACCAGTCAACCTTTGGGTGATGCAGAGACAAACAGTGGTAGGTGTCTATCTGTAAAAAATAGTAATTTATTAAAACAAACTAAGGATATATAAAATACTATAAATATATATCAAAATACTATAAATATATAAATTCTTAAATATAAAAGGACAAAAAATGAAGAAAAAAATGTTTGTAACTGACTTCTACCTAGTTTTTTGATATTTATTAAAATTGTAACGTGTTATCTACGATATGTATTAAAATTTCATTGTTATTCATTCTAGGCATTTTTTTATATGGTGGGTGGGCATTCCCCTTTGCGCAGTAGTTTGGAGGCTCAATACTTCGAAAATGTTTTTCAGTTTTAGTAAGATTCCATCATTTAATACGCACAATGAATCCGAACGAGACCATGTCAGACTAATGGACATTTCCTTAACATTTGTAAAGGTTTTTGCTTTGCCAGTATCATCAATCTCAATAGCTTTTTCTTTATCTTCATAAACCTTATAAGCTTGTTCAGAATAAAATGGCTCCTGATTACTGCGTTGTTCTTATTTACCAAGAAATGCTTCAAATTTGTCTTTAATATCCGTGCTTTCAGGACATATTTTTAATTTCTCTAATGCCTCTATTATTTTTTCTTTTAATTTATTTGCAGTCTTGTTCAAATCTTCTAAAGGTCTTTGCCTATTATGGAGATACTACTTAACTATTTTCTCTGATTCTAATCTATCTTTAAGTTTAGTTGTAAGAACTCTAGTGATTGTTTCTGTGTTTCCCTTAAACTTTAGTTTGTCAGTAGATCTCTTTCGCGCTAAGTTTTGTCTGTTTACTTCCGGATGTGAAGCACGGTAGCGAGATACTGCGGTCTGACTGACTTCCGAATGTAAAGCACGGTAGCGAGATACTGCGGCCTGATTGACTTCCGGATGTGAAGCACTGTACTGTGCTACAGATGCCCGGTTGGTGCCTGGATGTAAGGAATTATAAAGTTCTACGGTTTCTCGACTTTTTCAGGGTGTTTTTGTCGGTAACGAGCCGCAGCTTCTCGAAGTTGTTCAGATCGTGACAGTTCGGATACCTTAGGTCTTTCTTTTTTAGTTTTAGTCGGTCTACCGCCTTTTCCCTTTTGCTTTATGTTCAATTCACTTTGCGTGGAGTTTAAGACATATAATGTACATATAGCAGTATCTGATGTTACAGAATTTAATGTTATGGGATCAAAGGGGGAAGAAGATGGAGAGGCATCTCGTATAGGAATGTATACAAAGTAGTGGCCGCTTAAGTAACTACCGGTAAAACGTAAACACTTTTTTTGGCCAGCATCACCAAAGGAACCTCTTAGTATACCGTTCTCATACACTTCTAAAGTGAAGGTATAGATTTCATCATATCGCTCGTGTAGGATTGCGCGCTCGTGTATACGTCACCATCAGCATCACACGTGTACACTTGCATTTCGTCCCAAGGTTCAGCAACGTATGCAACTATAGCAGATCTGATACTGCAAGTTGAGTCAGTTCTACCATCCACTAAGAAAGATATTGAATGGAAGAGACAAGACCCGTCTTTGGGCATACTAACTACTTGGTAGCCACTAAGTTCATCGTCGTCTTTTAATATTATCGTCATTTTTTACGATATTGTCTTACGAAATCAAACACAAATTAACTCAACGACCTTTAGTATATGGACAACCTCACGATAATAAGCTAAATCAACGAAATGCAAATAATCCCTCCTAAACCCTAGCAAACGTTTTCAAGCGCAGCTCGCAGTAGAAGAATGTCGTAATCAACTGCCGCCGCTTGCCACTTCACCATGTATAAAGTTATCGGAAAACAAACCTACGCGCGTTTTTAAATCGATCAGGGCCATCTAACGACGTGTGCGGGTACCACCGCCACTCTTACTCCAATGAATTATATTTTGACCAAATTTTCAGCGAAATTAATATTTTAGTGTAATTTGTTTATTTTAATTTGTGTAATGTTCGAGTAGAATAAAGTTAATCGTTCGACTATTTCTTCTTGTAAACTTGTAAGTATAAGTATAAAAGCCAGTCTAGTCTTATCCAGAGTTTTCCTTTGATTTTATTTATATGCGTACTAGCTGTCCCCGGCATGCGTTGCAATGCACTTTTTACCTACCCTATCTACCTACCTACCATACCCTACCCTACCCTACCTACCTACCATACCCTACCTACCTACCTGCCCTACCTACCTACCTACCTACCATACCCTACCCTACCTACCTACCCTACATACCCTACCTACCCTACATACCCTACCTACCTACCCTATCTACCTACCCTACCCTACCTACCTACCTACCCTACCTACCTACCCTACCCTACCTACCTATCCTACCTTTCCCACCTTTTAAACCTTCCCTGGACTACGACAAATATTTTAAGGGGAGGCATGCGCCCAGCAGTGGGACGCTATAGGCTAGATTAAATTTGATTAGAAGATGTGTTCCACTACGCTGGATTTTTGCAATTGACAGTCGATTTTTTTATGTACCAATAGTAGAAGGGGGCATTACCATATCTCTAATACAGCTGAGAACAGCTGAGGGTTCTTCATCAGATACTTCAGATCTTCTATATTTGACATCAAATGGAGCGGCACACCAAGTTGAATATTTTTTGTAAAGGCGGTATATGTCGATCTCTAATAGTTTGGTTGAGCTCTTGTGTTTTCTAATCAGGGTCACCAGGTACTCCAGATCTTCGATTATCCTAGTTTTTATAGTTTTCCCTTTATGTGGCCATTAAACCCTAACTCTGTACCAAATTTCAGCTCTCTGAGTTTATGGGAAGTACTAGTTCTATTTTGATGATCATGAGTGAGTGAGTGTCATAAATCCGAAACTTTGCTTTCGCTTAACTTCAGAACTAAATGACCTACAGACTTGAAATTTTGGAATTTAAGTAGGTGATTATAGCTTACTGGATGACGAAAATTTCTGCGTTCTGGTCTTATCCAGAGGTTCTCAAATAGGGGCCTGAAAATGCGGCGAAATGGTTCCTGTAAAGGATGGTACGGCAGTGTTTGCTTCGCGCTCGACTTGGCGGGGGCACTGCCGTGCCCCCCGATTATTCCGTATCGGATTTTCTAGCTGATAATTTTTAGTTGTATGTCAATTTTTGTACGTTTGATGATGAACTGCATCAATGTTTGCATGCCATAATGGTAGAATGTAAATGGATTCTTTAATATTATTGTAACCACCTTATTGTAAATACCTACATTCTAAGCAAATAAATAAATATTCTATTCTATTCTATTCTATTGTATTTTACCACATAAATGATAGAACTAGATAATTAAAGCAATTCGTTCAAAATTATTTCCTAACCATATCCAAAAATGCACAACGTTACTATTCAAGTTTTCACTTCTGCCGGCACTCCCGGAGTGCAACCCGTTTTTTTGAAGTGAAAACTTCTTTAGCGGCGTTGAGCACTTTTTCTGTAATGGGTATAAAATCTTAAACTCGCGTCAGGTCACGTGTCCTGATCGAAAATTCGTAAGACGAATTGACATTAGGTTGCGAAGGAATTTGAACTTTATGACATCTGTCATTGAGTTTGGTTTTCCAAAACTGGATAATTATCTTATGCACAAACAAAACCTTCGATTTCTCCAAAAAGGTAAAATTCGTAAAACGTATCGTAATATTTCTGTGTTAAATTTGTTATGTAATGTAAGTTGTCATGTTTGTGTATGATAGCGCAATAAATGAATATTGTATTTTACCACATAAATGATAGAACTAGATAATTGAAGCAATTCGTTCAAAATTATTTCCTAACCATATCCAAAAATGCACAACGTTACTATTCAAGTTTTCACTTCTGCCGGCACTCCCGGAGTGCAACCCGTATTTTTTTTTTTTTTTTTTTGTCGCTGGGAAAAAATGCATTACGCACACCCTCCCATCGGGGGATGGAAGGGTAGTGTGGGACTCCCCGGTCTGAGACCGGTATACCCACTAAAACGACCCAGCGGCATTCCCGCTTCGTCCTAGTGGCGGGGGACTGGGAAACCGGCACAGCCTTTACGTCCAGTCCTCCGCCGACGATGACCCGCACAACGGACCTCACGCCCCCCCCGTGGGGTCCATCAGTCGGACATCGCACCCCCTTCCGCAGCCGCCGCAGGAACGGCTGTACCGGCAGCCGCAACAGGTCCGGTTGGCGCCTGTACTTTGCCACGCGTAGGGGGAGGATTGCAGTTCCTCCCCTTCATCACGTGGTCCGCTTGGCTGCCACTGGCAGCACAGACCGAGCAGTGTGGCGTGGCGACCTCACAGGAGGCGGCTTGGTGGCCCCCCATGCCGCAGCGGTAGCAGGTGTCTGACCTGTCCACCGCGGACGGACACAGCGGCCGGGTGTGGCCGATGCCGAAGCACCGGAAACACCTCAGCGGCTGGTCCTCGAGTGCCCTGACCGCACCCGAGCTGAAGCCGACCGTCAGCCGGCCCTTCGCCAGGGCGGCTCTGGCAGCGGGAACCGGGCACTCAAGGCGGACGGTGCTCATGCCACCGCGGCCGGGCCTTATGTCCCGACTCTGGACCGCCGCGACGTCGCAGCCCCCTAACGCTGACGGAATCGTCGAGATCCGTCACCTCGAGTGTCACCAACTTTACCGGTCGGGCCACCTTGGCGGAGTCCGCGATGACCTCCCGCAGCTTAGCTGCAAAGAGGTCCGCGCGGGCTCCCCCCTCTGCCCCCGGGAACTCGAATAATCGAGCCCCGGCTTGGGTCCGCCGGCAAGACACACTGCCGATCCCCAGTTGAGTGGGATCGGCATTGCTACGCGCCCGCACTAAGATTGACGCGTACGTCTCCCCTCGCTCCGCCGCCTCCGTGGTGAGGGTCACCACGAAGGCCGCGGTTTTTGGGGAGACTAGCTGCCCCTTTCCCCTCGCTCTACCTATACCTCCCCGCTTCCCGCCCCCTTCTTGGCTTTGCCGCCGACTTTTTGGCTTTGCCCTTCCCCCTCCCGACCACTTCCGTCCACTCATTGGACGGGGTGGTCGAGGGGAGAAGAGCGTCCTCCTGGACCTGGGATGAGGAGGACGGCCCCGGCTCGGAGCGCCCCTTATCCGCCGCAAGCGGCGGTCGGAGGCGCTTTTCCGGCAGGAGCCGGTCCTCTATTCCTGCCAGGCAGGCTCGCGTGAAGGCCCGCTCCTCCATTACCACCTTGCGGATTATGTCCTCAAGGTTGGAGTTGGAGGAGGGGCCCTCTGGCGCAGGACTCGTCTTCTTAGACGTCGACGTCGAAGGCGTTGATGACGTCCTCGTCGTCTCGGCAGGGGCCTGCTGCGGCCGGGCCGTGGCTTCAGCCAGCTTGCGATGAAGCTCACTGACTTCCACCTGCAGGCGGTCCACCCTCGCCTGCAGTTGCCGTGTCTCGTCAGTGGCCTTCCGCTGCACCAGCTCCTTGACCACACCAAGCAAGCTCGCGGCCCGACATTTGAGGGCCTTCTGGAAGGTCCCCTTCAAGTTTGAGGACTTTCTAGTCAAAGGTTCAATAGTCAAGCTTCAAGTCTGGCCGTTACGGAGTCGTCCAGCCCATTGACGCGTACCTCAGCGGTCTTCATGGGTCTGGACACCCGCGCCTCCTCAGGGTTGAGGACGTCCCTCAGCTTCGCAGCCAGAGCGTCCGCCCGCTCAGTGCTGCTGGTCCCCGCCAACTCGAACATTTTGGCCCCCGTGGCTGCCGTTCGGAAACGGAAGCCGTCTGGGGTGCCAAAGTCGGCGAAGACCAGCTTGCTTTTTGCCTCCGCCAGTACCTTCTGGTAGGTGACGCCTCTGTCCTTTGCTTCGGGCTGAAGCGTCACCACCACGTGCTTCTGAGCGAGGCACGCGGATCTTTGGGGATTTCTGGTTGCCCTTGGCAGCCGATCCCCCGGAGCCCGCGGTGGTCTTAGCCTAGCGGCCCTTCTTCTGCCTTTTCTTTATCTTTAGGGGACGAGCTGATCCGCTCAGTGGGCTCTTTCGTCCCCTTCACGGCCTTTTTGGCCCCCTCTGCAGGCTTTTTGGGCTTCTGCGTGGTCTTTTTTGGCGCAGGTGGCGCTTTAGCCACCTGTGCCCACGTAGGCCCAGCCGTTGTTGGAGCGGGCTCCACTTCCTTCCCCCAACCTTTTTTTTTTTTTTTTTTTTTTATTATTTGGTGAAAAATGCCTAACGCATACCGCCTCGTCCGGGGAGACGGTTTGGCTATGTGGGGCTTGCACCCACTAAAAAAACACCACCGTGAGCCTACTGTCGCCTTGGTGGATGGGCCACGAGAACTGCTACGCATGACGTTCGCGACCCACCCAGCGCAGCCTGCTTCCGGGCACCAACTCCTTTGACGATGTCCGGTCTCACCTGAGACTCCACCGCTCGCGAGGGCCGTGCAATGCGACAGCGATAGACTCCCCGATCTATCGCCCGCTGGCACCTCCTAGGGCGGCATCAAGTCGCCATGGCGCCTCCTCCGCCGCCCTGTCCTCCTGCGACGAATCGCGTCAGCGAGGGCGTCCTCCTCCCTGACGCGCTCCGCCGCTTCCTTCTGCGAGGACGTCATCTCGCAGAAGGAAGCGGCGGAGCGCGGATGCCACTGCCTCCCAAGCCCCCCCGCTGTCGACCATGGCCTTGGCCACAGCCGGCAAGGAGAGGTCTGCCCCGATTGCTGCTGCGAGAGCACGGCGCTGCAGCACCCAAGCAGGACAATGCTCGAGGGTGTGAAGGGCCGTGTCCTCGCTGCAGCCACACTGGTGACACACGGGAGTCGCCTCCCGTCTAGCCACTTTGTGCAGGTATTTGCCAAAGCAGCCATGCCCTGACAACACCTGCACTATACGGAAGGTCAACGTCCCGTGTCGCCTCCGTACCCACTGTTCCAGGATCGGCTGGATAGCCCCCACGGTCCAGTGTCCTGCGCTCGGCGTCTCCAGCCTCACCTTCCACAGCCTCGGTTTGGGATTGAGCCTCCCTGCGCCACCTCGTGACCAGCTCAGGCGGCGGACGTCTGCCACTCTCCGCCTGCATATCTGCGCCTCGCCGGTAGACTTCGGCGAGCACTTGGGCCTCCAAATCCCACGGGGGTGTGCCCGCAAGGGCGCATGCCGCTTCCGTGGACACAGTGCGGTATCCGCGTATGACCCTGACCGCCATGACTCTCTGTGGCCTCCGCAGTAGAGCCATGTTCTGGGCGGACAGGGACTCCGCCCACACCGGGGCCCCGTATAGCACCATCGAGCGAACCACCCCCGTATATAGCCGTCGGCATACCAAATTCGGTCCACCCAGGTTTGGCAACAGCCGGCTGAGGGCAGACGCCGTGCCGATCAGCTTCGGCACAAGCTGAGCAAAGTGCTCGCCGAAGTTCCACCTCCGGTCCAAAACCAGGCCCAGGTATTTCATGCTTGCCCGTACCGCTATCCTTACACCACCGATAGTGAGGTGTGCGTCAGCCGGTTGCCGGCGTCGGGGCGCATGAAATACCAGAGCCTCCGTCTTTTCTAGCGCCACCCTGAGGCCCAGTGCCTCGATTCGTCCCACGACGAGGGACGCGCCTTCGACGACAGAGCGTGCCGCTTCCTCGTAGTTCTCTCCCCGGGCCGTGACGAGAGTGTCGTGTTCCTTCCTCCAACCTGTCCATAGGCGGGGGACTGGGAAACCGGCACAGCCTTTACTTCCAGTCCAGATGCGCCGTCCACTCATACACCCTGGCCAGCACCCAAGCCTCCAACTCCCAAGGAGGGGTGCCGGCCAGAGCGCACGCCGCCGAAAAACCCACCGACCGGTAGGCCCTCGCCACCCGCAGTGCAATGGCCCTTTGGGGCTTGCGGATGGCGGTCGCGTTCTCCCTCCTGTGGAGGGAGTCCGCCCAAATGGGGGCCCCGTACAGGGCCATGCTCCGCAAGATGCCGGCATAGAGGCGCCGGCATTTCGCCTTGGGCCCCCCCAAGTTCGGGAGGAGCCACGAGAGGGCGTCCGCGGCCTTCAACAGGCGCGTCGACAGCCCGCTGAAATGCGGGCCGAAGCGCCACCTGTCGTCCAGCACCAGGCCCAGATATTTCATCCGGGGCTGGACCTCTATACGGACGCCCTCAACGACGGCGGATCCTCTCTGCAACCAAGGATCCGCCAGCCGAGGCCAGACAGGCCGCGTCCGCGAAACTCCTCCCCCGTGCAGTGAGCAGGGTGTCATCCGCGTAGCAGATGACACTCGTGCCCGGGAGGAGGGCTCCCCGCAGCAGCCAATCGGACCCGATGTTCCACAGCGGGGGCCCAAGCACCGACCCCTGTGGAACCCCGGACTCTGCGCCGTACCGCCTCACTGTGGCCGTCTTGTCTACGAGGAGGACCTCTCGGTCCTCCAAGTAGCTGGCCAGGAGGCTCCGCAGATATTGGGGCACTCCGTGATACCGGAGCGCCTCCAATATCGTCGAGTGGGGCACGGAGTTGAAGGCATTGTCAATGTCGAATGACATCGCCAGCACTCCGTCCCCCGCCTTGACTGCCTCCTTCACCTGGCCCTTGAATAGGGCCAGCGCGTCGATCGTCGAACGCTCACGACGGAAACCGAATTGGGCGTCCGACAGATCCGGCCCTACATCCCGCAAATGGCTCCCGAGCCGGGAGGCGACTATCCCCTCGAACAATTTACCGACCTCATCGAGCAACACGACGGGCCGGTATGCCGAGGGGGAGTCCACCGGGCGTCCCGCCTTTCGGAGGAGGCAAAGCTGCCCCTCCTTCCACAGTTTCTCAGTTTCACAGAACTTCCCAGCCGTAAAGCACGCGCTGAAAAGGTCCCGAAACCTGTCCTCCATCTCGGAGGCAGCTATTGCCACCACCCGTGCGGGGACGCCGTCCGGCACCCCAACCTAACCGTCGTCAATGGTAGAGCGCCCACGACGGAACCCAAACTGGCTGTCGTCCAGGTTCGGCCCTTCTGTACATAAGTGGCTGACGAGGCGGTCTGCGCCCCCGAAGTTTTGGCTCCGGAAGGTGACCCGCGACCTCTGCCCCTCCTTGCAGTCGGCACCTTAGCGGCCCGCAGGTTCTCCTCACTTGAGGACAAACCTGCCTACAACGCGTCCGACTCAAAGCGTGGCCGCTTCCCCCAAAACTTAGAGGGGCCGGCCGCAACTATTTGTGGTGCTTTGCCGGATTCCGACAGAACATCCACCCTCTCTAGAACCACTAGGGGCTCTACTGGAGCAACTGCTCCCGTCTTCAATGACGCAGTGCCATCTGACGCTGCGTCCTCCTTCTCCACAACTTTTTTATTTTGAATGATATCCATGTAATTCCCACGAGTATGGGGGATATAAAATGTCCATCCGGGCAGTGCCCCCTGTACCCGGATAAGCCTTTAACATTTATAACCCACCAGGGGGTCGGCTGGTACCCTGGCGGGGGTCGCACTAGAGACTGATTGTTCCATGAGAACACCCGTCAGCCATACATCCCCTCACGGTGCGCCGCCGCTTGAGATTCGGGGTAACTTTTTATAGAGGTTTTCTACCTCGCGGTCCGGACGGTAAAGCCAAGACCCTCGGTCCCGATCGAAGCCGCGAGACATGATCCACGACACTCCGATGATGGGATTACGAGAACGACGGGGACAGAGAGGGAAAGAGTCCCTCACTGCCGGCTCGGAGGCAGGGTGAGTGCACACCGAGCTCGCCGTTGCTCCTCCGCTGTGCCCTCTGCTTTTCAGAGGGTCACGCGGAACAGCCCCCCGTGGTCCAAGTTGGACCCCCCTCCTATGTCAGAATATTGGCCACAGACAGTAACATTCCCCAAAGAATAAGAATTTCTTCCCATTCCTCGGGGAAAACCACTGCCCGCGCCCAGGGTGCACCGTCCCAGCCAGCTGCTGTTCCCTCCAAACGTATCGAGAGGGACCGGCAGCCGTCAGGCCCACGAGGAGGTTTCCTGACCCAGCACCCCACCCCAACCTAACCTTTTTTTTTTTTTTTGCGGGGTGGCAAATCCGCTCGGATGTTCTCCGCCTGGGGAGGGCGGAGGGGTCTGTCAGACTCCAACTGACTAAAAACCACCCCGGTGTTCCATTTCTCACCTACACCAGGGGTCGCGGGAACGTACGACTCTTTCGCAACCCCCGGCTGGTGCCGGCCCGCTATGGCGGGCCTCATCTCGGGTTGAGGGGGGAGTGAGGTGTTTGACTCCCCCCGCGACGTCTCAGAGGGGCGCGCGTGGAACACTACGCGCCGCCACCTCGGGTCCGTTGTATAGGGGCGACGGACGTCCCCACGTCCGTTGCCCCTGGACCCATTTAGGGGGGCTGGAAGAGGGCGTTGTCCGCCCTCCGCCGACGCCCGGTGCGCCTGCTGCGGACTGGATGAGAGGTCGTGATCTCCCTCTCTCTTTCCGCAGCCTCCTTCTGCGAGATGACTGTTTCGCAGAAGGAAACCACTGCGTCCCAGGACTCCCCGCTACCGACCATCGAGTTCACGACGGCCGGCAGCGAGAGGTGTTGCCTACTCCAGAGATGAGAGCACGGCGCGGCTCCTCCCAAGCGGCACACTCTACCAGCGTATGCCGCGCCGTGTCCTCCCGACAGTCGACGCAGTGGTGGCACCGAGCGTCCGGCTCCCTGTTTGAAGCAACCATGCCCCGAGAGCACCTGCGTCACCCGAAACGACAGGGAGCCGTGCCTCCTCCCGAGCCAGAGGTCGAGCACTGGCCGGATCGCCTCGATGATGTTGAGGCCGGCGGTAGGGCGTGAAAGCCTATCCCGCCATTCCGCCACCAGGACCTCGCGAAGCTGTGACCGACGCTGCTCCAGCTGTCGCTGCATCGGTCGCTCGCCTCGCGCCACCTATACAGCGACGCGAGAACTTTCGCCTCCAGGTCCCAGGGCGGGGATCCGGCCAGTGTGCAAGCCGCCTCGTAGGAGATCGTGCGATATCCCCTGATGACTCTGACGGCCATCGCCCGCTGCGGTCTCCGCAGGACTGCGATGCTGCCGGCCGTCAGGTCAGCCGCCCAGATCGGGGCCCCGTACAGGGCAATCGATCGCACGATCCCCACGTAGAGCCGCCTACAGACGGCGCTCGGGCCCCCCAGATTGGGAAGCAGCGTTGACAGCGCCCCAGCCGCGCCCAACAACTTGGGCGCCAGCCGCCGGAAGTGGGGTCCGAAGTCCCACCGGCTGTCGAGCACCAGTCCTAGGTACTTCATGGTAGCCTCGACAGCGATCCGAACCCCCCCGACCACTATGTGTGATTCGGGCGGCGGCGCCCGCCGGGGACCATGGAACACCATGGCCTCCGACTTGTTGAGGGCCACCTCCAGGCCAAGACGCCGTATGCGGCCCACCACCTTTGAGACCGCAGCCGTCGCCAGCAACGCTGCCTCCCTGTGTGAACTCCCCCGGGCCGTGACCAGCGTGTCGTCAGCGTAACACGTCAGGTCCACGCCCGGCTGGAGTTCACCCCTCAGCACCCAGTCGTACCCGATGTTCCACAAGGGAGGGCCCAGAACCGACGGAACCCTGCGGAACACCGCACGACATGCGGCGCTGGTTAACGCCATCACGTCCCACAGAGGTGACACACCTCTCCGACAGATAAGCCCCAACGATTCGGCGGAGGTAGAGAGGCACCCGGTGGTACCGCAGTGCCTCCAGGATACAACTCCAGGGCAGGGTGTTGAATGCGTTGGAGATGTCCAACGACACCGCCACCATCACCCCGCCCCGAGACACCGTTTCCTCCGCCAGGACTCTTACCCGCACCCCAACCTAACCTTTTTTTTTTTTTTTTTGTTGACGATGTGGAAATCCGCACGGATGTCCTCCGCCTGGGGAAGGCGGAGGGGTCTGTCAGACTCCAACTGACTAAAACCACACCGGTGTTCCCTCGCACACTTGCGTCAGGGGGCAGCGGGAACGAATGTGACTTCCGCTGCCCCGGACTAGTGCCGGCCCGCTTGACCAGTGCGGGCCTCGTCCCTGGGGGGAGTGAGGTGTACTCCCCCCGATACGTCATGAGAGGCGCGCGTGGAACACTACGCGACGCCGTCTCGGGTCCAGTGAGATGGGGGGCGACGGATGTCCCCGAATCCGTCGCCCCTGGACCTGTTTAGGGGGGGCGGAAGAGGGCGTTATCCGCCCTCTGCCGACGCCCGGTGCGTCTGCTGCGGGATGGGAGGGAACTAGAGATCTCCCTCTCCCTTTCCGCAGCTTCCTTCTGCGACATGACGGTTTCGCAGAAGGACAGCACCGCGTCCCAGGACTCTGTGCTGCCGACCATCGTGCGAACAACGGCCGGCAGCGACAGGTCTGCTCCTACCTCTGTGACAAGATCACGGCGCGGCTCATCCCACGCGGCACATTCCGCCAGCGTATGCCGCGCCGTATCCTCCAGACAGTGGACGCAGTGATGGCACCGAGCGTCCGGCTCCCTGCTTATGCGACACAGTTACTTCCCGAAGCAGCCGTGCCCCGAGAGCACCTGCGTCGCCCGAAACGTCAGGGAGCCGTGCTTCCTCCCGAGCCAGTCTTCGAGTACTGGCCGGATCGCCTCGATTGTGTCGAGGCCGGCGGAGGTATGGTCAAGCCTCCTCCGCCATTCTGCCACCATGACCTGTCGGAGCTGTGACCGGTGCAGCGTAATCTGTCGCTGCACCAGCCTTTCGCCCCGATCCCTGGCCTCCTCGCGCTACCGATGCAGTGTCGCGAGGGCTTTCGCCTCCAGTTCCCATGGTGGGGATCCGGCCAGTAAACAAGCCGCCTCGTAGGAGATCGTGCGATATCCCCGTATGACCCTGACGGCCATCGCTCTCTGCGGTTTCCGCAGGACTGCGATAGTGCGGGCCGTCAGGTCCGTCGCCCATACTGGGGCCCCATACAGGGCCATGGATCGCACGATCCCCACGTACAACCGCCTACAGGCGGTGCTCGGGCCCCCCAAATTGGGAAGCAGCGTTGACAGCGCGCCCGCCGCGCCCATCAACTTGGGCACCAGCCGCTGAAAGTGGGGTCCGAAGTCCCAACGGCTGTCGAGCACCAATCCCAGGTACTTCATGGTTGACTCGACAGCGATCCGGGCCCCCCCGACCACTATGTGCGATCCCAGCGGCGGCGCCCGTCGGGGGCCATTTAACGCAATGGCCTCCGACTTGTTGAGGGTCGTTTGCGGCTCACTACCTGTGAGACCGCAGCCGTAGCCAGCAACGCTGCTTCCCTGTACGAGCTCCCCCGGGCAATGACCAGCGTGTCGTCCGCATAACACGTCAGGTTCACTCCCGGTGGAAGCTCGCACCGCAAAACCCAGTCGTAACCGATGTTCCACAAGGGAGGGCCCAGAACCGACCCCTGTGGAACACCGCACGACATCTCGCGACGGCCATCGCCGTCGCGTCCCATGTAGGTGACACACCTTCCCGACAGATAAGCCCCCACAATGTTGCGGAGGTAGAGAGGCACCCGGTACCCCAAACTAACCTTTTTTTTTTTTTTTTTTTTGTTGCGGGGTGGAAAATCCGGCCGGATGTCCTCCGCCTGGGGAGGGCGGAGGGGTCTGTCAGACTCCAACTGACTAAAAACCACCCCGGTGTTCCATCTCTCACCTACACCAGGGGTCGCGGGAACGTACGACTCTTCCGCAACCCCCGGCTGGTCCCGGCTGGTGAGATGTGGCCCGCTATGGCGGGCCTCATCTCGGGTTGAGGGGGGAGTGAGGTGTTTGACTCCCCCCGCGACGTCTCAGAGGGGCGCGCGTGGAACACTACGCGCCGCCACCTCGGGTCCGATGTATAGGGGGCGACGGACGTCCCCACGTCCGTTGCCCCTGGACCCATTTAGGGGGGCTGGAAGAGGGCGTTATCCGCCCTCCGCCGACGCCCGGTGCGCCTGCTGCGGACTGGATGAGAGGTCGTGATCTCCCTCTCTCTTTCCGCAGCCTCCTTCTGCGAGATGACTGTTTCGCAGAAGGAAACCACTGCGTCCCAGGACTCCCCGCTACCGACCATCGAGTTCACGACGGCCGGCAGCGAGAGGTCGTTGCCTACTCCAGAGATGAGAGCACGGCGCGGCTCCTCCCAAGCGGCACACTCTACCAGCGTATGCCGCGCCGTGTCCTCCCGACAGTCGACGCAGTGGTGGCACCGAGCGTCCGGCTCCCTGTTTATGCGACACAGGTACTTCCCGAAGCAACCATGCCCCGAGAGCACCTGCGTCACCCGAAACGACAGGGAGCCGTGCCTCCTCCCAAGCCAGAGGTCGAGCACTGGCCGGATCGCCTCGATGATGTTGAGGCCGGCGGTAGGGCGTGAAAGCCTGTCCCGCCATTCCGCCACCAGGACCTCGCGAAGCTGTGACCGACGCTGCTCCAGCTGTCGCTGCATCGGTCGCTCGCCTCGCGCCCGCATTTCCTCGCGCCACCGATACAGCGACGCGAGAACTTTCGCCTCCAGGACCCCAACCTAACCTAACCTAACTACCTAACTACTTTTTTTTTTTTTTTTTGCAGCTGGGGAAAAAAAAAAAAAATGCATTACGCATACCCGTGGGACTCTCCGGTCTGACCCGGTATACCCACTAAAACGATTGCCCTTCATGTGGGCCCCTCACGCCCCCCCATTATGGGGAGGGGGAAGGGCCCGGGAATGACCTACAAAGGTGGTGACGGGTGCAATGCGGGCGAAGGCACCCCCGTGCCTGTCGCCCGCCCGTCGCCACCATGAGGAGGGAGAGGACGGCGCCCTCTTCGACCCCTTCTTCGTCTGCGGAGCGGCGCAGCGAGAGGGTTGTCCTCCCGCGCGCGCTCCGCCTCCTCCTTTTGCGATATAACATGTTCGCAAAAGGAGGCAACCGCTGCCCAGGCCCCCCCGCTATCCAGCATGGCGTTGACAACGCCGGGAAGTGAGAGGTCCTGTCCAGATTGGGGCCCCGTATAGCGCCATGCTCCTCAGGATGCCGGCATACAGGCGCCGGCATTTCGCCTTGGGCCCCCCTAGGCTCGGGAGGAGCCACGAGAGGGCGCCCGCGGTTTTCAACAGGCGCGTCGACAGCCCGCTGAAATGCGGGCCGAAGTGCCACCTGTCGTCCAGAACCAGGCCAAGATACTTCATCTGGGGCTGGACCCCTATCCTGACGCGCTCTACAACAATGTGGGCGTCGGGAGGGCAGCGCTGCCGAGGCCCGCGGAAGAACACGGCCTCGGTCTTGTGCAGTGCCACCCTCAATCCCAGGCGGCAGATCCTCTCTGCAACTAAGAATCCGCCAGCCGAGGCCAGACAGGCCACGTCCCCAAAGTTCCTCCCCCGGGCAGTGAGGAGAGTGTCATCCGCGTAGCAGATGACACTCGTGCCCTGGAGGAGGGCTCCCCGCAGGAGCCAGCCGAACCTGATCTTCCACAGGGGAGGCCCAAGCACCGACCCTTGCGGAACACCGGACTCTGCGCCGTACCGCCTCACCGTGGCCGTCTTGTCCACGAGGAGGACCTCTCTGCCTTCCAATTTGCTGGCCAAGAGGTTCCGCAGGTATTGGGGCACTCCGTGATACCGGAGCGCCTCCAGTATCGTCGAGTGGGGCACGGAGTTGAACGCGTTGGCAATGTCGAATGACACCGCCAGCACTCCGTCCCCCGCCTCCACCGCCTCCTTTACCTGGCTCTTGAGCAAGGCCAGCGCATCGATCGTCGAACGCTCTCGAGGGAAACCGAATTGGGCGTCCGACAGATCCGGCCCTGCCCCCCGCAAAAACCTAACTTAACCTAACTCGATCGCTTTACGAGTCGCGAGACTAAGCGGACGTGTTTTTGTACTTGCTAAAATGAAATATCTATAAACAATTACGACAAAATATATCAATAATTACTTGCGGCGTCAGTCAAACTAAAGTGTGTCACTTGTGCCATTCCAACTTTTATGTGCAAAATGAACTAAATTAGATTTATTTTCTATTAACAATACATAAAGTGTTGCGGTTAGCATGTCTAACCTAGAATCGAGCCCGTTTGGTCGTAGCCAAATACGAAGTCCTCCGCCAACGCCTACCGAACAATTGCCCCCGAGTGAACCAGCTCCACCACCACCTCTACCAGCACCTGCGGAAAATGTTTTGCCGAGTGACTTTGTCAGTACGCCAGAGATCCAGAAATGGTTACTGTCTATAGATGGCATTCTGAGTGAAGTCTGCTCTATTGTTGGTGAAGGAAAAATGAACTCGGACCAGAAGCAGCGTGTCTCAGCCCTTTGTCGGAAGGTCCAAAGTGGGACTTCTCAGATGGCTGTCCTTTACCAATCAGTGAAGCAGAAAATGATCCAGTCCCACAGTACCATTCAGCACCTGCAGCATCAGCAAAACATGGCGAACTCTCTGAACCAGTTTAAAGATGTTTTTGAGTCGAAGCTGAATCCGTCCAACAATTCCTATGCTAGCATGGTGAAGAAAGGCTCCGACAATTTCGTCCCTCCTGCAAACCTGAGTTCGATCGCCATTTATCCCAGTGATAAGACAAAAACAAGTGACGATACCAAGTCCCTTGTTCAAAAGTTAATATCTCCCGAAGAACTGAAGCTCCATGTCCGTGCCCTGAAAAAAGTGAAAAATGGGGGAGTACTGATAAGCACTGAAAATAAAGGCGATATCGATAAACTGAAAAACTCGGAGAAGATATTCACCTCGGGCCTTACAATAGAAGAGCCATCTAAGCGTCGCCCTAGGGTTACTGTTATTGGTGTTCCCGTAGCTCTTACTGAGAAGGAGGTATTCGACTGTATTTACGAGCAAAATCTTTCAGATAAATTGCCGAATACAACTCGTGAATCCTTCCTTGAGACCATTAAGCTGAGCCATAAATCGGGTAAGAAAGGCCTTCCTACATGCAACTACATTATTGAAGTACCCGCTGACATAAGAAAAATGCTGATCAACCAGAGCAGAATTTTTATTAATTGGACTTCATGCCCGGTGAGAGATTTTACGATAGTCACCAGGTGCTACAATTGCCAGCAGTTCGGCCACGCAGCTAAGTTTTGCCGTGAAACTAGTCCTACTTGCAACCACTGTGCAGAATCTGTCACACCGTGAAGGAATGCAGTAGGAAATCTTCTCCCCCCCAGTGTTTCAATTCAAATTCAAACTCAGATTCAAGAGGAAATGTGACCATCCAACCGGTGATGTAAATTGCCCGGCACGTAAATATGCAGAGACCAACTACATTAACTCCATAGACTATGAAGGCGCCTAAGAGCGCAACAGAATATTTTATTAAGTAGGCACACAAACAGGTAGCTCTTCGCTTATTTGTATTTTTTTTTTCTTTTTTTTTTTTTTTCTCTTTTTTTGTAATTACCAAGCAATCACCTAATCAGTGATCTAGATAGTTTTTCTGTGTCTGAATCTAAAATCTGTAATGTTGAGGACTGTAAATACCTTCTTCGTTCTGGCGACAAAACGCTTACCCTACTTACACAAAATATTCGCAGCATAAACCGAAACATGGACGGTTTTGAAGTCTTATTACAAAGACTCGACAACAGCTGTGATATTATCGTGCTAACAGAATATTGGCTGTCAAAACAGACAGACAACTTACCATCTCTGGACGGATTTTATTCATACAAAACTGACAGAAACACCAACCAAAACGACGGAGTAGTAGTCTATGTTAAAAATAATTTGCGAACTATTAAGGAAGAACCACTATCCGAAGATGGTAATTGTTTAATCATTAAAATTATTCCCGATACAGTGGTCATGGCCATTTATAGGCCTCCCTCTCATAATATCGACATATTTTTAGACTCACTTGACAAAAACTTAAATAACATAAGAACATTCAAAAACATAATACTTTAGGAGACATCAACATTAATATTTCCTCCGTGAAACCCGATACCCATACTCATCATTATCTAAATATTTGTGCATTTCATGGGCTTTTACCTGCTCACTATTACCCCACACATCAAAGCGGTTCTTGCTTAGACCATATCATTTTGAAATCCAAAAATCCATCCAAAACATTGGTTACTAACTCTTCGCTTACCGATCATCAAGCTGTTTTACTAACAATGCAAATAACTTCACCTAGAAAAAAATGCGAGCGTAGCTATACTAAAGTCAATATGACAAACCTTGAAAGTGACATACGCGGCATTAATTTTAACCTCTTTATCCTTTCGCGCGAACAGTAAAGCCCCGCGTGTAGCCCTTCGGGGGCCCCTTGATTACGCCATCGCGTGAGTCATCCGATATCGTAAAGATAAACACTTATAATTCGAGTTATATTAGCTCTAATCTTAAACGGTAAACAGTGTCGGGTTCGTGATGAACGGGGCCATTTATTAATAATAAACAACTCTTTTAGAACTACTTGAGAATTATACATATCCCATATATATGAGAGAGGTCGCAGTAAATACGTCTGTTTTCGTTGCTTATTTTTGTTTGGTAAAACTACTCATTCAATTTACACGAAAATTTATATCTAACATCACAAATATACAAGTAATCTAATGACAGTGTTTTTTAGGAGTCCTTCATACATTATTCTTATAAGATCCTAACTCAAACTTCTTGTTAGAATCGGCCATTTTAGAATTCCGCTGTTCAAAGCATGAAAATACTTGAAATATCAATAAATATGAATAGATATGCCTCGAATACATGAAATAATGAATTATCACTATTTTTTCTTTGCTACTATTGTTTCCAAGACCATTTTACATGGTTAAAGAGTCAAATTATTTTTGTTAATTTCGACTAACAAACTTCACAACAAAGGATTTTTTGTTGGCTCAAATCATAATTTTTTGTTATTTTTTCAAGCAAATGACTATCTAAAAAGTTGCATTATACACTTATAACATACTATACATTTACTTACCAAAGTTTTACAACGTATATCTCACAAAAACAACACTTTTCCGAACATAATAACACGGGTTGCCATTGTCGTTTGACATTCGACATAGACGAGTTTCTATATTTTTTTTAATAATGTTGTGCCGTTTAGTATTACTAACGATTGGTTTTGTTTGAATCGACTACTAGTTGACCATAGAGGTAAATTTTGACAGAACGATTTAGAAATTTACTTTTTTTTATATTAGCGTTTAAGTTTGCTGGTGCGCCGTTGATCCTCGGCGTACCGAATTCGGTACGGCGAGGATCAGCGGTAACGCCCGCGCGTACCGAATTCGGTACGCGCGGGACGGAAAGGTCCTATTTATGATTCTGTTGATGCAAATATTTCTTTACAATATTTCATAAATTCTATACAATCTGCAATAAGGAAGAACTCTTTCACTAAGATAACCCCGAGAAGGTTTAGTTACATTAAACTGTGGATAACTCCTGGTCTCGTACGTTGTATAAGACACAGAGACAAACTGCACCTAAAATCCAAACTTGCACCGGATGACGTAATACTTTCTGTTACCTATAAAAGATATCGGAATTTCTGTAATAATCTTTTGAAAAAACTAAAAAACCAGTACGATAAACATGAACTAAAGAAGGCGGGAAAAAATAGTAAACTTGTGTGGAAATTTATAAAAACCAATACATTGAGGTCAAAAAATTCCGAACCTCCGCTTGATTTACTATCAACAGAAGTAAATCCATCCGAAGCAACAAATGTGGTAAACCACTATTTTGTCAACGTTGGTAAAAACTTGGCTGAAAAATCCTCAAATATTATTCGTCTTCCTACTCAAAACCCAAGAACATATTCCACATTAAATTCGTTTGTTTTACTAGATACTGACGTCAACGAAGTAATTAGAATAATAGACGCGTTAAAGGAAGTCTGCGCAACTGGGTGGGATGAGATACCCAATAATATACTTAAGAGATTTAAACACCTACTGGCCCCTCCCCTGACCCACATTTTTCAGCTATGTTTATCTAAAGGGATATTTCCAAAATTGTTAAAAAAGTCTGTGGTCACACCTTTTTTCAAGTCTGGAGACAAAAGGAGTGTAAATAACTACAGACCCATTTCAGTACTAACGGGTATTTCAAAAATCTTAGAAAAAATCATTAACAGTAGATTGATAAAATATCTGGAAGATAACAAACTACTTTCAGATAATCAATTTGGGTTTAGGCCTAAAAAATCAACAAGTCAAGCAGTAAACAAATTGACTAATTACATTTCTACAAATCTGGATAGTGGAATGCACACAGTTGGGATCTTTCTAGACCTTGCCAAGGCCTTCGACACTATTTCCTGCACTACTCTTTTGCAGAAGCTTGAAACACTTGGCATTAGAGGAGCCCAGCTTCTACTCTTGTCTGATTATCTAAGTGATCGACGGCAATCTGTAAAAATTGGCCCACATACAAGTTCTGACCTTTCTAATACTCGTTTTGGAATCCCACAAGGCAGTATCTTAGGTCCTACATTATTTTTAATCTACATTAATGACCTGTGCTGCCTGCCACTCCAAAATGGTGTTATTATGTCTTATGCGGATGATACTGTTTTGTTGTTTGCAGCTAAATCAAGAGCTGAGGCCTATGAACATGCTCAGAATGTCTTTAACATTGTGTCAAATTGGCTCCAGAATAATCTTCTAACACTAAATGCTGAAAAAACAAAATACATTTTATTTACAATGAGAAATACTAACACACCGCTTACTAACCTAAACATTTACGCGAATAACTGTAGCACGTACGCTGACACTGCATGTTCTTGCCCTACTTTAGATAAAGCTGACCACTTGAAATATCTGGGTGTTTTTATTGACTCCAATCTTAATTTCCGTGAATATATCGAGTTACTGTGTTCTAGAGTGCGCAAACTTATATATGTTTTTAAGAATTTACGTAATGTAGCCGACTATAATTTAATAAAACAGATTTATTTAGCGTTGTGTCAGTCTATTCTAACATATTGTATAATATCCTGGGGGGGCGCGGGAATTTCAATTCTTCTCCCTCTAGAACGTGCTCAAAGAGCATATGTTATCCTCTCGTATCTATTTGTACATATGTATTTAGTTAATTAGCTAGTTTTAGTGTTTTTCTTTTGTACCAATTTGATTATACTAATAGTTGTTAATAGATTTATTTTATTTTATAATTTTAATGTCCTAATTAAATTGTGCTATGTAAGGTGATGGCCTGAAACACAGGTTTAAATAAACCTAGTTCGGGCAGGTCGCTACCAAACATCTGAATTGAACTACATATTATTACTTGCAACTTTTGAATATGTTTTAGTTATAGTTTACTTATAAGTACTAATTATACCCTTGTAAGAGAAATAATACTACTCTGCCTAAATGTACACACTTTTGTTATACTTGAAGGGTCTTACCCGCTGCATCGGAATTACTTTTGATATGTGGCACCAGATTTAATTAGATTAAGCAAACAGACGTCGGCGATCCGTCAACGTCCTGTTACGCGTCACTTGCCTTGACAACTACCCAAGTCAATATGGCATTATGGCTACCCGCAACGGCTTGACGTTTCGCCAGAGAGAATTGTAGACTGCTTCTCTCTCGTCTGTGGTCACAGTTTAGTTTGCAACGTGAATCATATGAAGCCTTTTTGCAAAGGCGCCAACACGGCCAGACTGACATACGACCGTCCTCGGGCGTTATTGTATTCCTGGAACAAACAATGTCTAATCACCAAGACATCCGCTCTTCCATCCTGACAAACTATGACAAACATTACTCTCATCGTAACTGTAACTGTTTCAGAACAAAAGAAAGCGTGCGTTCTTTCGATCATCCACGGACCAGACGGCATTTTTCTCCTAACAAAAAGCGCGTGTCCTTCCGACCACTCATGGACCGGACGGCACCTTTCCCCCAGCAAGAAAGCGTGTCTCCTATCGACCACTCGTGCACTGGACGGCACCTTTCCCCCAGCAAGAAAGCGTGTGTCCTTTCGACCACTCATGGACCGGACGGCACCTTTCCCCCAGCAAGAAAGCGTGTGTCCTTTCAAACACTCATGGCCCGGATGGCACCTTTCCCTAAACAGTTAACACCTGGACCGGACGAGTGCATCCCTTCAACCAATCCGTAATGGATCTGACCCGGACGACACTATCCTTTCGGCCATACCAACGCTTGAACCGGACAACTGCGTCCCTACGACCATACTAGTGTACGGGCCGGACAACAGCGTCCCCTCGACCAACGTCATCACAAAAACATCATAAACCGGGCACCTGCGTCCCTTCGATCATCGTAAAGCATGAACCGGACAACAGTGACATTTCGACTAAACACACTTTCTTTTCGACTGAAACATGTGGACCAGACAAGCGCGTAACTCCAGATGTCAAAGAACTTTTACAAATGACGCCAGCATCTAATAATTCCTGAACTTATTGGCCGACAACCTATTTTATCAAAATATCGTCTATTTTATTGGTACTGGAGATCTCCATCGTGCATTTTAAATCATAACCTCCGATGCCAGTAAGGTTTACTTATTATGATGTCACCCATAAACCAATTAAACAAGGCATGTTTAAGCAATGAGTCAGATGACCTACTTATCCAAAAGAAAAGAAACGGTCTCACCCGATGATGTTGTGAGGGTACCCTCTTGATGATTTGTGCTCGCAGATTTAGACGCTTTCCTTATTGCTTGAGAAATTCATTGGCTATGTTCCTCACTTCTCACTTGGCTTTACTTTCGTGGAGGGCGCGATTCTTTATCCCACTTATGATGAAGGCTCTTACCCGCTGCATCGGAATTACTTTTGATATGTGGCACCAGATTTAATTAGATTAAGCAAACAGACGTCGGCGATCCGTCAACGTCCTGTTACGCGTCACTTGCCTTGACAACTACCCAAGTCAATATGGCATTATGGCTACCCGCAACTGCTTGACGTTTCGCCAGAGAGAATTGTAGACTGCTTCTCTCTCGTCTGTGGTCACAGTTTAGTTTGCAACGTGAATCATATGAAGCCTTTTTGCAAAGGCGCCAACAAACTTTTCAAATAAAAAATATTATTATTTATTCCGTTTATTCATTAACTTAACATACATTTACATTTTTAAATATTTTTACAAAAAGATATAAAAAAACATTTAAAAATATAAAAATAGTAGCCAACCGGTATCGGGAACAGGGTCCAAGCTACCGGTGGTTAGGGTTACAGAGACAGGAACCTCCTCACAATACGGGCCGTGTCAAGGAGTACTGCCTTCTGAATCTGGCTCTTGATCCAACTGCCAAGTGAGAGCTTCGACAGATGTTCGTCGAAGCTTTTAGCCATCAGGCCATTGGCCGTAACGACAATCGGCACAATGATAGCCGAGTTCACATTCCGCATGCTGACAACCTCGTGTGTCAAGTCGAGCTATTTTATTTGTTTCTCTTTCTCAGCCTTTCTCAGCCCGCATGATGAGAACTTCGTGTACGCAGCGCGCTGATCGGTCTATCACCACTATTTCAGGTTTATTGGCGACAATAGTCCTGTCAGTAATGATAGGCCGATCCCAGTACAGCGTGACATGGTCTTTCTCGAGAACTGGGTCGGGCACATACTTGTAGTACGGTACCTCAGAATCCACAAGTTCATATTTCATGGCAAGTTGCTGGCGAACAATTCTGGCCACTTGGTTATGCCTGTGTAAGTACTCGCCGTTAGCCAGACGAGAACAACCAGAAATAATATGTCTGATGGACTCACCCGGACGGTGGCATGCCCGACACACGTCCACCGTCCCGTCCTTCATAATATGTTTCCGGTAGTTGTTCGTCAGCATAACTTCGTCCATAATCGCACAGACAAAACCTTCAGTTTCCCCAAAGAGGTCGCCGAATCGTAGCCAGGACACGGACTCTAGGAAATCTACATCGGGCCCATGAAGAGCCTGGTAGAAGCGCCCGTGAAGCACCTTGCCTTGCCATACTTCCTTGCGGTCATCAGTAGTAAGTACTACAGGTTTGCGCCAGTTCTCTTTAGCCATGGACAGCGGGGTGAGTACCTTATCCACTGCGACCACATCTCGGTGCATACCCACCTCGGCTTTCAAAAAATATTCTCTGAGGCTGCACACCTCGCGGTTGTGGAGGGTCTTCGCGTTTAAAAAGCCTCGACCCCCGCACTTCCGCGGGATGTACAGTCTCATCACCGATGATCGTGGGTGATGCATCCGGTTTGTGGTCAGCAATGTACGGACTCTCCTATCTAGGGCGTCCAGTTCGGTCTGAGTCCATTTGAGTATAAAGAGTACATTAAAACAGGCATGACCCAACCGTTGAAGGCGCGCACTTTGTTTCCGCCTGAAAGCAGGCTGTTTAATACCTTCTTCAGGCGACCGAAGAAGCGCTCCCTCAAGGACTGCTTCATGTCAGCTACGTTAATGCCTAACGTTTCCGACATAACCAAATACTTATAGCTTTCGGATGAGGAGAGAGATCTGAGGTGTATGGAATCCGAGAGTTGGATTCCCTCGGATTCCATAATCTCTCCTCGCTTTACATACATGACTGCACATTTGTCCACACCAAATTCCATCCTGATGGCGCTACTGAAAGTTTCAGTTACTTTCAGTAGCTTCATCAGTTGCAATTTGTTAGGGGCAAAGAGTTTCAGATCATCCATGTAAAGAAGGTGAGATATGACCTGACCACCTCTCCTCAACCGGTAGCCTAGGCCTGAATCCTCCAGCAATGTGCTTAGAGGATTCAGGGCTAGACAGAACCAAAGTGGACTCAGGCTGTCGCCCTGAAATATTCCCCGTTTAATCCATACAGGCTCATCGTTCCCCTGAATCTGTCGACATCCTGGATATCGAAGGACCGTCTTCCATTGCCCCATACACGACTCAAGAAAGGTGCGTAGAGTTGCATCAATCTTGTACAACTCCAGCACCCTCATGAGCCATGTATGTGGCACAGAGTCGTAGGCCTTCTTGTAATCTATCCAACATGTCGACAGATCCTTGCGGGATCGACGAACCTGTTGGCTAATGGCCATGTCGATGAGGAGTAGCTCCTTAGTTCCACGGGACCCGTTCCTACATCCATTCTGAGAGGCCGACATAATAGAATTACTATCGATGTGTTTGTTAATTTTCTCTCTCAAAATGGATGTAAGAAGTTTATAGACCGTCGACAAACACGTGATCGGTCTATAATTATTGGGTTCCGCAGGACTACCTGACTTATGGAGCAGATGGGTAACACCCGTTGTAAGAAACTCTGGTAGCGACCCAGATTCTAAGCATGACTGGAATTGAGATGCCAGGCGAGTGTGTGAACTACTTAGCCATTTGAGCCAGAAGTTGTGCAGTCCGTCCGGTCCCGGAGATTTCCAGTTCGGTAATGGACGAACTGCTCTGGCAACATCTAATGGTATGATTGAAATTTCTTCTGATTTCTGGGTTGGATTCACACACTCGCTCGACATCACGCATCCAGTCACCCTCCGTATGACAGACGAGCACCGACCAGATGCTGCGCCAGAATGAACTCGTGGCAGCATCATCTGGGCGGCACACGTCCGTCACACTTTGTTCGGGTCGCTCCCAAGCTCTGTATACCCACCTCTCATCACTCTGGAACATGCGATTCTGCGAGTACCGATCAACACGCTTCTTATACCGCCGAATACGGTTCGCCCATGCATAAACTTTCTGCTTCAGGAAGTCGATGCGCTCTGTGACTCGGGACATGTATTCTTGAGGGCTGATTCCAGTCCCCAAGAATGCCCGCCTCACAAAGCGCATCACACGTGGGCGTGTATTGCCCTCCCTGAAGCAGTATAGTTTGCCGATGAGTACCCTGGCCCCGTCGATACGGCCCTCGGTCCTGCGTTGCCAGGCTGGTACGGCTGGTTTTGGTCGAGTAGCTATGTCAAAATTTGGGAATTTGACGTTAGCTAAACGACAAGCCGCTACAGCCCCACAATACAAGATCGAGTGCGTATCAACGAGGTTCTCACTACTCTCAAAAATATTTTTGAGTTGCGAGTCCAAGGCACACACCAGCGCCCTATTTTTCTTATGCATGGGTAACCGTGGTAATCGGGGCCTAAGTTGGGCAGGAGTGGATCGATACACGTGAAGCGCATCTTCCAGAGCGCTCCTCAAACGTTCGTTGTACTGGCTACTTACCGTGGCAACCCTATCATCCTCTTCTACAGCACCAAGATTGGACCGCGGTGGTATTGCGTCCATAGTTGACGCTTACACCGCGGTTTGCGCCGGAGTCAAATCGATGTGGTTGCTCGGTACCTCTGAGCGCAGCCTATCAAGTGCGGCGTCGTCCAACATGTGATTGCGTTGGATGACCCGCACCTGATCCGACAACCGTTGGGCCGAAACGTTGACAGTCGGTTCAAGTTCCTGAAACATAGACAGCATCCTAACACGGTACGCAGTGAGGTTAGTTCCCCCCTCTGTAGACCCATAGTATGCGCGCATGACGTTTTCATTAATGGAATAAGTCCATCTCATGCGCGGCACACAACCACCAGCAGCGGGGACCCGGTTCGAGGCCGGTTGGCCCCTAAGTCCCAAGCTTCTTGGTGGCTCGTCACTGGAGCTCGACGCGACTGCCGCTGCCGGTGACACAGGTGATCCGGGGTCCGGCGGCGGCGAGGCGGAGCTCAGCAACGAGTCCGGAGGTGGTTGGCGTGCGCGTTGTGCTGTTGCTCTTGTAATCATGCTTTAAAAAACATCGTAGTTCAAGTTCAGTTCTTTTTTAAAATTTTAGTTCTTTATTTTCTTTATTAAGATTTAAATTAAGGTCACGTTGAGTTACATTTGGTAAAGAGAACTTTAGACATTTAGTTTTGTTCGTATTCAGTAAAAGATTGTTAGCTGCGAACCATTTTGAGAGAACAGTTAGACTTTCGTTGACATGTATGACATCCGTATCTTTCGTATGAATTTTAAAAATTACCAATTTTATTACTTATTATTTGAGATTTTGCTTGAGCGCAGACACTTTTGAATATTTTCGAATAGTTTCTAACATAAGTGTGAAAGACTTGATCTGAAGTCAGAGATTTTTCGTGATATAAATTATATAAAATATCTCTGCTTTTTCTTATTCCCGTAGTGGCCCATTCGCTAAATTTAGATTTTGAATTGAGTTTAACTTTTTTTATAGGACACGTTTTATTGAATTCATGGCAAACTGTGGAAAATAATGTACCGTAGTTTATATTGGGGTCTTTTGAATCAAAACTAGCATTATTAAGGTTGCTAAGAACATTATTATTGAAAGAAATTAATTTATTTTTGGAAAGAGGTCTTAATTGAATTGTTTTAACTAAGTGTAACTTTTCAGGAAGCTCAGCTGCCTATGCAATCAGAAAAATAAGGCAGTTAACTGATATAGCCACAGCTAGGTTGGTATACTACGCTTATTTCCATAGTATTATGTCCTATGACATTCTGCTGTGGGGATCGGCAGCAGACGTTGATTCAATTTTCATACTGCAAAAGAGGGCAGTCTGCGCTATCTACAAAATAGGTCCTCGTGAATCCCTCAGAGAAAAATTTAAAGAAATCGATATACTGACTCTGCCTTCACTTTATATTTTAGAATGTATTTTATATGTCCGCAAAAACCGAGGACTTTTCAAAATTAGAAGCGACTTCCATAATATAAATACACGCAGTAAACACGAAATTGTAATACCCAAATTCAGATTAACCAAAACTAGCAAGTCTTTTCTTATAAATAGTATACGCTTTTATAATAAGTTGCCGAAGTCAGTTACAGAACTGACCGATGGAAAGTTTAAAAATTATATTAAACGTGTCCTAATTAAAAAAGCATATTACAAAATTAAGGACTACATTGAAGATAGATAAGTTTGGCCTTAGCCCCTTCGCACATGCGGCTTCCCTGGTAGCTCATAAACGGCACAAATGTGTGGATGTCTCTAACTATTCTCAATCTTATTTTTTTTCCTTTCTTTTTAATCCGATGTTTTACAATAGTTTTTAAATCATTACACCTTTTGTTTAGAATAGTTACAGCACGGATGACAACATTTGTGTCACTTATTTGATCTAGTCTTTTTGTAATATTTTCTATCCCACCAAAAACATTCTGTAAAAAACTAGCCAAGTCTCGATGGAGCTGCTTGTTTATCACTAAAAAGTAATGAAATCTAGACAAAGTCGTGCCAAGTCTAAGGTTCCTGCGATTTCTTTATTATTATAGTTAATGTTGTGTGACTTAGCCGTTGAACATTCTTTATACGTTAGTGGGTACAAGTCAATTTTGTTTACACGTAATGTTATATCTGTTGTAACTACCTATGTTTGTTAAGCGAGATAATAGCCCATACTGGTATTGGTAATTGGACGCTAGTGTCTCATTTTAGGCTGTTGTTGATTGTGCAACACATGCATTCAGCATTGACAATGCTGACTTTTACTCTTTTATTTTTGGAGTGTCAAATCGACCAGCTCATAAATGACACAAATATGTGGATGTCTCTAACTATTCCTAATTTTATTTATTCTATTCTTTTTTTTCAGATGTTTTACAATAGTTTTCAAATCATTGCACCGTTTATTCATTGTGCAGAATAGTTACATACTGATGACTACATACTGTGTCGAAACTGTGGTCAGTGCAGACGTGTTAATTGTTATTTATTTTGCTCAATATTTTTTTAGAGCATTATTTTGTGCAATATTGACTCATAATATGTCTTGAAAATAAGCACTAAAGTGGTGTGAACTGTTTTGGTGAAAATAATACGCGAGCGCGACATCACGTCGTCCGAGAACGCCGAGGTAGGCTCTTCCTCACCTGGAGTGAAAGAGACGGGCTGCGAAAAATAAATAATTCGTCTCTGTCGCGCCGCTGTGAACCGCGAAGTGCGTGTCGGTTTGATCATCAAGATTTGAATTTTTGTTCGCGATACCAATAAAAATGCCTAACAATTGCGGCGCTTGTGGTTCGCTCATAATTGCTGATTACATGGAATGTGGCAATGATAAATGCAAGAAAAAATATGATATAGCCTGTCTCGAAATAAACAAAGATGCGTTTAAGACATACACCCAGACATATAAAAAGAATTGGTTATGTCCGGAATGTGTCTGTGCTAAGCCAAAAAGAGGCAAAGGTGAAACCCCGGTCCGCATTAACGTACCTAGCGTTAATACCACCACTCCTGTTAACAATGTAAGCAGTCAGCGCGGAAGTCAGATGCCATACTCACCCATAACTATGGATTCGGATTCCCTACTACTAGAAGAATTGAGAGAATTTAGAGCTGACATTGAAGCTCGCATGGACAGCCAGGCAAATTCGATGTCGCTCCTACTTAATCAATTTTCACAAACAAAAACCGAGTTGGCCAACATAATTAAAATGATGACGGTGCTCGAAGAAAAAGTAGAAGCTAAGCTAACTCAGAACAACCAAACCCACGAAATAGCAGCTGATATTCCCCGAAATCCTCCTACTACATCTTCTTTTGCCGAGGTTGTAAATCGACATAATAATTCCTACGTTTCTAGTAAAAAGCTTCATACCCACATCCAACCGCAAAAGGTAAACAAAGGTGGGGCCACGAAGTCTTCCGAAATTTTACCGGAAAATACTTTGTGTAGTACTAGCTCACTGCCGATGGCGACTAGTGAACCACCGATCGATGAAGCGGAAAAGATAGAATCAGGATGGACGACTGTTCAAAATAAAAAAAAGGAACAGGCCACTTAAAGAGGTCAGAGTGGGAACAAATACGGAGTTGAAGGCAATTCAAGTTAGTGATCGCAAAAAATATCTACATGTTTGGCGACTGCATCCGGATACCACTGTTGAGGCCATAGCCGATCACGTGAAAAATGTATGTGGCTCAGATGTTCAAATTAAAATTGACAAGATCAAACACAAAATCGAGAGAGATTATTCGTCGTTTGTTGTTGGAGTACCGGAAAAATGTTTCGATAAGTTGAATCTGGCCGAGATCTGGCCAATGAATGCAGAATTCAGTGAGTGAATTTGGTTTCGGAACTCAAACAGAACAAAACCAAACATATTATAGCCATAACCTCGATATATTCTATCAAAATGTACGAGGTCTACGAACTAAACTGGATGAGTTCCGAACCAACATTGAGGCATTCAATTTTGATTTATGGGCAATAACGGAATCTGGTTGCAACAATTTCATAGAAGATTCTGAAATAATCCCTCCGGGATATCAAATAATACGTTGCGATCGAGCGGATGGTCGAAAGCAGGGCGGAGCGTTTTTAGTGGCCACACACCGATATGAGCTACGACAAGTACAAATCGCGGGCGCGTCGATAGACACCTACGTTTTCGAAATGGTTAGTGCAACGGTTTATTTCAAAAATAGATTTTTGTTTTTATGTTGTGTTGTTTACATACCACCAGGGAGTGCTGAGAATGACTACTTGACTTTATTTAGATTAATAGAAAAACTATCTGATAGATATGGAGAAATAATTGTTATTGGTGATTTTAATTTGTATTCGTGTCCTGTAAATGTTAAAAATTATTATGAATGTTTTGTGTCCTATTGCGAATTCACTCAGAGTAACACCGTACCAAACTATCTAGGTCTTCAGTTGGATCTGATTCTGAGCACAGGTTTTAGCGAGTTGTCGGTGGTGGCAGCTGACGACGCACTCGTGCCCGTCGACGCGCATCACCCGCCGCTCGCGGTCAGTGTGCACTGTGCGCGGGCGCTCCCCGCACCCGCCGCTTGCGCCCCGCCCGCGCCCTCGGTCGGCGGCAGTCCCGCAGTCCGTAGTGTTAGGCCGCAGTGGAACTTCTATCGAGCCGACTACGAGTTGTTATACTCTATGCTGACTTCCACTGATTGGAGTATGATTTACGACATGCATGATTTAGAGGATATGTTGAATATTTTTTATGATAAACTGGGTGATATTTTAGATAGATGCGTACCCAGGAAAAAGCCTAAAAGTGGAAATTCTCGATACGTTTATCCCGAATGGTACACCGCAGATATTATAAGAGATATAAAGAATAAAGCTAGATTTCATAAGACTTTCAAAAAAACAAAGCTGGATAGTGATTATTCTGAATTTTCAAAGTACAGAGCTCGTATTAAAAAATCAATCGAAATTGCACACAAAGAACACAAGTTTAAATTACAAAATCAATTTTCAAAAGATCCAAAATCATTCTGGCAGTATATTAGGTCCAAACGAAGTAGGTTAAATAGGCAAACTATCATAATGGATGGTCAACATCTTTCGGATGAGGAATGTGCTCGACAATTTGCGTCATTTTTTGAGTCGGTGTATAATAAAGAGCGGCCGCGGTTGGATGCGCGGGCGGCGGGGGCGGAGGCTGAGGCTGGAGCGAACAGTGCGCGAGTTCACATCGAGACCCTCAGTCTTCAAGACGTAAGGGAAGCGCTCATAAAGCTCAAGCCGAAGCGCTCATCTGGCCCAGATGGCATTCCAGCTTTTCTGTTCCGAGACTGTGGCAGAATGCTGGCTGAGCCCCTGTGTCATATCTTTAATACTTGTTTAAAACAAGCAACGTTTCCACCTAGATGGAAAATCACGCGAGTGATTCCGGTTCCCAAGGGTAAGTCAGGTCCAGATGTCAGTGGCTACAGACCGGTGGCAGTGTTGTCGACGCCTGCGAAAGTGTTCGAGTCTGCCATCCAATGCAGCGTGCAGGCACAAGTGAGAGCACAGCTATCGGACACGCAGCACGGGTTCCGGCCGGCGCGCAGCACTGCCACTAATCTGCTTTACTTCATGGCGAGGGTGGTGCCGGCTGTCGATGCTGGTGTGCAGGTAGACGGGGCATATTTTGATTTTAAAAAGGCATTTGATACCGTCGACAATGATGTACTGCTAATGAAGCTGGCAAAAATTGGCTGTACTCTGCACCTACTACAGTTATTCGCCAGCTACTTGAAAGATCGACAGCAGTACGTTGACTACAACGGGTTCGAATCCGAACCATACTACACCAGGTCAGGCGTGAGCCAGGACAGCAATGTGGGTCCTCTCGAATTTATTTTAATGATAAATGACTTACCAGACGTAGTCAAACATAGTTTATGTTTATTGTTTGCAAATGACCTCAAAATGCTGCTTGAGGTTAAGGGTCAGTCGGACTGTGAGAGATTGCAGGAAGAAATAGATAGAGTGGTAGAGTGGAGTCATGAAAATAAACTCTATTTCAACACAGCGAAATGCTCAGTTATGACATTTACGCGCGCGAGGACACCTTAGCCTACGAATACATAGTAGAGGAAGCGCCGATGCAGCGAGTGTCTCAGGTACGAGATCTAGGAGTACTGCTTACCCCGGATCTAACTTTCCGGGATCATATAGTTAAGATATGCAAGAAAGCGTACAGAAACCTGGGTTTCGTGCTGAGACAGTCGCAGGGATTCACAAACATTACCACGCTCAGGGTGCTGTATGATGCTTTGGTAAGGAGTCACTTGGAACACAGTGCGGTGATTTGGGCCCCTCATGAAGCGAAATACAATGTCATGCTGGAGCGAGTTCAGAATAAATTTATTAGACATTTGTATTTTAAACTTTATGGGGTGTACCCATTTTACCCGCTGATGTATCCTACACTGTTTGTACTGGGTATGGTGGGGTACAACGAACTCAGAGTGCGCCGTGAATTTACACTTGCGGCGTATGCGCTAAAGCTCCTGCGTGGAGTAGCTTATAACCCGGGTGTGCTGTGTCACCTTAAGCTGTCCGTGCCAGACCGGTACGTGTGGAGGCGGCGGCGGCCACCACTGCTGGCCGTGCCTGTGGCCAGAACCAACCTGCTGTCAAAAACACCCCTCACCCGCACAATTTGTACTAACCGAAGTGCATGAGAGACTTGACATATTTTCGTGCAATCTGAGTGAATTCGCAAAAGTTTTGTTGAACTATGTTAGTTATATTTAAATATTAATATTCTGTGTTATGTCTGTTTTTATATTTTTAGATAGATTTTTAAGTTTTAGCTGTAAGTTTATTTTTCAATTTATTCTTGTGTGTGTTTGCAAACCACTATTGTATTGGGGTTATCCTGTAAAGATAGTGTGTGTAAGATAAATAAATAAATAAATAATACATTTGTATCAATTGTTTATTTAATTGTTCTTAGTTTTATTTTTACTTTTGTATAGATTCTTTTTCATTCATATTTTTTGTGAATGTGTGGACATTATAAGCTTTTTATTTTTTTTCATTTTTTTTTCACTATCATCTTTTTCTATCGAAATACGCAGCTTTAACAAGCCTACAATTGACTGGTTATTGAATCAACGTTTTCCAAGAGGCAATTTGCCATCGCATCGTCAATGGGTAGCGGTTCTGGCGACAAATTGGTGCAATGGTGTGTTTTGTATCCTTCAACGGCCAAGTCACACAACATTAACTATTCATATTCATATTCATATTCATATTCATTTATCTATTTACTATAATAATAAAGAAATCGCAGGAACCTTAGACTTGGCACGACTTTGTCTAGATTTCATTACTTTTTAGTGATAAACAAGCAGCTCCATCGAGACTTGGCTAGTTTTTTACAGAATGTTTTTGGTGGGATTTCACTTCTTTTTGTAGAAACGTATAACGCATATTGATTTATTTTATTAGATTTTCTTATTTAACACAGTTTATTTTTTATTTTTAGGAGTAGTTTTTTTATTGTATTAAAAGCAGAAGGGGAGGCATTTGCTCAGCATTGGGACGCTATAGGCTAGATTAAATTAGATTAGAAGATGTGTCCCACTACGCTGGATTTTTGCAATGACAGTCGATTTTTTTATGTACCAATAGTAGAAGGGGGCATTACCATATCTACACTAATATTATAAAGAGGAAAGTTTTTTATTTTTGTATGTAACGAATAAACTCAAAAACTACTCGACGATTTTAAAAATTCTGTCACCATTAGAAAGCTACATCTTTACCCAGTAACATAGGCTATATAATATCGCGCTAATAACTTAGGAGGATGAGCAATATTGCATTAAGTCCACATTACTCAACTGTTTGACAACTGACAACTGTCATGACAAGCATTAGAATAAACTGGCTATTTTAAACCATTTGTCATCAAAGTAAGTAGCCTGACGGTTCTATGAGAGCCCTGCCAAGCAAAAGGTTTCAAGTTCGTATCCGCAGTCAGTATGAACTTTTTGTGGTAATTTTTTTATGCTGTAAGTTTTCCAAAACAACGCGAGTTCGATCCCCAACCAGTGTTCACTTTTTGGTAACTAGGTATTTTGTTTTATTTCAATGCTTTATGATTTTCAAATCATTACAAAATAGTTTTCGTTTTTTAACCATTCAAAATAAATAGTGATTAAAGAACTAGTGGGTCATAAACAAAACGAAGTTCAAGACATGATTGTCGGCGATTTAAAAGTATACACATCCGTAGACACTGTGATGGCTAATGACGGTAGTCCTGCACACCCCGTTGAATTTTTCAACTTCCTGGAGCTAACGGGCGTGCCGTTCCCATAAGATGGAGCTTAAAGTTGGCGTTTTAGTTCTGCTGATGCGAAATTTTGATGTACACAGACTGTGCAACGGCACCAGGCTTCGTATCACAAAGCTTGGCAGTAAGTAATATTATAAAAGCCACCATTATTACAGGAGCTGCTAAAGGAGAGAGCGTTTTAATTCGACGCATGCCCATTACTCCAAATAACTTGACATTCCAATTTTAATTAACAGGTAGTCATCATCATAATTTCAGCCCAAAAAACGTCCACTGCTGGACATAGGCCTCCCCCAAGTGTCACCACATTGACATTTTGGGCGGTTTTGCCATAATCGCCACGCTTGGCAGGTGGGTTGGCGATCGCAGTACGGTTTTTACAAAAGCACAGAGAACGCTGCTGCCCATTCTCTGACAAGTCCCTTAGTCGCCTCTTACGACACCCACGGGAAGATATGGGATGGTGCTATTCTTTACGTCTGACACCATACAGAGCAACAGGTAGTAATTTCCCTTAAAATAACTTTTGGCAATGACGTTCAACAAATATCAGGGCCATACCTAAAAAGTGGCAGGCATTCTTTTGGGTACTCCATGCTTCTCAGACGGTCAATTATTTGTTGATTGTTCACGTGTTTCATGAAGCCGAAACTTGCATGTGGTGATGGTAATTATTATGACATTTTTTATTGTATACAAAACTGTATTGGAAAAAATAAATAAATAGTGCCCAACAATGCGCCGTTATGTTGACTTTGAAAAAAATATGTTCCGGCTTTTAAGCCATATTATATTGCCGCTTCAACGCCTTTTAATTTTGTTTCGGACCTCTGCCGCCCAGAATTACACCACCCTAAAGCACGCCTTTCGTGGTCATCACCCACATAATCACATTACGATCAAGCCGTCAGTTCTCACACATAACAACAAAACATCACGCCTGTAATTCCCGAAGGTGTACTTAATCGTACATCCACATTTCGCCAGTTATGTTGAAGCTCTATGTAATAGGGGGCGAGCCCCATCAACCGGGCCCGACATTAAATCCAGACTTCGTGACTGCTACTGAGAAATTCCTGATGGAATATCCCAATAACACTTTGTCCGATCCGAGAATCGAACCCGGGACCTCAAGCTCAGCACTCGTGCTTGCGACCACTCGACCAACGAGGCAGTCTCACACATACACCTTAAAATTTCCGCGCGAACGAAGTCGCGGGTATCAGCTAGTCTCTAATACAGCTGAGACCAGCTGAGGGTTCTTCATCAGATACTTCAGATCTTCGATTTTTGACATCAAATGGAGCGGTCCACCAAGTTGAATATTTTTTGTAAAGGCGGTATATGTCAATCTCTAATAGTTTGTTTGGGCTCGTGTGTTTTTTAATCAGGGTCACCAGGTACTCCAGATCTTCGATTATCTTAGTTTTTATAGTTTTCCCTTTATGTTGCCATTAAACCCTAACTCTGTACCAAATTTCAGCTCTCTGAGTTTATGGGAAGTACTAGTTCTATTTTGATGAACTTGAGTGAGTGAGTGTCATAAATGCGAAACTTTGCTTTCGCTTAACTTCGGAACTTAATGACCTACAGACTTGAAATTTTGGATTTTAAGTAGGTGATTATAGCTTACTGGATGACGAAAATTTCTGCGTTCTGGTCTTATCCAGAGGTTCTCAAATAGGGGCCTGAAAATGCGGCGAAATGGTTCCAGTAAAGGATGGTACGGCAGTGTTTGCTTCGCGCTCGACTTGGCGGGGGCACTGCCGTGCCCTCCGATTTATTTTTTGTTGTTGTATAGACACTTTTTCTTATTTACCGATTGGTTGTAAATGTGTGGACATTGTAGGCCTTATAGATTCCTAGATCCTTGGTAACTTTTTATTTCGTTTTACGTTTTCTAGTAAGCAACTACTTATTTTCAGGCCTACGACGTCCTCCCATACTTTAGTACTAACGCTGTAACAGAAATATTGTAAAACCAAATGATTTTAAAAGAGTCACCATGGAGTTTCTTGCCGGTTCTTCTCCATAGGAAAAGACCAACCCGAACCGAGCACCTTTTTGTCGACGTTTTATAAGTGCCCCTGTAGGCCTATGTAAAATAAAAATATTTTGATTTTTGATTTTGATTTTGATTTTTGAAGCAGCCATGCCCCGAGAGCACCTGCGTCACCCGGAACGTCAGGGAGCCGTGCTTCCTCCCGAGCCAGTCGTCGAGTACTGGCCGGATTGCCTCGATTATGTCGAGGCCGGCGGAGGGATGGTCAAGCCTCCTCCGCCATTCCGCCACCATGACCTGTCGGAGCTGAGACCGGTGCAGCGTGATCTGTCGCTGCACCAGCTCTTTGCCCCGATCCTTGGCGTCCTCGCGCCACCGATGCAGTGTCGCGAGGGTCCTCGCCTCCAGGTCCCATGGTGGGGATCCGGCCAGTACGCAAGCCGCCTCGTAGGAGATCGTGCGATATCCCCGTATGACCCTGACGGCCATCGCTCTCTGTGGTTTGCGCAGGACTGCGATAGTGCGGGCCGTCAGGTCCGTCGCCCATACCGGGGCCCCGTAAAGGGCCATGGATCGCACGATCCCCAGTTGATATCTTCGACATTAAGGGTGCGTTTTTGACGCTGTTTTCAGCATTTTAAGACTTTAGTGGGCCTCCGCCTTCGTTCTGACCATATTGCACCACCCTGCAAGCGTTTTCAAAAAACCTCCCTTCCAACACTTAGAACATTTTTAGAATTTCAGATAAAATCTTCCAAATTTAGTGTTATTTCACATTTTCCTACAGAATTGACGTTAGTTTATAGTTGCAATAGTACTCACCTACCATCCCTGTGATCCGGTGCGCATTTCGTGTCTCGGAGTCCAGGTTGGAGGTTGAAAACCTAAATTTTTGAGTCAAAAACTGGTTTTTTGACCAAAACCCAAAATTTTTGTACCTTGTATATTCTTACAAACTTTTTCGTTTATAATACCTAATATTATTAGGATGAAGAGTGGTTAAAGAACGAGTGGGTCAAAAACATTAAAAAAAAAACGAAATCCGTAGACACTGTGATGGCTCAAGACGGTAGAACTACGTACCTATTATACCCCGTTGAATATCTCAACTGTCTGGAATGAACGGGCGTGCCGTTCGCAGAAGCTGGAGCTTTTAGTTCTGCTGATGCGAAACCTTGATGCACCTAAACTATGGAACGGGACCAGGCTTCGCATCACAGAGCTTAGCAGTAATATTATAATTAAGCCACTATTATTACAGGAGCTGCTAAACGAAAGAGCGTTTTAATTTACCGCATGCCCATTATTCCAAATAAATTGCCATTTTAATTTTATTTAAGACGTAGCAATTTCCCTTAAAATAAGCTTTTGCAATGACGATCCACAAATCTCAGGGCCAATCCAAGAAAGTGCCAGGCTTTCACTTGGGCAATCCATGCTTCTCAGATTGTCGATTTGTTGGTTGTTCACGTGTTTTAAGGAACCAAAACTTGCTCGTGCTGGCGGATAATAATAAGGCACTTTTTGTTGTTTACAAAACGGTATTGGACAAATAAACAAATAGTGCCCAACACTGCGTCTGATTGTTCACTTTGAAAAAATAAAATAAGTTCCAGTTTTTAAGCCATACTTTCGCTTCAATGCCTTTTTATTTTATTTCGGACCTCTGCCGCCCAGAATTACTGCGCCCAAAAAGACGTCTCATGTAGTCACCCACATAATCACATTTTGATCAAACCGAGAGTTCTCAAACATAACAACACCATAACATAACATAACATAGGTAACATAACGCTGTAATTCCCGAAGGGTTACACACAGGTGTACTTAATCGAACATCCACATTTTGTCAGCTAATTATGTTCAAGTCCTATATAATAGAGGGCGAGCCTTTTGCCTCTAACCGGGCCCGACATTAAATCCAGACTCCGTGGCTGCTACTGAAATTCCTGATGGAATAACCCAATAACATTTGGCCCGACCCGAAATAAAGCCACGACCTCAAGCTCAGCAGTCGCGCTTGCGATTACCATATCCACCTAAACTGGGTCTGCCTCTCTCGTATTTTAGAGCGTTCAGCGCGTTAAGCGCGTTTCAAGTGGCGCTCGGTGGTTTCTGCCTTCACCCATGTGTGAGTCCTTTCCCTTGAGAGTGGAGGACCGACCGCCCCTAAAATGCCCGGCCCGGTTTCAGTTCCCCATCCGGGCCTGCCTGTGTGCGATACAATAACAACGCAAAGATATAAAACGAAGCGCAGTACAAAGTACGCTAAGACCTCACATGCACAAAGACCAACACATAACACGTTGTTCACGAGGAGGCATGGAGCGATTAGTTAGGTTAAAAGGTTTACCGGTTAGATCTATAACCCCTTACTTACATGATTAACTTATGGGTAACAGCTTGACCACGGGACATTCGCAGCAGCGAAAATTCGCGCGGTGCGAACGGCGAAGCGTATTGCGAATAAAATAAATGTGTGGAAAAGTACTGGGCGTGCCACGCGTAGTGGCGATCGGCGGGACGACGGGCGAACTTGCCGAGCGAATCACTCGAGCATCGGGCGGCGTGGCATCGACTCAAACAAATGTATGAAACAGTACGGCGCATGCCACGGCGGCGGCGCGCGGCGTCGAGCGGCAGACGTGGCGAATAGGTAGTGTAATTGGTCTGATACTGATGCCTTGTGGCATTAAGTCCGCACATGTACCACTATTGTACAGTATGAAGTTTAAATAAATAAATAAATAGGATGAGCTCGTGGCTAGATAATAACAGCCGCACGGGTCGATCTTTAAGGTTAAGCCGTGCTTGCCGAGGTTGGTTCGTGGATGGGTGACCATAAATACATACCGAGTTTCCTCCGTGCCTCGGAAAGCACGTTAAGCCGTTGGTCCCGGTTGTCATTTGTAGACCTTTGACGGTCGTTACAGGTAGTCAGTAGCCCGAAAGTCTGACAAAGAGTCTTACTAAAGCAGTACTACTAGCTGGGTTGTGGAGGTCAGATAGGCTGTTGCATCGTGTAAAATACTGGTACTCCGCTGCAGCCGGTTAGACTGGAAGCCGACCCGAAGATAGTTTGGGAATACGCTAGGCAGATGATGATGATGATGAAATAAATAAATAAATACTGGTCGCGGCGGCAAACGCAAATGCCCGTGACATGCATCCCGCGCCGCGAGAGTAGCCGCGCCGCCCGTCGCGCCGCCGCGCGCCTTTAGCGTCGCCGCCGCCGCCGCCGCCGGTTCCCGTGGCCAGGCAGATAACGTATGATGGGTATTTTTGATTAACCCTTATAGTAAACGGTCGCCCACGTAAGCACTTCAATTAACACTTAAAAAATAAATTAACCATTTCATTTGTTATTTGTATTTTATTTAACCATTTAAATAACAAGTACCTAGTGCATACATTAATGTTTGACATGAAAAAAAATACATAAAAGTACTTAGTACTTTTTGAAACAAAATAAAACATCATCCACAAATTTGGACATAGCAGTCTGTTACTAGCAACATATGGGAAATATTTAATTGAAATCGGTAAAAGTACATAATCATTTTTGTCTTTTTTAATGTAGTACCTACCTTAGTAGACTTACAAGTTAGTTTTTCGTAATTAGAAGTAAATGAACTTAAAATACTAGAAAAGAGCAGCCACGCCCACAGCTGTTATTTGCGATAGAGTTATGTCCAAATCTCAAATGTGTACTAGCCTTGTTTTATCGCAGGAAGCCGCATAGAAAAAGCTGACCAAAGGCATGTTAGGTCGTGGTCGTGCGTAACTCGGAACCAACACCGCTATCATGCTATGCAATATAGGTATTTCAAGAAAGAGTTTCTCAAACAAAAATTGGCAAGAGATCTTAGTTACCATGAACATACATACCTTATGGATGATGACTATTTGTTTTTCTTTATCGATCGGGTAGATTAGATTAAAAAGTATTGGAGATGTATATTTTTTCTTTTTTCACGTATACATAAAATTACAGAGATACCTATATTGAGTTGAAATGGCGCATGACGACACGAGTAAGTAAATTTCGTACCTAGGTGTGACATATTGTGGTCCCACACTCCAACTTCAATGCGTTTTAAATAAGTTATCTTTATGTTAATTTGATAAAACCAAAAATACGTGGCTAATACTTACGTATTACAGTCATCCCTATTGATAACAAAAATGACAATATAACTAAAGGTTTTAATTGGACACTTGTTCTGTTTACAACATTATCATAGATAACAAATTAACTCATAACCTTGGCTTGTAAGACATTACTTATTTAAAAATAATTGCTTCAAGCAATTTTATTCCTGGGAATGAACATGAGTGGTAGTCCAGCTCTGATGGCCTGTACCACGCTAGACATGGGGTCCACGACGGGATGCCGTACAGTCTCCGGCGCGGGTGTCACTGTGAAGATGGAAAGGACAGCCGCTAGACCAGCCAGTGACTGCATAATGCCGAGACGTTCACCTGGAACAAGTAACAAATATTTCATATTATGTTGGGATTCTGGACTGGTACTGAAAATAACAGGTATTTTGTTAATAGACTAAGATCCCGGCATACAACGACCTTCACCGAGCTGGTTAATGGATGAAACTTATTTGATATTAAATTTAATATGTCAATAAATATATTGCATATATGTCTAAAAAATTACAGTCCAGGATATGATTAATTAATAATAAAAAATAAAAACTTATTTAATATTAAATTTAATATGTCAAAAAAAATATTGCAAATGGGTTGTCTAAAAAATTTCAGTTTTTTTTTAAACATTTTTCCGGTTTGGTTAATAAACAAATTCCATACCAATCGAAAGTATAAAGCCCATAAATATGAAAACGTTATGTTGCCTTTTTTTATTCAACCAGACTGGTGCAAGTTACTAGTATCGATTTACCTGTTTATACCTGGCTACACGAGAGTTGTGACGGGAAAAGAAAAAGCAACCTAACGTTAGCATATTCTATGGGCTTTATACTTTCGATTGGTATGGAATTTGTCTAAACAAAACCGGTGAAACGTTTTAAAACAAAAACTGATTTTTTTTAAACAAGGATTGTTTAAAAATTTCAGATTTTTTTTGCAATATATTTTTTGACATATTATATTTAATATAAAATAAGTTTCATCCATTAACCAGCTCGGTGAAGGTCGTTGTATATCGGGATCGAAGACTATTAACAAGCACAACGGTTATTTTATTGTCCTGCAAATATTTTTTTAATATAATTTGTTTGTATTTTACGTTCCGCCATTTGGATACACACTAACATACATTTGGATAGTAGTATGTTGAATGATAGTCCATTTCCATATCTAAATATTAGAAAATTCAGAGGTTCATTATTTTATTTGGTATTTCGGGGAAGTTAAATGTTAGGACAGAGCTTGACACTAAAACCACTCACCTATGCAAGCTCTAGGTCCAGCACCGAATGGCAAATAGAAATACTTGTTGCTGTTATCATATGCTTCAGGATCGAACCTCTCCGGCTTGAACTCCTCAGGGTTCGGGAAGTACTTCGGATCATTGTGCAGTGACTGTAGTGGAATCATCACTCGTATGTTTTCATCTATCGTTAAATTCAACTCTGGGAATGTAAACGGACGAGTACATTGTCTTAACAAGAAGCCAAGAGAAGGAAACATCCGTAAACCTTCTTTGAACACCATCTCCAAGTAAGTCATCTCTCTGATCGAGTCATACGATAACTTTCCGTCGTGTTTGGCTAAAACGCGGTCGACTTCCTCTTGCGCCTTCTTCTGTACGTGCTGGTTGTATGCTAACTGGTGGAGAGTGTAGCTGGTGGCTGATGACGATGTCTCGAAGCCGGCTGCAAAGAAGACAAACACTTGGGCAGCTATCAGACCATCGTTGAACTCTAACGTAACAGTCTCAGGGGTACCATCAGGATTCTTCTTCTGAATCGACTCGCCTACAATAACACCCTTCTCTTTGCACTCCAACATCAAATCTATGAAATCTCCCCTCCCACTAGGTTTGTAGTTCCTCGTTCTGAGAATTTCTCCTACCAGTTCATTGATGTCTTTCTCCACTCGCGTCCAAATCTTTAAGTTTTGAAACAATTCTGGGAATAATTCCTTTGCAATGGCTATAACAATTTCTCGGGGTCGCATTTTGAAAATATTTATACCTAGTTGTCTGAACGCTGAGTTTTCGTCATTCAATGTATTTGTATCTAAGCCGAAGCCACAGGCTCCGATAAAGTCGGTAGTATACCTCGCCATCAGCTCGCGAGCGTCTATAGACTTGCCTTCAGCAGCTTCTGTCAACGCGCGAGTCTTCATCCTCTCTGCTCTTTCAACTATCAAAGGAAACATAGCCTTCAGCTTTCCAGTAGTAAAAGCCGGGGTCATCCTCTGTCTCAGTAGCTTCCAGAGGTCACCTTCAGCGAAAAACAGGTTCTGCATGAGAGGTTCGAACACAGTCTTATGGGGTGTGAAACCTCGCTCAAAGAAATGTGCAAAATCTGTAGTCAAAATCCGCTTTACAATTTCAGGATCCCGGATCAGCAATTCTGGACGCGAAGATCGCAAGAATCCAACCACTTGTTCATTGGGGTACCTCCAGTATAACTCGTCTCCAAGTTGGGACATACTGGCTTTGAACATAAATCCTTTTAGATTGTTTCCAAAGAATGGGAGTGGCTTATCGCATTTTATCCCTCTTTCCTCCCAGTATTTAAAGTTTCGGGTACCATAAAGGTAAAGTGAAATCAAAAGTATCACAACTATAGCCAGGGTAATCATGCTGCTAGGTCAAGGATAATACTTGGTACTTAAATAGTTCTGAATTACCAATCCAGGTTGTAGATCACAGCAATCTGTAAGATAAGAATAAGTATTGATAAGGTACCCAAGCACATTATATTATATCATAAAGTGTGATAATTTTATAAATAAACTAAATGATTATATTTATCGCTATACATATGTAACAAAGTGTTTGAGATAATGTTATAATTTGATACCAAAGTAAATAAACGATATGTTGTTTAAAGGTGCTTTGAATTTAATTTTTCAGCAGCCGTTGAAAATTGCATAACCCAAAAATACGAGGAATTAAATAATTAATGAGAAGCGTCATTAAAATGTTGAATGTTTTAAACACAAACAGGTCTTGCGGTTCCCAACTTATAAGGCTGGATTTATGCAAGTAGTTCGAATACTCTTGTGAGAATTTAGTTAGTGAGTATTAAAGGGGTTTGGGTAAAAGTGGCATGATTTTTAAGTCTGCGGCCACTAATAAAAGAGATTTCATTAGTAAGAACACAATAGGACATTCATTTTCTTCTATGAACAATTATTTCCAAAATGCATCGGAGCCGAGATATGCAAGGTGAAATTTTCAAGTGGGTGGAAGGTCAAATCCGAAACTGAGGAATAGCGAAAAACTCTGAAAGGAGTTACGAGCCTGATTTTGATAAAAACTAAAACTGCATCATTGGTTTTTTGAAAGATCAATATCCCTAACCAGGAATCGAAACCGTTAATTTTGAAAAAAAAAACAGCCTGTATTTATATAAAATATGTATATGTATATAAAAATTTTTTAGGAGTCATTATTATCATACATTCCATTAGACGTTAGCAACAATTATCTTTGTGGCCGCTGTGAAAATAAATCATGCCACTGGTCCATACAAACTTACCGAATGCCCAAATAGATAGCAATCTCTATAGAGATCTACTCTTTTTAATTTTTTTGTTTTTAATTATTATTCAAAAGTGCCTGTAAGTGTGTGTACTCAAAGCATTTATTTCAAATAGACACGCTATTTGAAAGAAATGCTTTGAGTTTGAAGTAAAGGAAACGAATCTATCATCAGTGACAGACTTCAGATATTTTTGAAAAACATTAACTCCGTAAGTAACAGGTACATACAGCTAGGTAACAGTTCTCTCATTTCGTTACTTCAGGGAGTATCACTCACAACACAACTGCCTGTGGTACAAGAATATTGCATCATTTTTAATCGCGATAGTTTTTTGGATATAATTTTTATATCACGGAAGTTCCAAAAGTGTATGGCCACGGATTACTCTACGGTGGTACTTGTAATCAACCAGGTTCAAGGTTCGTTCATAATTATAACAATCACAGTCAGGTATTATTATAACATTCGGGCACTAATTTTTTTTAGGAACAGACTCAGTAATGTTGCTTTTTTTAATTTGTAACTGTTATAATAATTATAGAAGCAAAAAGAAATGTAAAGGTGTAAAACTACAAAATAATTTTAAGTCACATTTAATTTCTTTCGAACACTGTCATCTCTGTTACGATCTATTATTTCCGACAAAACCGCTCCAAACGATACATAATTCTACAAAAACGACACCGTCACAACAAAACATTCAAACACCAATCTATGTAACAACATTCCAAAACAACAACTCACCGACGACACCACTCAGTTGTAACAAACACACTGACACACGATTCACCACCGTTCACAGCGCAACTTTTGCGCTGACTAATAAACTGGCTGTACTCGACACATGTAATACGGACATAACAACGACGCCGGGATATAAATAGAAACCGCAAAACAAGATAAATAGTTATGCCAGTCACGATGACTACAGACATCGGTTCTCTGCTTGTTATTGAGGACTACAGGTTTTATCAGTCATTAATGAATGTGATGATCGTCAGGTGTGAGTAGGTCCAATGTGGCGTGAATCTTTTGCTGCTTTAGCATAGAGTATATAGTCGCCCCAGGTTGTGCCTAAACAGGCGTTGCAAAGAGGGGGCTCCGGACAGGTCTTTTAAGAGGTAATGGTGCCTCTTCTCATGTGCGGATGGTGACCACCGGGGTGGTTCTAATGAGATGGAAATCCCACAATCCCCAAATACCGGTCACCTTTTGAAGGTCCTTTTCCCCCCGAAAACAAAAAACCGGACAAGTGCGAGTCGGACTCGCGCACGAAGGGTTCCGTACCATTATTTATAAAATTATTTAGGGAGCCCCCCTTAAATATTTATTTTTTTCTTTTTTATTATTTGTTGTTATAGCGTCAACAGAAATACATAACCTGTAGAAATTTCAACTGGCTAACTATCACAGTTCATGAGATACAGTCCTGGTGACAGACGGACGGACGGACGGACGGACGGACAGCGAAGTCTCAGTAATAGGGTCCCGTTTGACCCTTTGGGTACGGAACCCTAAAAAGGTCTCCGTAATTCAAGTTTTCGACTTTACCTATTACTTGTTTTTTAGGAACGTGTCCTATCTCTAGATCCGGTTCGATAATACCCTCTAACAAATATCCGATAACTACAATCAGGAATGCTTATCTATTTCTGTGTGTTCTGTTGATGTTACAACGAGGTGTTGTGTACTTTGTTTGTGTATTCATAACATTACTAATGCTTTTAAGTTTTTTCAGGTCAGTTATACCGTATGAAAATTGTTTGTATATTTTAGTTCTTCTCACTAATTTTATGAAAAAGCTGCAGAATTCTGAAAAACCAGAGGAAAGAAGTAACCGGGAAGCTACTAGGCGTAAGGATCTGCAAAATAAGATGCAACCTCATTTATAAGTAGTGAGTCATGCTGCAGGTTATCAATCGGTTAAACTGTTTATTTAATTTAATTTAACTGGCTATTTCTTTGGGCAAAGAATTAGCATTGCCATTCAACGTGGCAATGCTGCCAGTCTTCTGGGCACGTTTCCGGATGACAGCGATGGGGAGGAATATTTTGACGCCTAAGCCTCCTATTGTTTTTAAGTTAGTTTATACACAGTTAGTTACCTAGTTTATGTAAATATTTAGTTTTTAAGTTAGTTTATACTTAGTTAGTTTATGTAAATATTTAGTTTTAAAAATTGATAATAAAATGTGAATGCTGTACACATAAATCAATTTACAGCTTAAATAAGAACTGAACTGTGACTAAACTAGACTTTAATTATATACTTACTATTTTTATTGACATTCTATTTTTATTTTTTTGACTGTTTGTTTAAGTAAAAAAAAAATATTTTTATTTTTGAAATTTGTATGTGAATTAGTAATATTTTTAACTTGGCATACCTAATTATTTTTGATTATTATTTGTAATGGATGCTTCTGATTTCATTTGTCTTTACATTCTTTATTTGAAATTTACTCTGTATTTTATTTATTTGGTCACTGTTTTAGTACTGATTTCATTGTAACTCTTTAATTTTAATTTCGAGACGATGTAAAAATTGTTACTGAAATAAATTAAATAAAAAAATGAAAATGAAATTTGGCAACTCATTACTTAAGTAAATTTATGTTTTATAATTTTTTTTTTTTGTTTTTTTTTTTGTGTTCCCATCTGAAATCGGCAGTCGGCACCATTGTCATAGAAAAAAACATCGGCCAAGTGTGAGTTGTACTCGCAAAACAGGGGAAAAACAGAAGAAGGCTGCTCAACCAGCCCTGACTGCGGTCCGGACCTCCTTGCCAGGAATGGGCCAAGTTGATGAAGAGGGTTTCACGAAAGTGGTAAGGAAGAAAAAGAAGCCCTGTTCGCGAAACCAATGCGGTACCGCACCGAGTGGACCCAACTTGCTGCTGCATCCTGCTGTGCCTACGACGCAGCTGTACATTTCACGTCTGCATCACTCCACGACGGTTGAGGATGTCGTGTTACGTGAAAGTGAAGACCAACAGGACTCTGCGGGTAGAAAGGTTGGAACCGCGCCACAATATTAACTTGTGAGTCGTCGACCACGAACGACATAAAGTCACACACTCAATTTTTACGACTTTAGAAGCAAATATCTCATCAACCATTGACTGAGGAAAAATAGTATTTAAAAACCTCGAAGGAACTTCGATATCCTTTTTTAACCGACTTCTAAAAAAGGAGGAGGTTCTCAATTCGGATGTTTGTATTTTTTTTATGTTTGTTTGCGCATTACTCCGTCGCTTGCCAACCGATTTGAAAAATTCTTTTTTTGTTTGGAAAGCGTATACTTCCCAAATGGTCCCGTGAAAATTTTATCGAAATCAAATAAGCGGTTTTTGAAAAAATCAACAAAATCTAAATATTTCTAACTTTTCGTTTACTCTGCATTTCGTTTTTTGTTCGCGCAAATTACGTTTGCTGCGATCGGAGGATTGAAAAGAAACCGAAATGATTTTAAATTAATTTAATTACTGAATAATATTACAAAATTAATCCTATGAATGATGATTCCAGGTCGAAGTAGGACAGCAGAATAATCATTCTTACAATTTATTGAGCTAACAACGGTTTGCGAAACCGATTGATGTCATAGGTGCATCAGCAATAATAAGTATCGGCGCGGATGCACCATCAGCGATCTTCACAGTAATAGCGCTATGTAATTCCTCCCCCCTTAGAACGGCGACTATTTTAGCACGTTGAGTGAAAATGTTGCCGGAAGTTCGCCAGGACTTTCATTCCCTTCCAGGGTTGCGGCTGGTGGTTGCTGTTTCTTTTTCATATTGGTCGTACATCTGCCCAGGTAGCGCCGGGCCATTACGACTATGACGAGTACGCTTGCACTCAATAGTATTCCATAGAATGGGATTGTAGTGTGGTAAAGTGCGTCGGTGTACACGTTCTCAAGTTGAACAGGATTCTGGATCATAAGTTGGTCCTGGATGCTGTGTAGTCCTTGGAGATCAATAGAGTTCAGATTGACGTGGGTAGCTGTGGTGGCCTGTTTCTCAGCGTCATAGGGTATCTTCATTAACTTTAAGGGTTGGCCGTTAATTTCGTCGTAAACGTTTGCAATGGTGAACTCTTCAGTTTTCAAATAACATCCAGTAGGAATCGTTGCAAGGTAGCTACCCTGAAGCGATGTGTAGTCTTTCCGGTTACAGGTTAGTTGTATCTTCGTTTCTCGAGGAAAGGATAGGACGTAATGTTGGTCGTCGAGCTTCTCCATGGCTTCTCTCATCAAGGTGATTTTGGTAAACCTGCAGGAGTCTTGTAGAACTTGGTTGGTTATTAACTCCTGGACGCAGTCAACTTTGGTGCGAATCTGGTGGGTAATATCTTTCTCACAGAGGTACCAGTCTTTCAACTTCGGGCATTCAGCCTCTATGTACACATGTGACATCTCGTTAGTTGCAAGGAAAGGAAAGGGTGGAATAAGAGCTTGTGCATGTTTATTAGGTACCACAGAGAGTCGATAGATATCGTAACTATTTTTAGAAAAGATTGGAAATTTAAATATGAATACTATCTGCTTATCTACATAATATGAACCCGGTTTTATAATATCATAATAATCTCTAAGTTCTAGATCTAAAACTTGCTCTTCGGCGTAAGTAGTCCTAAGTTTTCTTACCATTGACTCTAGTATATCTATGTCTATCATGGAGTGATGGGTACTACTCGCACGAACAAAAGCTAAACTATTTTCTATCTTGATTAATTCCTGAGTTAAATCCCCTACATTATCGCTTATAATTTCTAGTAGTTGGGCAAAATGAGCATATTTTATTAAACTATTCTCACTTAGTGCATTACTTTGTAATATAGTCTCTAAGGTAATGTTAATTTTATTCTGGTTTTGTGCTATCTGTGTAATTATGCTATTATGTTTAGACATCCACTCCTTACTTAAACTAATATGATCATTGAATTCGGTCACTAATTTATTTTGGTTACGTTCTAAGATTTCAATTGCCTGATTATATTTTAGTGCATCGTCGTGATCTAGGTTCCCGGTTAGGCTTTTAATTATTGAACCTAGTCCGTCTACAAGACCTCTTTTTGCTCTGTTGGGTTCTAAGGATCGTAGTTGTTTGAGGACATTGCCAAGTTTGCTAGCAAGATATTCCAACTGAATTTCGTATAGTGCGTAAGTGTCATTAGTCATTTGATTTTGACAGTTCGTTAGTTGGGTCTGTAGGGAGTGAACATTGTTTTCGATATTACTTAGTTGTATGTACTGAATAAAAGTATGATGATGAGTCGTAATTTTCATTTGTCCAAGTTTAAAGGGTAGAAGTCCCGGTCCATCGTCGAGGCTTTCAAGTCTTATTTCCTGAGATCGCGTCATTCGGAGCATCGTTATCAGTAGAATCCTGTAACAATTTTGCTGATTTAGGTATACGCTTAAGTCTCGACTTCGCTATGGGACCACGTTTTTTCGAAGTATAAATGTGGATCGGCACGTTTGCTAAAACTGTGTCCTGTGTATATCGTGGGGCAGTCTTTTGTCGACTTGCAAGAGGGTTTGTTATAAATACTTGCTGTTGGGGGGCGTATTCTATCTCGGGCTCACGGGTTTCATTTCTTTTCTCAGTTATCGCGGTACGATTAGCGAGTGATGACGAGTTAATGATGTTATAGACATGTTTCATTTTATCTCTATGGGCTTGCGTATACTGTTGTAATAAATGCTTTGTCAGGTCAATGTCTTTACAGTCTCGGGGGTCAAAATGACCAGTCAGTAAGTCAAAGGGTCGACATCTTGTGAAACTATGTATAGAGCTATTATAAGCTATTAGAGCATAGGGTACAAGATTAGTTATTGGTTCGTCTTTAAACTGTAACTTAAGGAGTCTAAGATGTTCTAGAAGGGTTGAGTGTAGGCGTTCGATATTTCCGTTGTCGTTAGGTGAGTGTGCTAGTATTCTGTGATGGTTGATATTATGGAGCCTCGTAAATTCCATGAACAGTTGGTTTGTGAACTCAGTCCCATTGTCTGTGATAATAGTTATAGGTACTCCATGGTGGGTATAGTACTGTAAAAGGGCTTGCAATATGCTAATAGCTGTTCCGTCACGTAGGTGATAAGCTTGACCGTACTTTGTAAATACGTCGATAAAAGTTACGTATTTTTCACCCTGTACAGTGAATAGATCCATGTGGATTGTCTCAAACGGCTTGGTAGCCGGTGGTACGATGTTAAATTGGGGTCTTATCGGGTTTCTGTCGTATTTGGCCTGACCGCACATCGTACATTCATTTATAAATTTAGTTATCTGGACCTTCATCTCTGGCCAGTAATATTTACGAGACAAGGCTAAATGACACTCGGTAATTCCACGATGGTTAGTTTTACCGTCATGATAGTGTCGTATTATCTCCTGTTGTCGAAGATAGTCTTTGACATTTTCTAATTCGGATTTCGCTAAAACGAGGTTTAAGGATGAACTTTTGAATTTGTCCTGTATAATCGGTATAATTGAATACATGGCTAGAGGTGGATTAACTAAAATAGCAGTCTTAACTTTGGGGTTAACGTACTCTTTTACGGCACAGATCACATCTTCCTCTAAGTTAGATTCAGATAGCTGGATACTTATACGTGTATGGGTGTCAAATGGCCTAGTAACTACAGGTCGTTTTTTTACGTCATGTATAATGGTGAAACATATCTGTCTGTTAAACTTATTTAATGGCTCGTCAGTTATGGGGATTTCTAGGATGGGATTTTCAACGCTTGTATGTGCTGTTTCAGTTGAGGAGTTTGATTTGCCAAGGATGGTTTCTGATGGATTACCCATTAAGGAGTTGACTTCATCAATTTCCTCTATTAAGGGCATGGCTTCTTTAGTGTGAATTTCAATGCGAGAAAGGGCGTCAGCATTTGTATTAGATTTCCCTTTTTTATAAATAACTGAAAAGTCGTATTCGCTAAGTCTAAGTCTCCACCTTGTCAGTCGGGAATTTGGTTCTTTCATGTTCATCATCCATTGTAACGGCTTGTGGTCAGTGAAAATTTTAAATTTACGTCCAAATAGGTAGGGTCTAAAATATTTCGTAGCCCAAACTATTGCAAGTAATTCCTTCTCTATAGTACTATAGTTCATCTCGCTTTCATTTAGGGTGCGGGATGCATAACAGATAGGTTTGTCCGAATTTAAAGGTCCTTGGGATAAAACAGCGCCGATGGCTACATTCGAAGCGTCTGTCGTCAAGTTAAAGTCTTTACTGAAGTCTGGATACAGTAGGATGGGGTCATTAGTCAGGAGGGTCTTGCATCTTTCGAAACAATTCACGTATTCGGAGTCAAGGGTGATTTTTCGTCCTTTTTTCAAGCACTGAGTAAGTGGTTTTGTAGTACGGGCGAAGTCAGGAATAAATTTTCGATAGTAACCAAGGAGGCCTAGAAATTGTTTGATTTCCTTTGGTGTTTTTGGGATGGGATACTTCTTAATTGCAGATATTTTATCGGGATTTGGCTTAATGCCATCTTTACTGATGATATGACCTAAGTAAGCTGTTTCAAGTTTAAGGAATTCTGATTTATCCATCTGGATTTTAAAGTTAGACTCTCGGAGTCTCTGGAATACTTTTTCGAGATTGATTATATGTTCCTGAAGGGATGTACAGAAAACAATGATGTCGTCTAAATAGACAAGACATATCTCGTTCTGGAGTCCTCTAAGGACATTGTCCATCACACGTTGAAACGTGGACGGCGAGTTTTTTAGTCCCATCGGCATTCTGAGAAATTCAAAATGACCGTGTTCTACATTGAATGCGGTCTTTTCTACATCCTGGGGGTGCATCTCCACTTGGTAGAATCCACTTGCCAAATCCAAGGTCGTAAAGTAGTGGCATTTACCTAATTTGTCGAGAACGTCATTGATATTAGGTATAGGGTACTTATCGTCTAGTGTCTTCTCGTTTAGCTTACGGAAGTCCATTACGAGACGCCATTTTTGTTTTCCTGAGGCATCTATCTTTTTTGGAACCACCCAAATAGGCGAGCTCCATGCGGATTCTGATGGTCGTATGATACCTTGATCAAGCATTTTAGTTATTTGGTCCCTAACTTCTTGGCGGTGTACGAACGGATACCGGTAGCTTTTAGCGTGCACTGGGACATCATCGGTAGTTCTTATTCGATGCTTTATCTTATTTGTGAAAGTTAGTCCCTCACCTTCAATATAAAAAAACATCCGAATAACGGGAACAAAGAGCTATAAGGTTAGCCCTTTCCTCTGGGTTTAGGTGATCAGTTCTTAAACGCGATACTACTTCCTGAGCGCGTGTCGATGTCTGTTGAGTACTACTGCACTCGATATTGAATAATTCCGCGTGCGCTGGGCGATCTATTGAAAATATTACGTCGTTTAGTGTCGGATTTTCGATTTCCAAGTAGCCACGATTATTACTTACGGTAGTAATACATTCATGAATTAAACAATTGCAAAGAATTTGCTCCCGAATGAAAACGTCGCTTTCTGGCACATCAATGGGGATGCGGATAACCTTAGTGCTCCCAGCTGGTATAATATCTTCGTATAAGTTTACGTTACACGAGTTATACATTACAATAGGGTTCATCGCGGATCGGGTCACTAAAATGTTTTCTTTCAAATCTATGCGGGCTTCCCAATCATTTAACAGATCTAAACCGATGAGGCCATCGAAATAATCATGAAACCGATAGATGAACAACTTCATGTTTTTGGCGTCATTAAATTCCGCAAAACACGGCAAGGTTATAGAATAGTCGTGCCTGCTTGTTGCATGTATCGGGGGGCACGGCAGTGCCCCCGCCAAGTCGAGCGCGAAGCAAACACTGCCGTACCATCCTTTACAGGAACCATTTCGCCGCATTTTCAGGCCCCTATTTGAGAACCTCTGGATAAGACCAGAACGCAGAAATTTTCGTCATCCAGTAAGCTATAATCACCTACTTAAATTCCAAAATTTCAAGTCTGTAGGTCATTTAGTTCTGAAGTTAAGCGAAAGCAAAGTTTCGGATTTATGACACTCACTCACTCATGATCATCAAAATAGAACTAGTACTTCCCATAAACTCAGAGAGCTGAAATTTGGTACAGAGTTAGGGTTTAATGGCCACATAAAGGGAAAACTATAAAAACTAGGATAATCGAAGATCTGGAGTACCTGGTGACCCTGATTAGAAAACACAAGAGCTCAACCAAACTATTAGAGATCGACATATACCGCCTTTACAAAAAATATTCAACTTGGTGTGCCGCTCCATTTGATGTCAAATATAGAAGATCTGAAGTATCTGATGAAGAACCCTCAGCTGTTCTCAGCTGTATTAGAGATATGGTAATGCCCCCTTCTACTATTGGTACATAAAAAAATCGACTGTCAATTGCAAAAATCCAGCGTAGTGGAACACATCTTCTAATCAAATTTAATCTAGCCTATAGCGTCCCACTGCTGGGCGCATGCCTCCCCTTAAAATATTTGTCGTAGTCCAGGGAAGGTTTAAAAGGTGGGAAAGGTAGGATAGGTAGGTAGGGTAGGGTAGGTAGGTAGGGTAGGTAGGTAGGTAGGGTAGGGTAGGTAGATAGGGTAGGTAGGTAGGGTATGTAGGGTAGGTAGGGTATGTAGGGTAGGTAGGTAGGGTAGGGTATGGTAGGTAGGTAGGTAGGTAGGGCAGGTAGGTAGGTAGGGTATGGTAGGTAGGTAGGGTAGGGTAGGGTATGGTAGGTAGGTAGATAGGGTAGGTAAAAAGTGCATTGCAACGCATGCCGGGGACAGCTAGTACGCATATAAATAAAATCAAAGGAAAACTCTGGATAAGACTAGACTGGCTTTTATACTTATACTTACAAGTTTACAAGAAGAAATAGTCGAACGATTAACTTTATTCTACTCGAACATTACACAAATTAAAATAAACAAATTACACTAAAATATTAATTTCGCTGAAAATTTGGTCAAAATATAATTCATTGGAGTAAGAGTGGCGGTGGTACCCGCACACGTCGTTAGATGGCCCTGATCGATTTAAAAACGCGCGTAGGTTTGTTTTCCGATAACTTTATACATGGTGAAGTGGCAAGCGGCGGCAGTTGATTACGACATTCTTCTACTGCGAGCTGCGCTTGAAAACGTTTGCTAGGGTTTAGGAGGGATTATTTGCATTTCGTTGATTTAGCTTATTATCGTGAGGTTGTCCATATACTAAAGGTCGTTGAGTTAATTTGTGTTTGATTTCGTAAGACAATATCGTAAAAAATGACGATAATATTAAAAGACGACGATGAACTTAGTGGCTACCAAGTAGTTAGTATGCCCAAAGACGGGTCTTGTCTCTTCCATTCAATATCTTTCTTAGTGGATGGTAGAACTGACTCAACTTGCAGTATCAGATCTGCTATAGTTGCATACGTTGCTGAACCTTGGGACGAAATGCAAGTGTACACGTGTGATGCTGATGGTGACGTATACACGAGCGCGCAATCCTACACGAGCGATATGATGAAATCTATACCTTCACTTTAGAAGTGTATGAGAACGGTATACTAAGAGGTTCCTTTGGTGATGCTGGCCAAAAAAAGTGTTTACGTTTTACCGGTAGTTACTTAAGCGGCCACTACTTTGTATACATTCCTATACGAGATGCCTCTCCATCTTCTTCCCCCTTTGATCCCATAACATTAAATTCTGTAACATCAGATACTGCTATATGTACATTATATGTCTTAAACTCCACGCAAAGTGAATTGAACATAAAGCAAAAGGGAAAAGGCGGTAGACCGACTAAAACTAAAAAAGAAAGACCTAAGGTATCCGAACTGTCACGATCTGAACAACTTCGAGAAGCTGCGGCTCGTTACCGACAAAAACACCCTGAAAAAGTCGAGAAACCGTAGAACTTTATAATTCCTTACATCCAGGCACCAACCGGGCATCTGTAGCACAGTACAGTGCTTCACATCCGGAAGTCAATCAGGCCGCAGTATCTCGCTACCGTGCTTTACATTCGGAAGTCAGTCAGACCGCAGTATCTCGCTACCGTGCTTCACATCCGGAAGTAAACAGACAAAACTTAGCGCGAAAGAGATCTACTGACAAACTAAAGTTTAAGGGAAACACAGAAACAATCACTAGAGTTCTTACAACTAAACTTAAAGATAGATTAGAATCAGAGAAAATAGTTAAGTAGTATCTCCATAATAGGCAAAGACCTTTAGAAGATTTGAACAAGACTGCAAATAAATTAAAAGAAAAAATAATAGAGGCATTAGAGAAATTAAAAATATGTCCTGAAAGCACGGATATTAAAGACAAATTTGAAGCATTTCTTGGTAAATAAGAACAACGCAGTAATCAGGAGCCATTTTATTCTGAACAAGCTTATAAGGTTTATGAAGATAAAGAAAAAGCTATTGAGATTGATGATACTGGCAAAGCAAAAACCTTTACAAATGTTAAGGAAATGTCCATTAGTCTGACATGGTCTCGTTCGGATTCATTGTGCGTATTAAATGATGGAATCTTACTAAAACTGAAAAACATTTTCGAAGTATTGAGCCTCCAAACTACTGCGCAAAGGGGAATGCCCACCCACCATATAAAAAAATGCCTAGAATGAATAACAATGAAATTTTAATACATATCGTAGATAACACGTTACAATTTTAATAAATATCAAAAAACTAGGTAGAAGTCAGTTACAAACATTTTTTTCTTCATTTTTTGTCCTTTTATATTTAAGAATTTATATATTTATAGTATTTTGATATATATTTATAGTATTTTATATATCCTTAGTTTGTTTTAATAAATTACTATTTTTTACAGATAGACACCTACCACTGTTTGTCTCTGCATCACCCAAAGGTTGACTGGTAGAAAATGCCTATGGCATTAAGTCCGCCATTGTACATTGTACTTGAAGTGTTAAATAAATAAATAAATAAATAAACATTTTTTTCTGAAATATAGGTTGAGTCCAGGATAAAAATTACCACAGTGCAGGTTTTTATCCATTTTTAAATGTACACGGGGCACAAGTCCAAAACACACAACAACGTCGTATTGAAAACAGGTCAGTTTTGACTTGCTTTAGCAAGTCGCAAGCGCAAAACCAAAAATCAGTAAACAAACAATCGAAAATGCAGTACTTAATGTCAAACTGTCAGTAAGGCAAAGGACATGTGATTCAGACAGCCTACGATAAGTTTTCTCTTTAAAAATAATTTGATTTTAATAAATATTGACATGTATTATAATATTTGAATTATATTTATGGTACAAATAGGTCGAATTATATTAAATTAATGATAACTGGGCACTAATTCTATAAAATAGTTCGTTAGGGGTTATTTGACGATTTCTGCTTGGCTGAATGTCACTTACTCGTGACAAATAAACACTGACCTTCAATAAAAATAAGAATAACTTTAACGGATATCAAGCTAAATATTTTGATGATTCCTGTATTTTATACCCTACTGAAACAAACTTGAGAATTATTTCATTATACATATTTTATTTTAAATACATTTAAGGACTATTCGTAGTGTTTGTCCATTTCAGGCATTTTATGGGCATTGCCCTTTACTCGATGTCTGTAGAAACAGGAAAACAGCAAGAAAAAGATTTGTAATAATAAAAAAACTACTCCTAAAAAAAAATGTGTCAAATAAAAAAATCTAATAAAATAAATCTATATTCCCACATTATGCCCACGTTTCTACAACTGATACTGATACTGATTAGCCTGTGTCATCCCACTGCTGAGCAAAGGCCTCTCCCCATGACTTCCAATTGTCTCGGTCCAGGGCCAATGTGGACCACTGTTTGCTGGTCTTGTCTAGCTCGTCCCGCCATCTTCTACGAGGTCTACCACGACCCCTTCTGGTTGTGTCAGGGCTCCAGAATGTGGTTATTTTGGCCCACAGATCATTGGGCATGCACGTTTCTACAAAAAGAAGTGAAATCCCACCAAAAACATTCTGTAAAAAACTGGCCAAGTCTCGATGGAGCTGCTTGTTTATCTCTAAAAAGTAGTGAAATCTTATTCTTTAATCTAGACAAAGTCGTGCCAAGTCTAAGGTTCCTTACTGCGATTTCTTTTTCATTATAGTTAATGTTGTGTGACTTGGCCGTTGAATGGTACACAAGGGTACAAAACCAGGTGCTCCATGACACCATTGCACCAATCTGTCGACAGAACCGCTACCCATTGACGATGGAAAATTGCCACTTGGAAAACGTTGATTCAATAACCAGTCAATTGTAAGCTTGATAAAGCTGTGTATATCAATAATACTTATGCATAGGCCAGCCTGAAACAAACAATATAAGTACTACTATTATATTATATGTATTACTATTATAGTAAATAATAAGTTGAACAATCAACAACAGCCCAAAAGGAGACACTAACGTCCAATTACCAATACCAGTATGGGCTATTATCTCGCTTAACAAACATAGGTAGTTACAACAGATATAACATTACATGTAAACAAAATTGACTTGTACCCACTAACGTATAAAGAATGTTCAACGGCCAAGTCACACAACATTAACTATAATGAAAAAGAAATCGCAGTAAGGAACCTTAGACTTGGCACGACTTTGTCTAGATTAAAGAATAAGATTTCACTACTTTTTAGAGATAAACAAGCAGCTCCATCGAGACTTGGCCAGTTTTTTACAGAATGTTTTTGGTGGGATATTGGTTATCTCAAAAGGGTCGAAATTCAAGGGGTATTCGGCGAAATATTTTTCGACAGCTTCGGGGCTGATAAAGGATTGATTGGCACCCGTGTCTATTAAAAGTTTTAAAGGTGGGTGTCTAAGTTGCCTCTGTGTCTGAAGATTTAATTCTATTTTGGTTTTTTCGACGTTGAAGCCTCCTGAAAATCCTGCTGGGCATGGTTGGTTAAGTCCGTTTGCGATTCATCAAATACTTGGTCGTTCGTTGACACGTTATAATGAGTCGAGTCAGCGGCGAGACTTGGGTCAAAGACACTGTCATTGTAGTCAGTATAGTAATTATACACCGGTTCGCAGTAATAGTTGTAATATGAGTCGTCATATGTTATGCACTCGTTCATATTCATTTCTCGGGTTTTAAAATAATTTGAGGGTGATGGATTTCCAAACTTATTCCAATCATGGGTTGCTGGCTGATTTATTGGAGGTAGAGGTTTGGGAGTAAAACGTTGAACACCACTCATTGGCTGAGGGCCTTGAGGTGCATTATTCCGGGGTGTTAATCTAAATATGTTACTACGGGGGTTGTAGTTAGGAGGTGCCGCACTGAACATTCTTTGTGTGTTCGTTGGCATACGCTGTTGATGTTGTGCTGGGGCAGGGAATTTAAAAGGCTGAGGTGCGGGTCCCATTGGACGCTGGCTCATGGGTAATGGCCAATTAGGTACTGGTGTTGGGAAGTTATGAGGTCGTGGGGTAAACGCTACAGGTGTTAGAGTGGGATGAGCGACTTTAGGAGGAGCTTGGGCTTTTGGGGTCTCACGTTGTTGCAAGTACATTACATTGAGTTCCTCTTGAACGAACTCGAGCGCCTTTGCTATTGTTGGTGGGCGCATGCAACGTATACGGGATCCTAAAGGTTCTTTTAACCCTCGAACGTATGCTTGCATGGTAACCTTTTTATACAAGTCGCGTTTCGCTTCTATAGTAGTCGGTACAGTCTCATGTAAAGTCACGTATGTCATGATCGTACTAAACAACGTTTGGCAATGATCATAGAATTCTTGTGGCGTTTAATTACCCAGAGTAGCTAAAGAGAGGTCGTTGTACAATGCGGTTTCATCACGCTGATCTGAGAAATTATTAATCAACGCAGTTCGAATGCCTAGCCAGTTCTCTGGTATTCCATTGGCGTTTATAGTACATGCCGCGGTCCCAGTTATTTTATTAAGTATCCCGTTGAGTAAGCATAAATTGGAAAATTCACTGCCTGGTGTATTACTTAAGTACTGCGCAGCTAACGAATCACAAATTTTAATAAAACGGGTAAGGATGTTTGGGTTGCCGTCAAACTCTGGAATAAGGCGAAGAGCCTTGTAGATAGTATCTGGGTTATTCTGAGCCTGAGTCATTTTGTCTAATTCTAAGCTATCTAGAGTTATATCTCTATTTAAATCTACTGTACGTTGGCGAGCCTGTCGTGATTCAGGCTCCCGTGCACTGGAGGCCCTTGGATGGTAAATCTTGAGGTTTAAGATTCAAAGGGTGCAACACGAGAATGATTCAAGTGTACTTACAGGTATCTCATTTCTGGTTCCTGTCCGTGAATCGATGGCTGGATTCTCCTTCTGGTCTGCAGCAGGTCCGTAGATTCTGGATACTCGTGACGTGACTGGATAGCCGCCCGGGTGACTCGCGATCGTGGATATCGATATGAGATGACTAACGCGATTCGCGAACCGGCCCGCGAGTATCCTACCGACTGCGCCAATTACGTTTGCTGCGATCGGAGGATTGAAAAGAAACCGAAATGATTTTAAATTAATTTAATTACTGAATAATATTACAAAATTAATCCTATGAATGATGATTCCAGGTCGAAGTAGGACAGCAGAATAATCATTCTTACAATTTATTGAGCTAACAACGGTTTGCGAAACCGATTGATGTCATAGGTGCATCAGCAATAATAAGTATCGGCGCGGATGCACCATCAGCGATCTTCACAGTAATAGCGCTATGTAATTCGCATAACTCCGTCATTTACGAACCGATTTGGAAAAATATTTTTTTATATCAATGCCTATCCTTTTCATTTGGTCCCATAGTCACCAAGTTGGGATCTGATGATGGAGTCTTGGCGAAATCGAGGGAACTCCTCAATTTTTATAAGAAAACGTAAAGCGATTTTGATATTTTCTACAACGAGTGAAGCATTTGCATTCAATATAAACCATTCTACCATCAGATCTGATAATGAAGCCAAGAGACAGGCACCGGAACTCCATAATAAAACAATGTATCTTAACTGTGTTTGGGTTTGTTGGAATTGTAACGCATACCACCGCCTTTTTTTTTTTTTTTTAGTATGGGAAATCATCAAATGACTTCTTCCGCTCTGGGCGGAGCGGAAGGGAGTGTAAGACTTGACTGACTAAAACCCATCCATGTTCCTTCTTAGCCCTTTGCGTTCCAGGGGCACGGTATCTCTTTCGAACAACCCGCAGGCGTACCACAGCCTTGACTTTCCTTATTCAACCTACGTAACATGAAAGTCCTCTGCTTTGACAGTCTGTTTTCGCCGATACGATACGATACCTAAATAAATGACTATATACAGACTAAGGCCAGAAAAAACAAAACATGAATCTTAAAGCTTCTAAATATTAATTCATTAATTAATTCAAATTACATATATTGCTTGGCACCGACTCCAAACAATTATTAAATTTTATTATAGGATAATCGTCGTTTAGGTTAGGTTTATTAATATAGGTAGGTTCCAGTATTATTTTTAACTGTTTAGTCCGTTTAGGGTTTTTTGAAGTCGGTTTTTTTTTGCAAAAAAAATTTTTTTTAGAGCTTTCTGTAGACACAGTCAATTTTTCTCAGCCTTCTGTAACAAGCATGGAGGGCTGCCCCTATTCAAGGCGTTCGTGGTGCGAATTTCCAACGTGTTATCTGCACCTCGTCTTGGAAGAGGACTTTCGGCCGCAGGGAGTGGTGTTTCGTCGCTTCCGCGGGCAAATGCCACATGAACGCACAGTGACGTAGTGCACAAGTGAAGTGTTACTAACATAATAATTATGTAGATTTAACGTTTTAATTAGTAACACAATTTTTTTATATGTCGCAGGCAATTGTATGATTCCTCGTTTTACAAACGGCGTCGTCCGTTTAAAAACGCTCGCTGTTGTAAAATATATTACTCCAAAGGTGTACATGCGTTCTTGAATTGACGGGCAGACAAAAATAAACGGTGCGTTTCTTTATCGTTCAAGGTTGTAGATTCCTAATCAATACGTACTCTTATCTTACAGATTGCTGAGAACTGCATCCTGGTTCGTTAATTCTCGAACGATTAAAGTACCACTTGACCGGTTCGAGTATTATGTTATGTATCTAGATCCGGCACGCCAAGATAATAACCCTGGCGTTATTAGTGGTTCTGCTGATGACACTGTACTTGTACGGAACTACAAGTACTGGGAGAAGAGCGATATCAAGTTCAATAAACCTCTCCCTTTCGTTGGGAACAATTTGAAAGCAATCCTCTTGAAGGCGAGTATAACACAAGTACTTAATGAACTGTACTGCAAGTATCCCAACGAACAAGTGGTTGGATTTTACCTATCTTTGCGACCGGAATTGCTAATACGAGATCCTGAAATTGTGAGGCGTACAATGACTACCGACTTCACCTACTTCTCTGACTGAGGCTTTTCTGTTCACAAGAATGAAGTGGTTGAACCATTCATGCAGAACCTGTTCTTTGAAGGCGAAGCTAAAGCTTTGGAAGCTACTGAGATAGAGAATGACCCCGGCTTTTACTACAGGAAAGCTGAAGGCTATGTTTCATTTAATAATTGAAAGAGCAGAGAGGATGAACACTCGCGCGCTTACTTTAATTGCTGAAGGCAAGACTATAGACGCTCGCGAGCTAATGGCCAGGTATACTACCGACTTCATAGGAGCGTGTGAATTCGGCCTAGATTCAGACTCACTGATTGACGAAGACACAGCGTTCAGACAACTTGGCAGGAGCATATTTTTAAACCTCGGCCCAAAGAAATTGTAAAAAATATTTTGAAGAAATTGTTTCCTGTCTTTTTTGCGAACTTGAAGATTTCGCACTCCCCACTGAATAATATGGTAATGTGATATTACGGCAGTTTTCGTTATGCATATTCGATGTTTAGAGCTTAACTACATCTTGTTGTTTTATTTTTGGATTTTTCTATTTATATTTGTCGCAGTTTTATGATTTTATTCCGCTAGACTCGGAATCATGTGGGCAGAACATGGGTTTCGTGCAATCAAAACAGACACACACGGTACTTAGGTGTGGGTAGACTGGTAAGTAGGTCGCTTGACCTTTAGCGCGCTTTCGATTCTTAGTCCATGTTGACTAAAATCGACTCCGACATATTTATAAAAGTACAATAATTTCAATGGTAGGTACTGTTATGAACATAACAATATTATTCTCTTAAATCGCACACACTTTTTGCACGAATAATACAAGTTAAATTGATTGCATTAATTCTCTAACTAGCTGTGCCCGCTACTTCGTTCGCATGGATGACGGAACTTAAAAATGTGTTTTTTAGTGCGAATCGCTGTTGGAGGATACCGCCATTTATTCATTTTATTTTCTTAGTGCAAGTGCTTCTTTATATACAATATTAGCTGTGGAACCATCTGGAGCGCACACAAAAAGGTTATTGGGGTTGTTTATACGTGTGAAAGAGCTACGTTTAGTTGACCATGGGAAAAGCATCCAATACGTAGGTCCACCCCCGCGACGGATTATGTCTGGCCCTGAGCTTTATTAATGGGCATGGCATAACAGAGACTGACTCGGAATAGCCCTCGTTTGAAAGAGAAAGGAAAGTTATTAGGAATTATAGGTATTCTTGGAATAAAAACAATATCACCGGCGCCGCAACTGGTTAAGATTTCAGCTTCGATTATGTTTCGCTGCAGATTTGTGACTTTGAGCCGAGTGCCGTTAGGATTATTGGTACACCAATTTTTAAAACTATTTTGTGGGCTGGAATTCCAGGTAGTGCGTGGTGTCATCTTCTTCCATAATTGTATTTATCTCTTTGTTTTTATTCTCTACTATGCCGGACACATAAATCGGTATTTTTAAATTAATTGGTCATTGCGGTGAGTCAAAAGGAGGCTTGATTTCCCATGCCTATGGAATCTCCGTACACAGAAGCAATTAGATCCTGTTGTGATGTAACGCAACAACAGAGATGAACAACCAAAATAACTTTTCCATCTTCTTGTACGCGGTATGTGCCATCACCTATTTGTAATAATAAATTGGAGAACTCCTGTGCATTTTCGCAGCCTCCTAACTGTGCACGCATATTTACACTCAGGTTGTAGATGATATATTGCGCCATAAAATAGAGCTCTTCAAATCAAACAGGCTCTCGTTTCTCGGGGTATTATCGTGAGTGTTTGCCGAAAATCACCACAGAACAGTACCGTAATGCCTCCCATCGGCCGGTCATTTTGCCTTATGACCTGCAAAGTTCTATTCACTGATTCTACAGCTTTGCGGTTTGCCATTGTGTACTTGTCCCAAATAAACCGGGCTTTCCGTATGGTCTAAGTCAATAGGAATTTAAAATGTTTGAAAGCAGATTGATTTGAATTTTGAATAATATTTCCTTCGTACTTCAAAATTAGGACAGAAAACCAAAACTTTTTCGGCAAACTATTTGGGAGATAAAACGAACGATACTGTAAAGACCTTTTTGAAGACACTACTTAGAACTTGTATGACGCCTACAAAACTCAAGAATGTCTACTACTTGGAAATCGCTACGCTCCCGTAAGGGGGTGCGGCTGGCGGTCTCGGGGCTTTGCCCCCTGGCCGCGGAGGCCATACCCCGTCCCGATAAAACAGGCCCATCAATATATTGCCATTTGTGGCTAGGCTAGCGGGTGCTCGTCCTGCAACGCGCGCCTAAGTGTGTGGTTGCTATAAGTATTTCAGTAGACACGCCACAGCACTATTATAAAAAGTGCTGCTTTCTTCACGGTACCTCGGCGGTCTGTTACCGCCAGGTGAGACGTCCGGTTACCCGGAGGAGACCCGGCGGGTGACGATCAGTAACAGAGGTGCCGACTCGACGGACTACGAAGGGTGTGTGGCTCCCGTTCGCCCCGTTTTCAGAGCTAGCCGTTCACGGTCCGGACTGTAGAGCCGTCGTGTGTGTGGACGGTATTGTACATTATGTGTGCAACACCACCCGTTGTCTGCATGGGTCGCGGGCCGCGCGCGCCGCGCCTCCATGCGTGAGTCGAGCGAGTGTAGAGAGATGCATGTGTGTTTTATGGTTGAGCGTTGTTCATCGCTAATTGTTTAATCGAATTTCTTTTCACATAAATTGTTTCTCAAATTATCATTTCATAGTAATAGTTCAATACGCAGAATACTTACTTTGAAGAAATTTAAATAATCGATTTTTGTTTCAAATAAAGTTTAATAATGTTGTAGTTTCGATTCATTGGTCCCTTTTTTGTTTTATTCCTATTTGTCGAAAAACGGTGGTCAAACATCTGGGATCATTAACAGAGCCTGATATTTTTTTTCAAACAAAATATATTTTAGAAAGGGTCGCGTTTTTATTCAGTTAATGTTTTTTTTTTTGTTTAAGTACTATTGGTCCGCAAACTATTTGTGCGGTCCAATAGAAGTAAGAGTGTTAAACAGATGTGGTCACCGTGTACACGGGATTTTGTTTGAAAAATAAGCCTATTCCAACTTTTCTGATAGTACATAATATAGTATACCATCGTTCAAATTCCTTAGTAACCTAATGTCAATCCGTCTTACGAATTTTCCAGTTTTGGAAACCCAAACTCAATGACAGTTGTCATAAAGTTCAAATTCCTTCGTAACCTAATGTCAATCAGTTCGATCAGGACACGTGACACCTGATGCGAGTTTCACATTTTTTAGCCTTCACAAAAGTGCACTACGCCGCTAAAGAAGTTTTCACTTCAAAGGGAAAGGCGGAAATAGGGATAAATAAAAAGAAAAGTCCTGAGTGACTGACTGACTCATCAACGCCCAGCCCAAACCCCTTGGACCTGAAAAGCTGAAATTTCATATGCACAGAGGTTCCCTTTATACAAGGTGTTGTTTTGCATCCTCGTCAAAATTCAGGATGTTGTCACAAAAGGCATAAATAATCAATATAAATTACGGTACCTAGTAAATTATTAAAAAACACTGCGTTTTTTTGTTGTTTAAGTTTGTCAATATTTCAGAATAACCCCCTTAACGTGGTTTAGGGATTATAAAATTATCGAAAAAACGTTTGAGGTTTTTTGTTTGTGTGTAAGCGACGTTGTAATACGGCGGGAATCAGACGGCCCGTGTTCAAAACACAGGTGGTTCACAGTTACCGATTTCAGTAAATAAATAAAAAAAAGAAAATTACCTACTCATTTTATTATTGATTCGGGTCGAGAATCATTAGCATAGTTACCTCCTAGAATTTGACGAGGTTGCAAAACAACACCTTGTATTGTAAACAAGGAATAAGCAAGGGTTTTTCGAAATTCCACCCCTAAAAGTGTAAAACAAGGGATATAGATAAAGTATTCATTGAAAATGGCTCACTAGATGCGCAAAGGTACAAAACAGTAATCCTTTATCAACATGCACAACCCGCATTGACTGTAATAATATAAATGCTTGGGCCCACCGTTCTCGCGACGTAGATGCTTATATGCAAGGGGTCGGTTTTATCGTTTAAGTTGGCCAGCGCGGAGCCCCGACCTTAACCCGATTGAGCACGTCTGGGACCTCCTAAACAGGCCAGTACGATCTGTCCAACCGGCAACCACCTCCACAAAACATCAGGGAGCAAACGTGTGATCTCGGCTGAGTGGGAACAAATTCCACAGGATACCATCAAAAGTCTGGTGGCAAGCATGCCAAGGTCATTACATACAAAAAATATTAATAATTATCCATAGCTGTGTAAGGTGTCCGTTTTTTAGGCAAAGCAGTGTATAGAACATTTAAATGACTCTTTTTCACATTATTTGCTGGGGTAACGCACAACGTGGGCAATTGTCGAACTCCACGCGGGCGAAGCTAGTGTTACAATACAATACCTCCCCCATTCTAAAACTGAATGAGCGAAAATTCAATGTATATATATATAAAAACGAAAGGTCACTGACTCATCACGAAATATCGAAACCGCTTGACGTATAAGGATGCGGCAAGGGGGTAATTTACAGTTAGTAGACGTCACATACGGAAGTACAGACAGACCGACCGTATCCACGGGTTCTTTTTTGCCATTTGGCAACGGAACCCTGAAAAGATGACCGTTTACATTTTATTGCTGGTTGTTTTTGCAAAATTATATTATAGAACATTAAAACACTCGCCATAAATACATTCAGAAAAAGTATCGAGAATGATTTGTTTACGGTTCCAATTTTTTTGTTTTTTTTTTGTTGTTGTTAAATTGGCTCTTTTCGATTTTAGCGCGGATTTTCAGTTGCATATTTAGGGTGTATGAGGAACAGGCTGTAATACTCCATAGAAAATGGAGGATCCTCCGACCAGACGGGTGTTATGTCTGGCAGGCTACTGCCCGACAGTTGTTGTCGGGTTTCTGTAAACTCTGCTTGCGCGATTCAGACTATATTAGTTCTTCTGTATACTCATAGATGGCGCTGTAGTACTTTTTTTATGTTATTTAGATTAAAAACAGTGCTGTTTTTAGTTTGATCATATCTAGTGTGTATTGCGAATTTCATAATGGACAAAAACATCGAACAAAAATCATAATCAAAAGTCATTTATTCAAATTAGGCTGATAATCAGCATTTTTTGAACGTCAAAATTGCAAGAGACAGTCCCTCAAAACGCCCGCGCTTCACAGTTTGTCTTAAGTTTTGCATCGCCTATGGAATTTTGTGTTCGGAGTCCCTGAAAATGTTACAGAAGGCTTACGGTTACTTGACTTTATCAAAAACACGTCCTTGTGAGTGGTACAAAGCGTTCAAATGCGGTCGAGATGTGACAGAAGATTTTTCTCGCTCTGGTAGGCCATCAATGTCTTCAACTGAAGTTAACTTTGCAAAAGTGAAGAAAATAGTGACTGAAAATCTCCATTCAAGTTTGAGAGATATCTCTTTCAGCTAGTCCCAAAAGACTATTTTCTCCAAAAACTCAATCGCTTGAGAGTCGCTGAGGACATGCTAGAACGAGACAATTCCGAGCCAACATTCATGAAACACATTGTTAGTGGTGACGAGACGTGGGTTTACTAGTTTGACTTGCAAACTACAAGCTTCGGAGTGCCGCCTTCTAACTGAACCGAAATCGAAAAACCCACGCCAAAGTCTATCAAAAGTAAAAGCCGACAAGTTGTCGCGTATTGTGTGTTTTGCCTCTTCTATACACGCGAAAAGGATTTATGAAAACTATTCTTCTTCGTTTTTATTTACTCAAAGTTTTATTTTCATCTTTTAAGTGCATTTCTTAAAAACTTATGTTTTAAAAGGTTTTTGTAATTTTATTTTACAGTTTTTAGTTTTGTCATGATTCATTTCTCTCTTCATCATAAACAGTACAGTCAAGATATCACTACATAGAGACTGGTGTCTGTTTTAAGTAAACCTGTATTACCTGTATTTGGATTATTTCTGATAACGCATCATAATCTCAAAACGTTTTTAGTATCCGTGCTAATAACCGTTATTACGCGTACCATAGCATGAATAAATATAAAAATGCATTGTTTGTAATTAGTAACAGAAGATAATATTATTAAACTAGTTAATTTGGTTATTATCATCATCATCATCATTTATTTTTTTCAGGCTACAATGGCCCATAGATACCTTATACACCAATACCTTATACCTTATAAACTTTTTCTACCTTTTTTAGGGCTATGGGCCTACGCTGTCCTCTCATATACTTAAGTACTAACGCTGTAATATCCAAATATTGTAGAACCAAATGATTTTAAAAGAGTAACCATGGAGTTTTTTGCCGGTTCTTCTCCATAGGAAACGACCAACCCGAACTGTGCACCTTTTGTCGTCGTTTTATAAGTGCCCATGTAGGCCTATGTAAAATAAAACATTTTGATTTGATTGATTTGAAAAAAACCTTATAAAGTAATTACAAAACTCATGTTAATAAATATGACTACTATAAATATTAAAACTATGTTAGTAGCACTTCACTTGTTCACACTTCACTTGTGTTGACTGACCAGTAGACTTGTCCGCGGAAGCGACGGATCACCACGTCCTGTGGCCAAAAGTCTTCCTGCATCACGATTGGCAGATCAAAATTTGGTACTCGCACCACGAATGCATTGAAGTTAAAGTTGTGGCGCGACTCCAGTAACGGCACCCTCGGTGTGTACTTCGTCGTTTGGCGTACGTAACCCACGATGTCCTCCGCTTTAGTGGTATAATGCAAGCGGGAAATGTACACCGGGGTATTCGGCTTGGCGGCACGCAGGCTCACTTCGAGCTCCGCAGGAGCCTAGCCAAAGCGGTTTTTAGGTTTCGTGATTGGCGCTTCCTTCTCTGCACCGTCACGAAACCGCAGTTGCAGTGACGCTGGCGTTATCCTTTCGTTAGGCCCGCGCAAATCAAGCAATCAATCAGCAAATCGGAAGGGGTCCGAGAGGGCCGATGCCTGCCAGGGCTGCGGGTTGTTCGAAAGAGATACCGTGACCCTGGAACGCCAAGGGCTAAGAAGGAACACGGATGGGTTTGTTTTAGTCAGTCAAGTGTGACACTCCCTTCCGCTCCGCCCAGAGCGGAAGAAGTCATTTGATGATTTCCCATCCTAAAAAAAAAAAAAAAAAAAAAAAAAAAAGGCCCGCGCATCGCGTAGGAGCCGCCGCGGGGATGTGAGGCGCGCGGGCGGAATGCTCTGCAAACTCAGCAATGGACGTACGCGCCGGCGATGAAACTGCTGACGCGGAATTCGACGACGATATATCGTGGCCGGCTCCGCGACACGAGTCGACGCAAGGTGCATTAACTGCTGCGCACGTTGTTGCGCAATTCAGAAAGTTCTTTGCGCAAATCGGTGACGACGTTCTGGGATGTTTCTAATTTCGCTAGCACATCCAGAAGACTGGCCTTCAAGGAGACAATATCCTTCAGTAGGCTCGTTATTACGTCTGGAGGAAGCTTGTTTAGGTCCTACACCACAAACACCTTGAACAGAGTGATTACATCCTGCAGGCTTCTCTTGGTCCCGTCACGGCGGTGGGACACCATATCGTCGCGCTTATTCAGCACAGTGAACAGCAACAGCTTGGCGGCAGCTATGTCATCCTCGCTGAAGTTTGTTGCGCAGATCTGAATGGCGGACACCTTGTCCATCACATCCAGTTTTTGCTGCAAAAACGCCAGCAGCTCATTTACCACTAGTTTTTCATAGCGGTACAGTTTCGAACGACGGCTTGTGCCGCGCTAAGCGATTTTACGAATATTAATATGCAGGCGCGTCCGCATCGAAACGCGATTCAAGCGGAACTCCAATTAAATCATGTAGAGGTTTACAATTAGCCGATAACTTTAAACTGGAATGCTTTTCCTAATGATTGAAGTGTTCCATTTTCGATTATTTTACGCAACGGTTTGCGACTATAAGTTCATAAGTTTATTTAATTTTTAGAAGTTTCATTGTGAGCTGTAGTGTTTCGATATGAATATAACAAATTGATAGTGATGAAGTTTTTTGGTGAGTTATTGTTTTAAAACTGTCGATGTTGAATAATGACATTGTAAGGAATAACTTTACTAGTTTGGTTACTACTGCTACTGTTAGCTAGTGTCATCCCACTGTTGGGCAAAGGCCTCTCCCCATGACTTTAAAATTGTTCGATCCCGGGCCAATGTGGACCACTGTTCGTTGATTCTGTCCAGGTCGTCCCGCCATCTCCTGCGAGGTCTAGTTTGGTGGTGAACAAGAAATGGCCACCTATTAAATGAAATCGGCTGTCGTGACTGTGTTTGAAAATTATAACTTTTAATGATACTTTTTTATTGTTCGTTGATTATTAATTAAAAGGTGCCACAGTCAGTTACAGAACTGACCGATGGAAACTTGAAAAACTACATCAAACGCGTTCTTAGTAAAAAGCATAGTATAAAATTAAAGACTACTTCGATGATAAATAAATTTTGGTTTTAATTCCTATTGCGCATGCGCCTTCCCATGTAACTCATAAAGGACATATCATTATTCTTAATCTTTTAATCAGTCTTGTTTCAATAGTTTTCAAAACATTTATAACCTTTAGCATCAGAAGGCTCCGTCGCGCAAAGTGCACTTCGCAAAATGTTCACTGGACAAAGAACTGGTCAAAAAATTGGTGCACTTATCTTATCTTGCAGTACGGCACTTCCGATTCCGCAAGGCTGTATTTTAGGGCAAGTTCCTGATCGATAATCCAACAAGGTTGTGTCTATGTAAATATTCTCCGTTAGCTGGACGATAACACCCGGTGAAAATGTAACGGATTGATTCGCCCTGATGATGGCATGCCCGACATATGTCAACCGTGCCGTCCTTCACCATAAATCTCCGGTAGTTATTCGCTCTCATAACTTCATCCATAATTGCACAAAAAAAACCTTCGGTTTCTACAAAGAGGTCCCCGGAACGTAGTCAGGCTACGGACGTTGATAGGTATACATCGGGTCCATGCACGGTCCGGAAGAAGCGTCCGTGAAGCTCCTTATTCTACTATACTCCCCTGCGGCCATTAGTGTCAAGCACTACAGGTTGGCGCCAGTTCTCTTTAGCCAAAGAGAGCGGAGGGAGGCCTTTGTCCACCGTGACCATATCTAAATGCATCCCTACGTCGGTTTCTAGGAAATATTTCCTGAGACTGAATATCCCGCGATTGTGGAGAGACTTAGCGTTTAAAAAGCCACGATCTCCACTACTCCGCGGGATATTTAGTCTCATAATCGAGAGAGAACGTGGGTGATGCATTCGATATGTCATCAATAATATAGGACCTCTAGTTCTGTTCTTACTGATCCTGTTAGCCTGCGTCATCCCACTGCTGGGCAAACGCCTCTCCCATGACTCCCAATTGTTTCGATCCAGGGTCAATGTGGACCACTGGTCGCTGGTCTTGTTCAGCTCTTCCTGCCATCTACTACGAGGTGTGCCGTGATGCCTGGTCTGTTCATATTTATTATGAATTTGTTATTATTTAGCCTCAAGCTCCTCATAGCAACTGAACCTCACTGGCAGAGAGACATTTCATCAAAACACTGTTATGTTCCAGATTACTGTGAACTGCTTCCTGCTTCATTAATCTTCAAGCACCTCATACCAACAGTCAATATGATTACCCTGGCGCTAGTAGTGGTTTTGCTGATCACACTGTACTTGTACGGAATAAGGAACTACAAGTACTGGCTGGACAGAGGTATCAAGTTCAATAAGCCTCTCCCTTTCTTGGGAAATAATTTGAAAGCAACCCTTTTCAAGGCGAGTATAACACAAGTAGCTGATGAACTGTACTGGAGTTATCCCAATGAACGCGTGGTCGGATTCTACAGCTTTTCACGTCCAGTTTTGCTGATACGAGATCCTGAAATCGTAAAGCGGATCCTGACCACAGACTTTACCTACTTCCATAGTCGAGGTGTAGCTTCTCATAAGGATGGCGAGGTTGAATCTCTGATGAAGAATCTGTTTTCCGCTGATGGAGACCTTTGGAAGCTGCTGAGACAGAGGATGACCCCTGCTTTCACTAGCGGAAAGCTGAAGGCCATGTTTCCTTTACTGGTTGAAAGAGCAGAGAGGCTAAAATCTCGCGTTCAGACGTTGGCTGCTGAGGGCAAGTCTATAGACGCTCGCGAGCTGATGGCGAGGTATACTACCGACTTAATCGGAGCCTGTGGCTTCGGTCTAGATTCAGACTCACTGAATGATGAAGATTCAGCGGTCAGACGATTTGGCAAGAGCATCTTCAAAGTACGGGTCCAAGAACTTGTTATGGCTATTGCAATCGAATTGTTCCCCAAAACGTTCAAAAAGTGGACAAAGAGCTTCCATCTTGAAAACAATATCAAAGAGATTGTCGAAGGAATTATCAAGAAGAGGAACTATAAACCTAGCAGGAGAGGAGATTTCTTGGATTTAATGTTGGAGTGCAGAGAGAAGGGAGTTATCGTCGGCAACTCCATGGTGAAGAAAGCGCCTGATGGTTCCCCTGAAATTGTGTCTTTAGAGTTCAACGATGGTTTGATAGCTGCCCAAGTGTTTGTCTACTTCGCAGCCGGCTTCGAGACGTCGTCATCAGCCACCAGCTACACTCTCCACCAGTTAGCATACAACCAGCACGTACAGAAGAAGGCGCAAGAGGAAGTCGATCGTGTTTTAACTAAACACGACGGAAAGCTGTCGTATGACTCGATCAGAGAGATGACTTACCTGGATATGGTGTTTAAAGAAGGCTCACGGATGTTTCCTTCAGTAGGGGTCATGTTACGAAAATGTGATCGAACGTTTACCTTCCCAGAGTTGAATTTAACAATAGACAAGGAGGTACGAGTGGTGATTCCGGTGCAGTCACTACACAATGATCCCAAGTACTTCCCGAACCCTGAGGAGTTCAAGCCGGAGAGGTTCGATCCTGAAGCGTATGATAACAGCAACAAGTATTTCTATTTGCCGTTTGGTGCTGGACCTAGGGCTTGTTTAGGTGGGTGACTATTGTCTCATATTTATCTATACGCTCATGACCTTGAGCAAAGTAGTAAGGTCTAATTACCGACATTTACCGATCAACTTCCGTACTTTTTGCGTATAATGCCAACTAGTCCGGGGGTTTTAGATTTGAACCTTGCATTAAATATAAACAGTGATTTTTTTCTTGAATTGTACTTAATAGCTAACAGGACAGTTAAAGAATTGTTAACAGATATATATTTTTTCAGAATTAAACATTTTCGTCAACGAAAATTACGATAAAAATTGGATTGTTTTTTAAACAAAATATAAACAGTGGTTTTTTACATAAAATAACTATATATTAATATAAGAACAAAATTAAACAAATTGTACTAATAGAAGTTATTATTATCAGTTTTTTTTTACTATAGCGGTTGGGGCAAAAAGGTAACAGTGTTCAATTTAGTTTAACTTTCATCTAAAGGCTATTTCAAACCTTTTTACACGAAAATTAAACACTTTAGAGCAAACCATGATAAAAATACCAATTAATGTTAACGTAAAATATGTTTGCCAGCTTTATTCTTGTATTTGGCGCAGCTCTTTCATAGGAATTTGATCTTTCTGTAATAGAAATAAGGTGTACAAATGCGTAAATGTAACGAAATACTATTATGACTTGCAAATGTTTTGATGTGCCTGTTGTCATATTTTCAAGTAAATAGCTGATTCCTTACCACGAGCGCGCGTTGTAAATGACGAATTTAGTTTTGCTGTAGAGTGTAAATTACAAATGAGTGAGCGTAAAAAAATATAATTATTACATTGTTTGGTGCTACGGAACTCTGTGTCTGCGAGTACGACTGGCACTTGGCCGGTGTTCTAAATGAAGATTGAACGTAAATGACAATAATGTTTGTAAACAGTATGCCGCCACTGGATGACTGATGGCTTGCCGTTTTTACTCCTCTGCTTTAACAATACGCCTTGCACGGCAGCACATAGTGAGATATAACTTTATGTAGAACACCATTTACTTGCTTTTACCTATGTGTCACGAATAAACATATTTGAATTTGAATTTAAGAACATCAATAAAAACACTGACTCTCAAACAACAAGTCATTCGCACACAATGAATGCGGCTCTTCTCTTGGATACGCACACTAGCACAAGCTGCTTAGCGCTGACACCGGTCATCGTAATTTGATTTTTACTTTGTCAATATTAATTTACGCTCTAATCTGTTAAATTTTGGGAGATTAAAGTTAGGATTTATATATTTACAATTATTAAATGAATTACAAGATTTTATGATTTTCTAGCGTATCTGTGAAGTCCGGAGCAGTATTTGTTTTATTTTCATAATAATAGTTAATTATGTTGATAAAAAACATTTTGCCGTTATTTTAGTCCTGGTAATATTTTTGCTTGAAGCCTCAAAAATTAAGATTAAAAAAAAACCGGGGACGAAAAATTTTTAATTTACCGACCTACTTGTAGTACTCAATCTCTTCTACAAATTCTCTATACAAACTTACTTGTTCATATTTTTTTCCACCAAGTTATAGGTATATATTAGACGTTTTCTTAAAAAAACGGACACGCGGAGGTGTCTATACACATTCAATAAAAAAATGCTGTTTTTAATTAATGCAAATTTGGCCGAATATTCGGCGTAAATTCCCCGAACTAAACGTTTGCCAAGAAATACCTAGTAAAACACGAGTAGAACAGATAAACACACACGTACTTATAAACAAAAATACCTGTTATTTCCAGGACCAGTACTGGAACAATCCATAAAGATACCTGTTTTTTTTCGCAGCTGAACGTCTCGGCGTGATGCAGTCACTGGCAGGGTTAGCAGCTGTCCTGTCCAGTTTCACAGTGGAGCCCGCGTCGGAGAGTGTCAGGCATCCTGTCGTAGACCCGATGGCCATCGTAGTACAAAGTATCAAAGGAGGTCTGCCACTCATGTTCCGTCCGAGATATAAAAGTTCATTAAAGTTGAAAAATTAACTAAAACTAGTATTATGTAATATGCTTTCTAATAAGGCACAGGACACGTTTGATGTAGTTTTTGAACTTTCCATCGGTCAAATCTATAACTGACTTTGGCAACTTGTTGATAAAAGCGTACTTATACTTACTCATTACACGAAAAGACTTGCTAGTTTTTGTTCATCTGAATTTGCGTATAACAATTTCGTGTTGCTTGCGTGTATTTCTACAATGGAACTCACTTCTAACTTTGAAAAGCCCTAGGTTTTTGCGGAGATATGAAATACATTCTGTTGTGGTGATTAAGGTTCAATATTGATTGTAGGACTGCGTAAAAATAACAGAAACGTAAAAATGCGTAAAAATAACAGTATATAATCTTTACTATATGATGATTTCTGTATGATGATGATTTCAACTCCTAGCTAAGAAAAACAAATTGTGTATAATAAGTAGTGATAAGACTAACAACGTATTATCCATAGCACAGAACGACTTTCCGAACCATCAGATATGCCACTATATCACAACTAACTGTGGAATAAGTACGCTTGTTAGTAATCTAGACTCTAAACTAACTAATTATACTATGCAAGACTATTGTGTAATTTTTATAGGTAGTGAAGATTTTAATAGAACTAACAACTATTCAGACATAATTTCGAACATTAGGGAAAACCTTTTAATGTTATCCCACACAAATATAATTCTTTGTCTGCCTACATATAAGTGCAATGATTACTCTCGTATGTTCAACTGGAGAATTGAAATGTTCAATAGCTTACTATACCATGGCATACAAATTTATGACTAGGCTGTAATATTTGACTCTAATTTAAACTTATTATATGATTGTGCCATGTTTTCTAACAGCAGTGGTAGATTAAATAATTGTGGTATGACCAATATTTTTGACAATTTAAAATATAATATTAATGACTATGGCAATGCAAATAATATAATTCCCGAAACTGAAACGGATCCTGAAATTCCGAATTCCTCAAGGAAATCAGTTTTTTTTCGTATATAAAAGTATAAATATCCTTCATCAGAACATAAATGGACTTGCTAGGAAAATGGATTTATTATCTATATCTCTGTCGTCACTCCAAGACGCAAAAAATCCAGTAGATGTCGTTTGTCTCACAGAGCATAATATGCTGAATACTGATACGGATTTAATAAATATTCCAAATTTTGTTCAAGGGTCCTTCTTCTCAAGAAATAATCGCCGAGGGGGCTCATGTATCTTAGTACGTAATAATCATGCGTTTAAACCGATCAATACACTTAAACAATATTGCGTCGAAGGCGTTCTGGAATGCTCTGGCATCGAACTTCTCAATCACCATATCTTAATTTTCTGTATATACCGACCACCAAGGTCAAAAACAGGTGACATAAACACATTTTTTGACACTTTAAACCAACTACTTGGAAGGTACTGCTTCAGTAAAAAGAAAATAATAGTTTGTGGCGACTTTAACATAAATGTATTAAACAAAAACAAAATTACTACAATGTTTATGGAAACACTAGCTTGTCACAACCTACAGTTAGGATTGTTTGAACCAACAAGAACTATTAGTGGAGCATGCATTGATAATTTCATGTATAACATTCGTGGATGTAAGTGCAAAACTATGGAGTTTGCCTTATCTGATCACACGGCACAATTACTATCTTGTCCCGTGAAACTTAGCTGCTCCCAAAAACATTGGTATGTAAAAAAACGAGACTACAGTAATGATAATATAAAAAAAATTAATGATTGTATAATTTCAATTTCGTTTAATGAAGTATTTGAAAATAATGACCCACAGGAAGCTTTTGACATTTTTTATGATTTATTTACTTTATTTTATAATTTATGTTTTCCATATATTCGAATTCGAAGATATTCTCAATTACGACCCCGGTGGATGACTAAAGGAATAAAAAAAGGGTATCATTTAAGCTATCACCAATTTAATTAGTTTTGTGTTTCTTAAATAATAGGGTTTGTCCTCAAAATAGTAGATCTGTCACCAAAATGTAGTCACCAAACAATGCAAAATCAGTTCCACAATAAATCACCTAAAATCCTGAGATATAAGGTCTAGTACCAAATAAATGTTTTTGTATGTATTATAATAGGTGTGTCCTAATAAGTATTTAAGCAAACTAATTTAAAGAGATCACCAAAAAATCATATTAAGTTACTAGAAAAACTAAGGCGTTGTCGACGTAGCCCCGCTACGCGGGGCTCCTATTTCTGTCTGCAGGGTTTACAGTAACCTAACACGAAGGGGATGTCGGGGTCTTAGTTCGCTCGCTCCGCTCGCTCACTAGACCCCGCCATCCTCTTCGAACCTAACCTGTCCGAGTCGGTGTGCCCAATGTCTCGTATAAAGCATTTCTTCATAGAAATAAGGAACTGATCTATTTATTTGGTGACAGATCTACCATTCCGAGCACAAAGCTATTATTTAAGTAATAAAACTATTATTATAAGAACGAAGTTTATATTCATCTAATGCACTACAATTTTATTGGTAATCCATCTCTTATTTTACACATGTATCAACATTTATTTGATAATTCATACCTGGGAACACTTTTTGTTTATCTGAGAACGAAAATATTTCGTGGCGATAGATCTATTTACTAGGTGATACAACTTTGATGACAAATATAAATTTTGGTGACAAGAAATATAGTTCCCATAAAAAAATGCTGCAAGCGTAAACAACAATTGTTATGGAAGTATCGTAAGAATCGAAATATCAAAAACTAAACCAATTTTAAAAACTTTGCGAGTAGATTACAGCGGGTTATAAAACTGACAAAAAAGTCCCAGAATAATTACTTTATCCACACAGCTCAAAACAAATGTAGGGCTACTTGGAACGTTATTAGTAAAACAATGTGTAATGTGCCAAAAAGCGAAATCAATGAAATTAATATAGACGGTAAACATTGTACTGATGATCCCCAGACCATTGCGGACAGTTTTAATAATTTTTGTATAGACCAAATAAAAGGTAACTCAAGTTGTACTAATAAAACAGAGACCTTAGCTAATCACTCGGAAACATTATTCATGTATCCAACTACACCCCAAGAAATACACAAAATAATTTTAAACTTAAAAAACACCAACTGCACTGGATATGACAGTATATCGACTAAAATTCTGAAACAAGTGCCAATTAAAATATCCAACATTTTAAGTCACGTCATTAATCTGTCGATTCTAAATGGATACTTTCCTGATAAACTTAAATTAACAATCATTAAACCTCTATTCAAGAAAGATGATCCCTGCAATATGAATTGTTATAGGCCCATAGCACTAGTACCGGTGCTCTCTAAGGTCTATGAAAGAGTTATTTATGATAGAATAAATGACTATTTTGAAAATTTTAATTTATTTGCTAAAGAGCAGATAGGTTTTAGGAAAAATAAAACCATTAATATGGCTGTCTATGATTTTCTGACTACAGTTATGACTAGCTTAGACAATAAAATTCCGGCGTGCGCATTGTATATGGATCTCAGCAAAGCCTTTGATTACGTGGATCACCAAATTCTGTTAAATAAATTATATAAATATGGAATTCGAGGCACTTCATTGAAGCTGATAGCTTCTTATCTTACCAACAGAAAACAATCCACATTAGTTACTAGAGTATGCACCAAAACAAGTACAGAAATTAACTACACTTCAGAATACAGAGAAATCAAACAAGGTGTCCCGCAAGGAAGTGTTTTGGGCCCTCTGCTATTCATCATTTATATAAATGACCTTCCCAAAGTAACTAATCATCCCACAATACTTTTTGCTGATGATAGTACTGTCGTTTTTACAAGTAAGGACAAATTATCCCTAGAACAAGATATAAACAGCACTCTAAATTATATTATAAAACTTTACAAATTACTAATAACAATTTAAAAATGAACTTTGACAAAACTAAAATTATGATATTTCGAAATCGTAAAGCCCAATTTACTGACATTAAGATAGATTATATAGGAAACAAAATAAATGAAATAGCTACTACTAAATTCTTAGGCATGTCAATTGATTATAATTTGAATTGGAAGACACATGTCAATACTTTAAATCAAAAACTAAACAAGCAATCATACGCCTTACATATGCTGGCAAAAACGGTAGGCACTTCTGCTGTACTTGCAGCATACCATGGCTATGTGTGATCCTTGATAAAGTATGGTATTATATTCTGGGGTAATTCCACCAATAAGGATAAATGGCATTCAAGGCGCAAAAGCGATGTATAAGGGGAATGTTTAATATCAAACAGACTGGTAGCTGCAGACCATATTTTATCAAACATAATATATTGACGTTGCCGTGTGTCTACATTTATGAGATTGCTAGCTTCGCAAGAACTAACAAACATCTTTTTGATAGGTATAGAAGTAAGCGGAATAGTGATAAAATTTGTTGCAAATCTAGCAAGACGGCCTTATATACCAAAAGCATTTTCAGTATGGCGCCGCGTGTATACAATCATTTACCAAAGTCTATACTAGAAACCATTTCCAACGATGAATTTAAAAAGAAATTAAAAAAGTTCTTGCTATTTAAATGTTATTATAGTATTCAGGATTATTTAATAGAGGATGTAAGGACATTTTGTTCTCGGAAATAATTATTGATGTGGATATGACATGTGATTAAAGCACTATATATAATGATTAATTTTATCTATTAGTATTATTTTAACAATTATTTACAAATTTATTTTGACATTTCTCATTAATTAATACATGACATTTTACATTTTAATTATTCTAGTGACATTATTAATTGCTAATGTTTCATTATTATTTGCCACGTTGAAATTACCAAAATTATGTTATTAATTATAAATGATTGTTGCAATTAATTGTATAATAATGTTGTCGTACAGGACTCAAAACTTGAGATTTGCATGCCTCAAGGCGTAATATGGTTGAACTATGTTTTATTTTAACAACTTTATGTAATTACCCATATTAGCAAATAAATGAATTTGAATTTGAATTTGATTTATTCCGTACTACGAGTACTTCAATGAGTAATACAGGCGATTATATATATGTGCCGAACATACCGCCCACCAAAAGGGTTTTTTAATCCTTTTAAATCATTTTAAACTTATAAGCAAAATTAAATCAATTAGCAAATAAAATCATGCAGACATTGTTCAGCAATTTTTTTTTAAAATAAAGTTTTTTTTTTCCTCATCGACTTGGCCATTAGCCAACAGGTTCGTCGATCTCGCAAGAATCTGTCGACATGTTGGATAGATTACAAGAAGGCCTACGACTCTGTGCCACATACATGGCTCATGAGGGTGCTGGAGCTGTACAAGATTGATGCGCGCCTTTTTTGAGTCGTGTATGGGGCAATGGCGGACGGTCCTTCGATATCCAGGATGTCGACAGATTCAGGGGAACGATGAGCCTGTATAGATTAAACAGAGAATATTTCAGGGCGACAGTCTGTGGCCACTTTGGTTCTGTCTAGCCCTGAATCCTCTAAGCACATTGCTGGAGGATTTAGGTCTAGGCTACCGGTTGAGGAGAGGTGGTCAGATTATATCTCACCTTCTCTACATGGATGATCTGAAACTCTTTGCCCCTAACAAATTGCAACTGATGGAGCTACTGAAAGTATCTGCAACTTTTAGTAGCACCATCAGGATGGAATTTGGTGTGGACAAATGTGCAATCATGTATGTAAAGCGAGGAGAGATTGTGGAATCTGAGGGAATCCAACTCTCGGATTCCATACACCTAAGATCCCTTTCCTCATCCGAAAGCTATAAGTATTTGGGTATGTCGGAAGCGTTAGGCATTAATGTAGCTGACATGAAGCAGTCGTTGAGGGAGCGCTTCTTCGGTCGCCTAAAGAAGGTATTAAATAGCCTTCTTTCAGGCGGGAACAAGGTGCGCGCCTTCAACGGTTGGGTCATGCCGGTTTTAATGTACTCTTTCGGCATACTCAAATGGGCTCAGACCGAACAGGACGCCCTGGATAGGAGAGTTCGTACACTGCTGACCGCAAGCCGGATGCATCACCTACGATCATTGGTGATGAGATTGTACATCCCACGGAAATGTGGAGGTCGAAGCTTTTTAAACGCTAAGACCCTCCACAACCGCGAGGTGTGCAGCCTCAGAGAATATTTTTTGAAAGCCGAGGTGGGTATGCACTGAGATGTGGTAGCAATGGACGGCCTATCATTACTGACAGGACTATTATTGCCAATAAGCCTGACATTGTGGTGATAGATCGATCAGCGCGCCGCGTAATGATATTCGATGTTACCATCCCGCGTGACGAAAACCTCGTGAAAGCTGAGAAAGAGAAACAAATAAAATATCTCGACTTGGCTCACGAGGTTGTCGATATGTGGAATGTGGACTCAGCTATCATTGTGCCGATTGTCGTAACGGCCAATGGCCTTATAGCCAAGAGCCTAGCGGCCCGTCTGTCGAAGCTCTCACTTGGCAGTTGGATCAAGAGCCAGATTCAGAAGGCAGTACTCCACGATACGGCCCGCATTGTGAGGACGTTCATGTCTCTGCAGCCCTAACCACCGGTAGCTTGGACCCTGCTCCCGACACCGGCGGAAACCTGTTTTTTTATATTTTTAAATGTTGATGTTTTTTTGTTTTCTTTATGTTTTTTAAGAAATATTTAAAAATATATAAAATAAGATGAAAAGCTATAGGATAATAATAATAATCAATTTATTTTTAGGTTATAACGACCCATAGATAAATACCTTAACCTAAATATACATACTATAACAATTTTGAGTTAGTACATAAAATTTTAAATTATGTTAGTAACTCTTTACTTGAACCATGTTGTGTGCGTTCGTGTGGAATTTGTCCGCGACGATAACGACGAAACACCACATCCTGCGGCCAAAACTTTCTTCCAACACCAAATAGAGATAGATAACATGTTGGTATGCGCACCACAAACGCCTTGAAATTGACGTTGCGGCGCGAATCCAGCAGCTGCACTCTTGGTGTGTATTTCAATCTCTGGCACACGTACTCCTCGATGTTCTCTGCTTCAGTGGTGTAGTGTAGACGAGTGATGTACACCGGGGTGTTCGACTTCGCGGCACGCAGTTTAACGTTGGGCTCCACAGGAGCCTTACCGTCATCATCAGCCCGGTCTGTAGCCGTGCCTTCGTAGGCACGGGCTGCGCAGGGAGAGAAGCAGGGATTCTTGAAATGATCACTGGCTCAATTGGTCGCGTCGGTCAGGAAGCGCTGCGGGGAGCAGCTGCGGGGACGGGAGCGGGGATGCGAGGCGCGCTTGCAGCGCGCAACGCAGACTCAGCAATCGGCACTGGCGACAAAACTGCTGACGCGAAACTCGTAGCCGATGTATCGAGGCAGCCGGCACCTCGGCGCGTGTTTACGTTAATTACACTTGTCGGTGACCCAGTTAATGCCACCGCGTTGCGCTTGCGCAACTCTTCTAGCTGTGAGCGCAAGTCTTCCACGGTACTCTGGGATTAGGGTTGCTAGATGGTATCCAAAAGGAAGACATGTCCTCCTTTTCCATGTTCTGTCCTCCCGTCCTCCCTTACCTACTGTAAGTCCTCCTTTTTGCTAAACATCGTTGAAAGTTACATACATTGAGTTTTTGAGCATCAGAAGTGTAGAGATTGATGATGTTAAGCTACATGATCAATTTTGTAATTTGATTTAATTTCATATATCAAAATCAGATGAAGCATATTATGATTTGAAGTTGCACGAGCAGTGGACAATCTACTTCAAACTGTTAAAACTTTGACGTGAGCGTGATGATATATAGCCTATAGCCTTCCTCGATAAATGGGCTATCTAACACTGAAATAATTTTTCAAATCGGACCAGTAGTTTCCGAGCCTATTCAATGCAAACAAACAAACAAACAATCAAATCTTTCCTCTTTATAATATATATATATATATGTCGGCGCCTTTGCAAAAAGGCTTCATATGATTCACGTTGCAAACTAAACTGTTACCACAGACGAGAGAGAAGCGGTATAAAATACTCTCTGGCGGAACGTCAAGTCGTTGCGGGTAGCCATATTGACTTGAGTAGTTGTCAAGGCAAGTGGCGCGTAACAGGACGTTGACGGATCGCCGACGTCTGTTTGCTTAATCTAATTAAATCTGGTGCCACATATCAAAAGTAATTCCGATGCAGCGGGTAAGAGCCTTTATATATAATAATAAGTTTAGATTAGTTTAGATAAGCGCACATAACAAACGTGCAAAGAGTTTTTTCACTGATTAATACTCAGTTGAGCAAAAAGAGGAATAAACTAAGTGTGTAGTCAGTCTTTAATTCTTACTCAATACATCTTCAAAAACATGATCTGAGAACTTTTTAAGGAAATCAACATCATGACGGTACCTTGTCAATACATCTATGAAAACATCATGTACGTTAGGATAAATCTGCATTTATTTAGTAGAAGCGACCGGCACCACTATAATAGGGACCAAGTAGTTCAGCCAGGTTTCAGGTTGGCTAAAGTAGACTCATCTTTCATGGGGTACTGTTATGAATAGACTCGGTTGGATTGAGCAATAAATAAAGTAGTGGACTGTATATCTATATAATAGGTATAATACCTTAATAACGTATCAACTAAAAACACGTGAAGATTGTACAAGGGAGTGCTCGGAGTGCTTGGTGTGAGCTGAGTGATGGAAGGCGCGCGGCGGGGCTAGGACACCGCGTTCGGCACCCGCGCCCCGAGCCCTCCCCACTGTCGTCATGGCGTTTGAGGCGCCAACAGTTACAATAAAATACCTCCCCCCATTCTACAACAGTTAAAATAAAATACCTCCCCCATTCTACAACTGAATGAAACGAAATTTAAATCTTGCATAAAGCGCATACTATGTAGGCAAGCAATACGTTGGGGATTACATTGATGATAAAAATGCTTGGCTTAATGCTGTTCCTGCTCCACAACCATAGGGGCAATCAAATTACCATGTTAAGTTATTGTGGAAGCTGCAGAAGATTGTGAAAATATCTTTGCTTTGTATAGATTTACTTTCTTAGTATTATACATATAATTGCATATCACATGTGTGAAAACTATGTACTGTAAAGCCACCATTTACTGAGTATCTACATCTTTCATTGACGCGAATTACCCTGGCGGTTGAGTAAATGTCATGCTCACTTAAAAATTACGCTGATGGTGGCGGGTGTGTCGGGTCATTTAGTTCCCTCCAATATGGTTGAGTTGAATGATGGCTGATACATGCGTCATGTTCGTGAACGGGCGCTGTCAGTTGTGACTGGTCATCTATTAGCTGCCACGGTTTATTTTAATTATTTTATTTTAAAACTTTATTTTCGAATTACTGATTTCGTCTTTTACTCTGGACGCTCTTAACTTGCCCGTATTTCTACATCGTTCTCACATACTAGTAATTCTCAACACGAATGATGTAACCAAGATTTTGTAACATATTTTGATTTAAAAGAGTGTCCATGGAGTTTCTTGCCCATTCTTCTCCATAGAGATCTACGCTTTGGAATGGCCAACTACACTACTTTTACAAGTTATTATGTCTTGTGACTCTTTGCGTTTTTTGTTTTTGTTTTTTGACTTTCAATAATACCTGTAATGTTCTACGAACGAACGAACAGTTCAATGGTTCATACTATATGGATTTTATCTGAAACAAATATTTTAAATTTGAATTTGCAAAATATGACCTAAGTATAGAACTTCTTTCTGGAGAAATTCGGATTTATAAAGTTGAATTTTGTGGTTGTCTGCCTTCAAACGATCAAAAACTGCTCTTAATTTCTGGATGTTTTCGGCCAGTGAATTTGAGAATATTATAATGTCATCCAAATAAACCGGGCAATGGATTCCATGTAAGCCTCGTAGGACATTGTCCATTGCTCGCTGGAACGTCGAAGACCAAAAGGCATCCTTAAAAATTTAAAGTGTCCGTTTTCAGTGCTGAATTCTGGTTTCTGTCTGTCATTTGTGTTAATCTCAATTTGATGATAACCGCTTGCTAAATCGAATGTAGTCAAGTATGTTCTTTTACCTAACTTATCAAAAAATTGTGATATTGGCAAGTGGATATTTATCGTCAACTGTAATGCCATTTAGCAGTCTGTAGTCAACTACCATTCTATATTTCATTTCTCCAGATGCATCTGTCTTTTTTGGGAATAAATGAACTGGGGCTGACCAAGGTGAATAAGATTCCTGATTACATTTTCTTTCAGTAATTTCTCGATTTGATTTTTTATTTTTTGCGACTGACTAGGGGGCTGTCTGTATGGCTTGGCGTAAATGGGATCCTCATTTTTCGTCTTAACACAACTTTGACTTGGTTCGTGAAACTTAATGGAATTCCGTCACAATAGAATAAATCTTTATATTCTAAACATAACGTGCTAATGTCTTCACTTTCTTCAGCTGACATGTGATTCAAGCGAAGCCCTGTAAGTTATCTGTTAATAAGTTCTGTATTTCTACATTTTAAATGGCTTAGTAATGGCTAATCAAATTGGTTTGTCAAGAGTATTTTGAATTACGGTAGTGAAGCAACCTTTAATCTTTACATTTAAGTAATTAAAGCGCGGGGCATACGCACGGCTTCAGTGAACTCTCCAAAATCCACTAAAGCATCACCGGAATGATAATTTGCAGGGCAAAAGGCAGGATAATAAAAAAAACTATAACATAAGTAAAATTATTATTTAGAATAATCTGCAATATAAAAAATTCAACTAAAAATAAAAGCCACTAAGTGTAAAACAATTATATTCTACAAAAAATATTCTAAAGTGAACTCGTGGAGTCCTTGATTCGTTTCAAGTCTTTGCAGAGATCGGAGTCATTGCTGGAGGAGCACATGGAGGCGCGAGAGATGTGCAGGAGCTCTAGGTCTAGGTCAGGCTTAGACTTCTTTAACCCTGGGTCTGATGATGGCCCTTTGGCTTTGCTGGCAAGGAACGGTATAATATTCCTGATAACATTATTCTTGGAAGTCTTACTGGAGCGCGATGAGTTGGCGCTGGAGAGGCTGCTGAAGGAGTACTTGCTGGCGTTGTCGCCGATGAACAGCACGCCGCGTTCCGACAGGAAGTCATCGATGGAGTCGTTGGAGAAGTAGGCCTGCGCGCCCTGCTCTATGGAGTCACCGTTCTTCTCCTGCGTGTACAAACCGAACGTCTTCTCATGAGCGCTCTGCTTGAGCGCCGTCGCGTTGGACTCGTCCTCGTAGTTGTAGCTGTGGCAGCGGATCACCTTCTCCGAGGAGTCACTCAGGGTGCCCGCGTTGGTTTTGTTCTCCGTCTTCTTCACGATGCTCCGCACAGATTTCGGATTTTTGTCTTTCTTCTCGTCTTGGAAGTTGACTTTCGTGTCGGTGAGCTTTCTTTGCTCCTGGCCAACGTTTCCCGCACTGGCTGCGTCGTCGTAGCGCACCTCGGGGATGGTCTCCGAGCGCGGCAGCCGGCGCCAGTCGCGGCGCGTCACACACTTGGACAAGATGTCGTCTGACATGCTGAGCTTGGCGGTGGTCTTGCGCTCCTTCTGGCACGCCTTGTAGCAGCGGATCTTCTTGTCGATATAGTTGGAAGACTCGCTGAGATAGTGGTAGTCAGTGGTGTCGGTGTCGATGTTCGACGTGCCGATGAGTGGTGTGGTCACGGTCGCGTCTTGCCGGTAGTTGAAGAACCTGTCCACGAGCTTCTTCTTGCGGCAGCAGACGCAGCTGCGCGCAAAGCAGTACATCATGGTGCAGATGAAGCAGCACTGCATTAGGATGACGCCGCTGAGCACGAGCAGGATGCGCTTGTTGCACGCGATGTACTTTATGAAACAATTGTACCGCGGCAGGCTCGCGCTCGGCTGTGCGTTGGTGGCAGACGAGCGAGTGCTCGCCGTGACTAACACGCTGGATACTGTGCTTGACTCATAGTACTGTACATTCGCGTTCGGCGACACAGACTTGTTATTGCTCATCGTGCTGATGATCAGTATATCTTTCGTAGGTCTTACCTTTCCTGCGGACAGTGATTTGATAAAGTTAATGTCTGCATTGCTTATCGCCGGCTTGTTAACACATTTGTTCGACACAGGATTATATGCACTTTTGGGGATTTCAGAGTTAGAGTTTGTGATACAGGCGGGTACTTCTACGCAACGTTTTTTAAGTACGTTGAAGAAAGACTTCTTGCCATTGTAGAAGGTATCGCAGTAGACTGGCTTGCAGTCGTTGAGGGGGTCTTCGTCAACGTGCTGACAGACGCGCGCGTCACCCGGCGCGGAGGACTTGCGCAGGGTGGTGTCGAACTTGATCTTGATGGTGTTCCTGATGAAGTGCTTGGGCCGCGCCTTGGACTGGTAGTCGACGTAGATGGTGCAAAATCCCTTGCGGTCGTACGGGTCGAGGAGAGGTGCCACTAGGTGCAGCGTCGAAGTCGTGCCTGGGAAATAAATTAAAACTATTGTGAATGGCTGAGCAATGCAATTGACATAGGTACTGGACTGCAGCAGATGCTGAATGGGCATGTTGATTCTTCGAGACGCTGATTTGACTCCGGCTAACGTTAAGCAGTAACCATTTTACGTTCAAATAAAATGCCATTCCAAGACAAAATCTCAAGTTTTGTTTATCTCTGGAAAACTTAACATACCAAACAGAACTTTGGAAAGGATGCTAACAGAAGAATCAGCTAGGCTGAATAACGTGTGGCTAGCTGCGTTGAGTCTCTTCCATGGATCTATCGGTAATACTGCACTCGTCCGTGTTTTTATGTGGTTGCAAAGTCAGTTACACAGCCTACCTTCAGGAATGATGCCAGACGCACTGCCCACCAGCTCGAGGACATCACAGCGCTTGTCATCGTTGTCGAGGCAGCACTCGTCAGGATGCAGCTGCACGGCGCAGGGCTCCCCACTCGTGTTGTTGACCTCGGTGAAGAAGCGAAGCCCTACAGCCTCGGGCACCACAGCCTCAAGCCCCGACCGCGTCACGATATTCTTACAAGCACACATTAATACGTTAAATAATATAAAACTTATGTAAAAATTCATCGGAAGAGTTCAGTACTGTCATCGTTTGAGACAGACAGTGACAGATTGAGCACGTCGACATGACAGACCGGCAGTGAGGGGAAGACCATTGACAAGAGAAAACATAGACAGTAAAGGATTAAATACTCCTTGCAGAGGTGAAAGGGCGTTTCTTGAAGAAGTATTGATCTGGGCCGGTCTTTGTAGCGTGGGTGCGCGTAACTAATGTTTCCATTATATTCATTTTTAACCCCCGACCAAAAAAGATGTGTTATAATTTTGACGTGTGGGTCTGTATATCTGTCTGTCTGTGGCATCGTAGCTCCTAAGCTGATAAACCGATTTTGATAAAATTGGTATTGTTTGAAAGGTGTTTAAATCGAGAGTGTACTTAGCTATGTTTCAAGAAAATCTGCTCATCCGTTTGAAGATCATCACCTCTTTTCTAGTTGATGAAGGGATGTAAACAACTTCCACAGGTCTGGTCGATTCTAAATTTGAAATCTTGTCACTTGTCACCATGGGGATCGACAAGAGGGGGTCAGCTCCCCCCTAAAAACTCGTTTTTTTTTAAAATTTATTACTTTCCTTGTTTTTGTTAATTACCGAGAAGAGGCGTTACACCGAGAAAAGTGGAAGGAATGGGAGGTGTATGCCCAGGAGTAAGTGAATAAAAATATAACAAATTAAAAGAAACCCCGACACAAAAAAAAACTATAATAAATTAATCCAAGCGTTGTAGCGTCGGTGGACTGCTAAGTAGACCGCTTAGCTCAAGCTCAAAACAAAGAAAGGTTTTTTGTAAGGGTTTTAATTTTTTTTATATATTTTTTTAAACCTTGTTGTAGTGTTTTTCGTAATGTAAAATATGTATAAAATGTATCTTAATAATTAAATGACACTAGCTGATCCAATAGTTGTGCATTGCTATGCACTTGTTCCTACCCATTACTTAACTACCTTCTACCGACCTACCTACCTACTACCTACTTACTAACTACCTACCTACCTAATATATACTTACCTACTAACTACCCGTACTAACTACCTACCTACCTAAAAACCTTCTACTAACTATTAGAAAACATTTAAAAAAATATCGTGATAAAGGGAAATAGAGATTAATTTTCTAAACTAATATTATAAAGAGGAAAAATTTGATTTTTTGTTTGTTTGTTTGCATTGAATAGGCTCCGAAATTACTGGTTCGATTTGAAAAATTCTTTCTGTGTTAGATAGCCCATTTATCGAGGAAGGCTATAGGCTATATATCATCACGCTACGACCAATAGGAGTGGAGCAGCAATGAAAAATGTTACGAAAACGGGGCTAAATGTGACGCAAACGAAGTTGCGCCGGACAGCTAGTTATATATAGATACACACATCACAGAAGTTTAAGCAACCCTGATAATATGCAATTTTTTATTTATTTTCTATATTTTGTCGAAGGTGTTATACATCAATAGATGTATACACTTACGTGCAAAAGAAATCGACCCACAACGTACGCTTTCGTTCAGAACACGATAGATAAAATCTAAAATTAATTAATGAATACGCACATATGAATACACATACATATATGCGGAATCCATCACTTATAAAGTAAAAAGAATGAAAATCAATATTGAACTTTCAACGTTTGTCGTTTTTGGAAATCAACCCCAAACGGGAGAAAAGGGGTGGAAACATATAATAGTATTACAAAAACCGGCCAAGTGCGAGTCGGACTCGCGCACGAAGGGTTCCGTACCATTATGTATGAAAACGAGAACAAAAACACTTTTGTATGGGAGCCCCCCTTAAATATTTTTTTTTTCTGGTTTTAGTATTTGTTGTTATAGAGTCAACAGAAATACATCTGGCTAACTATCACGGTTCATGAGATACAGCCTCGTGACAGACGGACGGACGGACGGACAGCGAAGTCTCAGTAATAGGGTCCCGTTTGACCCTTTGGGTACGAAACCCTAAAAATGGTCTGATCTGCTTGAAATTATTATTTGTGTTTCTTGATTGAATTGATAAACACGTAATTCAACATTTTTAGAAATTCCGCACACTTAGCAATTTTTTTATTTTGATACAAACTTGGTAACACACGTTTGTATAGATAAATACGCTAAAAATACTTCATATACATACTTCTCTGGTACATTTGCGCACATTTGCGCGACTGGACACTTGCACGACTGAATATCTTTATGATAACCTATTAACCTATTGTGATCATCAAAAGGCTTTAAACTCTGCCGCGCTTGCTAGGTTCGTCCGTGGTGACATATCGAGTTTCTTTCGTGCCTTGGTCCCTGTTGACATTTGTACATCTTTGACAGTCGTTACAAGTTGTCAAGTGACCTGAAAGTCTGACAAACACTATTACCAAGGTGTTTCATATTACAGGACAGCTAGGCAGTGGCTCTATGTACAATACTGATATTCAGCAACATCCGGTTAGACTTGGTTTGGAAACGGCAGATGATGATGATCGAAAAGCTTCAAAGTAAACAAAGAATTTATTTTCATTAAATTATGTATTATCATTCTCTTAACGAAATGGCATTTACTTATTAAGATTTACAAAATCGATACAACATCGCATTTAACTATCTATAATTCTAAACTATGTCCTGTATCACAAATTATGCTAAAAATAAGATAATTTGTTATAATGACTCATACATGTTGTATAATACCTCTTACCCATATATTGCCATGCATGGCTTCTCACAGGTGTACTGGTGTAGCAACATTGACAGATCCTTTGCTCAGGGACCACTTCATCGGGTTAAAAGGTTAACCAGCTAGACCTATAAATGGTTAACCCATATGTTTGACATAAGTTCGACCATTATACGAGTTAACCCTTTTAATATACCTACCGTATATTTTAAGGGTTAACCGTTAAATTTAGGTTTAACCATTTAAATATTGTTGATTAACCAGAATGAAAGAGACAGAGAACCGAGCATAGGCTGCCTCGGTCACTTTCTTGCATATTTTTTATTTTCAAAAATAAACTCTGTGTGTGACCCGAATAATATACTTAGGCTGATTAACCCTACAAAGTAGAGGGTTAATCTTTACTTTAAGGTCTTTCACTTAAACCTTTGCGAGTTAACTTTTCGGTTTATGCCTGTGCATTTTACATCCAGAACAATTTATAACTAATTTTATATTGAATGACTTGAAACAAAGGAATTAAGAACTGTACAGTCATATTATCTATATTTAAATTTAAAAAAAAAAAGTATTTTACGCTTTTGTTTAAATATTTACAACTTACATCAAGAATTACCCACTTCATTGTAAGTGTTTATAAAATATTTATTTCCCTATCCAGACCCTAATTTTTGTGTATGTACAGCCAGGGGAAATAATTGGTTAGCAGGATAAAGCCATTTTCATTAATAGAAAATTGCTGGTCAATTTGATAAACAATTATTTTCCTTGATTGTACATGATAATAAAACTTATTATTTAAATAATAATTATTGTGATAACTTATTTCACTTTCACTTAGCACCCATAATTGGAAGAAGTCTTAAAATGTCATGATTTTTTCAAACATTAATTAGAATTACTATTAGATATGCGACACAGGCAAATCTAACGATTGTGGCCAACAATGATCACGCAACGTTTCTTGTAACGTTCAATCATACAAGGTGTAAGGGATACCCACGCGAAAACGCTTACCCAGCACATGATTCTGAATTCTCATAGAAAATTTTGATCGGTAATATAAAATATGAAAAAAAATTATTTGGTGGGGAGGGGGAGTCCATAATTATGTACTGACCGTACATGATAAGCGTTTTAGCCACAGTGTTCCTTACTCCCCGGTTTTTCTCCTCTAAACTTGTGTACATTTCTACTTAAATTCACCTAACAGTCATGCGAATACATCACATATTACAAAACCTGTACATTCTTCAAACCCACGACACTAATAAGCTAGAACCCCACAACAAGGCTGACGATAGCCCACATTAGCCTCAGGAACAAGAGGCCGAGGATCGTGCAGAAAGTGTAGTGCAGGATACGCAGTCGGTTGAGCTTCGTCAACCCGGCGGGAACCGTGCTTACGGGGTCCTGGATACACGAGGAAAACTTGTTAATAAGTTGTAAAAAAGCTTATAGACATCACAAATAAACTGTGTTTGGGGTCATTGTTTCTTCTCCAACTACCTTGAGAGAGAGTTTAAAGTCCAGACATAAGCTTGGTGAAGTCACATGAGGGCCACATGCAAACTAGTGACTGATATGGTCTTTTGAAGAAATAATCGCACAAATTTGAGTGGATCTGTTCAGTCAGTGCACGAATTTGTTAGGAACAAAGAAAACAGCAGTGAGTTTCACAGACTGGCTCTTGCACAATTAAATTTGGCAGCAAAGTGCTTTGTTTGGATCCGTGGAACTTAACCATTTATGACGGTAACGCTTCACAGTATCTCTGTTCGTCCGATAATAGAATGGGGATGGGGGACTTAGATTGTGTAATTCCAAAGCACACTTTTCGTATTGTATCCGATAAAAGAATACATTTCGGTCTCCAGAAAAATGTGGGTGTGCCATTAATTACACATTTGGGGATTACAAGCATGATAGTATGTTGGACACAGTACCTTGAGCAAGTAGACGCGCACTCCGCGGATGTAGTTGTAGAAGTAATCGTTCCAGTCAAGCCCGCCCATGTCGAAGTCGAACATCTTCTTATCAGCCGGACACATCTCCGTGAACAGCCGCTGAGCGTTGCTGTTGTCGAACTTCCATTCACGGGTCGCGAAGTAAGCCATGACCTCGGAGAACTTGGTGATTTTTGCGTAGGTTTTTCTTAACCTGTTGAGAGGACATAAGAGTAAGTACAAACATGAATCGTAATGAATCAGTTCCGACCTGAAATCTTTGGGGTAAACGAATAAAATTCATCTTAGGTATCTCAGTCAGATCATATTTGGCGTCATTTTTACATGTTCCTATGACGTTCCTAAAAACCATTGCAGTATCGTCTACGTATGAGAAGATTCACCTTCTATTGATCTGCAAATTCTAAGGACAGTTATTATAGTATCGGACCCAAAACAATTCCCATAGACATCCTATATATCATATCCATATAGACGTCCCATCTGACATTACATAAGCTATTGATTTTAACTATTTGTCATCTGTCTTAAAGATAGCTTTCAAGGAAAACACCCATGCCTCTTATATCTATAATAATGCTTTCTAGCTTGTACAGAAGTATCGGAACGGAAAAGGGGTCAAAAGGTTTCTTAAGTTCTAAAGAGACTGTTAAGCTTTTGTGACCATTACCCACTCTATCCACAATACTGAACTTTTAAAACCACCATGCCCCCATTACTGTTGCATGTAGCCACGAACACAGTGTTTTGGGCGCATGACATTGCGTACAACACTGTAAACAGTGACTTTTCACACCAAAACTAAAACTCGTAACCCGACAGTTATTTTTGTTCAAGGTACAGAACGCTTAGATGATAGATAGGTGATGGATACTTTAAAACCCTGTTTATTCGGTTTTCAGAGGAAGAAATTTACTCATGATTCGTTTTACTTTCGTCATTTATTTGCTTCTGACCTCAAGAGAACACAACCCAAAAGAGGAGACGAAAAAAGATTTTTACTCACATGGGCTTCTTGCCGATGAGCACAGTAATAGCGTCGACCACGTACGCCGGTATCCAGTGCAGCAGGAAGCAATACAGCGCGTACAGTGGCCTGGACGCCGTAATCGTGAAGAGGTAGTAATAGATGGCTTGCACTGTTGGTACTTGGAAACCGTACACCTCGTTGTATTTCATGAACCTCTCTGTAAGGAAGATATCATAGATACATTAGTACAGGCAATCGTCTAAATAGCCTTTTCCCAAATTTGTTGGGGTTCCAGCCTAACCGAATGCAGCTGAATATCAGTGTTTTAAATAGTGCGACTGTTGCCAGTACCGGGTAATACGATACCCTTTGGTAAGACTGGTGGTTAAGTTCTCGTGGACTCTAGATTTGTGTTCAGTTAAGTTGCAATAGGCTCGCCGCCTCACCCAGTCACGTGGGACTTTATCGTAACTAGTGAAATGAGGATCTATTAAGTTGTCTCTTATTCAGTACTAACACTTTTGGGTAGTATGGACATACTGTTATCACCAGCATCATTTTATAGTAGCCCAAATGCTTAATACAGGCCTCTTTAACCACACTCCCTTTTACGCCAACTTTTGCGGCTCTAATCCCGTTGCTACCAGAAACTCTGCTTAAAACGTCGCTTAACCAGCCTGAGGATATCTTAGCTCATGATTTGCTAATTCAGTCTCCACTAGTTATCGGTTTTACGGCAGATATGATCGGCACTATGTCTGTATGTTGTCGGACGTAAAGAATAGCACCATCCCATATCTTCCCGTGGGTGTCGTAAGAGGCGACTAAGGGACTTTCCAGAGAATGGGCAGCAGCTTTCTCTGTACCTTTTGTAACAACTGTACTGCGATTGCCAACCGGCCTGCCAAGCGTGGCGATTATGGCAAAACCCCCCCATAACGTCAATGTGGCGACACTTGGGGGAGGCCTATGTCCAGCAGTGGACGTCTTTAGGGCTGAAATAATGATGATCGGCACACTACCACTTCAGTTCAGTTGCACAGCGAGGGGTTATGTTATGTTATGTTACTCACCCCACGTGAGCGGCTTCTACTCCGAGGACACATAGTTGTAGACCGGCGGGGGCAGGTCGGCGGGCGGCGCGTCCTCGTGGTTGCACAGCGAGGGGTTATGTTATGTTATGTTACTCACCCCACGTGAGCGGCTTCTGCTCCGAGGACACATAGTTGTAGACCGGCGGGGGCAGGTCGGCGGGCGGCGCGTCCTCGTGGTTGCACAGCGAGGGGTTATGTTATGTTATGTTACTCACCCCACGTGAGCGGCTTCTGCTCCGAGGACACATAGTTGTAGATCGGCGGGGGCAGGTCGGCGGGCGGCGCGTCCTCGTGGTTGCACAGCGAGGGGTTATGTTATGTTATGTTACTCACCCCACGTGAGCGGCTTCTGCTCCGAGGACACATAGTTGTAGACCGGCGGGGGCAGGTCGGCGGGCGGCGCGTCCTCGTGGTTGCACAGCGAGGGGTTATGTTATGTTATGTTACTCACCCCACGTGAGCGGCTTCTGCTCCGAGGACACATAGTTGTAGACCGGCGGGGGCAGGTCGGCGGGCGGCGCGTCCTCGTGGTTGCACAGCGAGGGGTTATGTTATGTTATGTTACTCACCCCACGTGAGCGGCTTCTGCTCCGAGGACACATAGTTGTAGACCGGCGGGGGCAGGTCGGCGGGCGGCGCGTCCTCGTGGTTGCACAGCGAGGGGTTATGTTATGTTATGTTACTCACCCCACGTGAGCGGCTTCTGCTCCGAGGACACATAGTTGTAGACCGGCGGGGGCAGGTCGGCGGGCGGCGCGTCCTCGTGGTTGCACAGCGAGGGGTTATGTTATGTTATGTTACTCACCCCACGTGAGCGGCTTCTGCTCCGAGGACACATAGTTGTAGACCGGCGGGGGCAGGTCGGCGGGCGGCGCGTCCTCGTGGTTGCACAGCGAGGGGTTATGTTATGTTATGTTACTCACCCCACGTGAGCGGCTTCTGCTCCGAAGACACATAGTTGTAGACCGGCGGGGGCAGGTCGGCGGGCGGCGCGTCCTCGTGGTTGCACAGCGAGGGGTTATGTTATGTTATGTTACTCACCCCACGTGAGCGGCTTCTGCTCCGAAGACACATAGTTGTAGACCGGCGGGGGCAGGTCGGCGGGCGGCGCGTCCTCGTGGTTGCACAGCGAGGGGTTATGTTATGTTATGTTACTCACCCCACGTGAGCGGCTTCTGCTCCGAAGACACATAGTTGTAGACCGGCGGGGGCAGGTCGGCGGGCGGCGCGTCCTCGTGGTTGCACAGCGAGGGGTTATGTTATGTTATGTTACTCACCCCACGTGAGCGGCTTCTGCTCCGAGGACACATAGTTGTAGACCGGCGGGGGCAGGTCGGCGGGCGGCGCGTCCTCGTGGTTGCACAGCGAGGGGTTATGTTATGTTATGTTACTCACCCCACGTGAGCGGCTTCTGCTCCGAGGACACATAGTTGTAGACCGGCGGGGGCAGGTCGGCGGGCGGCGCGTCCTCGTGGTTGCACAGCGAGGGGTTATGTTATGTTATGTTACTCACCCCACGTGAGCGGTTTCTGCTCCGAGGACACATAGTTGTAGACCGGCGGGGGCAGGTCGGCGGGCGGCGCGTCCTCGTGGTTGCACAGCGAGGGGTTATGTTATGTTATGTTACTCACCCCACGTGAGCGGCTTCTGCTCCGAGGACACATAGTTGTAGACCGGCGGGGGCAGGTCGGCGGGCGGCGCGTCCTCGTGGTTGCACAGCGAGGGGTTATGTTATGTTATGTTACTCACCCCACGTGAGCGGCTTCTGCTCCGAGGACACATAGTTGTAGACCGGCGGGGGCAGGTCGGCGGGCGGCGCGTCCTCGTGGTTGCACAGCGAGGGGTTATGTTATGTTATGTTACTCACCCCACGTGAGCGGCTTCTGCTCCGAGGACACATAGTTGTAGACCGGCGGGGGCAGGTCGGCGGGCGGCGCGTCCTCGTGGTTGCACAGCGAGGGGTTATGTTATGTTATGTTACTCACCCCACGTGAGCGGCTTCTGCTCCGAGGACACATAGTTGTAGACCGGCGGGGGCAGGTCGGCGGGCGGCGCGTCCTCGTGGTTGCACAGCGAGGGGTTATGTTATGTTATGTTACTCACCCCACGTGAGCGGCTTCTGCTCCGAGGACACATAGTTGTAGACCGGCGGGGGCAGGTCGGCGGGCGGCGCGTCCTCGTGGTTGCACAGCGAGGGGTTATGTTATGTTATGTTACTCACCCCACGTGAGCGGCTTCTGCTCCGAGGACACATAGTTGTAGACCGGCGGGGGCAGGTCGGCGGGCGGCGCGTCCCCGTGGTTGCACAGCGAGGGGTTATGTTATGTTATGTTACTCACCCCACGTGAGCGGCTTCTGCTCCGAGGACACATAGTTGTAGACCGGCGGGGGCAGGTCGGCGGGCGGCGCGTCCTCGTGGTTGCACAGCGAGGGGTTATGTTATGTTATGTTACTCACCCCACGTGAGCGGCTTCTGCTCCGAGGACACATAGTTGTAGACCGGCGGGGGCAGGTCGGCGGGCGGCGCGTCCTCGTGGTTGCACAGCGAGGGGTTATGTTATGTTATGTTACTCACCCCACGTGAGCGGCTTCTGCTCCGAGGACACATAGTTGTAGACCGGCGGGGGCAGGTCGGCGGGCGGCGCGTCCTCGTGGTTGCACAGCGAGGGGTTATGTTATGTTATGTTACTCACCCCACGTGAGCGGCTTCTGCTCCGAGGACACATAGTTGTAGACCGGCGGGGGCAGGTCGGCGGGCGGCGCGTCCTCGTGGTTGCACAGCGAGGGGTTATGTTATGTTATGTTACTCACCCCACGTGAGCGGCTTCTGCTCCGAGGACACATAGTTGTAGACCGGCGGGGGCAGGTCGGCGGGCGGCGCGTCCTCGTGGTTGCACAGCGAGGGGTTATGTTATGTTATGTTACTCACCCCACGTGAGCGGCTTCTGCTCCGAAGACACATAGTTGTAGACCGGCGGGGGCAGGTCGGCGGGCGGCGCGTCCTCGTGGTTGCACAGCGAGGGGTTATGTTATGTTATGTTACTCACCCCACGTGAGCGGCTTCTGCTCCGAAGACACATAGTTGTAGACCGGCGGGGGCAGGTCGGCGGGCGGCGCGTCCTCGTGGTTGCACAGCGAGGGGTTATGTTATGTTATGTTACTCACCCCACGTGAGCGGCTTCTGCTCCGAAGACACATAGTTGTAGACCGGCGGGGGCAGGTCGGCGGGCGGCGCGTCCTCGTGGTTGCACAGCGAGGGGTTATGTTATGTTATGTTACTCACCCCACGTGAGCGGCTTCTGCTCCGAGGACACATAGTTGTAGACCGGCGGGGGCAGGTCGGCGGGCGGCGCGTCCTCGTGGTTGCACAGCGAGGGGTTATGTTATGTTATGTTACTCACCCCACGTGAGCGGCTTCTGCTCCGAGGACACATAGTTGTAGACCGGCGGGGGCAGGTCGGCGGGCGGCGCGTCCTCGTGGTTGCACAGCGAGGGGTTATGTTATGTTATGTTACTCACCCCACGTGAGCGGTTTCTGCTCCGAGGACACATAGTTGTAGACCGGCGGGGGCAGGTCGGCGGGCGGCGCGTCCTCGTGGTTGCACAGCGAGGGGTTATGTTATGTTATGTTACTCACCCCACGTGAGCGGCTTCTGCTCCGAGGACACATAGTTGTAGACCGGCGGGGGCAGGTCGGCGGGCGGCGCGTCCTCGTGGTTGCACAGCGAGGGGTTATGTTATGTTATGTTACTCACCCCACGTGAGCGGCTTCTGCTCCGAGGACACATAGTTGTAGACCGGCGGGGGCAGGTCGGCGGGCGGCGCGTCCTCGTGGTTGCACAGCGAGGGGTTATGTTATGTTATGTTACTCACCCCACGTGAGCGGCTTCTGCTCCGAGGACACATAGTTGTAGACCGGCGGGGGCAGGTCGGCGGGCGGCGCGTCCTCGTGGTTGCACAGCGAGGGGTTATGTTATGTTATGTTACTCACCCCACGTGAGCGGCTTCTGCTCCGAGGACACATAGTTGTAGACCGGCGGGGGCAGGTCGGCGGGCGGCGCGTCCTCGTGGTTGCACAGCGAGGGGTTATGTTATGTTATGTTACTCACCCCACGTGAGCGGCTTCTGCTCCGAGGACACATAGTTGTAGACCGGCGGGGGCAGGTCGGCGGGCGGCGCGTCCTCGTGGTTGCACAGCGAGGGGTTATGTTATGTTATGTTACTCACCCCACGTGAGCGGCTTCTGCTCCGAGGACACATAGTTGTAGACCGGCGGGGGCAGGTCGGCGGGCGGCGCGTCCCCGTGGTTGCACAGCGAGGGGTTATGTTATGTTATGTTACTCACCCCACGTGAGCGGCTTCTGCTCCGAGGACACATAGTTGTAGACCGGCGGGGGCAGGTCGGCGGGCGGCGCGTCCTCGTGGTTGCACAGCGAGGGGTTATGTTATGTTATGTTACTCACCCCACGTGAGCGGCTTCTGCTCCGAGGACACATAGTTGTAGACCGGCGGGGGCAGGTCGGCGGGCGGCGCGTCCTCGTGGTTGCACAGCGAGGGGTTATGTTATGTTATGTTACTCACCCCACGTGAGCGGCTTCTGCTCCGAGGACACATAGTTGTAGACCGGCGGGGGCAGGTCGGCGGGCGGCGCGTCCTCGTGGTTGCACAGCGAGGGGTTATGTTATGTTATGTTACTCACCCCACGTGAGCGGCTTCTGCTCCGAGGACACATAGTTGTAGACCGGCGGGGGCAGGTCGGCGGGCGGCGCGTCCTCGTGGTTGCACAGCGAGGGGTTATGTTATGTTATGTTACTCACCCCACGTGAGCGGCTTCTGCTCCGAGGACACATAGTTGTAGACCGGCGGGGGCAGGTCGGCGGGCGGCGCGTCCTCGTGGTTGCACAGCGAGGGGTTATGTTATGTTATGTTACTCACCCCACGTGAGCGGCTTCTGCTCCGAGGACACATAGTTGTAGACCGGCGGGGGCAGGTCGGCGGGCGGCGCGTCCTCGTGGTTGCACAGCGAGGGGTTATGTTATGTTATGTTACTCACCCCACGTGAGCGGCTTCTGCTCCGAGGACACATAGTTGTAGACCGGCGGGGGCAGGTCGGCGGGCGGCGCGTCCTCGTGGTTGCACAGCGAGGGGTTATGTTATGTTATGTTACTCACCCCACGTGAGCGGCTTCTGCTCCGAGGACACATAGTTGTAGACCGGCGGGGGCAGGTCGGCGGGCGGCGCGTCCTCGTGGTTGCACAGCGAGGGGTTATGTTATGTTATGTTACTCACCCCACGTGAGCGGCTTCTGCTCCGAGGACACATAGTTGTAGACCGGCGGGGGCAGGTCGGCGGGCGGCGCGTCCTCGTGGTTGCACAGCGAGGGGTTATGTTATGTTATGTTACTCACCCCACGTGAGCGGCTTCTGCTCCGAGGACACATAGTTGTAGACCGGCGGGGGCAGGTCGGCGGGCGGCGCGTCCTCGTGGTTGCACAGCGAGGGGTTATGTTATGTTATGTTACTCACCCCACGTGAGCGGCTTCTGCTCCGAGGACACATAGTTGTAGACCGGCGGGGGCAGGTCGGCGGGCGGCGCGTCCTCGTGGTTGCACAGCGAGGGGTAGTCGCGTGCGGTGCGCCAGGCGGCGGCGATGGCGGCGCTCACCACCATGTCGCCCGGCACCAGGTCCGCTGTCACCTTCGGGTTGCAGTTCAGAACGTGCAGGAGCCCTACTGCTGCTCCTACCACCACCTGAGGGAGGAGGAGGGGTTGTGGTTAACTTGTGGCACGCTCTAAGCGAGGTCACTCATTTGTTTTCTCCCCGGTGGCTGTCGCTCGAGTCAAGTGCCAAGGGGTCAGTGAAATGAAAAGCTATTTCGATATGAGTATCATAGAAGGACAATTGCCATTTTAATTTAGGCCAATTTTGCGATTATGACAAGACGCCGCTCGTCCGCGCGGTCAAGCGATCAAGCGGATCTCACTTCGCCGACACCGCTTGATCGCGCCGACAAGCGGCGCTCTAGCATAGAATATAAATTTTAGCCGCCTCCACCCGACGTAGACGAATAGAGACGTGTTAGAATCGCCTCTAAGTTGATACTCATTTAGATAAAGAAACGAAGATAAATTTATGGATTTTTGAGAAAACACCGCAAAAAGTGCTAGTACTTACACCAGTGGGACCGTAAACGTTGTCTATCCATCCAGAGACGGGCTCTTTCGCGGTACCAATCACTGCAAACAAAATGAAGAGTAAAAGAGAATTATAAAATAAGAAAACAAGCTGCGACGTCCTCAGATACCTAAATTAGAATAAAGAAAGGAATGATATTGATGACAAAATAATCACGAACATCGGTAGTACAAAGAAATTGGTGTACCTACTTGAAAAAATACGCAATTTCGTTTACTTGGATGTCATTATAGAGATATATTTATTCCAGCTAGTTTGATTTAAAAACCCAACTAATGAACCGATTTCGATAAATCGGAAAGTACTTATTGCATTTCATACAAAAAAAAAAAAAAAAAACAAATCGGTTCATGAATGACGGAGTTATGAGGTAACAAACATTGAAAAAAACAACTGCATTGAGAACATCCTTCTTTTTTTATAATCTGTTAAAAAGAAGCCGCACTCACCGATGGAAGGCCTGAAGAGCGCGACGGGCAGTCCCTTCGAGTACTCCAACACGATGTTCTCGGCCACCGCCTTCGTGTACGCGTACGTGTTCGGAAAGTCTCCCAGCAGACTGGAACGATAAACACAACATCATTGAAGAGCATACACTCACCTGGTGATGCTCTTCAGAGAGTTCAGTTTACCGTCAGGGCCCCTGGACGTGTATGAACAGATGTATGAACGAGTTGTAAGGAGTATGTAAGGATCGTAGCAGGTAGCGTGGTGTTGGTTCTGGTTGATGATGATGATGCTATTGCGACTGCATTCGATGGCTTTCTAGAGTGGTTGTTGAGAGCTTTGGTGTGCTGCTCTTTCATATGCTCTCGAGTGGCTAGCATATCCTACTTTTGCCGAAAAATTCCGTGCACATGTCAGAACACCATTGACGACACTATAGGGTATAGCTCTAGGTGACCTAGCCTCCTAGCTTACAAGCTAGACGGCTAGGTCACCTAGAGCTATACCTATCTATAGTCGAGGAGCTTGTGATACATTAGATTGTATCACAAGCTCCTCGACTATCGTTAGTAGTAACACACTACAATTTACTACAAATTGGTCTGTAACTTGACTCGCATAGAAATCACCTCTAAGGCTGGTATCGGCATGGCCTCCGCGTGTACGGTGAGGTACTCCTACGTACGTGGGCATGCCTCGCGGCTTCTTGTCAGTTCCGCTACCATCGATGTCAAAGAAATTTGTTTTTTGTTGATATGAGGGAAGACAAGGCAAGGGGCGAGGACCTCGTGGTTTATCAACAGCCGCTAGGATCAATCTTCAAGTTAAGCCGTGCTTACCTAAATTGGTCTGTCAATGGGTGACTACCTACACATTGCAAAAAATGGGATGGGATTTTTGACCTCCAATATCTCCGTAACTAGAAGGTTCATTGGTTCTGCTTGCGGAAAAATTCGTGAGTTTGTGTATGTTCGAATGCTTGCGACTTCATTCCCGTGAAGTTTAGAAACCATGCATCTTTCGAGATAAAATTCATGTCACTTTCGTTCTATCGTATCGACGGTACACAACCGGTACAACAAAACCGAAAAACCCCCAACCGATCTATAGTCACAACAACAAAAGCCCAACACACTCTTGACGATCAAAAATAAAACCCGATCCAATAAAAAAACGATCACAACACAATTTCCAAAAACTGTATTTCATTATGAATTAATTCTATCTGTGTCCGTATTATAAAATTATCCTATTCCATTTCTAATGTACGTCTTTTATTTGGGTTGGTGTTACATTCTACATATATTTATACTTGTCGGAGTCGATCATTAGAACGGATACAACAATAACAATATGAATCGAAAGCGCGCCAAAGGTGGCATCAAGCGACCTACTTACCAGTCTACCCACACCTAAGCGCGCTTACTACAGAGTCGTGATGTTTCGAGCTCGCAGCGAGGAGGGCAGCGAGTGTCTGATTCATGGTGCCTAGTGTTATTGTGCACTGTTGGATTGTAATTTGTTAATTCGATAAAAGTTGTACCGTGTGTAGTGTCTGTTTTCATTGCACGAAACCCATGTTCCGCCCACATGATGACCGATTCTAACGGAAATAAAATCATCTAACTACAAACATACTTTTAATCAAGTTTGCTATGACCTCTTCTTCCAGTACACTTAGTAGTTTATTAACTCTTTTATTCAACTGGGAATGCCAATTTTCTAATACATTATTGGTACGGTGACGTTCATTATAAAAAAAACTCACTAATCTGTGACGCATAATTTATATATCTATATATATATACAGGGTGAAATTGAAGTCATGGGCATTATTTTAACCTAAGGTACTACTCACGATACTGATTGCTTTAGGGCTAGTAATACACAAATCAAACATACTATTAATGCAAGTACGGAATTCGTATTATTTTACCTATGTGTTTAACTATCGTTCCGCGCTGTACTGCACTTTATGGTTTTGATACTTCAAAACTTATTGGCGTTAATGAAGTAGTTTGTTTTAATTACTTTATGTGTTTATTTGCAATAATAAGCATTGTGCAATATGACTTACTACATTTTTAAGGTTTTCCATACTGAAGAACCCGACAATCCATTTTCCCAGAGACGGTGGGACGAGCCGCTCTGCAGAGTAGTTCAGGACAATTTACTTCACACAGCTGCTACTACTGCTGAGCGTGCACGACTGCTTGCTGTGGGTGAATGGGAGTCGGGTCTTTGGCTTCACGCACTCCCGTCGTCGAGCATAGGCACTTTGTTCGACGACACGACCTTCCGCCTCGCTGCTTCCTTACGTCTTGGTGCCGCCTGCTGCACTCCTCATCGCTGTCACTGTGGTGAAGCTGTCAACAGCCTCGGCCACCACGGCCTGTCATGTAGCCGAAGTGCGGGCCGTTTTGCGCGGCACGCGAACATAAATGACATCATCCGTCGAGCTCTTGTTACCGTCGGCGTTCCAGCTATCTTAGAGCCCAATGGCTTGGCACGCGACGATGGCAAAAGACCGGACGGCATGTCGTTGTTTCCTTGGAAGATGGGTAGGCCTTTAGTGTGGGACGCAACATGCGTCGATACTCTTGCGCCATCACATCTTCCAAGCTCATCGTGCTGTGCTGGCGCTGCCGCTGCGGCTGCGGAGAACCTCAAGCGGCGTAAATATAGTAACCTTTGTGGTAACTATATTTTCGAGCCGTTTGGGGTTGAAACTCTGGGGCCGTGGGGTCCGAGTGCTCACAGCCTTTTTAAGGAAATCTCGCTTTTTAAGGAAACGCTTAGTTGACGCTTCACGTGACCCAAGGGCTGGCTTTTACTTTGGCCAGAGGCTAAGTGTTGCCATTCAACGTGGCAACGCCGCCAGTCTCTTGGGCACGTTACCAGCTGACAGCGTTGAGGAGGAGTTTTTTGACGCCCTTTTATAATTTGTTGTTATTTTAGTTTTAATTATCTAGTTTTATGTTTAGTAATTAATTTGGATTTAGAAATTAGTATTTTAATAAAGATCTTGATGATTTCACCCTGTATATAAATAACGTGTCACGTTGTTTGTCGGGGATGGACTCCTAAACTACTTAACCAATCAAATTTGCACACCGTGTGCAGTTTGATCCAACTTGAAAGATAGGATAGCTTACATCCCAATTTATAGCGCTATATTATTTTATTGCAAATTAAGTCACAATTATCTGTTAGCTCCAAACGATTCTAACACATAGCGGTATCTGTAGACTGGATTGAGTAAGTATTCAATAGATGGCGCTGTATAGGTACGGAGCAGCAATGAACAATATTTTGAAAACTGGGAAAATGTGACGCAGATGAAGTTGCGCGGGGCAGCTAGTATATAATTTAGATTAATACAACAATTTTTGTTTAGCAAAATGTTAGACTTATTGTAAGTTGTAAAAGAGCGGCGCCTCCTGGCACAGCCTGCTTAACTCGTTGTTTGCCTGACAATAGACACAGTAGAAAATGTATTGAATGAAGGTGTTACAAGGAGACGCCACCAACTGTATAATGTGCAGCTTGTAATGATGAAATAAAATATTTTTGTTTTTTGATGAATCCGTAAAATTAGTGCGTGTGTTGGGAACTCGTGACCTATGACTTGGCGGTCCGACGGTCACACCACTTTTTTTATTAAGTGGTGAAAAATGCCTAGTTCATACCGCGCCGTCCGGGGAGACGGTTTGGTTATGTGGGGCTTGCACCCACTAAAACACCACTGTGACCCTACTGTCGCCTTGGTGGATGGGCCACGAGAACTGCTACGCATGACATTCGCGACCCATCCGCTCGCGAGGGCCGTGCAATGCGACAGCGATACTTCCAGTAACAGGTACTTACCCAGACGTGATGTTGTTGATGGTCTGCTCGTCCATGGTCTCCACCAGGTCGATGAGCTTCTCCCCCGGCAGCGGACTGTCGTAGAACTTCTCTCCGATCTCGGTTTGAGGACAGTTACTGGAAACACAAGCGAAAATATCCGTTCAACGGTACGAAGGAACTAAAAGTAGTGAGAGTGTTGGATACGCAGGTTATGAAAATGAGACTCGTGGTGAGGTTCAGTATTTTTTTTTTTTTTTTATTTTTTTTTTTTTTAGTATGGAATGATCTATTTAAAAAAGACGGTCCCTTTTATACAAAAATCGGTAACAAAAATCAATGCATAGTGGGTACATATAAAAAGTTAGTTTGAACATAATATTGTCAATATACCCTACGTGCTGTATTAATTCTGTGAGGATATTATTCCGCTACAGTACACCCCCTCAAGCGAAGCGTACAACTGGTTTCACTATTCTTCCTGATCGCGTTGTTCTCTGTGTGTCTTCATGTCCTTGTTCGTTCATAGTGTAGGCAGGCTTCAGTCGGTCGATCGAGACGTTGGTTACTCTTCCTGGTAGTTGTAGCTTGTAGTATTTTTCACATCTTTCCAATACGGGAAACGGGCCTTCATATGTCGGCTGTAGTGGTTTTTTCGTGCAATCTTTACGTAGGTAAACATTTTCGCAGGTACGTAGGTCGGAGTGTACAAACATGTTCGTGTTGCTATGCGTTGTCTCGGCTGGTCGGTATGCGTTGATAGTGTGTCGCAGCTGTTCGACGAAATCATGTCTCATTGTGCTTCCTTTAGTTTCAACAAAAAAATCTCCAGGTAATCGCAGCGATGTTCCGTAGGTGTATTGAGCAGGACTAATCCCTGTGTCGCTGCGAGTTGCCGCGCGTAGTCCAAGTAGTACGGTCGGTAACTCGTCAAACCACTTTCCGTTCGCACTAGTAGTGCAGCGCGCGGTTAGTGCGGCTTTGAGTGAGCGGTGCCAGCGTTCGATGATTCCATTTGATTGTGGGTGATATGCGGTTGTTCTTGTTCTGTTTATTCCCATTAGCTTCATTAATTCTGAGAAAAGTTGGCTTTCAAACTGACGACCTTGATCGCTTGTGATCGTGATAGGACAACCAAATCTTGTTATCCAGCTTTCATATATCGTTTTGACTATTGTTTCTGCAGTTATGTCGTGGAGAGGTAATGCTTCGGGCCAACGCGTGTACCGGTCGATAATAGTGAGCAGGTACTTATGTCCATATTGTGATGGTGGTAGCGGCCCAACAATGTCAACATGGATATGTTGGAATCGTTCAGATGGCGGGAATGTTGCAATTTGACTCGTTGTATGACGACTAACTTTTGACTTTTGACAGGCTTCACAGGCTTTCGACCATCGTCCCGCGTCAGCGTTCATGGATGGCCAGAAGTATTTTTCACTCAGTATTTTTCTTGTTGTGCGCGTACCGGGGTGACTGAGGTTATGTACACTTTCGTACGCTGCTCGGCGAAATGATTCGGGTAGGTACGGGCGAATATGTTGTGTTGATGTTTCGCATAGTATTTTGCACGTTGTGTTTGGTAGGACTATGCGCTTCAATTGTAAGTTGCTTTGCTTCTTTAGATCATGGATAGTGCTATCTCTTTCTTGCGCTGTAGCTAGTTGCTTGTAGTCGATCGTTGTAGGACACGTGATGGTTTCTGTGTTGATCCGTGATAATGAATCTGCGACTATGTTTTCTTTCCCGCTGATATGACGAATGTCGTTTGTGAATTCGCTGATGTACATGAGTTGTCTGGCTCGGCGCGGTGTCTCGCTGTCTGTCGATGTTTTATTTATCGCGTAGGTTAGCGGCTTGTGGTCGGTGAATATTACAAGATGTCTTCCTTCAAACATTTTTCTAAAATGCTTGACGGCCATGTATATAGCTAGAAGTTCTCTATCGAATGTGCTATATTTGACTTGCGCGCTTGACAATGATTTTGAGAAATATCCCAATGGCTGCCATTTGTTGTGTACATATTGTTGTAGTACAGCACCGGCGCACTTATCAGAGGCGTCAGTCATCAATGCGATCGGTGCGTTATGTGAGGGGTGAGCTAGTAATGCTGCGTTTTGTAAGCCAGCTTTACATAGCTCAAATGCCTTCTTGGCTTCGTCGTTCCATACAATCTTTGTTTTGTCTCGTTTCTTGCTGTTGTGCAAATATGCGTTTAGAGGTGCTTGTATTTCGGCTGCCTTTGAAATGCAGTCTCTGTAGAAGTTGACGGTGCCAAGGAATCTTCTTAATTGTTCAATGGTTGTGGGTAGTGGAAAATTGGTGATTGCTTCTACTTTTTCTTCTGGAGGTTTGATGCCATCTTGTGAGTCAGTGTGTCCAAGGAACTTGATTACTTTCTTGCCTAGTACACATTTCGATGGATTTATAGTGATGCCGTATTTGTTCAGTCGTTGTAGGACGGTTCGTAAATGTTGTCTGTGTTCTTCTTCTGTACTGGAACTTATGATGATGTCATCCACAAATGGGTAGGCAAAATCGAGTCCATGGAGTACCTCGTGAATAAAACGCTGGAAAGTCTGTCCAGCATTTTTCAGTCCTGGGCACATGCGGGGAAATTCAAATAGCCCGAAAGGTGTGATGATGGCTGTTTTTTCGATGTGTTTTTCCAGAACAGGCAATTGTTGGTATGCCCTATTTAGGTCAAGCGTTGAGAATACCTCCTTCCCGTGCAACTGGTAAGTGAAATCCTTCAAACGTGGTACTGGATATCGGTCTGGCGTGGTTATGGCATTTAGCCTTCTGTAGTCGCCACATACTCTTAAGTCTCCGTTTGGTTTGGGTACCACGTGAAGTGGACTGGCCCAGGGGCTCTTGCTTGGTCGGCATAATCCCTGATCCATCATGGTTTGAAATTCTTTCCTCGCGGCTTCGTAACGGTGCGGTGGCAGTGGACGAGCTTTGCAGTATAATGGCGGCCCAGTTGTTTCGATATGGTGCTCGACGTTGTGCTTCGGAGTATTTTTCATAGTAGAAAGTCTTGTAATATCGGGGAATTCCGCCAATATGTCATGATATTTTTGTTCCAGGTCTATGGTTCTGATGGTTGGTGCTGTAGATTTGCAAATGGACGTCTTCACTGACAAGTTAGTTATCTTGTCGATTAAACATTTTCCAGCGAGGTCGACTAGTAGAGAATGGTGCTTCAAAAAATCAGCGCCGATGATAGGCTTACTGACTGCTGCTACGACGAACTTCCATCTGAATGGTCGTCTCAGGTTGAAATCTAGGTCTAATGTTTTTTCACCGAAGGTAGCTATTTCTGTGTTGTTTGCTGCATATAGTTTGAATGCGGTTGGCTTCAGGATTTCGCAGCGTTTTCGAGGAATGACGGATATGTTTGCACCAGTGTCGATGAGAAAGCTTAGATTTGTCTTCTTGTCTTTCAGGAATAGACGGTGTGATTTTTCCCAGGCGCCAGCTTCCGTCTCTGCTAACACCTGCTTTAGTTTCCCGAGCTTGAAGGGTGCTTATCTTCATAAGTACATGGTCTAGTACATTTTCGCGCTTGTTCGCCGAACTTGCGAGGAAAATAACAAACGGAATTGTCGTTGTACTCGGCCCTGTGTTGTTGGTTCGAGTCCGACCGGCGGCGGTTACCATGCGGCGATCTGTACGAACTGCGTGATCGATGACGCGCGCCTCGCCAGTTGCGCCCGCGCTGCCTTCCGTAGCGGCCGTGGTGTGTTTTTAATTCCGATATTTCTTTCGCCAACATGTCGATCTTCGCGTGAAGTAATGCGTTTTCATGATTTGTAGCTACAGGTGGAGTGGATGGTGTTGACGTCGTGCTGTGTACTGCTGATATTTGGTGGTGAAGTTGTTCCAGCATTTTGTCGGCCATTATTGCTAACTCATTCAGTTCGGTTTTCTTGGCTATAGTTTCGCTCACAGCTAAAATGGCGCGTACTGATGGAGGTAGGTGCTTCGTCCATATAACACGTAGCGTGTTGTCAGCGATGTTGTTACCGGCTAAATTTTGCATGCGGCGTAATAGTTGCGAGGGCTTCAAATCTCCTAGTTCCACGTTGGACAGTAGCCGCTCGAGTTTAGTGTGGTCGCTCTCGTCGTAGGTTTGGATGAGCCTCATCTTCATGGTAGCGTATCTGTTGTTTTCTGTTGCATGTCGGGTATCGAACATAATGTCTTGAATTTCGTCTAGATCTTGTAGGTCGAGTTGGCGGATGAGCAGCTCCGATAATTCCTTGTCGCTTAATTTTCCAGCAGACACGATCGCTTCAAATTGCAGGAACCAAAGCTTGATTCTGTTTCTCCATAGAGGCGGTATCCGTTGGTTGTACGAGACGGCTGACAGCTCGTGCGAGTCTTTATGCGGCGATGATGTTTCGCTTCCATCGTTCGTTTTCGAAGTATTCGGGTTCATTTTAGTTTCTTGGAGTTTCTTCCGTCGGGGTCACCACTATTGGATACGCAGGTTATGAAAATGAGACTCGTGGTGAGGTTCAGTATGGAATGATCTATTTAAAAAAGACGGTCCCTTTTATACAAAAATCGGTAACAAAAATCAATGCATAGTGGGTACATATAAAAAGTTAGTTTGAACATAATATTGTCAATATACCCTACGTGCTGTATTAATTCTGTGAGGATATTATTCCGCTACAAGAGTACCAAACTAACAATGTTCAAATGGAAATTCGACTATAGTCTAGTATAAGATTGTGACAGGTAGTCAGTGGCCTGAAAGTCTGTCAACCAGTCATACCAAAAGGGAACATGTTTAGAAAAAGGCTAGGCAGATGATGACGTATCTTTATGGATATGAAGAACAGGGTGTAAAGTTCTTCAATACTCCAAAGAAAAGGGAGGATCTTCCGAACAGACGGGTGATTATGTCTACTGCATGACAGTTGTTTTCCTAGGTAGCGGATAACTTTGCTTGTGCGATGTTAGAAATCAATGTTAGTTCTTCAGTTGTTTCACAGATGGCGCTGAAGTATTTTTTGTTCTAGTCAATTCATTCATTCATTGTTCTGGTGTCCTTTTTGTAGTGTCGCTACTCACCTGTAGGCGGTAGATATATGAACGAATGCCTTCAGCTTGGTGCACCCGCGAGCTAGTTTAAACATCTCTCTGGTGCCTCTCACGTTGATCTCGACAGCTGTCTTTAGCGGCTCGTCGAAGCGAACCGTCGCCGCGCCGTGGAAGATCACATCCACCTGAGGGTAAGCAACAATGTTTCAGAACATAGGGTAAGTGAGACGTGGTTCATAATTAAGATATTTAATTAATAAACCCCGGAATGTATTAAAAAAATATCTAAATCATAGTTAGCGCCTATGCAAGTATTTGTGAAGATAACTGCAGTGCGTTTGTGTGATGTTGCTATTCTAAGCGGTCAGGCGACAATAATTTTCATCTCTTTAGCATCTGTAGTCACAAAATTATAAATGCTCCACTAGTTTTACTGTAAAAAATACCAAATATCATCAAAAAATAACAAAAATAGCATCTAAAAAGTCCTCCATCGCTGTCAAACGGTAATGTTTCTATAATAAACGTAATATTGCTCTACGAACATTTTTGCTCCTTTGCATTAAATTAAGTTAAAAGCTTTTACCACGTCGCTTCTAAACAGGTATTAATATCTTCAGTGCGAGGCAATTACCCGTTCAAGTATAACGAGTCATACATAGTCACACTTAGAGAGCACATACTTGCCAAACCAGTACTCTCAAGTGTACGTACTTGACGCAACTTAAACAACAAAGCTACGAGCTACGAGCTATGACCTAAGCATAGCCGTAATTTTGCAATCCTATGCCTATTTTCATTAACACTAAATAAAGGCCCAAATTCGAAAGCGTGGCATTACATTTTCAACTTTCGACTCAGCACCGAAAGTAAAAATTCGAACAGTGCCATACTTCTTAGGTAATTAGGGATTCATTAAGAAACGACGAAGTGGCATCGCTTGAATTTAAACAGAGTGTACAAATAATGAATCTACGCATATGAACCAACGTCATCAAATGGCGTAACAGACACTTATACAGCAAATATTGAACTTCTTATTTTTAGCAAAAAGACCTCTTGAGTCTATCAACTGCGTAGAATATTAATGATGGAGGCAAACATAGTTCCATGATTATTTTTACAATATAGTCTGTTACTATTCATAAATAATTGTCTAAAACAACTAAGAGTTCCGTCAGAAAAACGTGTGTGTTCAAGAGGTTTTTAGCTTTCAAACATCTCACAATACTTTTAACAGCCCTTCAAGTTCCAAGCTGCCTACAGACATCTGCCATAAGAATCACAGAAGTGTTGACATCCCAGACATAATCATGGATCAAACGTCTCACCTCCCTGAAGAACTACACCGTCACACATACCCTGACACAAAGAGTGATGAATGTACATGTTGATGTAGAGGATGAGGAAGACCAAGAAAACGATCGATGGACTGTGTCGAATGATATGAATGAAAAAAAGAGTAAATGATGTCGTGACGGTTGACTGAGAGAATGGGAGAAATAAACGTGTTCGCCAACCCTAAGTAGGTACATGGGACAAGGACAAGAAGATGATGATGATGATGATGCCAGTAGTACGTTAGAAGGGGACGCCCTTGAAAAACCTAAACGGACCTTATTAGTCATGCTCTCTTGAATGGTCCGGTACGAAGCACTAGCCACTTACGTACGCGTATGACCAGTTGAATGAACGTGGACGAGGCGAAAGGTGGATGTCAAGATCGAAGCAGGTGGCGTTGGTGGGAGTAGTTCCCGGAGCAGCTCCTGCACAAAGGGGAAAGAGAGAGACAGCTCTTTGTAAATGATCTTGTGTCGGTACTCACCTCATTCATGATCTTCGCCCGATCCTCGGCACACAAGCCGAGCTCTAGCAGTGCCATGTCTCCCTCCACGATGCTTATCTTAGTGATGAAGTCAGGCCGTTCCTTGCGCAGTCTGTCGTATAACTGAAATAGAATATGAATGATTGAATTCCAAAATTATGGGAAATGGAAATTAGTTTTTAATATTTGGCTGTCTCAAAGGCGTTCGATTGTGTAAACCATGAGAAACTTTTGCTGGAACACTACGGGATCAGAAGCAGTACGCATCTCTTATCATACCGCTCTTGATTTACTAAGGTCCTAGCTAATACGTAGTTGGATCCGACCGCGGCTTAACCTGCATTCTGAAGTGCTCAGGTCACGTTTTGTTACTGATGGTCATCTCCATGTTTCCACAGAGCGAGTTATTATCTGCCGGCCATTTCCCATTTATGTTAGGGTTGGCTTCCAGTCTAACCAGATGCACCTGAATACCTGTATTTTACATGGATCGCCAGCCTATGTGCCCTCCACAACCCAGTTAGAACTGATTAATGCGATACCCCTTGGTAAGACTGGTTGCCAGACTTTTGGGCCACTGACTACCAGTAACGGCTGCCAAAGATCTATGTAACGGCTGTTATTATTTAGGCACGAGCTCCTCCACGGTCCGAGTAAGCGTTGCTCAGCGATGACTGGCTGTTATGACTTGGTCAGGAACCGCCTCGCATGATGATAGTATTATAATGTCTCACCACATCGTCGAACTGTTCCTGCAACCTCTTGGCGATGTCTTTGTTCTTCTTCGGCCGCGCCAGCAGGTAGATCTTCTTCAGATCTGGACACGATCTGTAACAACAAGAAGATAGAATGTATCATAACGGATCATAGTATCTCGCCTGTAATCCCATAGGTATAGGCAGAGGTGTAACTAACAGTAACTTAGTACACCCATATTTCACCAGTTATGTTTAAAGTCCCATGTAGTAGGGGCGACCCTATTGACAACAACCGGGCTCCAGGTTCCGTGGCTACTACTGAGAAATTCCTGATGTAAAAACCTGATAACGAAATTATTATCAGGTTTTTCCGATTTTCAGGTCAGGCATTTGCCCGCAATGCAAAAAGGTTTGTCATACCAGCAAGTTAAACGAAAATGCCCAGCGCACACTGGGTACGGGACGGCAGAGCTGCTCCTCTAAAATGCTCTGCAGTTCCTTAATCCCCGACCTGCGCTGGTCTTACGGGGGAAGTGCCAGGGTAGCGCGAAATTCAATTGATTTTTTCAAATTTGTAGGTCTTTTTAATGCTGTATGTGAAACAAAATATGATTCGCGACCATGACACGTATGTAGCTACAGAATTTTATTCATTAAAAATAGTGCGCGGAAGAAGTGGAACTTAATGCAACAGTGCTTTCATACGCCTCCATGGTAGCGTTAAACATTTACCGGAACCTTGTTGGAAGTCGCATAAGAAGTTTCACTTCAAAAACCATCAATACCACCCTCTACGTACATTGCATCGCATTTAATTTCCTGAAAAAGTCATTCAATGGCATTATATGAACTTAGATGGTCGTATTGATAACTTTAATAATTATAACTCTGTTAAGCTATACTTTGTTGTGGTCTCGAATTAAATTTTTCTCAAACATACAACCTGAATCAGAACTGCAAATTGCAAAAGAAAAGAGAAAATTTGTGTTAGCGGGCACATTGTTTCTTCCCCCTTAAGAGCGCAGTTTGCGTCACCAGCTATCCATCCCTGGATGTATTCACCAACACTCACTGACACGTAGATGTGAGTACCTGCGCAACAGGCAGTGACTAGCGATGCAGTGGCGTGTCCCGATCGAGATTACGTCGCATGATTGATATGCCGCGCGCGTGCAGCTGACCGGACCGACAGACAGATTGGAGGAGCGAGCGCACTTACATGAATACACTCACTATATTGAGAAAGGTGGTAGGCACGGCGATACGTCAAGCTACACAGTACCAGTATAACATGACCTCGTTTGTATAGACTTTCCCAACATTGACAGACTCGCTTATACTGGTTTTAATAAAATATTGTTAATATTTGGTTCCAGTAAATGTAAGCAGCAGATGTGTTTATCATTATCTGCCTGCCTTTTGCAACTTTGTTGGGGTAGGCTTCCAGTCAAACTGGTGCAGCCGAGTACCAGTATTTTACATGGAGCGACTGCCTGTGCCTCGTAGGTGTAGTGCTTGCAATCGCCACTGCTGAGTATGAGGTCCTGTGTTCTATTCCCGGGTCGGGAAAATTCTTATTGGTGTTTTACTACCAGGAATTCCACAGTACCATCATGGAGTCTGGATACAAATCAGGACCTCCCCCTCGTCCCGTTTTACACTGATAGCTGGCGAAATGTCAGTGCAGGTACTATTAGGAACACCTCTGCCTAACGCTCCAGGAGTTAGAGGCTGTTATGTTACTTTAAGTGCCATTTTACCGGCTAAGTATCTAAATTACATATGCTAATAGGAATGGTTATTCCCACAGCAGTTTATAAAAATCTCACGAAAAGCAAAAGGAAAACAAACCGCAATAATATAAGATATTATAATTCGTGGTCGTTGTGATGCAGTTCAGCAGCTCGACAGCTTTAACTTATACATAAGTGATGAGTTGCGGTCACAAAGCTTTAGTATAAACAACGGGTTCGTTCCTGACTGTGGGAGATTCTTGATTAAACCTCTTTACTGGATTGTCACCCATACGTCTGCAGTAACAATACGAGGAGTAGAGGACACCGACGCGAAAACGCTTAGCACGTACTCAGTACATCATTGTAAACACCCCCACATATACATTTTTCGTCAAAATTTAAAAAATAAACCGGCCAAGTGCGAGTCGGACTCGCGCACCGAGGGTTCCGTACAAATTATTGTTATTATATGATGTTACTGAAAATTTTCGGTTTTCGCAATTTTTCCTTCACCCTGTAGGTTTTGATTCCCTTACGAGTGTCGAAAATGTGCGACATAAACGGCTGCCTCTCTCTATCTTTTGATTGCGTTCGCTTAGAAGTTTGATTTTTTCACAGCTTTAAGGGATAGTAGATCTGAGTATTTGATATAAATTCCAGCTTGATACCTACCACGCGTTCCAAAGAAAAAGGGCCTCGACAGACAGACGTACAGACGAACGGACGGACAACAAAGTGATCCTATAAGGGTTCCGTTTTTTTCTTTTGAGGTACGGAATCCTAAAAAACAGCTGTTTCCTAAACTTTTGCATTTTCGCTTTGGTTTAGATGTTAGTTTTTATTTTCTTTTACTATTTTTGTTTCACATTGTGTGCAAGTTTTCGTGGAATGGGCACGCCGAGCGAAGGAATGAGGAACATTTTGAGTATGAATGTGGATGGCTATATGATCAGAGGAAGACCAAAGGAACGATGGATGGACTGTGTGAAAATATGGCTGGAAACGAGGTGTCTGATCAGATGACGAGTAATAGAGAAGTATGGAAGAAGAAAACATGTTGCGCTGAGCCAAAATAAATGGGGATAAGAGCAGGAGAATGTTGATTGTGTGCACTTGTGGCATATGTCATAAATATTTTGTTCTTTCTTTCTTTCCAGCGCAGCGTTGAGGACCAGTTTCCGCGGAGATTGGTCACCATGACTAAAATGCTCAGGACGACTATTATTATTTCATGCCTGTAATGCCGTTTTTGTCAGTACAGAGGTGCGTTTGACCGAACTTGTTAATATTCTACACCTGGTCTTATTTGAGGAAAATTCTGTGGTTTTTATAGAAACACAAAAAAAAAAACAATGTCTTGTGTTATATAATGTATGTTGGTCTAGTGGTCGCAAGCATAACTATTGAGCATGTGGTGCTGGGTTCCATATTTAGGTCGAGCAAAGTGGAATTTGGTTTTTCCATCAGGAAGTTCTCAGCGGTTTTTTAACTTCATGTGAAGGAAAACATTGTGAGGTAACCAGCATGCATGTGAAATATTTCTCGACTTCATGTAAAGTCAAGTCAGAGGCTCATGGGCGGCATGCAAACCTTGACTCCAGGTGAGGCACTAACCACACGATAGAGAAAGAAGAAGAACGTTATGAAAATAATAACTACCGTAATTTTGACACTAAATCAAAGTAAGAGAGGTAATATAACTATGAAAGTACTATGATAAATTAGTGAAAAACATTTTTGAAAAGTTTTTATTTAACCTTTTTAGTTGTGGTATCTCAGAATTCTCAGACAAATCCTGGACAAGTATCAATTTAACATTGTAACTAGAAATTATAAGAACATCATCCACATAGACGGAGAAGAAAATGCTTATTATAACTCAAAAACTACCGAAGCTTTGTTAAGCCAAATTATATGGTAGCACCGCGCAAGCTTCTTCTAGCAAATGAAAAAAGGATCACTTAAATCGGATCAGTAATCACGGAGTAATCGGTAAACATACACGAAAAAATTGAATATTCTGTATGATGCCGGACGTAAAGAATAGCACCATCCCATATCTTCCCGTGGGTGTCGTAAGAGGCGACTAAGGGACTTGCCAGAGAATGGGCAGCAGCGTTCTCTGTGCTTTTGTAACAACCGTACTGCGATCGCCAACCCGCCTGCCAAGCTTGGCGATTATGGTAAAACCGCCCCATAAGTCAATGTGGCGTCACTTGGGGGAGGCCTGTTTCCAGCAGTGGACGTCTTTCGGCTGAAATGATGAATGATGATGATGACACGAAAAAATGAATATTTAAACAACTTCCACAGGTCTAGTGGATTTGACATTTGAAATCTTCTCACTTGTCACCATGGGCATTGCCGAGGGGTGGGGGGCCTAAATTAACCGGTATTTTTAATTTATAACTTTCCTTGTATTTGTTAATTAGCGAGGAGAGGCGCAACACCGAGAAAATTGTAAGGAATGGGGGTAGCCTATGTCCAGGAGTGGGACAGTCGAGAGTAATAAAAAAAAATATTAGTTTAAAAAGAAAAAAAAACGGTTTTCTTAGCGGTCCCCCGACGCTACGACGCTTGGATTAATTTATTTTTGGGTTTTTAGAGACTTTCTGTATCGAGGGTTTTTAAAATTTTTAATTATTTTTGTTATTTATTCTTAACATTTTTTCTATACATTTGTATCGAACATACACGAAGTAGTTTTCACAATAAATGTAACACATAAATTAAACAATCATCGTATAGCGAGGAAAAAAAGAAACAATCACGGCATTCCACATTGGCCACAACATTATTAGTCTTAATTATTAATTACAAATAATTTAACATTAAACATTACATAACACACATTACATCTATAATAATTTAACCTAATAATAATAATAATGTTCTGTATGGTGTCGGACGTAAAGAATAGCACCATCCCATATCTTCCCGTGGGTGTCGTAAGAGGCGACTAAGGGACTTGCCAGAGAATGGGCAGCAGCGATCTTTGTGCTTTTGTAACAACCATACTGCGATCGCCAACCCGCCTGCCAAGCGTGGCGATTATGGCAAAACCCCCCTTATGTCAATGTGGCGTTGGGGGAGGCCTATGTCCAGCAGTGGACGTCTTTCGGCTGAAATGATGAACCTAATAATAATTCAACATCAATTTATATTCAATTCAAAGAAATGTATGTCAAAAAAAAAAATGATGTAATGTCATGATCATGCTATAATGTTGGATATTTTACATAAGTCATTAAAATGTAATCACATATTAGTTCGAGCTACTATTATCTTTGAGAAACTCTTCAATGCTAATATATAATAATTCGTAATGACATTTCCTCAATAACAACGACTTTATTTTGCTCTTGAATTTGTTTGGATTCAATGAGTTTTTAAAATGTATTATTGAGCTTAGGCTGTATGAAATTAGGTAGATCCTTTCTTGGCGTTTTTATTCTGATATGTCTCTGTTCTTCTGTCTCAAACTTATGGATATTTTTAATAAAATTACTAAGCATGACCAGTATATAGAGGCATGGTACTGTAAGAATGTGCAAAAACTAAAAGTTTAGTATCATCTGAAATACTTTTCATGTAAAGCTATCAGATCATATAAAAATATTATAAAGAAGTCAGGGCCTAGAACTGATCCTTGTGGTACTCCTTTGTTTAGTAAAACTGTGTCTGATTTGTGTAGTTTTTCATGCTCATCTTCTTGAACTGTTTTAGGATTCTTCTTACTATTTATATTAACTTTAATACGAGTATTTTGAGCTAGATAAACCGTTATGGACTGTGTCTAGACTTTAAATGGTCGTTTCATCAGTATTAATCAAAATAGTTATTATCTATTCACGAACTTGAATTATTGCGTCGAAATGTATCTGAGTAAATTAAATGTCGAAAGTTGTAACATGTCAGGAGTGAAAGAAAAGAATGTCGTTTTGGGTCATCTTTTTATAAATTAATATTAAAATCACCACAAATTAAAAACCGTTTATTGATGAAATGTTGTAACAACTGTTCAAGTCTCTGCATAAAACTATCTATATTACAATTCTCAGGAATTCTGCAGTAACTAATAATATAAGTATTAATCTCCATATCCTTTACACCACAAACCTCAAAAAAAAAAAAAAAAAGTTGTTTACAAAGTGGGTCTTCAGCTTCCTTGTCATTTAATGTTTTTTATTTATTCTAGTGTTATAGGAACTCAAATTATAATGAATTAAAACTAAACTGTGCTGTTAATGATTGATTTATAAAATGTTCACAAATAAAGATAAAATCTATTACTTTGTTCAATTCGCACAAATATTTTTCAAGTTGGTCTGTGGAGGCACGGAGGAAACTCGATATGTAATTGTGGTCACCCCATAATTACATATCGAGTTTCCTCCGTGCCTCGGAAAGCACGTTAAGCCGTTGGTCCTGGCTGTCATTTGTAGATCTTTGACAGTCGTTACGAGTAGTCAGAAGCTAAAAGTTTGACATCCAGTCTTACCAAGGGGTATCGTATTCCCAGTTACTGGGTTGTAGAGGTCGGATAGGCAGTCGCTTCATGTAAAATACTGGTACTGAGCTGTATCCGGTTAGACTGGAAGCCGACCCCAAGATAGTTTGGGAAAAGGCTAGGCAGATGATGATTTTTCAAGGTCTTATAAGGTTCGTATTATAAGGTTCTTGCTGATTACTCCACATATATTTTGATGGTAGAAAGTCAATGTTTTATATTATTATATTGCTTGTACAATTCTCCCTAGATAATACAATTTGTTTACCTATTATATGACTGACTCCCCACGAAACATTTACCAAATTTGTTCGTTCAATAGTGGTGGTGTTAAGGGGATCAATAAATATATTATGTTTGTCTTATAAATATTTTTAATTCCATTTATATTAATTTTTCCGGATTTATTTGAGAACAAGTCGACCGTGAGATTTTGGTTTGAGTCAAAAAAATAAGCTTAGCTATTGTTTTGTTATTCCAGACTTAATACGTTATTAAATATTTAAATTTTATAATTATGGATAAGAGCCCCGTAAATGTATGTGGGAGTACATAATAATTACATTTATTTTGTGTGGATTATATGTGTTAAAGATTTGTGGTTAGGATAGTGGAAAACATAACTTCCTCCTTTTTCAGAAGTCAGTTAAAACGACAGGAGAAGAGAGGACCCGCAGTGTCTCCCTCCTAGCCAGTCTACTCGCTATAGTCCTCATACACCTGCACCGGCGCTTGCGCAACCAAGGCCGCGGCTGTACGTGCTGAGGACGAACACGACTCATTACCAATCAGGCTCTTATATAAATCAACAGCTGACGACGACACAGTACACTGTACACACCTCCTTCAGGCGATCAGAATGATAAGCGAGCGTGGTGCGACATGGTTGTAAGTGTGCATGGCGAAATGCAATTATAACTTGAGAGGTTTAATATGTACTATCATAGGAGCCCCTATGATAGTACATATTAAACTCAGACGAAATAACATATCACCACACCTGTAACCCCCGCAGGGTTAAACAGAGGTGTACTTAATAGCACAGCCATATTTGCGGCACCCACAGCAATGACGACTGTCAAAGACCAGATCTACTAAAACCAGAGCGGCTGTTATTATTTAGCCACAAGCTCCTCGACTATCGTTAGTAGTAACACACTACAATTTACTACAAATTGGTCTGTAACTTGACTCGCATAGAAATCACCTCTAAGGCTGGTATCGCCCTGGCCTCCGCGTGTACGTTGAGGTACTTCTACGTACGTGGGTGTGCCTCGCGGCTTCTTGTCAGTTCCACTACCATCGATGTCACAGATTTTTGTTTTTTTTTGTTGATATGAGAGAAGGAAAGGCGAGGAGCGAGGAGCTCGTGGTTTAGCAATAACAGCTGCCCGGACCAATCTTCAAGTTAAGCCGTGCTTGCCTAAATTGGTCAGTAACTGGGTGACTAACCCTTGCAAAAGAACTTGTGAAAATGTGGGAACTTTGATCTCCAATATCTCCGTAACTAGAAGGTTCCCAGGTAAGGTCCAGAACAAAAGAATGATTGCAATGATGGTGAGAATAACTGCCTTATGGCTTCGTGGGGGATCGATTTTAAGGTAGTTAATGGCCCGAAAGTCTGACAAGCAGTCTTACCAAGGGGGAACGTATTACCTAGTTCTAACTGGGTTGTAAGACGATCTCAATAAAGTGGCCGGAAGCCGTAACTGGATAGCCATGACACAACAAAAATGGAGAGATTTGGAAGAGACCTACACTCAGCATTGGGTGGCCAAGGGTTGAAGAAGAAGAGGAAGAAGGAACTGTGTTGTGGAGGTCAGATAGGCAGTCGCTCCATGTAAAATACTGGTACTCAGCTGCATCCGGTTAGACTGGAAGCCGACCCCAACATAGTTGGGAAAAGGCTGGCAGGTGATGATTATAGATCGGAGTAGGTAGATTGAATTGGGGTCATTGATCCGAAACGTACGTGTTAATATGGACATTCCTCCGGAAATGGTCGATTTGATTGAAATTAAAGTGCAACAATTTATAAAAAGTTGTGGCCGTAAAAAGGCTAAAAATAAAAATAATTATTAATGCTTCGATCGGAATTCGATTGTTTTTATTATTCAACAGATAAATAATAAATTAATTTTGTTTTGATACATTCCTTTTAATTTTGTATTGAGTAGTAATAATATCACTACCAACATTAACAATATTTAATTGAATCCGGAAATACCGGAATTACTTTCCGGAAAAATGGCTTATCCATGTTATTCTTTCTGTGTGCATTTATGATACAAGTACCAAAAATCAATCTACCTACTCCGATCTATGGTGATGATAGATAACTGCCTTCTGTTTCCCGAAGCCTGCAAGGATAAACGATTTTCAAGGAAATATTAGCGACAGGAAACGTAGTTTTATTAGTATTTGATGTAAGTAACTAGCAATTTGGACAAACTACCGAATTTAAGTGGTTTAACCGGAAACCTACAACATGCCTGAGCACCGAGCTACTATGCTAATTACAAGGTTAGAAGCCAATAGTACGAAATATTTGTACAGTCAACTGTATGTCGAGGTGAAATACTTAACATTACAACACCTTTATGTCGTCGCAAGAAGGACGGTTTTCGTGGTTCGAATTACTTGTCAAATTCTAATTCTAATTATTCTATTTCACACTAGCTTATGCTTAGCATATGCTTAGCTTGCTTAGCTTAAACTCCATTGTTCAGCATCTGCCTAGCCATTCTGACCGCGACTGCCTATCTGACCTCCATAACCAAGTTTGTTCTGGGTATAACTGGTTGTCAAACTTTCGGGCCACTGACAAGTGTCAAAGATCTATAAATGACAGCTGGGACCAACGGTTTAACTTGCATTCCGAGGCACGGAGGAAACCCGGTATGTAATTAGCGGTCACCCATCCACAGACCAACCAAGGCAAGCGCGGCTTAACCTAGAGATCGATCCGAACGGCTTATTATTTAGCCACGAGATCCTCAGAAAAAACCGGCCAAGTGCGAGTCGGACTCGCGCACCGAGGCCCGAGGGTACTGTACAAAAATTATTAAAAATATTTTTATAAAATGATATAACAAAAAAATTACGGTTTTCGCAATTTTTCCTTTATCTGTGCTATAAGACGTTGCTTCGTACCAAATTTCAACATTCTGAGTTCACGGGAAGTACCCTGTAGGTTTTGATTCCCTTGCGAGTGTCGAAAATTTGCGGAAACTTGCGGCATAAACGGCTGTATCTTTTGATTGCGTTGGCTTAGAAGTTTGATTTGTTCACAGCTCGAAGGGACAGTAGACTTGAGTATTTGTTATAAATTTTAGCTTGATAACTCTACGCGTTTCTGAGAAAAAGGGTCTTTACAGACAGACGGACAGATGGACGGACAACAAAGTGATCCAATAAGGGTTCCGTTTTTTCCTTTCGAGGTACGGAACCCTAAAAAGAAGAAACTCCATGGTAACTCTTCTAAAAATAATACTATCTTGCGACTGACCGTGTGCCCGCACCTACACAAGTCAATGCATTACCTCTAGCTCCCATGTACGGCAATACTCTTTTAGTTATGTATAACAATCATGTATATTTTATGTTTATAACGCATAAATGTATTTTTACGACGCAATCACATTCAAATTACTAGTTATTGCAAATTGCAATTGTAGCGTTGGAGTAGATAGCAATCAGAGACCGAACTTTGTGAAATTGTGCTGAGTTTGGTAGGTAACAACACATAAATTAAGAAAATCATTTTATGTTAAGATGGAAACGCCCAGATATCCCGCGAATTTTTTTTTACTTTTTTTGCAATTTCCCGGTCAGTGTCGGGCAGTAAGTTCATTTTTAATTCCATTCAATAACCATTTCGTTGGGATCGTTTTGGAAGTCATTCAATGGTATTAAATGAACTTAATGGAGTTGTATTGATGATTTGAATGACTACAATTCTGTAAATACTCATTTTACGGTCGCGAATCATGTTTCGTTCAACATAAAAATACTGCAAAAAAATAAGAAAATTTAAATTTCGCGGGCAATTCTGGCGCTTTCCACCTTAAGGCACTTTCCTTTGTGTTACTTAGACCTGCGTCCCTGCAGTCGAAAAGTTTTAATGATTCATATTATGCTTTAATATCAACAGAGCCTAATTCTAAGAAGGTAAGTCTCTGTTGGCTATTCACTCTTATGCCTATAAAAGTATAAAACCATATAATTGAACAAATAAGGCACAACGAGGAAAATCCACAATGCCTTGTGTGAACCATCTTAATTATAATAGTTACGTTGTTTTATATACACGTGTGATATCCAACAGGGCAAAGGCCTTCTGTACATACAGGAACAGGCTTGAATTATAACACCGACATAAATCCACTGCTTCATATCTGAACATTTTGCTAACCATAGAAGTAAACCCGAGATAAAAATAGTCGAAAATTAAAAGTGAAAACCCCATAGAGTACTATATTATGATTTCGGCCCACTTAATTTCGAACTTGTTACAATTACATCAACCGCACATTAACTACATGCGACCCGGTTTCGCCTGGTAACCACGGGCCCCCGTAACGAGCATGTGCCTTATGATAATCATAGACTTTCTTAAAACACTTGTTATGTAATACATAAGTAAGTATGGCTCAATTTACGTAGATATCATATTATAACAATATTACTCAAACAAACACATTACATTCTACAAGTACATTGGAACACGTCAGAGTCGCCGGCGCAATCTGTTCGCTCCACCGTCGTCCAAAACTGTCGCCAGCGCTGAATCTCCTGTGTGTCGTACTCATAAGATGCCCAACGCCCTTCTAATAAATAATTTCTCGCGCGTTTGAGAAAGTGGATCACATTTAAACCAGATTACGACCGTGAGCCTTCTTTGTGAGAATGCATAGTCTGCACGTGGTCTATCCTACGTCGGGTCAGTACTGACGAGAGTTGCGTAAACCATATTAAGAGCGTCAAAATAAAGGCGTTCCCAAGTGTGCATGACCACCAGGGACCGAATGCCATGTTTGACATAACATAATGTTAAGACTTAACATCAAGCCTGTAATCCCAGAAGGGATAATCAGAGGTATACCAACGTAATAGTACACTCACATGTCGCCCGTTATGTTAAATTTACATGTTCTAGGGGGCGAGTCTATTTTATTGTATTTATTAGGGACAAATAAACAGTTACAACCAATGCCAGTTATGTCAATGTGGCGTTGAGGGTGGCCTATGTCCAGCAATGGACGTTTTTCGGCAGAAATGATGATGATGAAACAGTTACATATTGAAGTATAAAATAATGTGTCATTAGAAAAATAGGTAAACATATAGGTAACCCACACCATTGTCCACGAGTTAATAAATGAACAAATATGGAACGGAAATGTATTGAATTTGTTTTACTGCCATCAATCGGCCACAAATCCAGACTCTCGCGGAGTCTGGTACTGAGACATTCCGGATGGAAAACCCCTATGACAATTGGCCCGACCCGGGAATGTAACCCACAGGACCCAAAGCTCAGCAGTCGCGATTGCAACCACAAGACCAACGAAGGAGTCTATGCTATGTTTGATTTACCATTAAACGTTTAAACCTTATAATATCAGGGTTAACCATTTAAATATTGCTGATTACCCAGAATGAAAGAGACAAAGCACCAAGCGCGGTCTGACTCCGGCACTTTCTAGCATATTGTTATATGTACAAATAGTGAACCGCTTAGCTCTAAATCGAACTTTCTCGATAGTTCTTTTAGCTCACAATAAAATTCATCTATTCAGCTACAAAGTAACGACCTACCTCAAAAGTTTTTCAACGATCAGTTTCCCCAGAAAGCCGGTGCCTCCCGTGAGCAGCACCGCGGACCCCGCGAACAACTTCTGTATCTGCGAGTCTCCCAGCGGTTCAGCTTCGTCCACCATGTCCGCGAAGGTAATGTCTCCGCCTTGCTTCGCCTCGAACAGCTGGCTGTCCGTTAGTGCCTCTACTACCATGGCTGGAAGAGAAGAAAAAACAGGTTAAAAAAGCTCAAATTAAGTGCTATTGTAGGAATATTAAGAAGAGGCTGTAAAGTTCCTCAATACTCCATAGAAAAGGAGAATCCTCCGACCAGACGGGTGTATAGTCTTAAGTCGCGCGATGTAGGAATTCGAGGTTAATTCTTCAAGTGTGTCATTGATGGCGCTGAAGTACTTAATGTTTTATGGCACTGTACAACATTTAGAAGAGCCGCTTCACGATCAAATATTGCCACGTTAAATGGCAATGCTAAATCTTTGGCCCAAAGAAAGAGCCAGCCCTCTGGTCCCTCGAAGTGTACCTGTAGTACCTGGCACTATTCACACGTTCAGAACACAACTGCGACAGTATTTGATAGCAGCACAGCAGAAACTGGATATGGTCGCAATGAATGTATCAATCATATAAACGCTCAATAATTACAGACTGCACCGTGTACGTGTACGTATACGTACTGTACGTACTTATGCATAATACATGCGAATTATTCCTACCCTGCCCGTCCCACGGCCAATCCGCTCTCAACTCCTCGTCATAAGTCCACAGCCTGAATGAGATGCTTTGTAGATGTACTGTTTTAATTATTATTTTTTCCTGTACTTACCTAAAATATGTATTAATTCTGTCTTAAATATTTATTCTGTTTTGGTTTATCTCTGTATTTATTTATTGTTACCAGTATTACTTTCACAAAATAAAATACTTATAACTTACATTTACTCGATATCTATTTATTGTAACCATTTATTTATAGAATATGTTTGAAACTGTTTTCTGTTTGTTACCTACCCCCTCAAGGTTCATTGGAAGACCAGCGTCACACAGCATCACCTGTCTGGCATGAATGCTGAAATGGACCTTTTTGGCGCAGCCGTGAGGCACACAGCACACTATGTATATTCTCCTTTTTTTCTGTAACTTTTTTAATATTATTATTGTGTGTGTGCGTGACTGACGTCAAATAAACATTTTTTCTTTCTTTCTTCTTTCTTTCTTTCTAAGTGTCAACCAGTCGGCGAGAAATTTCCTTGAAAATTAGACTCTCATTTGGGCCCCACGACCCGAGCGACATTCTAATAGATATTTTAGTTTCCAGTTATTAGCTTAAACAAAAAGCAAAACAGCATAGCCTAGGTCAAAAACAATACCTAATTTTTGTTCTTCACAAAAACCGGTCTTACATGTCTGGTCCACAATGTCAACATTCAATTAGAGAATTACCAAAATACCGCCTTCCGACATTCATAACAAGTATTTTTATAACTGTAGGTCGTTTATATATAAATAGAAGTGTATTTATAGCCTACATAGTAATTATAATTTTATAATTAAGTAAGTTCCGGTGTGCTTTGATAACGGAGCTCATATTTTATGTTAAACTTGTCTGAACGCCTTCGGGCATTTGGTAAGTACACAGAGCAGAATTTCAAGCTTACATTTCGAGTATTACATGGCCTCACATTTAACAGACATCCCGTACGATGAAATATCTATTTAAACTGGTTATTATAATTGGACGACCTCTCAAGTACTCTAATAATGTTTATTTAAATATAACGGAAGTCGGAACTAGAAGGTTGCCATATACAGCAGGTCGATATTTATACATGCGGTGAAGTGTCACGCCGTGTTGTAGCTTACGCGAAATGACTTAAAACCTTATGGCCTGGGCATACCGATAGAATTAACTTGGCTAGCTACAAAAATCTGGCGCACAATATGGCCGCCGTTATCATTTAACATGATTCAAGATAAAAACAAAACAGGTCCTGCGTTCGATTTTGCCCGTGTTACTACTGGTAGTAAGAATGGTAGTAACATGGGCAAGTCACGAGTTATTAAGTCAGGCAAAGTATTATTGTGTTATTCCATCAGGAATTTCTCAGTAGTAGCTACGGAGTCGGGATTTGTACCCGGTTGTTGGTAATAGGCTCGCCCCTTATTATTTGGGAGTTAAACATAACCGGCTAAATGCCCAACCCTTCGGGGATTACGTAAATGTAATGTTAGTATAACAGAATGAATGTTTTGGCGTTTTCAGACAATCAAAAACGATAAAAAATAAAGGATAGAAACCAAAAATGCACTCTAACTAAGTTGCGGGACTAGCGGACGAAAGCTAAGAATTTTAATTTGTTTCGCTAGCTCCATCTAGGAGCGCGGTGACAGCCGCATTACGACACATGTGTGTTACCGCCCGTGAGCGGCATACGTGAACATATTATATGCTCCTGCATCACACAATGTAACTGTATAGAACACAGCTGCGGATTCTTGCTACAACTAACGGAATAAATACTAACTCGGAATACACGATGATGAGCATAAATTAAAAACAAGGATTACGTGTTTTGGGTTGCTGCCTGTTCCAAACCATGTTGGGGTCGGCTTCCAGTCTAGCCGGATGTATTTAACTTGGAGCGACTGCCTATCTGACCTCCACAACCCAGTTAGCACTGGGTAATACGATACCCCTTGGTAAAATTAGTGGTCGGACTTTCGGCACTTTTACCTGTAACGACTGTCATCATCATCACAACCGAAAGACGTCCACTGCTGGACATAGGCTTGCCCTAAGTGTCGCCACATTGCCCGGTCCCGTGCGACTCGCATCCAGCGGATCCCCGCAACGTTCACCAGGTCTTTGGTCAACGATTATCAAAGAACTAATAATAACAGCCGGGAGCAATGTCTTAACGTGCTTTCCGAGGCACGGAGGGAATTCGGTATGTAATGGGTGGTCACCCATCCACAGACTGACCTAGGCAAGCGTGGCTTAACCTTGAAGGTTGTGTGACTGTTCTGATTTAGCCACGAGTTCCGATAGACTGTCGCTGTCGCTCCATATAAAATACTGGTATTCGGTTGTATCCGGGTACATTGAGAGCTGATCCCAACATCGTTTGGAGAAGACAGATGATGGATGACAAAGCTTGAGTCTTCTAAATCGTCATCGTGTGTGAAGCATTGATAGCCTAGTGGTGACCGTCCGACTGCCAAGTCATAGGTCTCAAGTTCGAACCTAAGTGACGCACCTCTGGTTTCTCGGATTCATGTGCGTATTGTATAATTATCACCAGCTTCGGTGAAGGAAAACATCGTGAGGAAACCAGCATGCCTGAGAGATAATATTTCTCGACGGCATGTAAAGAAAAGTCAGAAGCCGATGGACGGCATAAAAACTCTGACACCAGGTTTGTCACAGTCACTAACCACATTATGAAGAAAGACAATCAGGTTTCTGAATGAACTAGTCTGGTCTCTGAAACTCTGGGTACGTTCCCCAGCTGCACAGAACTTAACACATACGTTAACGCAACTGTTAATAGGTGGTTACCAATAATAATTACTGTGAACTTAAAAGTAACGGCCGCACCGGTGTGACAGATTTCGTAGCTACTGCCTGCCTCTCTAATTGACCAGTGACACAATATCTAGTTTCTAGAAAAGGACAACCAGGAACTATCGATCTCTGACACCGTTATCATGATTGATTATTTTGGTCATTTTGCTAATCTAAGTGAGAGGCTTCATTGTGGCTTTCGTGGGCTTTGCGAGGGCGAAATATGAACGAGTCATAGGTGTGAAGCAGGTATGAATTTTCGAAAATGTCCTCTTCATTTTTTTTGGATCAGTTAGTGCATTTATGACTTTTTAAATGCTTTTAATTAACTCGAGGCTAAGTAATGGCTGAATGACATGATATCAAGGCCCGATTGTCTACAATTTGCCTACAGCGTATCTTAACATATTTCGGTCACATAATGCAAAGGGGAGATAGCAGCCTTGAAAAGCTGGTCATTGCTGGCAATACCGAAGGCAAGAAAGCACGAGGCCGGTCGCCAACACGATGGTCCGACCAAGTAAAAGAGGCTATGTCCTTAATCAAATTTCAGCAGGTGGTGATGGCAACTTTGGACCGGAGTCGATGGAGGCAGATCGTCCATTCAAAGGGGTCTAATGACCACGATCCTCAGTAATGAGGGACCGATTGAAGAAGAAGAAGAGAAGTAATGGCAGCTCCTCGGGACGATCTTTAGCTTTTAACTTGCGCTTGCCTAGGTTGGTCCGTGGATGGGTCCACACATACAGCCCATTACATCCCGAGTTTCCTACTCCGTGCCCAGTAGGTCGCGATTATTATTTGTAGATCTTTGACAGTCGTTATACCTGTAACGACTGACTACCCATTCAGTAGTCCGAAATTCCGACAACCAGTCTTACCAAGGGGTATCGTATTACCCAGTACTAACGTACTTAATTCAATATTAATTAAAGAAGTCAGTGAGTATGCTTTTGCCTTGTTTAAACTAAAGAAAGTAGTCAATCAAGCAGCGGCAGTCACTGCATACTATGGATATGTCGATTTTATACTACGCTACGGAGTCATGTTTTGGGGTAACTCCTGCAATAAGGACATGGTGTTCAAGTCGCGAAAAGATGCATTAGAGAGCTATTACTGGTATATAGAAAACTGATAGCTGCAAACCTTATTTTGTATTGTTCAAAATAATGACTTTACCTTGCTTGTACATATTTCAGACTGCTTTATTTGTTAAAAAGAACATGCAGCTATTCAGAAAAGCATCTGAACATCGCTACAAAATGATTAGACAGGATTATAGACATGAATTAATGCGTTCGACCATCAAAGACCGCTTTAATGCACAAAAGCATACTTTGCATGGCCCCAAAAATATTTAATAAATTACCGAGTGGAATTAAGGACTTAAATGATATTCAATTTAAAAACAAATTAAGATATCTATTATTGGAAAAATGTTATTACACTCTTGACGAATTCCTTAATGATAAATTGTAATTTATTTGACATTGACATTTATTTAATTTTGACATTGTAATTATCTTTAATTCCGTTCATTATTTAAATGTACCTATTTCATTTGTTAATATTTTGCTTATATTTTCTATCTTATCTTGTGTTTTGTTGTAATTATTTTATAATACATATTCTTTTTTATAATAATTACTAATTATGTGAAAGCCTGTACACCTTTAAGGTAGATTTTTGAGGAACTTATTATTTATTATTATGATCTCACGTAAAATGTACTAAAAATCACACCAATAAATGAATTGAATTAACTGGGTTGTGGAAGTCAGATAGGCAGTCGCTCCATTTAAAATACTGGTGTTCAACTGCATCCGGTTAGACTGGAAGCTGACCCCAATATAGTTGGGAAAGGCAGGCAGGTGATGACCACGCATAACGTTTTACAAAACTAGCCGATTTAAATGATTCTTTTTTGTTTGAACTAACTCAATATTGACAATCTAACAAACGCACATTATCTGTCTGTGAACTCTGCCAGACCTCACACTATTAAGACAAGTGCAAAGTAAATAACATGTCGGTGTCAGTTTTAACATAGAGCGTGTGTTTGTTTGTACGTAAGAGGTGTTGTCAGACTGAGTCTGATCTTCATACTGACTTGGTACAATAAGCTGCGCCGGCTGTCAATATGGCGCTCCGGGGCTTACAAAGTGACTGTTCGACAGGTATACGTCACAGGGCCAGTCTACATAAGTCAAAACCCAAAAAAAATAAAAATAAAAATTAAAACAAACCCCGCCACAAAAAACCTCTAAAAAGCCAAAAATAAATTAATCCAAGCATCGTAGCGTCGGGAGACCGCTAAGAAGACCGCTTAGTACAAGCACAGAACAAAGCGGTCTCCCGAGGTTTTTTGTGGCGGGGTTTTTTTTAATATTTAATTTAATTTTTTCGTGCTTTTTAAACTTATATTATTTTTTCTTAGCCTTGACTGTCCTACTCATGGGCATAGGCATAGGCCTGCCCCCTTTCCTTCCAATTTTCTCGATGATGCGTCTCTTCTCGCTAATTAACGAAACCAAGGAAAGATATAAATTAAAAAAAAAAAAAAACATTTTGGGGGGAGGGGGGTTGTACCCCCCCCCCCCCCTCAGCAATGCCCATGGTGACAAGCGACAACATTTCAAATAGACTACCTGTGAAAGTTGTTTACATCCCTTCATCAACAGAAAAGAGGTGATGATCTTCAAACGGCTAAGCAGATTTTCTCGAAACATAGCTAAGAACACTCTCGATTAAAATACCTTTCAAACGACACCACTTTTGTCAAAATCGGTCCATCCGTTTAGGAGCTACGATGCCACAGACAGACACACAGATACACAGATACACAGATACACAGATACACAGATACGTCAAACTTATAACACCCCTCTTTTTTGGTCGGGGGTTAAAAAAGAGGGAACTGAAAGGGGTATAACGTCGTTAAAGTCTAAACACCAGCCACGTAAGTAAAATTTTTGGCAGGTTTGACATTTGATGCCGTTTGTTAGAGAATCGGAAGACACGTTGTTTTAGTCAATCAGAAACAAGCAATCTGATTTGAAGTGAACACAACTTCAAAAATGCCAAATTCAAATTCATTTAATCATTTTGTGATCATAAGGTAAAAAAATAAAGAGATGTTATAAATAAATGTTAGTCCATACTATGTCCCGCCAGAAGACATACAAAATAGTAGTAAGTAATCGAAATATCAATTAACGAACTAAAAATCAAAATAAAATTAAAAGGTAAGTAAATGTCACAGTTAATTCCAAACATTAAAAGTCTAATAATAATATATCAATAAATTAAGACGGCACATTACCTAAGAATAATTACGCAATTTCCTATAAAGTTGCTATTTTTGTCTTACGTTGTGTTAGACATGCGAAACATAGCTATCCTTCTATTTCGGAAATACTATTATACATACAAGGTGTTGTTTTGCAAACTCGTCAAATTCAAGGAGGTAACAATGCTAATGATTCTCGACCCGAATCAATAATAAAATGGGTAGGTTTTTTTTTTCTTTTCTTATTTACGGAAATCGGTAAGAGTGAAACATCCGTGTTTTAAATAAGACCCGTTTTAATCTCGGCCTATAACCGCGCTTCCACATATAAAAATAATCTCAAACGTTTATTCGATAATTTCTTATTCCCTAAACCACGTTAAGGGGGTTATTCTGAAATACTGGCAAACCTAAACAACCAAAAAAATCAACCTTTATTAATAATTAACTAGGTACCGTAACTTTAATTGATTATTTATGTATTTTGTGACACCTTCCTGAATTTTGACGAGGATGCAAAACAACACCTTGTATTTATTAACATTATAACATCAAGTTTGGTAGTCTGCATAGTGCAGCATTATCACGCTGTTTTCGGCTGAATAAAAACTATTCTGTTCGTGTAAGTCGACCTCATTTCTAATCAATTTACTTTTTCTTACTTCGGTTCAAATTTAAAAATTTTCTTACGTGACATCCCATGGAATCGTCATATTTTTAAATTTGAACCGAAGTAAGAAAAAGTAAATTGATTAGAAATGAGGTCGACTTACACGAACAGAATAGTTTTTATTCAGCCGAAAACAGCGTGATAATGCTGCAACCATTATTTAATTCTTTTTTTCGATCCTTTTAAATTTTATATGAAAAATTGTATTAGGTTTTTTTTTTATAACAGCAAAATTATACGTTTTAACATGTAGCAGTGACGACTTTTATTTTTATTTTCGCTACAATAGGTAGGTTGTTGGTGAGTACCTTGTTTAATGAATCCTCAAACAGACAGTTATTAGATCATCCATTGCCAAAGAGCATACAACAATCGAGATGGGCAGACGACACAGTTGCCATGGATGCGGCTGGCGCTGGACCGTGGAGATTGGCACAAGACATAAGAGGCCTGTACCAGCAGAGGGTGCATTCAGGGTGTGGGTGATGATGCTGATACAAAAATCCACCCCGGATTACAGGCATGTACATCATTTTATTTTTAAGCTATTGCATAGCTTTTATCGCGGGCTTTGAGCGCGGCGACCGATTCAAGAAATTCGGTAACGAGAAAAGCCTAACACACCGAATTTGAAAGATTGGTGAAAAAAAATTCATGGCAAAAAATTTGTTTTCTTATCGGTCACCACGCTCAAAAAGTGTAACATGAATTAATATCAAAGAAAAAAAAAATCTTTTGCTTATGTTGATAAAAAATGCTATGCAATAGCTTTACCGCGGCAGTCCCTGAGTGCCACACGTTTTTTTTTCTTTCTTTCTTTTTGAAACGTTACCGCTCTCTATAAATGACTTCTGTATCGTAACAACAAACGTAACAGCAAACATTACTCCAATTTCGACGACGCGCCGATAGATCCTTGTAAAACTAAACTTCTCCCGCTGAGCTAGTTTATAAGTAAACTTAAAGGCCTAACCCATTGAACTTGTAATGCAAGGTCACACATCTGCCCACGACTTGACCGTAATAACACCATTTACGTCAATAAGGCCAGGTCTTAAGGCCATGCACACCATAGTATATAGTTGTGCAAAGATGGTACTCATGTCAATATTATGAATAGGATTACAATTTAAAGAAGGCAAGGTTGGCGCAGTGGCTATGCGATCGTATGCTGCGCTGCTTGTCGCGGGTTCGATCCCCGCATGGAACAAATATTTGTAAGGCCTACAGCTAGTTGTTCCGGGTCTGGCTGTGTGTGTATGTGAGTTTAAGTGTTTGTAAACGTACCCACGATACATGGGAAATTCCTAGTGTGGGGCAGTAATTATAAAAACAAAATGTCTATCCGACTTCCATAACCCAGTAACTGGGTAATACGAAACCCTTTGGTAAGACTGGACGTCAGACTTTTGGCTTCTGACTACTTGTAACGATTGTCAAAGATCGACAAATGACAGCCGGGACCAACGGCTATCATGTACGGACCTCGGCAAGCACGGTTTAACTTTGAAGATCGACCCGTGCGGCCGTTATAATTTAGCCACGAAGCTCCTCATACAATATATATCTTACTTCTGATATATACTTCATAACATAACGCCTACAATCCTCGAGGGTTAGGCAGTGGTATGCGAGATAGTTTACCTACATTTCGCCAGTTATGTCCTAAGTCCCATGTGATAGAAACGAGCCTATTGCCATCAACCGAACACAAATCCAGACTCCGTGGCTGCTACTGACAAATTCCTGATAGAAAACCGCATTAACACTTTGCCCGACGTGGGGCTCGAAGCCAGGCCCTCATGGTCAGCAGTCGCGCCTGCGTCCACTGGACCAACGAGACACATCTGCTAACTCTTTAGGAACTACAACCGTAATGATATGTCGCATTATAGATATGATTGCGAATTCAGTCGGACCCCGCCTACCTGCCTAGCACGCAAAACAACAAGTTTACCATTTCCCAACAGATTTACATAAACCTGCAGTTTGTATACCTGCGTACAAATATATATTTAGCTTATTAAACAGACGAGTTCGTGGCTAAATAATTACAGCTCGTCGTGTTGATAGGCCATGCTGTGCTCGCATACGGTGGCCCGTGGAGGAGGGACCACCCGTCTTCGTCTTAGCGTATCGATGACAATTTAAATGGAGTCAAAATCAAAATATTTTTATTTTACACTATCTGACCCGGCGAACTTCGTACCGCCTTCCACGTTTCCGAACAAATGATGCTCGAATTTAATTAAGTAACCACGTTTCCGAACAAACAATGCTCTTTCAATATAATCTATGGCTGTGAATGACATTGTCATTCGTTACGCGCTTTTCTTTAAATATGCAAAATTAAATGTATATTTTTCAATATTTCTGAGAGATTTTCTTAATATTTTTTTCCGTAAGAACCTTCTCCTAATAATAACAAATACAACAAAAAAAGAATTAGTGAAATCGGTCCAGCCATTCACGCGTGATGCCGTGACCAAGGAAAACGGGTTTCATTTTTATATATATAGATAGATAGAAGAAGAAGATAGGCCTACAGGGGCACTTATAAAACGTCGACAAAAAGGTGCTCGGTTCGGGTTAGTCGTTCCTATGGAGAAGAACCGGCAAGAAACTCCATGGTTACTCTTCTAAAATCATTTGGTTTTACAATATTTCTGTTACAACGTTAGTACTAAAGTATGGGAGGACATCGTAGGCCTGACAATAAGTCGTTGCTTACTACAAAACGCAGAACGAAATAAAAACTTAACAAGGATCTAGGAATCTATAAGGCCTACAATGTCCACACATTTACAAACAATCGGTAAATAAGAAAAAGAGTCAATACAACAACAAACGAGTCGGCCCATAATTTGGCGACGATTTTGGCACTTTCAGTAGCGTCCATCAGCTCCTGTGATGTGCAAGCAGCAGGAGAGGAAGCACACGATATCAAGTGTCCCATCGTTTGTGGGTCAACACCACATTTACACTCCAGGCCAGAGTCATTCATGAATCTCCACCTGAACAGGTTTCCCTCGCTTCGGCCAACCTGTGTCCGGAGCCTATTCACAGACTTCCAGGTCAGCCATGGCAACTCGTGTCCAGGTGGAAGATTTTCTGCAGGTGGCACAAATGGGTCGGGTAGGGAAACACTTTCTCGCCACAGCTTGAGTCTTTCTGTAAAGTGTCTGCCATTGAGTGGAAACACACCCGTTATATACCGAGTTTCCTCCGTGTCTCGGAAAGCACGTCAAGCCGTTGGTCCCGGCTGTCATTTCTTAATCTTTGACAGTCGTTGCAGGTAGTCAGTGGCCCGAAAGTTTGACAACCAAAGGGATATCGCACTAGTATTACCCAGTACTAACTGGGTTGTGGAAGTCAATTAGGCAGTCGTTCCATGTAAATTACTGATTCTCAGCTGCACCCGGTTAGACTAAAAGCCGACCCCAACATAGTCGGGAAAAGGCAGACAGATGATGATGGTCGGATTAAACAGTTTTTGTCCGACTTCAAAAAACGAGGAGATTATGATTTAATTCTTTTGGAAATCACGTGTAGCGGTTGATTTATCAAAAACACGTAAAAATATAATTATCATATTAATTCAATTTGCCAATCTATACTAATATTATAAAGAGGTAAAGTTAGTAGGTTTGTATGTTGGCGGTAATCTTGGAAACTTCTGATCCGATTCCGAAAATTCTTTCAGTAACGGGAAGCTACATTATCCGCGATTGTCGTAGGTTACATTTAAAACGTTCCCGTGGATTAATTTTCGTACAAAACGGGAGCGTTGATACCAGTATAGCTTGACTTGCCTTTATTTAGACTTCCCGTACAATAAGAGACCAGCTTATACAGGTTTGTATAGTCTGTTTGGTCGTCGTGACTCCAACCAACTTATCTATGCACGCGGGAAAACACGGTACTAAAATAAATGTACCAAGTTTGACATATCGATGCAAATTTTCTTGACAAGCAGCGCCATCGTGAACTGCACCCTTAAAGTGGTTATAGTATACACTAATACGGAGTGTTAGGAACCCCGATAAGAAAACGCTCACCTCGTTTTCGGTCCATCATTCTGACTACAAAAGTGCAATACCTAACCTCCATGGCCAAAATGTATGGAACTGCTGATCTTTTTAGGGTTCCGTACCCAAAGGGCCAAATGGGACCCTATTACTAAGACTTCGCTGTCCGTCCGTCCGTCTGTCGCCAGACTGTATCTCATGAACCGTGATAGTTAGCCAGTTGAAATTTCTACAGATTATGTATTTCTGTTGCCGCTATAACTACAAATACTAAAAACAAAATAAAATTAATATTTAAGGGTGCTCCCTTGCAAAAAAGTGATATTTTTGCATTTTTATAAATAATGGTACGGAACCCTTCGCGCGCGAGTCCGACTCGCACCTGACCAGTTTTTGAAAACTACCGATGAAAAATTTATATGTGGGAGTGGTTCAAAATGATGTACCGAGTGAGTACGTGGCAAACGGTATCCCTTCGCGTTGGTGTCCCTTACTCCTCGTTTTTAAAACGTTCCTGTGGGTTAATGTCCGCACATATCGGGAGCAAAGCCAAAGCATAAGCTAGTAATAAAATAAAAGGTACACGAGGCGGCACATTAAGGTACTTATACATATTCAGTATAACCTGACCTCGCTTTGTACGAGCTCCCCTACAGTGCGAGATCAGCGTATACTGGTTGTTCATAGCTTGTATTGGTCGTCGTGCGTACTAACATGGAATGTTTTCTGTCAAATGTTAGCTCATGCCTTACAATGAGCACAGCTTGCGTCAATCAGTTTAAACAAAACGATATCAAACATTTACTTATGCTAACTTAACGTGTTTACTTGTTCAAGTCCAAACTAAAATAATTATTTAAATTGTTTGTTAAATAAAAGCTTTTTAATATAGTTCCGGTAGTGGGTACACATGGGGACACATCAAGCCATCATTGCCAGTATAACTTGCACCTCGCTTTGTGTAGATTGCCAATACAATGAGAGATTCGCATGAACTGGTTTCGTATAGTTCGTTGGTCATCGTGCGTAGTACCAATTATATTTCTTAAATTTTGTTCGGCAATCTCGAACGCGTGGTAGAGCCGCCAGAGGGCGCTGTCTACACATAGCATCACGCTTGTAATCCCCGAAGTGTTAGGCAGAGGTGTACCTAACCTACCTAATAGCAAACCCACATTTCGACAATTCTGTTACAAACACACACACACATTGTTTCACATTAAAAACATTTAAAAACATAAAAATGTATTATAATAATTACAGCCAATCATCATCATCATCATCATTTCAGCCCAAAAGACGTCCACTGCTGGACATAGGCCTCCCCCAAGTGTCGCCACATTTTGGGGGTTGTTGCCATAATCGCCACGCTTGGCAGGGGGGTTGGCGATCGCAGTACGGTTGTTACAAAAGCACAGAGAACGCTGCTGCCCATTCTCTGGCAAGTCCCTTAGTCGTCTCTTACGACACCCACGGGAAGATATGGGATGGTGCTATTATATAATAAAAAAAAGTAATTTCCCAGAAATAATGAATATGTAGTAGATACTTACCTAGTTTGACGTACAAAATGTCGGCTGTGTGAGGCCCTTTACATTCATTAACATTAAACATGCTTCGGACACAATCATAATAATTATATTCGCGCGACTGAATTAATTAACTCCTACATAATTGTCATTCCGATAAATGTATCGGAATGACAATTATAGAGGGTTATAACCAGAGGTCGGCATTAGGTAGACTTATTTTGGTACTTGCATCGAAATGTTGATATTAATATGGATCTTCCCTTGCGTGTGCGCATTGGAATTTTGCAACTTCGGACATCCGATGTCGGATGGTTTAAATTACGTAAAAGTAAATAACTTTTTAATTTAACAAATCACGGGATTTTTCTGCTCTAAAAAATTGATCTCGGGATTTGAGGCATATCCGACATCTGGTAATAACCAATACCCGGTTTATAGAAATAATTAAGGCCTAAAGTTACAGCTGGATGGAGCTCTTGGCTAAATAATAACAGCCGCACCGTACCTTCAGGTTAAACTGCGCTTGCCAAGGTCGGTCCGTGGATGGATGACAATCCATTGCCAGTCGAGTTTCCTTCGTACCCAGAGAGCACGCTAAGCCGTTCGTCCCGGCTCTAATGATTATGTAGATATTCGACAGTCGTTGCAGGTAGACAGTAGCCCGAAAGTCTGACAACCAGTCTTACCAAGTGGTATCGTATTACACAGTACAAATTGGGTTGTGGAGGTCAGATAGGTAGTCGCTCCATGTAAACTACTGGTAGTCAACTACATCCGGTTAGACTGGAAGACGACCTCAACGTAATTGATGTAAGGTACTGCGTAAGTATCGGATCAAGAGTTCCTGTTGGCACACACTGGCTACGGAACCCTAAAAATTATTCAAAGCGTCCGTGTTTCCTATTATTTAATTTGCATAGAACGATTTTTATAATTATTGTCTATGCTAGTCACGTTTAGCAATATTATTAAAAAAATAATGATGATGAAAAGTAATGATGATCGGATTAAGTGGTTCTGTTGTTGTTTATTTATAAAAGATTACGCTTTTTCGAACATGTATTTTAAATAAATAGTTATTATAGAATCCGATATGCTATATGACATAAGCTCCAATAATACGAAAACCAGAAAAAGTGCAATTATTGAAACTATTATAAAAACAAAAGGGCAACACATTGATTGCTTTTTGATAAAATTTTCAACGGAATTTAAACTTTTTTGTTTGGCAACACGTGAATGAACACGTCACGTGAATATTTGCCAACGTGACAGATCACGGTTGTACCTATACCGATCAACACCACCGTGTAATCTTTAGGGGACTACCCAAGATTTATATATATATGGGAGTATCCTTGGTCTATTAGTAGGTACATACCCACATGTGGCCAGTTATTTCAAGTCTCACCTATTAGGAGCGACACGAGCCAGGCGAGGCGAGCCTATTGCCAACAACCAGACGAATTCAATGCTCTTTACTGAGAATTACCTTCATGGACATCATTGACTTTCAAGACCGACTGATTCAGTATATTCAGGCAATGTCGTGAAGTGAATCTTACTACTATTAATAAATGCGAAAGTTTGTGAAAAAGGGTGAAACGAATTTGGATGAAACTTGACGGACAGACTGATTATAGCCTTGACTAACACATAGGCTATCCCGATACTACGTTCGCTACAATTACGGGACACCACATCATCATCTTCCTGCCGCTTCCCAAACTTTCTTGGGGTCGGCTTCCAGTCTAACCGGATGCAGCTGAGTACCAGTATTTTACATGAAGTGACTGCTTATCTGACCTCCACAACCCAGTAACTGGATAATACGATATCCCTTGGTAAGACTGGATGTCAGACTTCCGGCTTCTGATTACTCGTAACGACTGTCAAAGATCTACAAATGACAGCCGTGACCAACGGCTTAACTTGCTTTCCGAGGCACAGAGGATATTTGGTATGTAATTATGGTCACCCATCAACGGAAAAACCTCGGCAAGCACAGCTTAACCTTAAAGATCGACCCGTGCGGCTGTTATTATTTAGCCACGAGCTCCTTACCGGACACCACATAAATATTTCACAAAAACACATTAATTTTCAATTAGCTCATGCTCGTGTTGATCGATAAATGTCCCACGGCATTGTACAACCGGTGCAATTCCAGATTTTTATCTATCTCCGTGAAAAATTTCACCCAGATCCATGCAGTAGTTTTTGCGTGAAAGAGCACCATCCATACTTACATTCTCACAAAATATTAGCAGGATGTTGCAATAACACTTGAGTAGCTACAGGAAAATAATCCACCTACGGGACTATTACTAACTTACTAGTAACAAATATGTTCCGAGCGGTGATATTAACTCGAAGTAATTAATGATTCACTAACAATAGAAGATACCTATCATCAATAAGAACATCGACGGTCTGGCGCACCTTGTAGGGCGCAGTCATTAGGGACCTAGAACAATATACTCATTACAAAGGCTTATAACTAAATTGAGTTCTCTCGTAACAAACCTTAGTCTGCCAGAGAGAGACAAAAAATAGCAACTTCAACAAGAAGTATTTTTAGAAGCTGACTGTACTGTACAAAAAACAGTTGAAGTTAATAAAACTCAAAAGCAAAGCATTTATTTCAATTAGACCATTACAGGCACTTTTGGAAGTAAAAAAACAGAACAAAAAGCAAAGCTAAAGTTCCAGACACAAGAAATAATAACTTGTGAAAGTACTGTAGTTGCCCATTCCAAAGCGTAGATCTCTATGGAGAAGAATGGGCAAGAAACTCCATGGACACTGTTTTAAATCAAACTATTGTTTACAATCATGTTATGGGTTACGAAACCGGACTCAAAGTATGAAGATTAAATTACTTACGAAATGGCACTGTTTTTCACTTGTTTCGCTCGTCTTTTGTCTAATTGTCCAAATGGGAAAGTTACCAGACGGGACGTTACCCCTAAATCGATAATGTGTAGTACCCAGGGTTATAATTTCCAGAACAACATGATCTCTCTTTGTATGAGCTTTCCGTACGAGGAGAGATCCGCATAAACAACATAATCTTGCACAGCTTGATTGGTCGCGCCGTACGTACCATATATATTTTTCCGAAGAAGCTAGGGGTTGACCACACACACACTAGGACAGCAGCAGCACCAACGTGGCAGGCCCACGAGGAGTGTGAAGGACGATCCATGGGTAGGGACCGGGGACTAAGCAGCGATAGTCTTGGTGTGGCTGTCAGACTGCCAAGTCATAGGTCTCGTGTTCGAAACCGCGACGCGCACCTCTGATTTTTCGGATTCATGTGCGTATTGTATAATTATCATTTCGTTCAGTAAAGAGTTATTTCTCGGCGATATGTTAAGCCAGGTCTGAGCTCCATGGGCGGCATAAAAAGTCTGGCACCAAGTTAGGCACACGAAACAACAAAATAAGTATAAAGGGACTGAAAAGGTTACAGCTATAGGTGGTGGTAATCGGGATATTGTTTAGGTTTACATTAAAGATAGAGTAAAGACTAATCTAATCAGTCTAAATATTACACCCGCGGTTCTGACGTACGTAAATATCCGGTTCACGCACTAAATTCATTTTTGTACAAAAAACATATGCAAGACAGTAACAGAGTTAGCCTGCGCTCGGTGTTTTGTCTGTTACATTCAAACATTCAGCAATATCTAAATGGTTAACCCGTATAATATAAGGGTTAACCCGTATATTCTGTTGTATACAGCATTGAATTGAATGATTGATAGTTTTCTTTAATAATGTTTTAAATTATTCTTTTAAATTGTTTTAAATTTTATATTATTCCTTGCATGTTTAGGTTCTAATGGCAATAACGTAAAAATATGTTATGTTAAACCGTTTTTTTTTTGTGCATGTGGTGTTAACCTGTAATTAATTGTTGAACTTGTAAATGTTACTCTAGTCATTAAGTCGGAAATGTACATCGTGTAAACAATTGTTGGTTAACCTAAATAAATAAATAATGGTTATTCAAACATATTTTATGGGTAATAACTCTATGTAACATATTAAGTACTTAAATGGGTAAGGTCTAACCGGTTAAACTTTTAATCGGTCCCTGTAGTTCACCGATCAAGTACTATGCTGGGTGTATGTATTTTACGAGTAAGTTAATCTGAATAATTAATGGTTTTCATCTCTACATCCACCACCTTACAGCACACACCGCGACGACGGTCCAAGGCCATCTTCGATAGTTGAGATATTCTATTTGTCCGGTATACATTAAATACGACAAACAGTCAATACAACAGGCCAGTTTGTTGAATAAATATAAATAATTATTGACGTGATTTGGGTTTATTTAATAATTATTGTCGCCCTTGGTAACTACATAATTTCGTTTGGCGGTTCGCGTCGTGATACCTCCGTGCCTCCAACACCCGACTTGGCTAACTAATCATGTACTTACTATTTGGTTTTCTAATAGAAAATATCGCAATTTTTGAGTTGGTCCGTTGATGGGTGATCAACTTTTACATAGAGAGTTTCCTCCGTGCCTCGGAAAGCAATTAAGTCGTAGGTCCCGGCTGTCATTTGTGTATCTTTGACAGTCGTTACAGGTAGTGGGATCGTAAGTCTGACTACAGCTAATCTAATAGAAATCTAATCTATCGTATTTTTTTATTTTTTCGTATTGTCCAGTACTAATTGGGTTGTGGAATGTGGAGGTCCAATTGGCAGTCACTCCATGTAAAATACTGGTATTCAGCTGGATCCATATCCATAAAATAGTTACAAAAAGCAGGCAGATGAGGACGATGAATCGCAAATTTCTCAGTAGCAGATCTCCATCCGGAATCACTCATTAGTATTTTCTTCGTAGTCTGGATTCGTGCTCAGTTGATGATAATAGGCCTCGGCAAGCCCTAGTACGTGGAACTCTTAACTCTTCCGTTGGTGTCGTGGGCAATTCTGGTCATTCTCAAAGATTGCCATCGATACGCTAGAACCCGACTCGACCGGGGAATGATCAGGCGCAAGACCAACGGCTTAACGTGCTTTCCGAGGCACGGGGGTATTATACCGCCAACTTCAAAACTTCGGGCTGGTAGGGAGACATTCAACAACCTGGGAATCGAATTCGGGGACCTCATGCTTGTATCCTCAAGACCAACGAGGCAGTTCGATCATAACTACTTACGAGTGTTTTCGATCAACTTATTACGTAAATAATGACTTTGACCGCAACCGCATTTTTCTATTACTCTTTAGCCTTAGTTTTAGTAGGCATAATGTAATAAAAACTTCCTGCCAAAGTGTTTGTCCCCGATATTTGGTCAATAAATAAACCGAGTTTATATTAAGTAAACACCATAATACAAATTAAAAGCTAGGTCAGGTTATCCCTCAGTACAATAAGCGATCAATAATTAGCCTGTAATGTTCCCACTGCTGGGAAACCGGCTTCTTCTTCCAAACCTCTCTATCTTCTTTTTCTTCGGTTTCTCATTCATACAAATAAATAACATTGAAGTTCCTGTTTGCTTTTAACAGCAGCTATTTTCCAGTAAAAGTCCAGTCAAAAGTGGTCCAGTCGTTTCGGAGATTAGCCGGAGCAAATAGAATGACAGACCAAAAAAAAATTTTACTGTACCGTATAAAACTTTCAAATGCATTCATTAAAAAACTGTTACTTTGAAACTACAAATACGACACTTGTAATTGAATTAATTTGTATTAAATATTGTATTTATTGTAAATATTGTTAAAAAGTTATTAAAATGAAAGAAAAGCTCATTCCTGGTCTGTGTATTGTCAAAATTGGTTTGTTACCTAAATAATCATAATCATAGTTTAATATCAAAAACAAAAATAAGAAATTAAATTCTTTTAATAATAATGTAAACGAACTAACTAACTATAAACTAACTTAAAAACAATGGTTCCTGGTTAATTAAATTGTTGTAAACGAACATTTTGTAGACTTTGGATAATTCACTGCTATACATAATTATAAATGCATATAAATTAGAGCTTTTAATTGAACGCTAATTTATTTATTTCGGAAGGCCTGGAAAGGTTAAAAAGGTCTGAATAACTGCATAACGAATGCATAATGAATGAACTAGGAATTTAAAACCTAGTTCCGGTCTGCATTTAATTAACACTTGAAGACATCTAAGTGGATTTTCAAGTGTCAACGTTCGACGCTAAGCTCCGGGTTAAAAATTCAACACCTCTCACATATTTAGGCATTAAGTTAGTATTTTTGAAAACAGGCATCAGTCAGAGCAGTGGCTTTTATTTTAAACGGTGAATTTGAATGAAATTTGTTCGTAATGAAGATATGATTAATGTGTACGTAAATGTTAACAATGCATAATTTTTTCACTTAACATTTTCACTTTTCTAATGTATGCATTGATGAATGAAAATAACAAGTTGGTAGCTAAATAAGGTAGAGTAGAGCAAGACAAGGTTAAATTTACCATGATAAGGTTAACCCGTATGATGATTAACCCGTATAATGGTTAATCAAACATATGGGTTAGAAGTCTACCCGGTTACCTTTTAATCTGGTCAATAGGCCCCTGGATAAATTAACTTTAATCAAGACACGACAAACCAAGAAAAATATTTTTGGGTCAATGGCCGTAAGTACTGAAGTTCACTTGATGACATACAGTTTTCTTTTTTACATAAAATACTAGAAATTTAAAGCCCAATTTTTACGGTCCTTTACTGGCAGAGAGCTGATATTATAAGGAGTAACGTAGGCTACTTTTATTTTAGAAAAAGTTTTAGGGTTCCGTGTAAAACAAACCCCTGATAGTTAACAAAATCCGATTCAAATAGGAAAGTAATATTTTGTCATGCATTAAATAGTCCTCACTATTTAATGCATGCTAATTTTTGCGCTCACATTCAATAGAATTTAAATTGGAAATTAATGAATTAGATCGTTTGTTCCAAAAATTTAATACGAAAGAAAAAACGTTTAAAATTGCAAATTAATTGATGTAAATTGATGGTCTTGACAGTAACAGGTCACATAAATTTATTGTTTGATTCTCGCAAATACGAAAGAGTTTTTGCCAATTTTGAAGCTGCTTTACATACCCATACGTACCTCATACACGAGTAAGCGGTGAAAATGTAACATAAGTAAACACGAGTGATTTGAAAATCTTTTACTACTATAATAAGTTCGAAAATTTGTAAGAATGAATGGATGATTGTTACTCTTTCATACAAATAGTCAATAGCCTAGATTTAACACATTTAAGACACTATTTTTCCCGGTACAATTATTTCGAATTCGACTCTCGTTTCGATTTTTTGTCTGTTTGTTCCGGCTAAACTCCGAAACTCTGAACCGATTCTGACGGATCTTCTTTACTGGTAGATAGCTGATGTAATAAGGAGTAGCTAGGCTACTTTTGTTTTAGAAAAGGGATTTGGGATCCGTGCAAAAAAAAATCTCTTAGTCGTTCAGTCTTGACAGAGTGGTCGTGATCATGGCGGGGCGTCCACAACTGTGGTCGCTGCCTTTGCGATGTTCTCCACCGGTCTCTATTGGCCGCATGGCGAGCACATTCTGCCACAGGGAACTTGGTGACAGATTTGATGGCGTCTGTCTATCGTGTTGGTGATCGACCACGTGGTCTCGTGCCTTCGACTCTACCCTGAATCACCAAAGGCTCGATGGAATATTTGTTGCGGGTAACGTGTCCAAAGAAACTGAGGATTCGTAATTGCACAAGGCGACAGTCTCTGTTTTGCAAAAAAAAACAAACTCATTGAAGTTGTTAACAAAATCCAATTCAAATAGGGTAGTTATTTTTTTATTTATTTTTTTATTTTATAAAAAATTATAGCGAATGGAGGTCGCGGGCAACAAGCTAGTAATATTTACTATTATTCAAACCAATCAGACAGATGTGTTGCTGGGGAGTTTGTTCCGCCACTTCTTCTTCCCAGCTACAACACTAGGAAGTGGCGAAGGTCGGGCGTTTTGGGAGACTGTCTCTTGTAATTTTACTTTCAAAACGTGCTGAATGTTATCAAGATCATTTAAATAAATGATTTTTGATTGTTTGATTTGAATACACGCGACTGAATCAATGACAAAATGATATTCATTAGCATTTTGACCTCTACTAGACCAATGTCTCACTTTAAACGGTCAACTTTGGCATAATGCGAATTTACAATAAGGTATTTTATATGAACGTGAAGTTTGGCAGTAACAAAGTGGGGAACAGTGGGTGAAACCAGACTGGGGGTGACTGAACAAATCTACATATAAAAATCAAACTGAAGTGTCTGTCTGTAATTTCAAAATAGCAGCTTTTTACTGAAAGCTTATGAAAGGTCAAAAAAAGAATAACAAAAAAATCCGGCCAAGTGCGAGTCGGACTCGCGCACGAAGGGTTCCGCACCATTATATATACAAAAGACAATAAAAACTTTATTATTATTTATTTAAAAGAGAGAAAAAAAAACACTTTTTTGTATGGGATTTCCTTAAATATTTATTTTAGTCTGTTTTTAGTATTTGTTGTTATAGCGGCAACAGAAATACAAAATCTGTAGAAATTTCAAATAGCTAACTATCACGGTTCATGAGATACAGCCTGGTGACAGACGGACGGACGGACGGACAGCGAAGTTTCAGTAATAGGGTCCCGTTTGACCCTTAGGGTAGTTTTGAAACCTAAAACATTTTTTAAAATTTTTGTATGTCTGTTTGTTCCAGCTATTATCCGAAAAAGGTAGACCGATTTTTACGGTACTTTCACAGGCAGATAACTGATGTTATAAGGAGTAACATAAGCTACAGTCTTTTATTAGGAAAAGTATTAGGGTTCCGTGCAAATACAAAACAAATAATACTTTATAATAAAATCACGCGTACGAGGTCGCGGGGCACAACTAGTCTTAAAGTTACTGACAGTGAGTGAATTATCTAGAAAACGCACTGCCTAAACCACTTGTCTAGAACCATGTTTGCTCAGGGGTTTCGCAAAGGGTTTGGCGTGATACTTATCAAAGATAATAAATTAATATAAATTATGTTTAAGTAATGTAGTAGTAGTAGCTACTGTATGGTGTCGGACGTAAAGAATAGCACCATTCCATATCTCCCCGTGGGTGACGTAAGAGGCGACTAAGGGACTTGCTAGAGAATGGGCAGCAGCGTTCTCTGTGCTTTTGGTACAATCGTCCTGCGATCGCCAACTCGCCTGCCAAGCGTGGCGATTATGGTAAAACCCCCCATGTTATGTCATTGTGGCGGCACTTGGGGGAGGCCTATGTCCAGCAGTGGACGTCTTTCGGCTGAAATGATGAATGATGATGATGAATGTAGTAGATATTACACTTATGCACAATACCAGTCCCAGAGCAATATCCATGATAATATTACGAGACAAGTATACAATTGCTATCAGCTGATAATCTTGCATCTCATACATAACGAATGCAACGCAAGTGTAATGTTCTGACTGTTGGGCAAGCTGACGTTAGATATCGAAGTCACGATAACAGTAACTATGATAGATAATTATAAATAATTGATAAAACACATAGAAAAGATGGCTGGTTAGTAAATAAGGAAATCTACAGTGGGCTGTTACTGATGAAGTCCAGTGAGGTCCTGGGTTCGACTCCCGGGTCGGGCAAAGTTTTATTGGGTTTTTTATCAGGATTTTTTCAGTAGTAGCTGCGGAGTCTGGATTTGTGCTCGGTTGATGGCAATAGGCTCGCCCCCTATTACATGGGATTGAAAAATAACTGTCGAAATGTGGGTGTACTATTAGGTACAGCTCTGCCTAACCCTTTTGGGTTTACAGGCGTGATGTTCTGTTGTGCATTTTTCAGTTTTTTTTTTCTATTATAAACAGCGTTTCTAGTGTAAATGTGACAAATTAATATTTTTGACGTCAGCTATACCTACAGAGAGTAAAGGACATCAACGCGCCGTCATGAATTCGGTACGGTCAGCAACGAAAGTCGCTATACATATCCGAAATTATAAGATGTCTTAGTTTTAGAACTATCCATATTAACAGACTGCAGTAAAATACATAACAGTATTTTCATCAATGATTACACAAATTCGCAAAACAATATTACATTAGTGTCCGTACCATGACACTTAAAACATTATTGTTCCATTCCTATTCCAGAGTGGGAAAGAGATGAAGCTAGACGGCCTGATAGCTCCGTCTCTTTCCCACTCTGGAATAGGAATGGAACAATAATGTTTTAAGACGTCATGGTACGGACGCAGATCACACTGATCGGCACAAAACTTGGTGTAATAAGTATTGATAAGTGTTAACCGACTTCTGATGTTGACTGTACATGACTATTTTTAAACTGCTGATCGAACATTTTTTTTGTCGATTATACACATTATTATTAACATAACGGTTCCGTACAAAAGTACCTGCACGGTCAAAGTTATATTTTAGGGTTCCGTACACAAAGTGCAAAGTGCTACGGGACTGTATTACTTAGGCTCCGCTATAGGTCCTCCTGGGTTCGATTCCCTGGTCTGGCAGTATTATTGAGTTTTTCCTACAGGAATTTCTCATCTCTCTCTCCACGGAGTCCGGATTGAGCCTTATTGATGGCAATAGGCTGTTTGTGGCTGTACTATTAGGCACACCTCTGTCTAACTATTCGGGGATTACAGGCGTGATGTTATGTTATGTAATAAAAGTTAAATAAAGTAAAATACATATATTTAACTCGGTCTTCGAAGTAACGGTGGCTCTTCCGTGCCGACTCGAACTTGAGAAGTTATTTTAAGTTTATCCTCTTTTGCAAATCTCGCAATCGAAAAATGGTTTGCTGTAAGAAAACCCAATTCTGGGTTAAGCTCGCCTTTGTACATAAGTTTTTATATTGCAAATTGTATGTATATTTTTTTTTGTGTGCAATAAAGAATAAAAATAAGAATTATTTAAAATAGTTTTCCTAGGTAGCGTTTTTATGGCTTCGAAGACATCAAAATGTTCCCAGTGACGTACGGTGAACGTCACAGTCGACTTGTGACATTTAACTACAACTCGCTAAACTTTGCTTAACGTACTTATTCATAATAATAATTGTACAATCACAATCAGAATCAGTCACAATGAGATTTAATTGTATTATTTCCGGGTATTGCTTCGAGGCGGTAATACCCGCATTATAATTATATGACTGAGCTTGTGTAGATACTAATACAAGACTGAACCTAATGTTTAGGCTATTAGGCTAACGTTAAAGGAAAAAAGGAAAGGAAAATTTTAGTTGAAAGCCCACGAAATTCAAATATTCTTGCGTTTTTTAACTGCCTTTCAGTCGCTTGACTTTCATGTCATTCGCAAGTCGGCGAAAGAAGTCAATGAAACGAACAAAACTCACCGCAAGTAAAGTTATTTTCCACTTTTTGGCGTTTTTTTTTTTAAGTCTGTTATTTTGTTTGCTGTCAAGTTTTTATTGCAATTGGCAGATTGTTTGTTGAGAATAATATAATTGATTGATCAAGATTGCCTCATTAATTCAGTAGCTAGCTTATGCAGCAGCGATTCAGGAGATTCGGTGTTCGAATCCACGATTTCGGGCCAAAAAAAGGGTTCCACTATCAAGAATTAATAATATAAGGCAGAATAGTTACAGTACTGATGACTACATTTGTGTCAATTGTTTAATTAATTGTTCTTTTGTTTTATTTTTACTTTTGTATAGATTTCTCATTCATATTTTTTGTGAATGTGTGGACATTGTAGGCTTTGTATTTTTTTTTCACTATTATCTTTTTCTACCTTTTGTAGTAAGCGATGACTTATTGTCGGGCCTACGCTGTCCTCTCATACTTAGGTACTTCTTGTACATGCTTTATAACAGACTTTGATTCCTGAGTTTGTTTCGCCATTTCTTCTCAGGGTAGTCAGATACGAAATGTCGACCCCATCTAGCTTATGTTTAAAATGTGATGACGTGTAAAAGTGATTCCTACATCCTATTTACTGAATAAACAATTTCATTTCATTTCATTTCTGTCGACGTTTTATAAGTGCCCATGTAGGCCTATAATATTTTGATTTTTTTTTAGCATCCCTGAGAGTTATTTCTCGACGGCATGTAAAGCCAAGTCAGAGGCCCGTGGACGGCATAAACGCTGTGACACCAGGTTAGCCACTAACCAAATGAAAAAGAAGAAAGAATAAGGCTAAGACCGAATAAGTAAAAAAACATTTAAAAAATCCGCAAAACTATTATTTAGCTAATAATTTGACTGAAACTTACTCGGAGATGGTGTAATAAGTTCTTTGTGCGGCATAAATATGTTCTAAGATAAATAACCATAAAAAGATAATAAAGTCTCGCATAACTTTAAAGTTTATGTGCAAACAGACGACTTAGTAAATACTCAACTATGTTAAACTTATATTGACAATTGTCTGCATTTAACGTTTCTTAGGAAACCACATCATGTTATGTACCAACATTTATACCTAATAATAAAACAAATACAAAAGACTGTAAAAATATTAAAGTATATTTTACGATTTTTAAATACAAATTTATGTACACAAACTTACGCATTTTATCTAAGTATTAGCGTCAGCAAAAACATAATTTAAGACTTTAAAAAAAGAAAATGAAAAAAAATGCTCACTTTATTTTTTACTCCAAATTCGATAAAATCACAATAAAATCTCCAAAAAATCCTTACTCTCACTTCTCAAAAACCACTTTTTAATATAAACCAATTTTGTTTTTTAAATTTATTTTTTGACTATGAAAATAATATGACGATAAAAAATCAACAATCAATTAATCCTTGTGGCCACAACACGTTATGTCAGCCCGACTGCACCGCGCACACTGAATGCTGACTGGGCATTTCACAACGCATCGCATTGTACGTGAGATTCGCGCATGCGCGCCTATGACGTCAAACACTCGGGAAGCCCGATCGGCAATGTTCGGTCGTTTCCGGACAGGTTGTCGGGTGGAACCTATTTTGGGTTTATACTGTTTTGATTAAGGGTTCATTCAGACGAAATATTTGCGTAGATTGAGCGATAAATGTGCGAAATTTTTCAAGGTAAGTAAATGCGACATATTTTGTTCGTGACTTTGTTCGCGTGGATTTGTATGTATTTTCCTAACAAAATTCGGGTTAAATTCGTTATTTTCGAGGTGTCCTTAACAATTACACCCATATTTCGCCCGTTATTTTAAGTCCCATGTAATAGGGAGCGAGCCTATTGCCATCAACCGAGCAAGTATTCAGCCTCCGTGGCTGTTTCTCATGGAAAACCCAAGAACACTGCCCGACCAAAATAAGCAATTATTTTGTCTGCATCTTAGGTTGTTCTACGTGGGTTCGATAATCGCGACTGCTGAGAATAAAGTCCCGCGATCGATTCCCTGGTTGGGCAAAGTGTTATTGGGTTGTTCCATCAGTTTCATAGAAGCAACCACGTACCCAGGATATAAACCCGGTTGATTGCATTAGTCTAGCCGAAATGAGGGGTGTACTATTATAATTGTGTACAATGGCCGTGATAGTACACCTCTACCTAACCTTCCAAAGATAACCGGCGTGATATTACGTAACAAGGAAATATTCTGCAGACAATAAATAAAATGGCTAAACCGGCATTTTGTATTGTTTACGTCGAAATCAACTATTTCGTGTCACGCGTGGATTTTGTGTTAAACGATTAATGATAGAACATTAGCATATAAAGAAGACATAGTGATAGTGATGGGCTTGTTGTCGCGCTGCTGACAGGAACCGGTTCTAGGGCCGTCAGTGAGGACATGAGTAAGCGGCCCTTCAGCTCGGGGGAGTCACGTCACCCGGCACATTCTTTCTTTATTGTATTGTTAGTACCTACCCTGGCGTAAGACTTTTTTGGGCCACCATGGGCCTCTGACTACTCGTTACGAGTAGTCAGAAGCTAAAAGTCTTACATCCAGTCTTACCAAGGGGTATCGTATTACCCAGTTACCGGGTTGTGGAGGTCAGATAGGCAGTCGCTTTATGTACAATACTGATATTCAGCTGCATTGCGGTTAGACTGGACCGACCCCAAGATAGTTTGGGAAAAGGCAGGCAGATGATAATGATGATGATGGGCCTCTGACTTGGCTTTACATGCCGTCAAGAAATATCTCTCAGGCATGCTGGTTTCCTCACGATGTTTTCCTTCACCGAAGCAAGTGATAATTTTATACGAATCAAAAGTGATAAAAATCCGAGGTGCGTCAGTTAGGTTCGAACTTGAGACCGATGACTTGGAAGTCCCCGTCACACCACTGGGCTATCACTGCTTACTCAAAGTCTTAGTTGAACTACGGAAACCAAACTCCTTAACATAATAACGTCCCTCCTGTAAGCCCCCCCCCCCAAGAGTTAGCCAGATGTGTACCTAATAGTTCACCCACATTTCACCAGTTATGTTTAAGTCCCATGGATTAGGGGGCGAGCCTGTTGTCATCAATTGGGCACGAATACAGACACCGTTGGTGCTACTGAGAAATTGTAGATGGGAAATCACAATAGCACTTTTTATTTTATTCTTTTAATTTTATTTTTTCCGAATCTATAAGAGACTGCCCGCGACCTTCGCCCGCGTGAAATTATTTAAAAAATATTACTTCCTTTCTTCAAATGTTTTTTTTTTGCACGGTGTCCTAATCCTTTTTCTAAAATAAGTCCTAATAACTTCAGCTATCTGCCAGTCAAAATTCTTTTTTTTCTACAAACAAACTCTACATTTTCCTTGTTCGTTTTTGCATTCGGATTTGCCCAATATTATTTAAAGAATCACTCTTTATACCTTACCTTTACTAATATTATAAAAAGGAGGCAGGGGCCAGGAACAGCGGGCAGGAGGAAGTTTTGGAACTACTGATTTGAATTTAAAGGCTATATTTAAAGCACGTTAAGCCGCTAGCCGTAGGCCTCGGCCAACATTTGTAGAACTTTGACAGTCGTTGCAAGTAGTCATTGGCCAGAAAGTCTGACAGCCAGTCTTACTAGGAGGTATCGTATTACTCATTACAAACTGGTTTGTGGAGGTCAAATAACCAGTCGCTCAATGTGAAATACTGAGATTCAGTTGCATTATTAGGTTAGACTGTACTGATCACCCCTTGGTCGGGTCAAGGCTGTTAGATGATGATGATTTTATTTTATTTATTATGGGACAATGAACAGCTAGAATATAAATTTTTGAAAATCAAAATTGCAGCCCTCTACATTATCTTCATGTTAACAAAATTAAGATTGGGTAAAAAAAGTAAAAAAGTGCCACTAGATTAGCATTAATCAGAAATCAGATGATGATGATTTATTGTCACGTTTTGACACTAGTTAAGTTTATTACTAGCTAAGCCCAGAGCTAGACTTCGTTACTAATTACTAATGAAAATATCTGACCCGGAAAGACCTCGGAGAGTCGCGGTTGCGACGTAGAACAACAAGGCAGTCCACTTGTCATTCTTTTTTAAGTGAAAACTGCTTTATGATGGATGATCAAGGTAAAGCAACGGTAGCCAAGGTCAGTCTGCTGACGGGTGATCAAAGTAAAGCAACGGTAACCAAGGTCATTCTGTGGATGGGTGATTAAGGTTAAGCAACGGATGCCATGACAGGTCTGTGGATGGGTGATCAAGGTAAAGCAACGGTAGGCAAGGTCAGCTTGTGGACGGGTGATCAAAGTAAAACAACGGTAGTTAAGGTCAGTCTATGGATGGGTGATTAAGGGTAAGCAACGGCTTCTGTACATAACGACACAAAAGTTTCAGGGAATGGTTGCCATTGGTCATTATCTATGTATAATATGTATACTTTGTCAGAATGTTGTCGTTACCTACCATAGTTTTAATATTTTACAACAACCTGGTAGCTCATAAACGTCACAAATGTGTGGATGTCTCTAACTATTCTCAATCTTATTTTTTTTTTCCTTTCTTCTTTCTTTTTAATCAGATGCTTTACAATAGTTTTTAAATCATTACACCTTTTGTTTAGAATAGTTACAGCACGGATGACAACATTTGTGTCACTTATTTGATCTAGTCATTTTGTGATATTTTCTATTTTTTTTATTTATTTTTTTGTTGTATAGACTCTTTTTCTTATTTACCGATTGTTTGTAAATGTGTGGACATTGTAGGCCTTATAGATTCCTAGATCCTTGGTAACTTTTTATTTCGTTCTACGTTTCGTAGTAAGCAACGACTTATTGTCAGGCCTACGATGTCCTCCCATACTTTAGTACTAATGCTGTAACAGAAATATTGTAAAACCAAATGATTTTAAAAGAGTAACCATGGAGTTTCTTGCCGGTTCTTCTCCATAGGTAACGACCAACGCGAACCGAGCACCTTTTTGCCGACGTTTTATAAGTGCCCCTGTAGGCCTATGTAAAATAAAAATATTTTGATTTTGATTTTGATTTTGAACCATTATAATTTTTGAAGTGAAAACTTTTTTAGCAGCGTTGATCAATTATTTGGTTCGGGAAAAACTTATGGGTTGGCGTCACCGACATGCTCGTGACGTATTGCGCCAGACTAGCAACGCATTTGATTAACAAATAAAAAAAAGAACACAGTAATTGAATTGATTTGAGTTTTCACTTCTGACGGCAGACCCTATGACTGGCTCTGTTTTTTGTTTTTATTTTTGTCTGAACTCTTCAACACCTGAGCAAATGCCTGGACCCTTTGGATGGCTTTCTTGATAATTGGCGAGAAGATTGTCTCATTAATAAAGCTTTTAAAATTTCCTATGCCAAAGAAAATAGTCATTTTACTGTCATGATTCCTATGATAGCAGGAACCTAAAAGAAACTCAATTGTTGCAACAAATATAAAGGCCGCTGTGATCTTAACAGAGATGTAACATCAAAATTATTATAAAAGTTTAGGGGTATGAGGAACAGGGTGTAAAGTTCCTTAATACTCCTTAGAAAAGGGAGGATCCTCCGACCAGACAGCTGTTATTTCTGGTGGGCAACTGCCCGACAGTTGTTGTCGGGTTTCTCTAGATAGGTTTTATAAGTCGATGTAAACTTTGGTTGCGCGATTCAGACCATATTAGTTCTTCTGTATACTCATAGATGGCGCTGTAGTATGTTTGTTCTAAGTTGCTTTTTTTTTTAGGTTGCCACAAAATAAACTTTGTGAGGACAATGTATACGCTAATCCACATCATAACAAAACGTAACATTCACGCCTGCAATCTCCAAAGGGCGAAGGGTACACCCACATGTTAGTTGTGCCAGTTATGATTTAAGCCCCATGTAATAGGTGGCGAGCCTATTGCCATCAACTGGGCACAAATAGAGACTTCGTGACTATTCAACATAACTTTTCACCAACGGCATCGTTGGTCCCGGCTGTCATTTGTAGGTATATGTTTTAAAGTTGTTACAGGTAGTCAGTGGCCCGAAAGTCTGACAACCAGTCTTACCAAGGGATATCGTATTACTCAATACTAACTCGGTTGTGGAGGGCAGATAGGCAGTCGCTCCATGTAAAATACTGGTACTCAGCTGAATCCTGTTAGACTGGAAGACCACCTCAACAAGTTGGGAACAGGCAGGCAGCTGATGATGACGAAAGTTGAACAGTTCCACACGGACCGAAATTCCAAAATTCAACTTAACCATTAAAAACAAACAAATGGCAAGCATTCATTAAAAACAAAAATGAATACTTGCACAGGTAAAAGTGCTAATTCGTTAAAAGATTATGTGTTTTTTTAAACAAAAGCATAATTAATTAACCAAACATGAGTCAAACATCTTTAACCTGACTGCAGAACAATCAAAAGGGAGGGTTATCGATCTCAAAGGTTATAAGTTTATGCACAAGCGTGCAGAATTCTTTTTGAACGGAATTTCATTAACTGTTTTAATGTAACGAAGTTTTTAAGGTTCCGTGGACAGAAAGTCCAAACGGGCGTATAACATAACATCATAACCTCACGCCTGTAATCCCCGAAGGGTTATGCAAAGGTGTACCTATGATAGTTGACCCACACACACTACAACACAGGCCTATCATCCTTGTCCCACGTTATTTGGTGTCGGCGCAACACGTTTTTCTTCCAATTTCCCGTCATTCGTTCGTTTATCTTCACTCCTTTTTCCTTCATGTCATTCCTCACACAATCTATCCATCCTTTTCTTAGTCTTCCTCTCTATCCATCCACATTCATCACTGTTTTAGTCCCATCATCCATCACGTAGACATTCTACAGTACGGGCCTATACTACTTAATATTATGTCTGTAGGTTTGTCACAGTAAAAAACATCTATAAGAAGCTTTTCTGCAACGCTTTGTGTTCTTAATATGTAATCTTCGAGTTTCCTCCATGCTTCGGAAAGCATCTATAAATAATAAAATAATAAATAAATAAATTTATTGACACACACAAGTTACAAATTATACAAACAAGAAAATTGAACATAGTTATTAAAGTTAAAAACTAGAGGAAGCCGTGGGCCCCAAACTAGGCACAACCTGAATCTTGGTGGCCCAATATAGACAGTAAAGGCAAATTGAATAACCGACTGTTCAGCGTGATACAGCACTACCTGACATTTGTAACAGGTAATTTTGAAAATTATAATAAACAACATAGCAAAAAAAAATAATTAAAAATGTATAAAATTAATATCAGTCTCAATCAATAAAATAAAATGAAAGACGAGATGAACAGTATGAACATGCATAATTTAAATAATTCAAGTTAAAAATCAACAGTAAGTATGGTGGCAATCAAACAAAATTATAAATCATACAGAAATAAAATAAGAATAACAATCTATAAAATGAATGTAAAACAAAAATAATAATAATAAGAGAACCATATAAAATCAGAGCTATGATCAACATGCGTATTAAAAACAAAAAAGAGAAAGAAAGAAATGAAACAATTAACATGATGGCATCATTATGTGGAAGGGTGGAGAACTGTAGTAAGTGTGGGAGAGTGAGCGTGTGTGTGTGTGTGTGCGTATGAGTGTGTCTGTGTGTGTGTGTGCGTGAGCGTATGAGTGTGTCTGTGTGTGTGTTAGACAGTTTAAGGCGGGGACCTGTCTGTTTCAGTTTCTTGGACGCCGTTCGGTGATATTATATTTTCAGAATACACACGACATGATCTTATCATATTGTGCACAATATTTATAATTATAATTACTGTTACATATTGACATCCGTTCACTCATCATTTAGGTTCAGTTGAAAACCAGCGTCGGGCACTAGTGTCCGGCATTTTGTTGAACTGGGCCTATTTGGTGCAGCCGTGAGTCACACAATATTTATTGTTTTAGTTTTAAGTACTTTTTATATTTCGTTTTTAGGGTTCCGTACCCAAAGGGTCAAACGGGACCCTATTACTGAGACTTCGCTGTCCGTCCGTCCGTCCGTCCGTCTGTCACCAGGCTGTATCTCATGAACCGTGATAGTAAGCCAGTTGAATTTTCTACAGATTATGTATTTCTGTTGACGCTATAACAACAAATAATAAAAACAGAAAAAAATAATATTTAAGGGGGTTCCATACAAAAAAGTTTTTTTTTTTCGTTTTTATAAATAATGGTACGGAACCCTTCGTGCGCGAGTCTGACTCGCACTTGGCCGGTTTTTATATTGTGTGTACTTGTGGTATGTACCAATAAACGCTTTTTCTTTCTTTCTTTCTGATAGCGCAGTGATGACAGATGGACTAACCATCTCTCATCCCTGCGCCCTGCTAGGTTTCCTGCATAACTCCATTTGAGTTTCGAAACACAATTTCCAGTATCGAAAACCTTTGTACGTCTTTGGATTACGACATTAGGAACTAAATCCGGTACTTGATATCATTTCCACTGATAAGTAATTAATAACTACGTTTCCATACATTCTTTTTGGTCTGAAGGCCAAGTCATTCGCACCAATAATTTAATTTTAATAATTCGGTATCCGTGTCACAGTCGTCGTCAGCCATTTTAGCATATGAATGAAGTTTCAAATATTAGCATAATTATGAATATCGTACGTTTTTTAGCGAAATAATGTAAACTATGTGTTTGATTAAAATAAGTTGACGTGACGCCTGTAATTCCTGAAAGGTTATTCAGAAAGGTACCTGTAACAGCAAAACCACATTTCGCTAGTTATGTTGAAGACCAATGTAATGGGGGCGGGCTCATTGTCATCATCCATCACTTAGCATCATGCATCATCACCAGAGGTCGAAATTAAGCAGAGTTATTTGTGTTCTTATACTGGGGTAAGTAATATATGATATAATTACAAAATCTCTAATATTTACAAGATATAACAACTGAATCTATAATTTAATTCGATATAATTATCAGTTAATATAAGCAACGATTGATATAATTTTAAAAGAGCTAATTTTTATACGCTTATCATACATTTATAAAATCGTTTGATATACAACTCAAAAGCCATAAAACCTATTTAGTCTAATATGATAAAACACCTAGTAAAAAACACAAAGCAATATTTCAGCATTATAACATTGTCTAGCAAGCATGCAGCATGCAAGCAAGTATGCAGCATGCAAGGAAGCATGCAAAATGCAGCAGGCATGGTTTCTGTCAAGGCTCCGGCGCTGCGGGGCTCCGGCGGTCGCAGATGTGTTTCACGCTCACCACCGCGTCTTCGGCTTGCTGGCCGGTTTCGCCGGCCAACCTCAGCCACGGCGACGAGTTTTGAAACCACCTGCTCCTCAGATCGCGAGCCGCCTCGCCACTCCGCGCTTACGCGATTTTAAATTACACGCGGGGGGTAGGGCAGGCAAGACTACGTGAAGTCGGTTTTACAGCGATTCGTTTCTGTCACGCCACTCCTGCAGCACGCTTGCTTCACTTGTTCGCCTTCACGCGTTAATAGTCACTGTTCTAACTAAATCTAACCCAAATGCTTCACCAACATAGAGGGGACCTGGCACTCCACTCCGCTCCCGCCCTAGCCCTTTAACCTAATATAACCCATCCGAGTCGGATTGCTTCGAATCGGGGTGTTAACCATAAAGATGGTATCAATATTATATATTTTAAACGATAGGCTTAATGATTTTCGATGAAATAAACGTTATATCCAATGACGTTATACGACATAAGTTTTAGAGTATAAAATTGTTATATCTTAAGAAATTATACCAACAGTTGGTATAACTCATGTTTATTATATCTTGTGAACGTTATTGAAATGAAAATATACCAAATAACTTTATATGATATGAAGCTTACACTGATTTCATACAGCGAAAGAATAAAGTGGATAATGCCTCAAATTCCGAGATTAATTTTATACAGCAGAAAAATCCCATATTTTATTTTTTTTTAAGTTATTTACTTTGTCACAATTTAAACCATCCGACATCGGATGACTAAAGTTGCAAAATTCCAATACGCACACGCAAGGAAGATCCATATTAATATCAACATTTCGATGCAAGTACAAAAATAACTCTACCTAACTCCAACCTCTGATCATCACACAGCAGGCATAAACCGCAACTATAGGATGCTACTGAGAAAATACTGCCAGAGAACCCCAATATCACATTGGCCGACCTGAGAATCGAAGCCATGACCCATTCCCCAGCGGTAACGTCTGCGACCACAGTAAGATATCGCCGTAACTTCATCATCATCTTCCTACCCTTGTCCCTGTCACTTGGGGTCGGCGCAACACCTTTTGCTTTCCATTCTACTCTGTCATCTGTCACGCTACCATTTACTCCTTTTTCTTTCATATCATTCCTCACACAATCCATCCATCGTTTCCTTGGTCTTCCTCTCCTTCTCCATCCTTCAACATTTATATTCATCACTCTTTCAGTCACATGCGATTCGTCCCTCCTCATCACATGCCCATACTACGGATTCCTTATCAACTTTTCTGTAACGTGCGCAACTTCGACTTCTTGAGTAGATTACGGCTGCAATAATAGTAAATTGTTACCCCAGGGGTGATAGTAACTAATTTAGTCCCGAGACGGGGTTTGAAGTGAGGGCGCCAATATTTCGAGGGACTAAATAAGTCTTTAACCCGAGGTAAACACTGTGCTTTTCATTACGAATACAAGGAAAGTAAAAATAAAAACATGAATTAGCTAATGAAAAAATTAGTACATTTTATTTCGGATTGCCGCTTTACCGCCTGTTTTGTTTTTTTTTCTGTGGCCAGCCAGCCTTTCAGCCATTATTTTTCTTTTTCATCGTTGAAAAAATGGTAAATATTTTGCCCAACTCTATGTTATTTTAAAGAAACTAAATTATAATAAAGTTATTTAAAAAATATATATTCTTTAATCAATACTTAACTTTAAGTTATTGATTAGTTAGAAAGTTGGGACATGTTTCAAAAAACATGTGTAAATAGAACTAGTTTTTTTTAATATTTTGACTTCAGTCAGTTGAAAGCGATTCTCTTTAGGGATGAAAAGTATTACTTTCATCCCGCTCCTCAGACTACTTCAGACCTACTTTCAGAGTATGAGTAATGAAAAATCATTTAATTTAAAATGTAAAGTTAGAGCTATATTTCAATGTAAAATCTAAAAATCTTCGATACAATATTCATTTTAGTAAAAGCTTAGGTGATCTATTTATAGATAATCTGCATTCGGAGGCCAAAGAGTTAATGTATACAAACATTTTTTATTACTAGTATTTATTATATTAGACGTAGAATCTATTTATAGTTCACCTTTAAATCTGAACTTGATTTTTCTGTCTGCAAATTTAATTTTAATGATCCATAGATCATTTAGTTTCAAATGTGGACAGCGGATCTGGTTTAAAATTAATAAAACAAAAATCATACAAATTGCAGAAACTAGAAACTGAGTTATTTATGCACATATAAGAAAACATTTGAATTTTGCACATTTTCATGGACAACTCGCACTTTACTGATACCTACTGATACGGTTAGCCTGCGTCATCCCACTGCTGGGCAAAAGACTCTCCCCATGACTTCCAATTGTTTCAATACAGGGCCAATGTGGATCACTGGTCGCTGGTCTTGTCTAGCTCATCCCGCCATCTTCGAGAAACTGGTTATTTTGGCCCACAGCTCGCCCTTTACCAAAGAAAAAGTAAGTCAAAATTGTTTAAACTAAAAAAAAAAAACAAAGTTTCCTAAGAAAGCTCCCCGGTATCTCTCATGGCTTTGGATTTCTCCCGCACTGTTCCAGTTATAAGAACATGATATTAGTAGTCGTCACAATCACAAATGACGTAAATCATAAACTTGATATAATTAATCGAGTCTGCCCCGAACTGGGAACTTTCCACAATCGATACGATCTACAACACAATGTACACTCCTAACATGATGTAGAAGCGTCAGAAGGAGCCTCATAGCGGTCCTGGCTGTCGCTATTCATCGTGGGCGTTGTAACGACAGGAATTTCAAAATAAAAAGGCACACGTGTATTGTACAAAGTATTGTTACTAAATTGTTCCCCAATTTCACACAAAATCACACACAAGTACCAAGATAAAACTGGATTTTGAGCCAATAGGTTAGTCTTACGTGTGTACCTCGTCATGCCTGAAGAGAGAAGCTCGTGGCTAAATAATAACAGCCGCACGGGTCGATCTTCAAGGTTAAGCAGCGTTTGCAGAGGTAGACCTCTGGATGAGTGACCATCCATGACATACGAGTTTCCTCCGTACCTCGAAAAGCACGTTAAGCCGTTGGTCCCGGCTGTCTGTGGCCCGAAAGTGTGAAACTAAGAACATTATAAGGCTTATTACTAGGTCTTAGTACGCCTAAACTGGAGTTGGGCAGGACATATAACCAGACGCGGAGATGGCCGAGTAAGGTTTTGACTGAATGGTGGCCAACGTTGGGCCTAAGGAACCCAGAGCCGTCTAAAAGGTTGACGATATCGTCAAAATCGCAGGCAACGGATGGATAAGGGACGCACACAACAGAGAAGAATGGCAGAAGAAACGAGAGGCTTATACCCGAAAGTTCGTGATTCCGGGCAAATCAAGTCAAAATCATTTATTCCAAGTAAGCCAGTTACAGGCACTTTTGTATAGTCGAACAACAATAAAAATGAAGCTACAGTCCCATTCACATGGCATAATAACTGTGAAAGTACTGTAGTTGCTTGCGCATTCCAAAGCGTAGATCTCTATGGAGAAGTAAGACTTGACAAAGCAACAAACTCTGTCCTTAATTTCTGGTCTAACGCGTCCACATATTAACCACTTCTGCTTCGTTCCAGTTGAACCGGGAGAGATTAAAAAGAGCATTCTCTCCATCTCGATCCATTTCTATCCAAAGTGCTTGAGGCCTGTGTGCACATGCAGTTCTCTAATTTTGTCCATCGGAACTCGCTGATCAGTCCTCTTCAATCTGGGTTCAGGCCAGGGCACAGCACTGTTTCTGCTCTTCTTAAAGTGACTGGCGATATAAGGGCAGCGATTTCTCGAATGCCTTTAATCCGTTAGTCACGACATCCTCTTAGCAATTTTATCCCATGTTATGGTCTCTCCCGGAGCACTGGAATGGTTCTCCTCTTACCTTCAGGAACGTCAGCAGTCAGTTCATGTTAGGGATTCCTGTTCACGTTGGTGTGATTTGGTAACTGGTGTTCCTCAAGGCGGTATTCTTTCTCCTCTTCTGTTTTCTATTTTTATTAATCTCTTAACTTCTGTGCTTCAGTGTGCGTATCATCTGTATGCTGATGACTTACAGTTGTACTGTCAAGGGGGAGTTGACAATATACCAGATTTGATCGACAGTTTAAATAGGGACCTGATGGCAATAAAAGCCTGGTCCGATAAATTTGGTGTGGCAGTTAACCCTAATAAATGTCAGGCGATTATCATTGGGAGTTCTCGCAATCTTAATAAGTTGGATGGTACAACCTTGCCACCAGTTCTTTTTGACAACACGATTGTTCCTTTTAGCACTGATGTAAAGGATCTAGGCTTGCATATCGATAGCTCTATGAAATGGCATACTCAAGTCGCGGGTTACTGGTACGTTGCGGGCTCTGTACCGATTGAGGAACTTTTTACCATCGACTACGAAAACAATGCTTGTACAGTCCCTAATTTTTCCTATTATCGATTATGGTGATGTGTGCTACTTTGACCTGAATGCAGATCTCCTCGATAAACTTGACCGTCTTCTAAATAACTGCATTCGATTCGTTTTCAACTTGCGTAAATTTGATCATGTCTCTGAGCAGCGGTCTCTCCTAAAGTGGTTGCCCATACGGCAGCGTAGGGAGCAAAGGGCGCGAACCACCTTGTTTTCTTTTCTTGTTTCTCCCTCTTCCCCTAGTTACCTTGCTCCCCACTTTCAATACATGTGTTCCAACCACAATAGGAGTCTGCGTTCTTCGCATAATCGTGTTCTTAAATGTCCCTCTCACCGCACAGACTTCATTCACCGCTCATTCTTCGTTCAGTCTATTTCTCTGTGGAACGCGCTTCCCCAGGAAATCAGGATGGCAACTAATCGTCTATCTTTTAAAATAAAAGTACGCGAGTACATTCGAAAGAAGCTAGCAGTATCGTCACAGCGTTGATATTTTCCTCATTGTTTGTCCTTTTATATTTAAGAATTTATATATCGATATATATTTATAGTATTTTATATATCCTTAGTTTGTCTTATTAAATTATTATTTTTTTACCGATAGACACCTACCACTGTTTGTCTCTGCATCACCCAAAGGTTGACTGGTAGAAAATGCCTATGGCATTAAGTCCGCCACTGTACATTGTACTTGAAGTGTTAAATAAATAAATAAGTAAGGGCAAGAAACTCCATGGACACTCTTTTTAATCAGAATCTTGTTACAAAAACCTTGGTTACATCATTCATGTTGAGATGGTACAATAAGTGAGAACGATGTAGAAAGACGTGCACGTTCAAAGTGTCCATAGTAAAAACAAAACAAATTAAACAATTTAAAAATAAAATAATTAGTTCGAAATAAGCGGTGGCAACTAAGAGATGACCAGGTTCAAATGCTGACTCCTAAACTAGGTGCCTGTGACTTAGGAGTCAATGATTTTCCGTAAACAAACAAAGCCATAATTAGTACACTGGAGAGAGTTAGCACCAAAATACGGTGACATAACGTAAATAAATGATGTCTGTCCAATCTAGACGAATGTCAATACCGACGTATGCAATGTAGGCCCAACGCGGGCAATGTTGACGTACGCGCATATTTGCATAGTCTAATTTGTCCAGTTGCTCCGGAGGAATTTGTACGTCAATAGCACACTTCAGTACTAAAAATATGCAACATCATCGAAAACTCGATAGCTTTAGGTACTTATTTCTTCTCTACGTCACTGGCACGACATTATACATATTTTACGAGTTTAAATGCCCGCGTGGAGATAGAAGCCTGTCGAAAAAAAAACCGGCCAAGTGCGAGTCGGACTCGCGCACGAAGGGTTCCGTACCATTATTTATAAAAACGAGAAAAAAAATCACTTCGTTGTATGGCAGCCCCCCTTAAATATTTATTTTATTCTGTTTTTAGTATTTGTTGTTATAGCAGCATCAGTATTACATAATCTGTAGAAATTTCACCTGGCTAGCTATCACGGTTCATGAGATACAGCCTGGTGACAGACGGATGGACGGACGGACGGATGGACGGACGGACGGACAGCGAAGTCTCAGTAATAGGGTCCCGTTTGACCCTTTGGGTACGGAACCCTAAAAATACCAACTACTACAAATTTCGTTCCACCTTTTTGTCTGATTGCACTCGAATATGAGAAGAAACGGCCGAAACAAGCTCAGAAGTCTGTGTCTGTTTCAACAAATCGCTCCTGATTTACCTACTATACATATACTATGCCGATTTCCATTTACGTCGACTCGTGATTTTTGAAAGTTTTGACGCATTGTCTTTTGTTTCACCTCAGCGTGGCTGTCCTAGTACAGTCACATTAAACAAGAAATACGGCTGTGCTTTTAATTACCGAATAAAGTAATTTCGCTTATCCGGTGATACCGTCTTTTTAATAATACCTACAAAAATGCACCTACAAGCACTAAGCTACCATAAATTCAAAACAATGTTTTAATGCTCAGATTGTCTGCATGCATGCAGCTTCTCGTCTAAGATGGTCTTTGTTCTGATGGAACCTATTTGTTGTTGGTTCGGACCAAAGCAGCCCTCGTAGGCAGTATTTCATCATTTTCCTGCCTTTGTCGCATTTTATTTGGGGTCGGCGCAACACATCTCCTTCCTGCATTCTCCTCTGTCATTCGTCATGCTATCATTTACTCCTTTTTCCTTCATATCATTTTTCCCACAATCCATCCATCTTTTCTTTGGTCTTCCTCTCCCTCTCCATCCATCCACATTTATCGTAGGTAGTCCTTTGCGTAAATAGCTCACACCCGTATTTATAATCAAGTCGAACAGACTTGACTAAAAGTAATTATTTAAGATACGATTTTTTATTCCGTAGTTTAGTAATTTTTTGACGGTTGTTACTTCGTCCTAATTCTTGTCTATTGCATAAAAACGGATGCTTGAGTAATTACTTAACTTGACTACAGATACTGAAATCAGTGTAGCTATATTCAACGTGTAACGTTAAATGCGCAAAACCACAGACACCCCAAATGATTTTTAATTCAATTGACCTAATTCTGAAAGAAAAAAAATCATTAAAACAAACGTAAAGGTTTTATGTGCTGTTTTAGTTTTACTGGCAATTCTGAACGTTTCTTTCTTTCTTTCTATTTTTATTTAGAGAAAATTTAAATTGGACGACAAACATTTGTGTTTGTTTATGTATTTTGGCGGGTTTGCGCACGTTATGGCTTGAACTATGAACAAATAGACAGGGCAACATTTTTAATGAAGATTTTTTGAAAAAATGTGACCTATATTAAAAAGTGGTTCAATTGATTCTACTCGTTATTCTGATCAAACTATTTTCAGGTTTTGCGCATTTAACGTTACACGTTGTATAGAGCCCCGTTTAATGCCATCTATACAAAAAAATCACTCAAATTTAAGTCATGAAGTCTTGGTTTTCAAATGCGTGGCTTTTGGCTACTTTAGGTTATGTTGTGTTTATTTTTAAATGTGCATCGTATTTGTGCAGAATAACCAGTTATTTTAAGGGTTCCATACCTCAAAAGAAAAAAGAAACCCTTATAGGATCACTTAGCCGCCTCTCTGTCTGTAAAGACCTTTTTTCTCAAGAACGCGTATAGGAATCAAGTTGATCTATAACGGTGTCTTTCAGCTCTGGAAAAGAAACCTGTTAGTCAACGCGATCAAAAGACAAGACCGTTTAAGACACATATTTTGCGATTTCACAAGGGAAACAAAACTACCCTAACTATCTATTAGGGTACTTCTGTTGACCATCATGATCTGCATCATGAAATTTGGCAAGAACCAATGTCTTACAGAAAATTTAAAGAAAAAAATGAAAATATATACTTTAATAACAAAATACCTACAAGTTTGTACGGGAACCTCGATGCGCGAGTCCAACTCGCACTTGACCGGTTTTTTACGTCATGCAGATTGTATCAGCTAAATAATATATGTAGTTTGTTTTAGTCACTGTTGTCTTCCGTGGTATTAATTGAGGCCTAACCATCTAGGGCTCCAAGGATATGTCACTTCTCACAACGCTTGCTAGGTCAACTATAGCAAGATTGGTGGCCTCCAAATTGTGAGCAAAATGAAAATTCGCTCTATTACTGCCACATTGGTCCAGTGGTCGCAAGCGCGACTGCGGAGCATGAGATCGGGGGTTCGATTCCCGGGTCGGGCAATTCAGGAATTTCTCAGTAGCAGCTACGGAGTCAAGATTTGTGCCCGGTTGATAGCAATAGGCTGGCCTCTATACATGAGTCTTAAAACATAACTGGCGAAATGGAAAAAAACCCTTCGGGGATTACCGGCATGATGTTATTAAGATTCACGCCGAAGGATAACTTTGACGTTAAAGACATCAACGCATGTATGACAACATGTATGAACGTGGACAAGGCGAAACAAGTAGGTACTGGTACCTATGTAAGGATCGCAGCAGGCGGCGTTCAGTCTGTGGTGTCTGCCTACTTCCGTGGGAGAAAGGCACGGAAAAAAAATAGTGCGTGGAGTCCCTCCGCGCCGAAGAAGTGAAACTTCGTAATGTGGAAATGAGTGCTTTCATACCCCCTCCATGGTAGCGTTAAACGTTTAACGCAACCTTGTTGGAAGTCGCATAAGACGTTTCACTTAAAAAAAAAACCCCCAAGGGTTAGACAGAAGTGTACCTAATAGTATGCCCACAATAAGCCACTTATGTTTAAGTCCCATGTAATAGGGGTGACCCTATTGGCATCAACCGCGCACAAATCCAGACTCCTTGGCTTCCTTGACATTTGGCCAGATAAGTTTAAATCACCAACCAATCAACCATGTAATAGGGGGCGTATCGTATGTGGTCGCGAGCCTCAGCAGTGACGGAACGACGAAGAAGAAGATCAATAGGGGGCGAGCCTATTGCCATCAACCGGGCATATATCTAGACTACGTGGTTGCTACTGAGACATTCCTGATGGAAAATCCTAATCACGCTGTCCGACCCGGGAATCGAACCCAGGATCTCCTGCCCCGCATGAAGCACGCGTAATGACGCGTACCATATGATTACCTACTTAATACTTATTTTCCAGTACCTGGGTGTGTTCATACATAAGATATTTCCTCCTTTCCCTCGGACCGCCAACTGCCGTGTAAACGAGTGCGTTATTTTAATATTTATTTAAATCAATATTTCAGTCAGTTAATTCATACGTAAAATAAGAGCGCATAAACTGAAGGACGTTTGCTCTTGAGAAGCGCGCACAACGCGCAGCATAACCGACCTCTTCGGTGCTCCTGGTATCCTGGTACATGCAAGCAACTCATACTATATGCTGACGGGATCTTAGTTCGCTCGCTCCGCTCGCTAGCCCCCGCCATCCCCTTCGCACCTAACCTGTCCGAGTCGGGGTGCCCCAAGTCCGATGATCTGCCGAACTATTTATCGAACCGCTAATTCCATCATTTTACAGCCCATTCAGTTATTGGACTGCTCAATTATTTTTAGAATTGACATTGTATGATAAAATAACCGACTAATTGATTTTTTATTACTGTCCATGTTTTACTGTCACAGTAAATTAAATAACTGCTCAATATGTTTTCCAACTGATCATAATAACATCTCGAATTATTAAGCAACAGTTAAAAAAATTTGTTCCCTTTTTATATTGTTTTTCAATTGCACACCCAGTTTGTAGACACCTAACACAAGCATATCCTTGCTTAAAAGGTGATCTCCAAATCATGTACGTTTAAGAATCATGTGATTGAAATTTAAAAAAATATTTATATTTGCCAGGCGTTACAGGGAGTCTGTAATTAGCCTAAAAGACTTTGACAACCGCGGTCAGAGCCTCAGAAAGCACCGGCTGTCATTTGTAAATCTTTGACAGTCGCTAACTAGTCAGAGGCCCCGAAAGTCAAATCAAATCAAATCAAAATATTTTTATTCTACATAGGCCTACAGGGGCACTTATAAAACGTCGGCAAAAAGGTGCTCGGTTCGGGTTGGTCGTTTCCTATGGAGAAGAACCGGCAAGAAACTCCATGGTTACTCTTTTAAAAAAAGTTCTTTTAAAGTTTGACAACCGGCCTTATCAAGGGGAATCGTGTTATCCAGTACTAACTGGGCTGTGGAGGTCACAAAGGCAGTCGCTCGATTAAATAATACTAGTATTCAGCTCATCCGGTTAGGTTGGAAGCCGATCACAATATAGTTACGAAGAGGCTATCCAAATGGATCGACCGATTCATTGATTACATAACATAACATCAAGCCTGTAATCCCTGAAGGATGTAGCAGAGGTGTAGGTACCTTATAGTACACCCACATTTCACCAGCTATGTTAAAGTCCCACGTACTAAGGGGCGAGCCCATTGCCATCAACCGGGCACAAATCCAAACTCCGTTGCTGTTACTGAGAAATTCCTCAGAAATTCTTCAAATCGATTTAAATCCGGTGATGTACCGGTCAATCGTGAATCTTTCCAATATTAAGTATAAGTTGACAACAATAATATACATAACAAACACGGATTTGAGTTATCGCGACACACTTGATGATAGAGTCAAGGCCGGCAGGATTGACTACGATGTACCTTTGTGTGTGAGCCACGGAGTAGATAGCTAAGAAAGACTGAACCTCATACGACTTGTGTTACACGATGAGAGGTTAGCAAACTGTTATATTATAAGGTTCTTACATCAAAAACATGTCAGTGTAATCATGTAGTAGCCCGGACTCAGGATATCCGCTTGGTTAATGGCAATAAATATTATTCTATTCTATTCTATAGCTCTACTTGCCACAGTCCACTGGCAAGTCTGCCATGTTTAAATTATTAAAACAGCATACCCGTTTTGCCGGACTCTGTCATCTAAGATACAGGCCTAGTTAAGGGTTGAACTTATTGTACTTATCTATCTAATCATAAACTAAGAACTTCAATCTGTATACTAGTCTGTATGTTAGTTCTGCTAGAACATATTGGGAATTTATTTTTATATACTCTCTCCCTTACTTTTACAACCTGCTATTTTTTTTGTGTCTGTTTTATATTTGTATCTGCAATCAGTCTTGATTAAGCAGTTGTGGTTAGTGACATTTGGCAGTTGGACTGTGCTCTCCAGCGAGTACAACTACTCGTGGGTGAAGCATGTATTTTTGCTACTCAACATGGGTGCCCTGCTATTTGAAGTTCGGTCTCTGTTGCATATCTACTCATGGCATGGTCAAAGTAAGTCGAGTCAATGTTTTGACCAAAAAGAGATGACTATTGTTCACAACAGATGACTTGCTCTTAAAAGTCGCTAACTCACCGTGCGTCTGCCATATCAGTACTTGCTAATGAATGGTAATAGAAAAACAGATAGATAGAGCAAATAGAAATAGAGTGTCGTTAGTCTAGTAGTTGCAAGCGCGACTGCTGAGCATGACGTCACGATTTCGATTCCCGGATTACGCCTGACACGGGAATCGAAATCAGATCTGTTATTCGCAGTGTTATTGGATTTTTCCATGAGGAATTTCTCAATAGCAGTCTAGCCTGGTCTGGATTTCTGCTTTGATTGATGGCAATCATCTCGCCCCTATAAAATCAGACCTTAACATAACTGCACCTGCGTAACCCTTCGTGGATTACGAGCGTGATGTTATGTAAAAAAAGAATGTTCAGGCACTCGAATAACACAGGGGGCGGGCGGCACTGTTGAAAATCATCTGTGACATTGTTGTCAAAAGAAGATGGCAAAAAATGACCGACTTCCAAAAAAAATCGGTGTCAGAAAAGTCAATGAAATGAAAATCTGACTTCCGGAAGTAAACTTATATTCTGTTTTATCTTTTTTTTTGGAAATTAATTCTTTTTAACCTACTTCATTTATAAACTAATTGGTCGTTTGTGTGAATTCCAAAGACAAAAAAATTCGGGCAAAATAGATCAAGTGTAATTGCACCATTATTGTAGATCTTATGCACGATCATTTATTTTTGAAGGCTGTGAACCTCATATAAATAAGCTTTCGTTTTGAATAACAACAATCCATTAATAAGAGTTGCAAAACAAAGTAACTATGTAGTTAATTTTTAAAGAGATTTACAAAATAACAGTTTATTCCTGTCCAATCTAGGTAGGTTCTTAACAGTAAAAATCTTATATTCGTTCACTCATTGACAGAAGAAGCACAACCTACGTCTCTAGATCTCGAAACATAAATGTTCCACATCTTTGTATTGTAAAGGAGAGAATTTTTTTTGAAAATTCATCCCAGAATTTGGGTAAAAGAAAAAAAATATAACTTTTCGAAGCTTTTAAAAATACTTCTTGAGGAATATAATATCCCTACTGCAAAAAAGAATATTTTTTAAATCTTCGAAAATGGCATGGCACTTTAAACAGTTTTTTTTTGCAGTTGGGATATTCTATTCCTCATCTGCCTAACCTTTCCCAACTACTTATTGGGGTCGGCTTCCAGTATTTTACATGCAGAAACTGCCTGGGTACAGTGGGTACCTACGGACTACCTATAACGGCTGTCAAAGATCTACAACTGCTGGGACCAACGGATTAACGTGCTTTCCGAGCACGGAGGAAATGTGGTTCGTGATAGGTGGAATATCCTGAAGAATAACCTGAAGATCGAAGTAAGCGGCTGTTATTAGCCACGAGTTCATTTGGTTTCTCGATACTAATATAATACAGACGTAAAATCTGAAACTATTCATCAGAATCCAAGGTTTCTTTCACTGATGCCAAGAAAGCAACACACATAGTGCCATAAAATGTATTTTTCACGAGGGCGAAGTCGCGGGTAGAAGCTAGTAGTACATAAAACTTGAAGTATGACACAAAGGTGAAACTGTCATCAAGGACATGCGGGTACCTTCATCCTTGTCACTTTTCGAGCCTTTGGGTTTTTCGTAAATATTTAAATATACCACAAGTTGTTTCTTATTTTATTGCTCTGTTATTAAGGTTTTCGACTGTAAAGTTAATGTTATTCAGTTATTCTGAGTATTCATAGAAACGCGACCGGTGCGTCATTTTGTGGTTTTAATAAATTGCAATCTACAAGATAATGGACGAGATTATTTATGTATTCTGTAATTGTATAGGTCTAGTGCAACCAGAAGTAATAATCATAATTCGTTAAGAATCAGGTGTATAATTTGGGTAAAACAGGTCTTGAAAAAAATGTCTAGGAAATAACGTGGTTTACCACATTGATAAAACCAAATTATTTGACACCAAAGTGGCCTATTATTTTCTTGTATAAAATATGTTAAAAAAAACCGGCCAAGTGCGAGTCAGACTCGCAGACTTGCGCATGAAGAGTTCCGTACCATTATTTAAAAAAAAAAGATCAATAATATCACTTTTTTGTATGGGAGCCCACTTAAATATTTATTTTATTCTGTTTTTAGTAACTTTTGTTATAGCATCAACAGAAATACATAATCTGTTGAAATTTTAACTGGCTAACCATCACGGTTCATGAGATGCAGCCTGGTGACAGACGGAAGGACGGACGGACAGCGAAGTTTCAGTAATAGGGTCCCGTTTGACCCTTTGGGTACGGAAACCTAAAAACCAGTCCGATCCGAAAGGGGCATATAGGTATCCCAGTCACATAACCTAATAAAATAAAAAGATATGAAATACTCATGAAAGATTACAAATTTTAAAATCACGATTATCTTGCCCAAATTAGCACCATAGTAGTCCCGAAATATATATATTTTTTTAAACGCGACAACACCATTACTGTATTATTTAAAGAGTTCGTAATGAAAATCAATCAAAACTTATCGTGAAAAAAGACTATAACATAAAAAAAAGAAAAAAGACGTAAAAAAAAGTGACAGCATTTGTCGTTTTTAAATGATGTCAGTTTTGCGTTAATTTTGCTTCCGAGTTTTTGGTTCGCTCTTGTGATTATTGCAATGTCGTTTACAAATACAGAGTATTTTAACGTGTCTAGGTAGGGGCGAGGGCAATTATGCAGAGACTCGTAGAGATACGTTTGGCGGTTCCGAGCGTACGTTTCAACGTTTGTGCAACCGTGTGTAGGTACGCTACGAGCAGTGTTCACGGCCACGAAACGCATCACGCTGATGCAGGAAGACCGCGAGTGAATGATGTTAACATTGAAGAGCAAGAACAAAATATGCTACAAAACGTCCGTGCTAACCTTGTGCGAATAATCGAATAATCTTGTAATACACACGATCTAAACTCAACGACATTTAAAAAAAAAGTTGTTTTCAGCGCCAATGACAGACGTCATCGGTTCATTACTTTATGACGTCACTACCCCGCCGCCGACCCCCTGTATTGCCATGTCAGTTTCTTAGTTTGATTAAATTTTATTAAGTTTTTGTCGGAGTGTTTTTTTAGGGTGTCGTACCCAAAGGGTCAAATAGGACCCTATTACTGAGACTTCGCTGTCCGTCCGTCCGTCCGTCCGTCTGTCACCAGGCTGTATCTCATGAACCGTGATAGTTAGCCAGTTGAAATTTCTACAGATTATGTATTTCTGTTGATGCTATAATAACAAATACTAAAAACAGAATAAAATAAAAAAATAAGGGGGCTCCCATACAAAAAAGTGATATTTTTGTTCGTTTTTTATAAATAATGGTACGGAACCCTTCGTGCGCGAGTCCGACTCGCACTTGGCCGGTTTTTTTACTTGTTATACAAAAAGAATAACGTCAATAGAGTGTTTTATTGACACCTAATAATGCCCTCACGGATTGCGTAGGGTTTTTTTTAACATTTTGTATACTTAATTACCTAGTTAGTTTCTTATATGTAGAGTACAGTTTATAGATATTTATTTAAGATAATGTAATTTAATTATACACAATGACTCATCATCATCTTCCTAGCTAGGTTAGGTCTAGGTAGACGGGTTTCAGTCTAACCGAATTCAGCTGAATACCTATATTTTATATGGCGTGACTGGCTATCTGACCTCCACTACTTAGTTACTATTGGGTTATTCGATACCCCTTGGTAAGACTGGCTGTCGGAATTTCAGTCACTGACTATCTGTAACGACTGTCAAAGATCTACAAATGACAAATGGGACCAACGGCTTCAGGTAAACGCACACTAATTGTCCGCTGCAAAGAAACGTTCTATTGTAAACGGTTGTCTATTGTTTACCCGAAGATTATATACCATAATCATCATATTCCCGAATTTCATTTAACCGAATTTCATTTGCTCGAATGTTTGATTGCCCTAAAAGACAAATGACATACTGTTAATTGCCCGAAACTTAGATACCATAAGATACGAGTGCCATACGTATTGTTTTTCATATTTTTAAGTACCATAATAATTATCAAACATAATATTTAAACGCCATAGTGATTATTGGACATAACAATTAAATGCCATTATAATTATTAGACAAATATTTAAACGCCGTAATAATCATTACACATGATTACACACAGACATCACATGGTCACAGTTCTAACCTAACTCAAATGGCACCTAACCAAACTATTTCTGGGTGGTTTATTAAAAAATAACCACGAAGGGGATGGCGGAGTCATTTAAGCGAGCGAAGCGAGCGAATAGACCTAGCCAAACCTTAAAATATTCTATGCATGGTTGATGGTGGGCTAGGTCGACGGAGCCCCGCTTCGCGGGGCTCCTACTCCTGTGTGGTTTATAAAAAAATAACCACGAAGGGGATGGTGGGGTCTATTTGCTCACTTCGCTCGCTCACACGACCCCGCCATCCCCTTCTAACCTAACCTATCCGAGTTCGAGTGCCCTAAAGTCCCGATTGCATCAAGTTTCTCCTGATATAACAACCGTTACATACCCGATGTCAATGGCAAATGATGTTATGGCATATGATAATTAGGGCATGTTATAATAGGACATGTGATAATTAGGGCTTACAATGATTATGACAAATGATGTTATGGTAAGTGACTTTATGGGAAACAAGGCTTCTAGCACGTGACCAATATAGCAAATAAAAGTAGAGCAAATGAATATTACGTCGTCAATATTATGGTTGTTGACTATTATGGCAAATGATATTAGGGTAAATAAAATTCGGGCAAACGGCGGTATACCATTGTAAACGTATAACGTTATCTATTCGTCCGATTCGGCGCGGATAAGTGTGCGAGGTTTCTTAGGATTTCATATTATTAATTCTAAAATTAAATTCTTTCCGCTCCTTTGCTTCCTTCGGTTTAATTTTATTTAAGTATATATAAAAACATGGTATATTATGGTCTTATAAATAGGGTTGTGAACTTACATGTTTCGCCATAGGATGGCATACAAACAAGCATGTTAAACGTGATATTTTAATACGAAACATGAAATTAAAATAAAATTTGAAAAAAAAAAAACGGGTTGCGCTTCGGGAGTGCCGGCAGAAGTGAAAACTTGAATATTAACGTTGTGCATTTTTGTTTGTGCAAACATCATAATTTATATTACTTTTAAAATTTAACACTTCTGAACTATTACAATCCGTCTTACAAATTTTACCTTTTGGAGAAACCGAAGGTTTTGTTTATGCATAAGATAACTATCCTGTTTTGGAAACCCAAACTCAATGACAGATGCCATAAAGTTCAAATTCATTCGTAACCTAATGTAAATCCGTCTTACGAATTGTCCAGTTTTGAAACCCAAACTCAAAGTTCAAATTCCTTCGTAACCTAATGACAATCCGTCTTACGAATTTTCTATCACGCGAGTTCAACATTTTTTACCCATCACAAAACTGCACAAAGCGGCTAAAGAAATTTTCACTTGCGAAGACTCCTTTAAAACTGGGTTTGAAATGGATGGTCATCCATCCACGGACTGACCTAGGAAAGCGCGGCTTAACCATGAAGTACAACCCGCGTGGCTGTTGTTATTTAGCCAAGAGCTCCTGATGTATCCACAATAAATGCCAACATAAATGATCCGGATATGCCAATCGGAACTGTCATTCTTAGATAGTTCAATGAAATTGCCAAAAACACGGCAAATGGAGCAGTGTGGCAACTCCATCAAGAATTAATTACTCCGATTCGGTACATTGAACCTTGTCTTAAAAAATGCAAACTGCTAATTAAATTGCACTTTAATTACTGCGACTTCAGATGCTCAAAATTTTACGATTTTTACCATTTTTTGTTGCCATGTCCAGTGAAACATGACCTCGCTTTGTATAGATTTCGCGTATGATAAGAGCATACGGATTTTGTATGGCTTGGTTGGTTATCGTGCGTACCAAAGACGGTTATCTGCCCACACCCTTCAAGGTCTACGTTTACTTGCAGTTCCTGAACTGTAAAGTCCCTGAAGTGATGAGGAAGTAAAAGGCAACATACAACTATTGCTAAATATCCCACTTGTGAGGAGACGGTGAAAACGTAGGTCTCTCAAGGTTTATGGACGAATAGAACGGATATTGAAAGGCGGTCTTTATTTGTTATTTAAAGCCGCTAAAAGCACAGTTATATCATTGCACAGGCTCCGCATCGGCTCGCCTCAAACCGTTCGGTAACCTTTTTTATTGTTAATAGTTTTACGTTTGTTCGCAACTCGCCCGACGTGTACCGTCGACGCGGCCTAGGGAGGAGCACGCGCGCCTACAACATACCGAGTCACTCGAAATTTGGAGAGATCCAGAATATAATGATCAGGGAACAGAGAAGCCGGCAGTGAATTCCACAGACTAATCATCATCACCCTATAATGTTCCCACTGCTGGGACACAGGCCTCCTCTCTATGAGAAGGAGTGGGCTGTAACCCACCACTCGGGCCCAGTGCGGGTTGGTAGATGTCACATGTCTTCGAATTTTTAGTTCTAGGACATGCCGGTTTCCTCACGATGTTTTCTTTTACCGTTTTTGAGGGCAGCGGTGATGAAATAAATTACACAAAGTCCTGCCTGAGTTCGAAACCACGGCTTACTGCTCAGAAGACGAGGCTGCCACCACTGGGCCGCCGCTGCTCTCAGCCACCGCTGCTCTCCTCTCCTCTCCTGGTTGTTCGCAATAAATGCGGAGGCATTGCGGTTTGGTGGGGTCAGTGGAACTTCAACCATATGACCGCAACGCTTCGCCGTATTTTAGTTCGTCCGGGATCGAACCAGCCCTGTGCTCAATCAATCTTGCGAGTAATAGACCAACGACGTATCACATTAGCGGTAACATTTTGACACTGACAGCGCCTTTATGTCGTTGTGGTAAGGATGACTTTCATAATTCCAATGTCACTGCTGTTTATTGTTCATCATCTGCCGAGCCTATTCCCAGCTATGTTAGAGTTGGCTTCCAGTCTTACCAGGTGCAGCTAAATACCAGTATTTTTCATGGAGCGACTGTCTTTCTGACTTTCACAGCCCACTTAGTATTGGATAATACGTTACCCCTTGGTAAGACTGGTTGTCAGACTTTCGTGCCACTGACTACCTGTAACGACTGTCAAAGATCTATAAATAAATGCCGGGACCAACGGCTTAACGTGCTTTCTGTGGCACTGAGAAAACTCGGTATGTAATGGGTGATCACCCATCCACTTACAAACCTAGGCAACCGCGACTTAACCTGAAGATCGACCCGAGCGGCTGTTATTATTTAGGCACGAGCTCCTCACAATGTTATTTGGTTGAATGTGCACAATACAAGGCATAGTTTTTAACCGACTTCCAAAAGGAGGTGCAATTCTTCAGATATGTTTTATGAAAAATGTTGTCCTTGATACAAAACACATTCACTTAAAAAAAAAGCAATGCGGCGACCGAAATACCTCGAAGGCTTTATTTTACCTGTGAAGCCTGCCACCCCATCACTAAGGTAACGTGAACCAGTTTCCGTACGTCTTCCGGCGGTGAAGGGGTTAACGAAACGTGCGTATGACGTCTGTAGTGCAGCAGGTAAAATTATTCATTGAACGGGTTTTTATTAAACGACTGCTAAAAAAGGAAGTTTTTTCATTTGGTAGAAAAAGCTTGCGCGGTGGTCCCATGTTTTTATGCACTTTGTTTCGTTGCCTCATGAGTTATCTATCCTCTATCTAATATATAAAATTCTCGTGTCACAGTTTTCGTTGCCATACTCCTCCGAAACGGCTTGACCGATTTTGATGAAATTTTGTGTGCATATCGGGTAGGTCTGAGAATCGGCCAACATCTATTTTTCATATCCATAAAAAACCCCGCGAACGAAGTCGCGGGCAGCAGCTAGTCCTCTATAATAATATGCATGTTTTATGCACCGGCTATACATATATATGATGTGCTATTATGACACAAACAGAAGTGGAATAGTACATTACTGCCGCGGTCTATAATGACTACTTTGCTGGTCGCGCTGATTATGGCCGACAGCGCAGCGTAGCGCAGCTCCAGGCCGACACAGCGCGGTCAGCGTGCAGCACTTGATGGACGAGCTGAGAAAAGGCCGAGACCGTAGGTCGAGACCTTTACAGCGAGTACAGCAAGGGCTGCAATGATGGCCAAGCGGAAAGGCCTAGAGCGTAGCTAGGCTAGCTCGAGGCAATCATAGCGTGACCAGCGAAGCAGTCATTGTGGACCAAGGTTTGTATAGTGCTTTACTCAAAAATGCAAGTACCTAATCTAAATAAAACCAGCAAGTAATTTAAATAAAAAATATATTAATTAAAATTTTCGCTGAACCGCGCTTTTGTTACTTCTTTGTTTTTTTTTGAGCAATGGTAGTTAGAACTATACAGCCTAATATGGAAAAAAAATTTGTACCTATCTCTATAGATACAAACAGCTGTGTTGTAAATAAAATCTTTTTGGATTTGATTTTTTAAAACGTTGAAACGTCAAAATAGCGGCCGGCAAAACATTGCCGGCCTGTTAGAGCGGCCGGCAAAGTTTTGCTGGCCGCTCTAACAGGCCGGCAGAACGGCAAGGTCGACTTTGCTCAAACAAGGTTGTCAAAATAATTACCACATTACATGCATTTTTGAGTAAAATAATTTTTCATCCCACCATCTCGGAAAGAGTATTTTTAATCTTCAATATCTGAGTGGAAAAGCCGTTTTTATTCTCTAGAGGATAAAGTAAATTGAATTTAGAACATCGTGTGCACTAAGTTTGTGAATTAAAAAAAACATTAAACCTATTTACTGCTACCTCTATGGTGCCGAATATATCATCATACAACTTTTTTTTAATTTGTTAAAAACTCAGACTCGGAACCTTCTTGGTGGTCTTTTTTCAATTTGCTTTGTACGCGGTTCTTTACGCGGCATTTTTTCACGTCATTGTTAAACCTTATATTAAAAACAAGACACTTGAAAACAAGTGAAAAAACTAAAATGAGTGATTCTAGCGACGAGGAAGTTTGTTTGACGCCAACAGAATTGACTGAAACTGTTAATAATGCGCAAATGAGCTTTCTCCCTCAACAATCACGCGAGAAGTATTTAAAACAGTACGATATGTTCAACACGTGGCGACTAGCAAAAGGAGCCAAAACTTTCTCAGAAAACGTTTTGCTGGCATATTTTATAGAATTATCCGAGAACAAGAAAGCAAGCACTCTATGGAGTACGTATTCGATGCTAAAAGCAACAAACAATAAAGATAAAAAAGACATACATATCGATACCTATCCTAAATTAGTGGCATTTTTAAAAAGAGCCTCATCTGGTCATCAACCAAAAAAATCGAAGGTTTTCACAGTATCTGATATTGAAAAGTTTCTTAACGAAGCACCCCATGCCGTATATTTGGCGGCAAAAGTAAGTCAGTTGCACATTCAGTATCTACTTAAGTATATTAATCTCAATTAAATAGTATACTTAGTAGATGTTGATAGGCATAATTATGCGTTCATATCAATTTTATTCATTTAGATAAATGAATAAAATTGATATGAACGCATAATTATGCCTATCAACATCTACTAAGTATACTATTTAATTGAGATTGCCTGTAACGTAAAGAGTATTGTAGTAGATACTACAATACTCTTTACGTTACAGGTTGTTCTTATTATTGGAATAAACGGAGCATGTCGAACTAATGAACTAACAACATTAAGATGAAAAAAAACATTAAGAAACATTCAGATGACTTACTATTAATTAATTTACCTAATACAAAGACAAAAAGAGACCGCAACTTCGTCATTCGCAAGGAATACGTAACGATTGTTGAGAAATATCAAGCCTTACGCCCGCCTAACACTCCAATCAATCGATTTTTTCTACAGTATCGCAATGGAAAGTGTGTTAGACAGCCTATGGGTACTAATAAAATTGGCAGTATCCCACGAGAAATAGCAACATTTCTTGAACTTCCAGAACCCCTGTTGTACACGGGTCATTGTTTCCGACGAACTTCAGCCACACTTTTGGCTGATTCCGGAGCTGATCTCTTGTCCCTTAAGCGCCACGGAGGCTGGAAGTCCAATGCAGTTGTAGAGGGATACATAGAGGATTCCATCCAAAATAAGTCTAAAATATGTGAAGGCATCGTAGGAGCCATTACACTGAAAGAGCCTCAATCGGATCCTTGGACTGGCCCTTCTACATCAAAAATAAGCCGTAATGAAACACCTAACGATCTCCCTCTCTCTCCAACATTCACGCCAAGGGAATCCGATGAATCGGTACAACTATTAAGTATGACAGATAGTTTACCGAAAAACAGTACACAAGTGACTAACACCAATATTACAGTACCAAACAAAAATATTACACTCAATTTAAATAACTGTAGCAACGTTACTTTAAAATTTTCTTAATTATACCGTAATATTATTTTGTTATAATTTAAAGATTATTCTGTAATACTTACCTGTCATAATGTAGTAATTAATACCTAAACTGAAATAAAAGTGTACCTATCTTGTGATTGTAAACGTTTTTTTTTTTGCATTTAGTCATTTCCTCGCTGAGGTGGAATGAAAAGTTACGTGTTGCACTCGAGTGCAAAGATTTTTCACCTCGTGCTCTTTTGATTCCCTCGCTAACGCTCAGGATTCTAATTTTAGAATCCTTCGCTTGCTCGATCATCAAAATTGAACACGCGGTTAAAAAGCAACTTTGCACTCTTGTATAACAAATAACTATTACTTTCGGTGTCGTGGCAAAAAAGTCAAACAAAAGTTACCGACATCTGCAAGGAAAGTTTGAAGTCGGTTTTTTTTTTTTTTTGCAAAAATGTTTCTTGTTTCTAACCTTCACAGTACTTTTCTATTGCTAACCGTAGGTTTTCAAACAAATCTTACTTATACAGGGTGGAATCGACACCATTCTGAACCTCACCACATAGATAAAATTGTCATCAGCAAAAAAAAATGTACAACTAGATTATTTCGGAACATTATTGATACACACGGCGTCACAGCAATCATACAAAATGTCATTGTGTTCTACTACTTGTAACAAACAGCCTAGGCTCACATTTTAGTCATACTTTAGTAGACGTGCCGACGACCGTGTTTGCAACACCACACTGCGCTCCAAAACACAAATTACTGACGTTGCTCAAAAAACCGCTAAGCTGAAGTGGGACATGCCACAATGATTTGTGGGCCAAAATAACCACTTCTTCTGGAGCCCTGACACAGCCAGAAGGCGCAGCAGACCTCGTACAAGATGGCGGGACGAGCTAGGCAAGACCAGAGGCCAGTCATCCACATTGGCCCTGGATCAAAGCAATTGGAAGTCATGGGGAGAGGCTTTTGCCCAGCAGTGGGATGACGTAGGCTATCAGTATCAGTTTGAATTAATTCCCAACAAGCTGGATTTTTGTACAGCTCTTGAATGTATCATTTCAAATGCTATATCAAAGTCCCCATACATCACAAATGTTAGTATTTTTGGGGATATATCCCTCAAACGGTTACAGCTACCGGAAAAATGTTTGAGAGAATATTTTTTTTAATAGCGTAAAATTTTCTACACAAGATGTGTCTTTAGTTTTTCCGCTGAGGAGCACCGTTGAAGAGTTATAATAATTTCAGATCGTTGGAAAGTCCTAATAACGACAGATGGTTTTTTTTTCAAATATCTTTCAATTCTTGTAAAGGTTTTTTTTATTTAAAAGTTTACAATCACCATCGCAAGTCATAGAAACACTTTCAGGATAATTGATTTTACCACTACTATCAGGTTTCAAAAAGGCATTGACGCACAACATGAGAAGGGCCATTTACCCCGAAAACGTCGTCGCACGAAAACTAATTCCGTTCCTAACCTAACCCAAAATTATTGGGCTTCAAGGCTAACGTGTTTCCGAGTTATTTTTATCGCTTGGGGATCCCGAGGACGACAAAGTAACTGACTTTGTTTTGTTTTTATCGGACTAAACTGACGTATGCGAAGTACAGGAGATGGATCAAGGTTGTGATGAAGCCGTAAGATATATTATGCTCTACTGTTATCAAATTTTATTAAAAAAAAAAAAATTAACTTAGGACTGTCCATGAAACACTAAGTGTTATATGGACAGTCCTAAGTTAGTTTTTCTTATTATGATAAAACTTGATCACAGTCCAACCTGGCATAGATCGTACATAACATAAGTTCGCGGCTGTCATTCTAATCACCGATGTGTTCGGAAGAGGTGTACCTGACAGTACGCCCTCATTATGCCAGTTATGTTGTTATAGTATATGATTCCGATATACAATAACCTTCACCGAGCTTGTTAATGGATGAAACTTATTTTATATTAAATTTAATATGTCAATAAATACACTTCTGGACACATCTATTGGCCCACCTTGTATTTTCAGTTTCGTTTGGTCCTAGCTAAAATTTTATATTAGGTCGAGCAAAAAGTTTTTATGCAGTTTTGAACCTGGCACATTCACAATTTCATTAAATAGTCTTTTTTTGAATTTCGAACACAGAATTTAAAGAAACAAAAGATAATTTGGAGCCTGTTTGTTGATATCAAACAATCGAATAATAAGAAAACTTGGTTTTATTGGTTTACTTGGATTTAATTCTTGAAAAAGTGATTGATATCTTTGGTTTTGCAACAAACATTACTTATTCTTAACATTAAGGTGAGGTTCTATCAATAATCTATGGATACTTCACCTGAAGTCGCCGCCAAATCTGTGGCACTTATTCAGGCCGGACACAGCCAAAGAAACGTGAGTGCTCAACTTAATTTAAGTCGATCTGCGGTCCGAAATGTTTATCGGAGGTACCTAGAGACTGGCGGCTTTGTTCGTCGCCAAGGAAGGCCACGATCTCGGGTCACAACTGAAAGGCAGGATCGATTCATCGTGACGACCAGCTTGAGAAATCGTCACCTTACCTCCATTGAGATACAAAACCAACTTCGCGACTTCCACGGAGTATCTGTGAGCGCTCGAACTGTTCGGAGAAGGTTAAAAGAACGCGATATGGTACCACACAAGCCAGCTAATGGGCCCAAACTAACGCGAGCCCACCGAACAGCGCGCCTTCATTTCGCACGCAGTCATTTAAATTGGACACAGCAAGATTGGAGCCGTGTACTCTTTTCTGATGAGTCTAAAATTGTGTTACATGGCAATGATGGAAGGAAGAAGGTCTACCGACGTAAGGGAGAGCGTTTCGCACAATGCTGCTTTGAAGAGAGGGTTGCTTATGGCGGTGGCTCATGGACTGTCTGGAGCGGTATATCCGCGAGCGGCAAAACTCAACTTGAGGTTGTTACAGGACCACGGCTGCCAACATTAAATGTTGAAAGGTACATTCGTGAGTGCTTAGAACCTCACGTGATACCATACGCGGACTATGTGGGCCCAAATTTCCTTTTTATGCATGATAATGCAAGAGCCCATGCGGCCGGCATCGTCAGGGAATATCTTCGGGATGTGAACATCACAGTTATGGACTGGCCAGCCAGAAGCCCAGACATGAACCCCATTGAGCACATGTGGGACGAGCTAAAAAGACGTGTTAAGTCTCGTCAGCCAGTTGCCCAGACGATGCAGGAGTTGAAAACTGCCATAGAAGAGGAATGGGAGATGATCACTCAAAATTTCATAGAGCGGTTGATAAACTCTATGCCTAATCGTATGAGAGCTGTGGTAGATGCCCATGGAGGCAACACGCGTTATTAAATTAAACCTTTATTTGATAAAACATGTTTTTTATTCAAAAATCAATTGCCTTTAACAAGGCGCATATCCGACTTGTTAGGCGTAGCTCCATGTCGTATGGTATTATGAATTCAAATTTAAAACAATACGATCGAAAAAGATGGTAAAATGTATCAGGTTTAAAACTGCATCAACAGTTTTTGTTCAATCTAGCAATCATATTTCGGTAGGGGCCATCGAAACCTAAACTCTAAGGTGGGCCAATAGATGTGTCCAGAAGTGTATATTGCATAAGGGTTGTCTAAAAAATTTCAGTCAGTATTTTTTTTTATTATTCATTTTACCGATTTGGTTAATAAACAAATTTCATACCAATTGAAATTATAAAGCCCATAGAATATACAAACGTTAGGTTGCCTTTTCTTTTCCCGTCACAACTCTCGGGTAGGCAGGTATAAACAGGTAAATCGATAATAATAACTTGCACCGGTCTGGTTAATAAATAAAAAAGCAACCTAACGTTAGCATATTTTATGGGCATTATACTTTCGATTGGTACGGAATTTGTTTATTAACCAAACCGGTGAAATGTTTTTTTTTTTATTATTAATTAATCATATCCTGGACTGAATTTTTTTAGACAAACCCATATGCAATATATTTATTGACATATTAAATTTAATATAAAATAAGTTTCATCCATTAACCAGCTCGGTGAAGGTCGTTGTATACCGAGATCTTAGGCTATTAGTCCCACAAATACAGGCTCCGTGGCAGCTACTCAGAAATTCTTGATGGAAAAACCCAATAAACTTTGCGGTAGTGACCACTAGACCAACGCGGCAGTCCTATTTCTTTCATCAAAGGGTGTTGGGTGCTTCTCCGCCGCCATCTTTAAAAGCCATTGAACCTAATTCACTTAGTGAGAAATACCACCATTCTTTGTCAGAAACCGGTGTTCTTGCATCAGCTACACTCGAGTTATGATTTGCAGATTTAACATTATCATCGTACCTTCCATTCATGTTGGAGTGCTTCCTTCATGTTGAGTGCGTTATATTAAGACCTTCTTACAAAAGCGATGAGAGATTGCGTAGTCTTTAAAAAAAAAATCCTAAAATAAACTCCTTTGCAAAAAAAACGGATGGTTTTGATTTTTCAACATTTTTGGTAATCATTTAGTTCTAAAAAGGTTTTAATTGCCAAACTATGTTACTGGCACTTAATAAAGAGTCTGGGTATGAAAAAAGGTTTATTCCGAATTCAAACCTGTTATGTTGTTTTTAAAATAATAATATTTTTTCAGATAATGAGTTTTCGCGAGTTTGCGGTTAAAAGGCTATCAGGCTACTAAATTTAGCTTCTCGTTATTTTTAGTAGAATAATTTATGTTTGTCGAATAATCCTCCTTTATTGTGATTTAAAACATAAGTATATCTTTGTGTCTATTGTAATAGCAGAAAAACCAATAAGAGCTAGTAACATTACAACATTATAGCGCTGCTGGAAGAGGGGTGTAGCCAATGAAAATCACATGACAATAATTTTTTTCCAAAGTTAGTTCTCATTTTCAGTAGGTCCATGAATAGGTCTAGCACGTAAAGCCATTGGTTTCGGCTGTCATTCGTAGATCTTTGACAGACGTTACGCGAATTCAATCGCCTGAAGGTTATAGGATTGGCTTACTACAGACACTTTATACTCACGCTTAACATCCATATTCATACTTTTATTGGTTTTTGATTAGCATTTTATCAATCGTTTCCTATTTTTTTTAATATTTTCTGTGTTGTGACATTTTTAACATCAAACTTGTCAGTTGTCATTTACTTTTATTTTTAATTGTTACCAGCCAAATTCGCTATGAAGGTTTTATTTAGATTACTAAAATGATTTTGAGATTTTTTTGAGATTTTTTATTACTAAAATGATTATCATCAATACGTGAGTTCAATTGTTGTATTTTATAAATAATTACGAACATTTGCTGTGTAAAGATATTCTAAGTTATATTTATAAAAATATTATGAGCAAGGTTTTAGACCGATTGCTGCTGGCTGTTTTGAATACTAACAACAATTTGAATCTGAAAAGAAATAAATTGGAGAAAAGATTGACAAAGAAACGGAGGATCAGAGTGGAGTGGTCTTTTCGGACGGCACTGGAAGGAGTCAAAAGCACAGTCAAGCTTGAGTCAAGGAGAGTCTGGAACTGAATCTGACGGACTTTGTCACTGCCCAGGAGATCTCACTACGGACTCCTGGGACCTCTAATACTAAAAACTTCGGAACCTGTCCTGCATTCCTGTCTGTAACGCCAGGGACCTCTAATATTGAAACTGCGGAAGCTGACCTGTATTCCTGTCTGTAACTGCGGATCATCGGTAACTGTCCTGCGTTCCTGAATCGTCTTCTCGCCTCTTCTATTGAGTTTGCCTTTAGAGACGTTAAGTGCCCACACTTAACGTCTCGTCTCGTCTCGTGTTAAGTGTTTTTTTTAAATAATGTATTTATATCTCATCATTAATATATTCATTTTCCGTTTTTAACTTTTTTAATGTACAAATTAGCTTCTTTCCTCTTCATCATCAAGGAATAAGCAAGTTTGTTACAAGGTCTGACAACCAGTCTTATTGAGTGGTATCGTACTACCCAGTACTAACTGGGTTGTGGAGTTCAGAGAGGCAGTCGCTCCATTTCAGATACTGGTATTCAGCTGCATCCTAATCTTAATTGACGCTAATCCTAACAAGATTGCAAAAATGCAAACCATGTCAGTTTAAAAACTTATTTAAACCCTGTATGAATAATGTTTGGGAGGTGCTTAGAAATTGGTTGAGAGCCCCTGGTGTTGGGTTCCCTTCAGTTCAAGGAGACAACACCAGTTTTCTAAGATTACCTAGCTATGAGACTGATGACCTACTCGTTTAGTTGTTTTTCAACGGTGCCATTTTATTTCATTCGCTATTTTTATGAAACCAGTCCCTAGGGATAAGCATATACGGGAATGAAATACACCTTAGGTAACTTACACGCTTGGCGATATAATGTAGAACGCAACATATCGTTGACAACATCAAGTGATCGTACTCAACGTAGGAATAGGATTAAAAATTCTATGTCCATTGTAAAATTTTCTTTCCATGGCTTAGGCCGCTTTCACATTTAGGCGACTTTAACAGCGCGACAGTCGCGCGACAGGTGCGTGACTGTCGCGCTGTCAGAATTTCATATTTTAAACAGAATCGCGGTGGTCGCGCGCTTCCGCCGCGGCCACCGCGTGCTCTCGTTTGACGATGAACCAGTGTTGCAAGCGCACGTGATTATAGACTGCACAAGTTGCAGTAAATGTGTATTGTTTTGTGGGACTCATGAAGCGACGATTACAACAACATTTAATAATACTAAAGTAGAAAAACTGGCAAGAATTATATGCATTGTTTATTCCTGATTTCAAAAATAATCTCAATAATAAATAGTAATATGATTTCTCTTATTATTTTATTTAGGTAGCTAATTATATCATGTTATTCTTTATTCTGCCACGGTACTTTTCCTTGGGAGATACAAAATGTTTCCCGTTAGTTTTGAAATAAACTGCGCCACACTGATCTAAACAGCGGCGCGGTAGCCGCGCTTCTAACGCGCAGCTGTTCTTATAATGTGGACGCATGCGCTTCTGACGCGGTACTGTCGCGCTGCTAACGTTCTAATGTGAAAGCGGCCTTAATACAAAAACGACTAGGTACTAACACACACAAATACTTTGTAGGAGTAGCACGAGAAGGAGCTCGTGCCTGAATAATTAAAGCCTTTCGGGTCGGTTAAGTACACCTCTGCCTAACCCCGCGGGGATAACAGGCTTGATGATGTTATATGGCTGCTGATATGTCAGTCCAGGGCATGACACAAATCTTTGCCAATATTCGCTGGTATCGTTGCCTCGTGCGAGCACAGCCTTAGCTGAGCCCCTGCAAGTATATTAGACGCCATCTTGTATGTTATGTTATTTATAAGTCGTGGTTCAATGACCAAAGATTTATTTTATTAGGTGCACACAACATTAAGAGCGTTTATACCCTACGGCATTTCATACAAACTTTCAAGTTGTTTTTTCCGAAATGACTGAACAGATTTTGATTAAACTTCCTTCACATAAGCAGTATACATAGGTCTAAAAAGTTACTAAAAATCATTTTCTGAAAATAATTTTACAGCTAAATTAGACCGATTTTTAATTATCTATAGAAACAGAAATTCCCAAACAGAAAATTTCCAATTATCTTAAAAGACATTTCGAAAATGTTTTTTAGTAACTTTTTAGACCTAAGTATACTGCTTATGCGTAGGAAGTTTCATTAAAATCTGTTCAGTCATTTCGGAAAATAACGACTTGAAAGTTTGTATGAAATGCCGTAGGGTATAAACGCTCTTAAACTAAAATAGACACAATAAAAAGATAATTACTGTGTGTCGGGTTTTCCTACTGCGTCGCTTCCAAAAATGTTGCATTAAAATAACATGTTTGTTAGTCATATCATCTCGACTGCTTACATGATAAGTTGGAACTTTCGTTAGTAGTATTTGATTTTTTTTTTACTTCTTTTTATTTTGATGTGACATTTACTGATTTTACATTTATTGATTTGACATAAATATTTACTTTTTTTATTATTATTGTGACATTTATTGACATTCGTGATTTTTTAATTTCATTTTGTTAATTATTATTAATTACATTTGATTATTGTGAATGTGAGGACCATGTAGGTCACATTTTATTTTTTCTTAATTTATTGATCTTCTCCTACCACTATCTGGCAGTTTGAGTACTTTAAGCGACCTACCCAAATGTCCTTTCTTTGGTATTGTTCGTCGTTTCGTTGAGCTCCTTGAGTTATAAGTCGAGCTACACGATAACTGACAAATGCTTGCACTGACTGGACAGGTCCACTCAAATCTGTGTGGTTCTTTCTTCAAAAGACCATTTCAGACACGTATCTGCATAGTCCTCATGTGAGTTTGCCAAGATTTTGTCTGGACCTTAAAAGAGACTGTGACCTCTGAGTTTGTTTCGGCTGTTTCTTCTCAGAGTAGTCAGGTACGAAACACCGGCCCCATCTAGTTTAAAAAAATTGACGTGTAAAAGTGTTTGTAAAAACCTACTTGCAAAATAAACATCATTTATCATTTATCATTTCCTTAGCTCAATATTTCTTAGTAATTTTCCTTACGTTTAGGATTAATAGCTTCCGCTAAAATTCCTGTGAAATATCAGACGATTCACAAAGGGGTAAACGTGATCAAAGCTTGTATTATGTCAAATAACTATTTATTGCCTACGTCATTTTTTTGTTTATTTTATTTTTGAGGACATCGTAGTAGAGCATCACTCAAGAGGTGTACCAGATATCGTCTGCCTGCCTTTTCCCAGCTATGTTGGGGTCGCTTCCCGTTAACCGGATGCAGCTGAATACCAGTATTTTACCTGGAGCGACTGCCTGTCTGACCTTCCCAACACAGTTACATATATCTGGGTAATAAGATACCCCTTGGTAAGACTGGTTGTCAGAGTTTCGGGCCACTGACCTGTAACGACTATCAAAGATCTACAAATGACAGCAGGGACCAACGGCTTAACGTGCTTTCTGATGTATGTAATGGATGGTCACCCATCCACGGACCAACCTAGGCATGCGCGGCTTAACCAAAATATCCACCAAAGCGGCTGTTATTATGTGGCTACGAGCTCCAACCTGAACAATCTACAGAGCATTAATGACTTATTATAGAGGGTGTTTGGTACATCCTTGTAAGAGTGAAATAACAGATTTAATAAGTTTTTCAGGTATCATTTAAGCAAAAATATTTTTTTAAATAATTAATTTGGAATTTAATATTAATATTAAATTCCAAATTAATTATATTAATATTAAAATTATTATTAATTTGGGTATTTTGTGATTCACAATTCTAGCGAATTCACAAAGTTGTTAAAAGATTTTTATAGCATGTGGCACATCACTAGCATGAGGATAGACTAGAGAATTTTTGAGGGAGTTGGAAGATTCCGGTCACTTTTGTTTTTTTTTTTTATTTATAGCCATGTAAATAGCTGTAACATGGACAGCTTTAATTGAAGTCCGAAACTTTGCGAGTAAATTAAAAAAGACTTGATGGCGACTGTCACTAATTTTGAATTTAAAAATACCGGAATACAATACACATATAAATAAAATTAAAATTCGGAGTCTACGACTTAAACTTTTTTTTAATTTGTACTTGAATGTAAATTTTGGGTATTTTTTTAATAAAACAATAAAAAGCCGATGAAAAAAAATCCACAGGGCACGAGAATTGTTTAGGGGTCTGAAAGGATAGCAGATGACCCCCCCAGTCGACCATTTCAATTTGGCACACAATGCACCAAACACCCTGTATAATGACTGTGCGTCGTGGCGATGTTTTTAACCGACTTCTAAAAAAGGAGAAGGTTCTCAATTCGGATGTTTGTATTTTTTTTTTAACCGACTTCTAAAAAAGGAGAAGGTTCTCAATTCGGATGTTTGTATTTTTTTTTTTTTTTATGTTTCTTCGCGCATAGCTCCGTTGCTTGCCAACCGATTTGAAAAATTCTTTTTTTGTTTGAAAGCGTATACTTCCCAAATGGTCCCATAAAAATTTTATCGAAAACAGACAAGCCGTTTCTGAAAAAAATAACAAAATTAAATATTTCTAACTTTTAGTTTACTCTGCATTGCGTCGTTTGTTCGCGCATAACTCAGTCATTTACGAACGGATTTGGAAAATTATTATTTTATTCCAAAGCCTATGCTTTCCATTTGGTCCCATAGTCACCAAATCGGGATCTGATGATGGAATCATGGCGAAATCGAGGGAACTCTTCAAGTTTAATAGGAAACGTACAGCGATTTTGGTATTTTCTACAACAAGTGAAGCATTTTCGTTTAATACGAACCATTCTACCATCAGATCTGATTTTGAAGCCAAGAGACAGGCACTGGAACTCCATAATAAGAGAATGTATCTTAGTTGTGTTTGGGCTTGTTGGAATTGTAACAGTATGCACTTTCCACGTGTACCACAGACTAACTTTTTGACTTTCCTTATTCAACCTAAGTAACATGTGGGTCCTCTGCTTTGATATTCTGTTTTCGCGATGATCAGGGTTCTTATTCAAAATGCGTTGATCATTTCTTTCCCTTATTTCTTTTAATCGTTTTCCTTTTTTTCAGTTTCAGTTCGACGCCTTTTCTCACACGAGAATCATCTTTACTAGACCTACCCATATTTTATTATTAGATTAAAAATATGTCACTAAAAATTAACAAACAAAAATATTTTTTACAAAAATAAGAAACCGACTTCAAAAAACACTTAACGTACTAAAAAGTTAAAAATAATACTATAACCTTCCTATATTAAGAAACCTAACCTAACCTACGATTAACCTATAATAAAATTTAATAATTCTTTGGAGTCGGTGCCAAGCAATATACGATACCTAAATGACTATATACAGACTAAGGCCAGAAAAAAGCAAAACATAAATCTTACAGCTTCTAAATATTAATTAATTCATTAATTCTAATTATATTGCTTGGCACCGACTCCAAAGAATTATTAAATTTTATTATAGGTTAATCGTAGGTTAGGTTAGGTTTCTTAATATAGGAAGGTTATAGTATTATTTTTAACTTTTTAGTACGTTAAGTGTTTTTTGAAGTCGGTTTCTTATTTTTGTAAAAAATATTTTTTATGTGCATAATTTCAACATACTAAAAACTGGTTTGCAATAGAGTTGTTGGCTAGGTTATTACGATCAATATCTATTTGTAGGAGGAGCTCGGCAAGCACGTTAAGCCGTTAGTACCGGCTGTCATTTGTAGATCTTTGCCAGCCGTTACAGGTCAGTGGCCCGAAAGTCTGACAATTCAGTCTAGTTTACCATGTTAATAATGTAACAACATCGCGCCTGTAATATCCAATGGTTTGTCCAGAGGTGTACCCACTGAAAAATTACACCCACATTTTGCCAGTTATCTTTAAGTCCCATGTAATAGGGGGAGGGCCTATTGCCATCAAATGGGCACAAATCCATACTTCGTGGCTGTCACTGAGAAATTCCTGTTGAAATTACCTAATAACTGCTCGACCTGGCAATCAAACGTAGACCCTCATGGTCAGCAGCCGCGCTACCTATATACGATTGACTGTACGTAAGTAGTTTTCCATGTAAATGTTTATTTATTGAACAGTAACTTTCCACGTCTTGCGGTTTGAACCCGCGTCGACCAATTACTACGAACACATAATAACATTATATGTATATTATTAATGCGACACGCTTTGGTTAAACCCATTCTTGAAGGAACTTTTTGTTGTTGATTTTAATCAGATGTTATTTAAGGCTAATAATAAACATGTTAGGTTCGTTTGACGAGTCAGTTTTTGTTTAAATAGGAGTAAAATCATTTTTTGAAAAAATCAATTATTATTTTACTTGCTTCTTAAAAGTGCACCACTTTTTCCGCTGACTATAGGAATGTTTTTTGTGTTTTATATTTCGTTTGTTTTTGTCCTTTATTTTGATTAACTTGCTTTCATTTCCCTATTTTTCCTTTAAAAATACTATTTATTTACTACTAGTACCTACTAGTACGGTTGGGCCCAGCAGGCATGCGTTGCAACGTCTTTTCTTTTTTTTGCAGCATAAAATCTCATGGGGTACGGAGAACAACAGTACAAAATTTTAGCAAAATCGGTTCAGTAGTTTAGGAATCTTTAGTGTACAAACAGACGAACGGACATTGATTTGTATATAAATCGGATAAAGAAATTATGTATGTATTTAAATTATTTATGTAAAGGTAAATAATGTCATTGTGTATGTATAAATAAAATGTGAAACGATTTTGCTGTATCGTAGGTCAGCTAATCATCATTCTCCAAGATCCTAGATTCACAGGGTTCGTAAATATCATGATAATAATTTTCTTTGTGTATTATCTTGACAATTAAGGATGATGACTAATTAATATCCTTTCTCCATCAGGCAGATTACTAACACTATTGGATTATTAGACTAGTATTTTTCTTTTTTCGCGTAATCAAAACAATTACGGAGATTGAGTTGAAATGGCGCATGACGTCACGCGTAAGTAAATTCCATTCCTAGCTGTGACGTAGTGAGCCCCCACTCTCCAACTTGAATGCCTTTTAACTTAATTTTTAGGGTTCCCTACCTAAAGGGTCAAACGGGACCCTATTACTGAGACTTCGCTGTCCGTCCGTCCGTCCGTCCGTCCGTCCGTCTGTCACCAGGCTGTATGTCATGAACCGTGATAAATAGACAGTTGAAATTTTCACAGATTATGTATTTCTGTTGATGCTATAACAACAAATACTATAAACAGAATAAAATAAATATTTAAGAGGGGCTCTCATACAGAAAACTGATATTTCGGACAAAATATAATTTCGTTTTTCTTACCCAGTCATATACCTATTATCCAGTGGCGAAGGGTCACATTTGTGTAAGGGGAAGCCGAAGATAAAAATGAGAATTATAATTTTGTTTACCTTACGAAAATACAGCCAAATACCTGGGCATGACGCTTGACGCAAAACTTCGCTGGAAGGTTCATAACAATAAGAAACGCCTGGAGTTAGATCGACATTCATCACTGTTAGTGTACAACAAAGTACTTCTGTACAAACAAGTGCTTATGCCTGTATGGGCATACGGTATACAGCTTTGGGACTGTACAAAACGCACCAATATTGAAATAATTCAAAGATTTCAAAATAAGGTACTTCGGAGCATAGTAAACGCTCCCTGGTACATTAGAAACGAGGACATCCACGGGGACTTAGGAGTGGACCTTGTCGCTAAAGTTATAAAAAAATACGCCGAAGCTCATAAACAAAGACTTTATTCAGCTCCGTGACACCACCCACGGACATAGTAAGGAGACTGAAAAGGAAGAGAGGAATTAGTTTAGTGATTGTTACGGAGTGCAGTGAGTGCTACCTTTTAAGAACACAAGAACTTAGTGTCTTTCCGTCATAATAGAGACAATAAGAAAAGTGCCAATGGACACATTCTTTAGTATAAATTTACTAGGAAATTAAGTTAAATTTAAATTACTTATTAGCCTCAAGGCTAGATTGTAATTTTTATGAGGTAACCATTCGATAACAAGATAATGAAAAAAAAAAACAAAATTTTGTTTTTCGTCATCGCATTTTTCAATTTTCATTTTGATTATCAGCGAACCCCCGTAAACGACACCCATGAGGAAAAAACCAGAAATTAACGTCTGCACCATTTTTTTGCCATCAGTTTCTTTATCAGCGACTCCGAAAACCACGAAATCAGTGTATCTTTATAAAAGCTTGTTTTTAAAAACGTTTTTTAACTTATAATTTTATTTTTACTTGTTGTAATCGTTTCTGATCACAAATCATTATCTCATCACTTTTTTCATATTCATGCTATTAACCGTTGTGGAGTTTTCTCGTGAGAAGACAACCCTGGCTGCAGGATAAGATCATAATATAATTCATGTGTATCCATCAAATATGAACGTGTATACGAATTTTCGTGTCTCTGTTATAAACCATTGAGGAGTTCCCTCGTGAGGAGACGATCCTGGTTGTAGGCTAGGTTCATGATACAAATCGTGATTATTCATTGAATATGAACTCGTGTGCAAAGTTTCGTGTCCACGCTATTTACCGTTGAGAAGTTCCCTTGTGAGCAGACGACCCTCGCTGAAGGATAAGTTCATGATATAAATCGTGATTATCCACCAAATATGAACTCTATGCAAATATTCGTGTCCAAGCTATTAAACGTTGAGGAGTTCCCTCGTGAGACGACGATCCTGGCTGCAGGATTAAGTTATGTCTGTCATGAGAATGTATTGTTCTTAGAACCAAAGGTGTGTGCAAAAAATCAGCTCAATCGGACATTGGAAAATGGTGTTAATTTAAGTTCATAAACACAAAAATTGAAAGTTCCTCCCTGTCGTAACTCGAAAATCTTCGGCTTACTTAATTCTTACAAAAAGGCGCTGCTAGCCGCGAAGTCACGTGACCGCGTCCATACGAATTTAGTTCTAAATTCTGACACACGAGCATCGACTTATTTGGCACTACCTGTAGTTTCTTGGTTGACATAAGAAATGTTGGCATTATTGTAATGTTTTCAATCCTAGGATGTATTCAATGTCTGTACCGTGATGTGTTTATAATTTATTTACTATTTAACTATAGCACACACTACGTATAGTGCCTTGTTCCCGAAGGGAAGCGGGCAGGAATCGGCTTCTGAGGTGCCTTCGGGCCTGATCCAAGCTAATTTCTATTTTTTTTGCTCAGACCGCTTTTTTTCGTAAAGAACTGTCGCTAGGCTACTAAACTAAACACAAATGTACTAAAACTTATGATTAAAACTCGAAATCGGCAAATCACATTTGGATTCACGTGACATTGACAACGAAACTTAGTTAAAAAAAAAAAGATATTTAATTTTTTTCCTATAATATTGCATAATAGTCACGCGCTTCGATGAACTTTAATAAGCGCGTGACTATTATAATATATATTGCAGGATTAAAATAAAATATCTAATAAAAAAAAAAGGATTAGGGTTCCCTGCCTAAAAATTATAACACATGTTCAAATCACATTTGGATTCACGTGACATTGACAACGAAACTTAGTTAAAAAAAAAAGATATTTAATTTTTTTCCTATAATATTGCATAATAGTCACGCGCTTCGATGAACTTTAATAAGCGCGTGACTATTATAATAATATATTGCAGGATTAAAATAAAATATCTAATTAAAAAAAAAGGATTAGGGTTCCCTGCCTAAAAATTATAACACATGTTTTTTTTAACAAAATCCGAATCAAATGTAAATGAAAAATTACTAAAAGTGTAATATTTTTATTATAATTTCACTTGGACGATGGTCGCGGGGCACAGCTATAGTTTCCTTTACAATCCGGTAAAGGGCGACAATGTATGATTTGAAGATAGTAGAATCGAAACTGGTTTCTAGTATGTACTTAAGCACTTTTGTTGTTGTTGACGCATAGGGGAAACCCTTGGGTTTTGACGGTGTTTAGTATTGCTTGTATGCGGACATACATATTTCATGTATTCTGTGAAATTATGAACTGGTTCAATAGATAACTGGACTGACACCCCCGGTGGTGTAGCGGCCGCCAGCGCAACTGTTGAACATGAGCTCCTGGGTTTGAATCCCAGGTCGAGCAATGTGTGGGACTTAAACATAACTGGTGAATTGTGGGAATACCATTGATACACCTCTGCCAACCACTTCGTAGATTACAGGGGTGATGTTATGGTGTTGCGTCCCCTTAGCACTCTGAGTACGGACCCCTAAAAATAATTTTACCCACGTTTTTAAACATGCGCGTAGCAATAATATGTTGAAATAATATCAGATGCGTATTTTAGATATTTAAAATTATACTTATTAAACATGTTATTTGACATTCTAGCGTTAGCATATTAATTAACTAGACGCAGTTCTAGTTAGCAGAGATGTTATACGCAGTAGCGTAACATGATAATTATTGTCTAAGAGAATAATTTAATTTTATTTGTTGACTGATTCCTGTTTTCACTAATACTAGGTGATACCTAAACTAATGCGATACTTAATATTGCACTGTTCAAACAAAGTCAGTCGGTAGCGTTTTCCCAACGACATATTATGTTGGCGTTGGCTTCCACTCTGACCGGATGCAGCTGAATAATTTTACATGGCGCTACTGCCTATCTGACCTCTACCCACACCCACACCCACACTTTCGTGCTTCTGTAACCCTTAAAAACTGTCAAATATCTAAAAAACCGGCCATGTGCGAGTCGGACTCGCGCACGAAGGGTTCCGTACCATTATTTATAAAAATAAGCAAAAAAACACTTTTTTGTATGGGAGCCCCCTTAAATATTTATTTTATTCTGCTTTTAGTATTTGTTATTATAGCAGCAATAGAAATACATAATCTGTAGAAATTTTAACTGGCTAACTATCACGGTTCATGAGATACAGCCTGCATGGTGACAGACGGACGGACGGACAGCGTAGTCTCAGTAATAGGGTCCCGTTTGAGGCTTTGGGTACGGAACTCTAAAAACGACAGCCGAACCAAATTTATATCACTATTTTGTATGAATATAGGGGTCCCTATTTGTAATAGATGGTCCACCATCCACAGACTTACCTAGGCAACCTTGCTTAACCTCGGATATCAAAAATTCGTGCAGCCTAAAATTCTATTAAAATCTCTTCTTTTCTGGAACCCTCGTAACTACTAAATAGATGATTGAATCACTTAATCGAACTTGTTGTTTTTAATTAGTTTTTAATATTGTTTACTTCGTTAGTAAGTATTTGTTTCACTTTCTGTGGTCAGATAAGTGAGGTAATCTGACCAATATGAAGTAATTAAGTTAACAACATGTTAGTTGACGTAAGTAGGTAAACTTCCGTCTGTTAATCTAAGTTTAATTACGGTTTATGCGTAAACTAGGTACTTATGTAATATCTATACTTACTTATATATTATTATATATTACTAGTTGCTGCCCGCGACTTCGTTCGCTGGTTTATTTTTAGTGATAGGCGCGGAGCATCAATGTAAAATGTTGCAAAAACCAGAAACATGTGACACGCGAGACAAAGTTGTGTGGGTCAGCTAATGGTCATACATAATATGACTAGATGTATTATGAAGCAAAAAAGGAGTATTTAAGGATTGTAGTTACTGACAGGTGGCGGGCTGTAGTTACTGCCTTCATCATTACCTAACAGCAGTCCACTGCTGGACACAGGCATCTCCAATCGCACGCCACTTACCGCTTCTCGGCAACTCTCATTCAGTTGCCAACAGCCACCCCGCGGAGATCGTCGCACCACCGAGCCTGAGCGCGTTAGGTCTGCCTATACCGATGGAAGAAAAGGCGTGAGTGTAATGTATGTAATGTTGTCAACACAACATCATACTCGTATATCATCTAACCTGTTTGCCCATTTCGCCAGATATGTTTAAGTCCCATGTAATAGGAGGCGAGCCTATTGCCGTCAACTAGCACCATACTAATGGCTAGCCCGGATTATTTCCCGATTCTACAGGCTGGTGAAAAAATCCAGATGGAAAAATGAATTTCATTTCAATTATTTCAGTAACAATTTTTACATCGTATCAAAATATTACACAAAATTATAAAATTAAAACAAAGTATAAAAAAGACAGTAATGAAACAGGAAGCAAATAAATAAATTAAAAAGTAAATGTCAAATAAAGAATATAAATCAGAATCGCACACATTACAAAAAAAAAAATATAAATATTGCCAAATAAAAATTTTACTTCCCATACAATTGTCAAAGATTAAAATATGTCTAATACACATACAAATGTCAAAAAAAAAACTAATTTCAATAAAAATAGTAAGTATATAATTAAAGTCTAGTTGTATGTGTCACAGAGAAACTCATCAAGGGTGTAGTAGCACTTTTCTATCAAAAAATATTTTAACTGCTGCAAAAAATATTTGATTTAAATTGTAAATTCATTTTATGTGTACAGTTAGTTTATTAAACAGTTTAACCGGATTGATAACCTGCAGCATGACTCACTACTTATAAATGAGATTGCATTTTATTTTGCAAATCCTTACGCCTAGTAGCTTCCCGGTTACTTCTTTCCTCTGGTGTTTCAGAATTCTGCAGCTTTTTCTTTAGATCAGTAAGAAGAACTAAAATAGAAAATATGCATAAAGCATAAAGCTATTGCTATCTCGACCTAGGAATTGTACCCAGGACCTTCACTCAGCGCTCTCAGCAGTAGTACTTGTGATCACTGGACCGATGTGGCAGACACTTCCGTATCTGTTAATTTGAGTAATCGCATTAAATAAGAAGAAGTTATTTAACTCGCGCCACTACGTCTGCGTCAAAAGCAACTAATTATATCCTCGTTTTTGCAACATTTTTCATTAACGCTGCGTTTCTTTTGGTCGTAACGTGATGTTTTATAGCCTTCCTTGATAAATGGGCTATCCAACATTATAAGATTTTTTCAATTTGGATAGTAGTTCCTGAGATTAGCACGTTCAACCAACCAGACAAAAAAACTCTTGATAATTTTATTAGCATAGATAATGTAGTTGTGTAAGAAATACCTCGTTATGCACTAGATATTTTAATCACTTGTATGTTTTAAAAGTTGCTCCATACCATCCTTTCTCCGAGACGTACCTGGCCGTGGTTTGTTGTTCAATGTTTACAGAGATGTTACAAACAAATCACGTTGCTAATATTTATTTATTTCTTTAACACGTCACGCGCATAGTACAGAGGCGGACTTAATGCCATGGATAGGTATTCTCTACCAGTCTACAAAAAATGAACATAATTACCTAATATTATTCTTCATGTTCTATATTCTACAGGTATGGATGTTGTAGAGCTATTTTAAAGATGACTATCTTTATACAACATGTCCCAAAATTCAACGATAAGCCAGCACGGGAGGATAGACCTGCCCATGACTATTCGGGGAAAAAAAGAAAAAAATATATCTATTTTAAGAAAAAAATATATCTATTTTTTTTTTTAAGTTATTAACAGAAAAAGAAATGCTTAAGAAATTGAGTCCTTTTATGATATTTTTCACTACCATGACCACACTTTTTTCAATATTTCTGTCATTTTTTTTTATAGGCAACCTGAATAGCACTGCTATCTACCACAATTCTTAAAAAATCTAGAATACCTATAGTTTTTTCACATAAATTAATGAAACTTAACTTATTCCCAAAATTTTTCGAAGATTTTTACTTTTAATCAACTTTAATAACTTTTGTTCTACGAGATCTAAAAATTCACAAAAAAAATGGACTTTCCATAGAAACCGACGCGATCAGCTGATCGACATGTATGGTAAAACTAAAAGGTAGAAAAGTCATTGAACAAAAGTTGTTCAGTTTCATGGTCCGAGAGACCACACGGGAGGGTCTTGCGTTTATTATGTTACACCTTGTATATAAAAATAGACTCAAAACATTTTTTTTCAGCAGACCCATACGTATAGGGTATCTTTGGATAGGTCTTCAAAAATGATATTGAGGTTTCTAATATCATTTTTTTCTATAATAGTTTGCGCGAGAGACACTTCCAAAGTGGTAAAATATGTGTCCCCCCCCCCTCTAATTTCTAAAGTAAGAGGAGGAACATTCTGAAAAAAAAATACGTTTGTAGAACGTAAGAAAAACTTTCAACGAAAATTAGTTTGAATAAGATTTAATATTTAGTTTTTGAGATATGGGACTTTTTAACCAAACTGCAGCCGTAACTTTGTTTTTAATTAACATACTATGAAACACAAATTTAGTTTTGCTGTTGAGTGTTAATTTACATATGAATGTCCGTTCAAAATATTGTTATTATATTGTTTGGGGCTACGGAACCCTGTGTGCGAGTAAGACTCGCACTTGGCCGGTTTTTCATGATAGAATGGCCATAGGCCTATAGTTTTCTCCATGTGATTGATGTGTTTCTTTAGTTTTTGGAATAGGTTGAACTCTCGAAACTTTCCAACGACGTGGATACCGCCCTTTAAAGAGAGCTAAATTAAAAATATAAAGTATAGGTGTTTTAAAGTATGTTATATATAGCATGTTACCCTTATTTAGAAAGAGACTCGACCCCACGACTCAGGGTATCCTAGTGGAGTTGAGGGGCCCTACTAAGACGTCTTAAAACAGTTTTTAATATCGTTTCAGTGTGAAAAAGAGACGGAGCTATAGAAGACGTCTAACGCAATCTCTTTCCCACACTGGAATAAGATTAAAACAATACTGCTTTAAGACATCATGGTAGGCCAGCTGGGAATATGTAAAATCTAACGCTTAAGGATCTTTGTCTTTTGTTACTAGCTTTTTAAAATAAAATTGTTTTTATCTATACGTAAAATGAAAAATTAATGAAAACTACCAAATAATTTATTAAAAAGACTTCATAAATAACACTTAAGCCCAGCCAAACACATACATGACTGTAGAGAGCACTAGAGAGAGGCACTTGTACGCAATGTAGACGTAGACCGCTGCGACAATGATATGCAGCTTGTGCAGCCAGTACTGCTTCCTCCTGGCATACTCTGTATGCTGGATGCCGTCCTTCATGAGGTACCTCCTCAGTCCCACACACCACAGCGTTACATACTCCATGATGTTAATGTCACAAGTGTCAAAATTGAAGATGAGTTTGTCGTCAGCTGACAACGACTGGTACAGGCTGTCAGTGTTGTCATCTCTGAAGACCCAGCTGCGGGTTGTGAAGTACGAGAGGGCTATTGATGCCCGGTAGACGCGGTTGTAGAGTTTTATGAACCTGGAATTCGAGAAATTAATTTTAATCATAGGCTCAAGTTGTTGCTCGACTTACTCTTGTTCCAATTATATCAAAAGTCTTTGAAAAGAGTTAAGTTCAAAAGAGTCATTTCATTCTTGGACAAAAACATATTTGTGCTGTTGAATTAAATAAAGTGACGAGTAGGGGAGTATGCAGTGTTACGTGGTCTCATAATGTGCTTGAGAAAGCGAAAGACAGATTAAAAAAAAATACAACGTACGTCCTCTTAGACCTAAGCAAAGCCTTTGCCGTCTTAAACCATTCCATTCTTATTGATAAATGAAAATAAGTATTTTTAGAGCATCGGGCTTAGAGTGGGTCAAATCGTTTCAATTAACTAGAACTCGGATATCTAGAGTATTTATTTATTTATTATTCCGTTTATTCATTTCTATAACATATGTTTACATATTTAAATATTCTTACATAAAATCAATAAAAAAATATAAAAACATTTAAAAATATAAAAATAGTAGCCCACCGGTATCGGGAACAGGGTCCAAGCTACCGGCGGTCAGGGCTCCAGAGAGAGGAACCTCCTAACAATACGAGCCGTGTCCAGGAGTACCGCTTTCTGAATCAAGCCCTTGATCCAGCTGCCTAACGAGAGCCTCTTCAGATATTGGTCGAGGCTCTTGGCAATTAGGCCATTGGCTGATACGACTATCGGCACAATGATCGCTGAGTCAACAGGCCACATGTCGACAACCTCGCGAGCCAAGTCAATATACTTGATTTGTTTATCTTTCTCGGCCTTCACGAGGTTCTCGTCATGTGGAACCGTTATGTCAACAATCATTGCGCACCGCTCTGATCGATCCATCACCACTATATCAGGCTTATTGGCTACAATAGTCCTGTCAGTGATGATGGATTGATCCCAATACAGTGTGATATTGCCATTTTCGAGAACTGGGTCGGGCACATACCTATAGTACGGCACTTCCGATTCAACAAGGCTGTATTTCAGAGCAAGTTGCTGATGGATAATCCTGGCTACAAGGTTGTGTCTATGCAAGTATTCTCCGTTAGCTAGACGAGAACACCCGGAGATAATGTGACGGATCGATTCGCCCGGACGGTGGCATGCCCGACATATGTCAACCGTGCCATCCTTCACAATAAATTTCCGGTAGTTTTTCGTCATCATAACTTCATCCATAATTGCACAAACAAAACCTTCGGTTTCTCCAAAGAGTTCCCCGGAACGTAGCCAGGCTACGGACGCTGCATGGTCTACATCAGGCCCATGCAGGGCACTGAAGTAGCGTCCGTGAAGCTCTTTACTCTGCCATACTTCCCTGCGGTCATTAGTGTCAAGCACTGCAGGTTTGCGCCAGTTCTCTTTAGCCAAGGAGAGCGGGGTGAGGGCCTTGTCCATCGCGACCACATCTCGATGCATCCCCACGTCGGCTTCTAGGAAATATTCCCTGAGACTGCATATCTCGCGATTGTGGAGAGTCTTGGCGTTTAAAAAGCCTCGACCTCCACAACTCCGCGGGATATACAGTCTCATAACCGAAGAACGTGGGTGATGCATTCGATATGCCGTCAACAATGTACGGACCTTCCTATCCAGGGCGTCTAGTTCTGTTTGAGTCCATTTGAGTACGCCGAAAGAGTACATCAAAACCGGCATGACCCAACCATTGAAGGCACGCACCTTATTTCCGCCTGATAAAAGACTATTAAATACTTTTCTCAGGCGGCCAAAGAAGCGCTCCTTCAACGATTGCTTCACGTCAACAGCATTGATGCCCAGCGCTTCCGACATACCCAAATACTTGTAGGTTTCGGTTGCTGAGAGGGATCTAAGATTTATGGAATCTGAGAGCTGGGTTCCCGCAGATTCCACAATCCCCCCTCGCTTTACATGCATGACCGCACATTTGTCCACACCAAATTCCATCCTAATGGCGCTACTGAAAGTTTCTGTTACCTTCAGTAGCTCCATCAGTTTCAAATTGTTGGGGGCAAAGAGTTTCAGGTCATCCATGTAAAGAAGGTGAGATATAACCTGACCACCTCTCCTCAACCGAAAGCCCAGACCAGAATCCTCCAGCAGCGTGCTTAGAGGATTCAAGGCTAAGCAGAACCAAAGCGGACTCAAACTATCGCCCTGAAAAATACCTCGCTCTATCCTTATCGGTTCGCTGTTCCCTTGGATATGCCGACATCCTGGATAGCGAAGGACTGTCCTCCATTGCCCCATACACGACATCAGGAAGGTGCGCAGAGTTGCATCAACTTTATACAATTCTAGCACCCTCATGAGCCATGTATGTGGCACCGAGTCGTAGGCCTTCTTATAGTCTATCCAACATGTCGACAGATCCCTTCGGGAACGCCGAACCTGTTGGTTAATGGCCATATCAATGAGGAGCAGCTCCTTAGTACCGCGGGACCCGTTCCTACATCCATTTTGAGAAGCGGACATGATCGAATTGTCATCAATGTGTTTGCTAATTTTAGCTCTCAAAATGGATGTAAGAACTTTATACACTGTCGGGAGACAGGTTATCGGTCTATAGTTTTTGGGCTCCGCAGTACTACCCGATTTATGGAGCAGGTGAGTTATTCCAGTAGTCAGGAATTCGGGCAGCGACCCTGACTCTAAGGCTGACTGGAATAGGGCCGCTAAGCGAGCGTGCGACCTTTGGATCCACTTAATCCAAAAGTTGTGCAGCCCGTCCGGCCCTGGAGATTTCCAGTTAGGTAACGGACGGACTGCACGAGCTACGTCTTGGGGGCTGATAGTGATAGCCCCCATTTCTGGAACTGGATCGCACACTCGCTCGACCACCCGAGTCCATTCACCCTCGGTGTGGCTGACAGGCACCGACCAGATGCTGCGCCAGAACGAGCACATGGCGTCATCATCCGGTAAGCGCGTGTCAGACACACCTTGGTCCGGTCGCTCCCAACTCCTATAAACCCACCTTTCATCTCTTTGGAATGTGCGATTCAGAGTGTATCGTTCCACCCGCCGCTTATACCTACGGATACGGTTTGCCCATGCATACACTTTCTGCTTCAGGAAGTCGATGCGCTCTGTGATACGGGACATATAGTCTCGAGGACTAATATCAGTACCCGCAAATGCCCGCCTCACAAAGCGCATCACTCGAGGGCGATTGTTGCCCTCCCTGAAGCAGATTAGTTTGCCTATGAGTGTTCTGGCCCCACCAATACGTCGCTCAATCCTGCATTGCCAAGCCGGTACGGCAGGTTTAGGTCGTGTAGCTCTGTCATCAGAAAATTTGACATGAGCTACACGACATGCCGCTACAGCCGCACAATACAGGATTGAGTGAGCATCAGTGAGGTCTTCACAGTTATCAAAATAGTTTGACAACTGCGAATCCAGAACAGCCACCAGCGCCCTATTTCTGTTATGCATGGGCAAACGAGGTAAGCGTGGTCTAAGTTCAGGCGACATGTACCGATATTCTCGAATCGCACACTCCAAAGCACTCCTCATTTCCTCACTGCATTGGATACTTACATTAGTAACCATGTCACTACTCACGTCGTTAGTGATATTCTGTGTTATGATAGGCTGTGGTGGTACCACAGCCTGCAACGACGGAGCAGTGACATGGCTACTCCGCATTTCAGTTCGCAGGCGATCAAGTACAGTGTCATCCAACATACGATTACGCTGGATGACTCGCACCTGATCCGACAGTCGTTGCGCCGATACGTTGACAGCTGGCTCAAGCACCTGAAACAGAGAGAGCATCCGAACACGGTACGCGGTCAGGTTGTTTCCTCCCTCTGTAGCCCCATAGTATGAGCGCATGACGTTCTCGTTGATGGCTTGAGTCCATCGCATGCGCTGCACACTTCCGCCGGGAGCTGGGACCCTATCAGAAGCCGGTGGGCCTCGAGGTCCTAAGCCGTCCGGTGGCCGGCGTCCTCCCCGTCGACGAACAGGTGGTGGCGTCGTGGGCGGAGAGAAGTACTCGTCGCTGTCGCTCGACGCAACTGCCACGGCCGGCGTCACAGCACTCACTGTGAGGCTGGGTTCCGGCGGCGGCGAGGCGGAGCGAGGCGACGAGTCCGGAGGCGGTATTCGTGCTTTTCGAGCTGCTGCTCTGGTCAACATCGTCTTTTCTTCATTTTCTTGATAGATATTTTTCTTACATGACACGTATGTCATATGTCATTATTGTACCAGTTTTTCTTTTCTGTATTTTGGAGCTTTCTTGCGTTTGATCATGGTGCGATTGGAAATAGTTAAGATAAATAATTTATTGTAGTATTAAAATCAGGTATCAGATTTATAAAAGAAATTGATTAAAAATTAAAATTGATGAAAATTATGTATTGAAATTGAAAGACGTCTTGACTTTGGTATTGCCAGCTTATTATTATTATTTATTTATTATTAGGCTTCTCAACAATGAGTACACTGTTACATAATAATTTGTACATTGTAAACTTAAGTCTAAGCGCCTCATCACTTACAGAAAAGCACCGCATGCACTACATTATACGTAGATAATTACACAATTGAATAATTATATTATAAAGAAATACAGATAAAAAACTTAAAAAAAAAGCTAAATTGATTACACTGAGTTAGACTATATTAAATATAAGTTATAGTTTATAACACAGATTAAATTAGATTTAAATAAATTAGAATAAATTAAATTAAAATGGATTCAATTATTTTTTTATTTTATATACGATTAGGTAAATAATTGATTTACTATAAGAGATCACTAAATGGCAAGGGTGAATTTTTTAAGAGCGTCTACTGAAGAGTTGAAAAGATCAATGTCCACTTCGTGCTCTGTGTATGCAGCATACATTCTTGATAGTGGACAGTATTGCCTCAAGTTGGTGTGACATCTTGGCATGCAGAAAAGTGTCCTGTTAGAACTTCTTGGCAGATTACGTGGCACATGGAATAAGACCCTACTGAGCAAATCGGGACAGTTCAGAGAGCCCGTTACTAACTTCTTAAGGAAAACTAAATCCAACATGTTCCTGCGCTTCTCCAACGATACCATTCCAAAATACTTGAGTCGCTCTTGGTACGAGTTAAGCTTTTTCCCCATATTATTGCAATAGGCAAGATGCCATAAGAATCGTTTTTGCAGCCGTTCAATTCGCTTGATGTGGACCTTATACTCGGGAGACCAGACCACACTGCAATACTCGAGATGGCTTCTAACTAGCGAGTTATACATAACCTTTTTAATGTTGGGTTTTTTGAAATTTTTACACTCTCTCATAACGAAGCCAAGCATCTTCGTTGATTTTAATATAGTTTTGTCAATATGTTCGACAAAACTTAACTTTTTATCGAACTGAACACCTAGGTCTCGTATAGTTTCGACTTCCTCGAGCATCTCACCATTCAATTTGTAGACTGACTGCATGATATTTTTTTTTTTTTTTTGAATTTGATATGATGGCATTTTTTTACATTTAGAGACATTTTGTTATGCTCGCACCACTTAGTCAGCCGGTCCAAGTCGCTTTGGAATAGTACCGAGTCCGCAGGATTTCTAATAGGCTTTAAGGCTTTAAGATTTTTGAGTACCAAAAATTTACGACAAAGTGCACAGTACACGATGTTTATTCCCCACTTCAAGGCTTTGGAGTGCAACAGGGAAACATCTTGGGACCAGTTGTGGTGATGATGATGATGTAGATGAATGTTACTTACATGGGCGGCTTGCCCAGCAGCAGACAGCCTCCATCGAGTACGTAGCCGGGGATGTAGTGCAGCAGCCATGTCAGGATGAGGAACAGAGGCTTGTTGGCCGTGCTGATGATGAACATATACCAGACCGCGAGTGGGGTGGGAAGGAAGTGACCGATCTCCTGAATCTTTGTGGAGACGGGACCTGTCAGGAAAATAATCTGGTTAATTTATCTGAGCTGAAGAAACAGTTATGACATAATGGAGTCGTCTGGTTTGTAGTAGAGTACCCGGCCGTGTATTAGGCACAAAGAACTTTGTTTCACTTTAAAAGCGTTGAATTTGCCTCGGCACTCATATACCGACCTGTACCTCAGGACTTTCTTACATCACCATCATAGTTTGGTGCTAGTGTGCCACGCTATTTGCCATACTCACGCCAATGGAACAGGTTCCTTGCACTAGACACGGAGTAGATCTGCACGTCCCTGCCACTCCTTGCCACACTGCCGTGATTTATGCCAGTTTGCCAGCCTGCCACTATGATGGCATTGTTCACGTAGTCCACTGGCACTAGAGAGTAGCGCGCGTTGTCACCCGCGTACGTGGCGTGGATAAGGCCTGTGGCTGGACCTAGGATCATCTGGAATTGGGAAATAGATAAATAGTTATGTACTGTTTTAATCTTTCACGGTTTAAAACTAAACTTACGGAATATCTTTCGTGATTATCCATTACTGTGAGCAACCAATAAAAAAAGTGGATGAAATCCCGTGACAGTGTAAGTTTGGTTCATGTATTTTCACATAATAAATAAATAAATAAAAAAGCCTTTAATTTCTACCATAAATACTTAAAATATAAATAAACTTAAGTGTAATAAATCTTATTTGACAAAGTTTTACAATTTCATTTTCAAAATTCATTTCTAAAATTACAATATCAACATTACATTTATTTCACAACATTACTCTATAGTTATCAATAATAAAATCAACATCACATTATCAACATTGCATTAGATTTCATCACATTAACAATACATTTTTATCATTACATTCATTGCATCCATTACCTTCATTACATTAATTACATTTATTGCATTCATAATGTTAATTACATTCATTTCATAACATTCATTTCATTACACTAATTAAATTCATTCATTCATTTATGGAAGTCGCCTCTGCGGCGTAGGCCTCCCCCAATTTTCTCCATTTTTGCCTATCTCTCGCTTGTGTCCTCCAGTCAGGTCCACATCTTTCCTTAAATACATCTTCCCAGCGCTTTCGCGGCCTTCCTTGCTTTCTTTTTCCATCTCTAGGCGCCCACTCAACGATTTTCTTTGCCCATCTTTCGTTTTCCATTCTACAGATATGTCCTGCCCATTTCCATTTCAGACTTCTTACTCTTTCTACTATGTCCGTTATTCTAGTTTTTCTTCTTATGTCCTCATTAGTCATTCTGTCAGATAATCATCGTGTATTTTCACATACTAATATTAAAAAGAGGTAAAGCTTGGATGTGGGGCGTAATCTTCAGAACTTCTGATTAGAATGCTACAATCAATTTTACTAAGAGGGCTTCCTCTTAATAAATTCATTACTCCCGAGTGTCACAGGCTATATTTAAAACTTTTCCGTGGGATAACCTCCAACCATGACGCGAGCGAAGCGGCGGGGAAAAGCTGTTGGTCGGCAGAGCTAGCTAACAGCGGCGTAGATCTATATGCTTGGACAAGAACGGACAAGAAATTCCATGGATTTGACACCTTTTATTAGCAGTGCCCCGCGGTTGGTTTCACCCGCCGTTCCTCTTTTTGATCGTCTTAATGCTATTAAATAAACCATGATGTCACATAGCCTTTATCCTTTCGCAAGTATTGGGTTATTAAAACTTAAAGAGAATTTTTCAAATCCCTTCCGGGAGCTCCAGAGATTAGCGTGTTCCAACAAACAAACTCATCATCTTGATTACAGTAGGTATCGATTACAAAATTGTCTGCCTTGTTGGTAGAATGGTCGAAAGCGCGACTATTGGGCATAAGGTCCAGGTTCAATTCCGGGGTCGGGCAAAGTACTATTGGGTTTATGTCTTTGGGTTTAACCATCAAGAATTTTCTCAGTAGCAGCCACGTAGTCTGGATTTGTTCCCTGTTGATGGCAGTAGGCTCGCCCCCTATCACATGGGACTGTAACATCATTATCATCTGCCTAGCCTTTTCCCAACTATGTTGGCATCGGCTTACAGTCTAGTCTAACCGGATGCAACTGAATACATGGGATCAAACTATAACAATCGAAATTTTTAGTTCGTACTACAATTCGGTACCTCTGCCTAACCCTGCAGGGATTACAGTAGTGAAGTTATGTAGATTACAAAGAGTTGGGTACATTGCTACTTACCCCACTGGCGCCGTACGCGCAGCTGGTGTCGGCCCAGCCTGGCATCGGCTCTCGGTACGACGAGATCACTGAAATTGTACAACTTCCTTCAGCCATTCAACCGACACGAAATAAGAAAGATCTATAATGTTCTGCTAGGACACAGGTTCTCTATGAGAGGTACTGGGACGTAATCTCTCTGTCTTAGTTTTTTTGTTTCTAGATCACGTGGTATTGGCTCACAATTTTATCGTTCACCATTTTGAGAGCATTTAGATTAGGGTATTTTGCGGTGCCAAGTCAGGTCACCGCAGGCAGGAGGCCAAGTCACAATCAAAATCAAAATATTTTTATTTCACATAGGCCTACAGGGGCACTTATAAAACGTCGACAAAAAGGTGCTCGGTTCGGGTTGGTCGTTTCCTATGGAGAAGAACCGGCAAGAAACTCCATGGTTACTCTTTTTTAAATCATAAGTTTCACATTTAAGCTTTATCTAGCTGTATGTAGATTTAGGGTAGCGTCTACTTTACCATTGGCATCACAGATAGGCGGCCCATTTTAACGCAGAATCCGGTTAAGCCTGTCAGTAAGAGGATCCATGTAATAAAAGACGTAATTTGCCCGGGTTGCTTCAGACGACACGAGTTGACACCGCGACGAGAATCGTAAATGGGATACTTAAATATATACGTGAACAACTCATGGCATAATTAGTATGGTTACTCCCTTACCATCAGATGAGCCGTCACTCGGCTTGCGTGCCATACAAAAACAACCCCTTTGTCTTACCGATTGCCGGCCTGACGATGCTGATGGGCATGTCCTCGGCTCTGCTCCTCACCACCTCCTCAGCCACCGCCTTCGCGAATGTGTACGTGTTGGGGTAACCCTTGATGAGGCTGGAAGTCAAATATACCTTCAATTTTTGCCTTTAATGTTTGCTTTTAATTAATGCTCCACTCCTTTTGGTTGTAGTGAAATGTTATATAGGCCTTCCTCGATAAATGGGCTATCCAACACTAAAATATTTTTTCAATTCGGACCAGTAGATCTCCCATCTTGTAAATATTGACTGCATTCATGAATCTGAAATCCGTGACACTATGGCTCGGCTTCCTCCGAAATCTACTCAAGGCCCTGACGAAATACCACAGTACGTAGTCAAGGACGGCTGTGAAATTTATAAATTGCCCTTGAAACATATTTTCAACTTGTCAGTTACGTCAAATACATATCCAGCCAAGTGGAAAACATCCAGAGTACTTCCGGTACATACAAGCGCCCCTAAATGTGATGTTAAAAATTACAGGCCAATAGCTGTTTTATCCATATTTGGAAAAGTGTTTGAAGCGATACTCTATAAGAAATATATTCCAAACTGCAGCGGTGGTTTGCGGAGGAGCAGCACGGATATCTCCCCACTCGTTCAACTACGTCTAATTTGCTCAATATAACTACATTCTTAGCCAAGAATCTCGATGACAGAAAGCAGATTGATGTAGCTTACTTCGATTTCCAGAAGGCTTTTGACCGGGTTGACAATGATATACTTCTGAGTAAATTGGCTCTAAATTGAATGAGCCAATTTTCTCAGAAGTATATCATTGTATGACAAGGAATGGGTCTTATTATTATTTATTGTAATTTCAATTGTATATTTCTTACTAAATGGGAAATTTGTTTTGCATGTATTTTCATTTTAATGGGAAAAATGTTTTGTTTTTTATTATAATGTCTACCATATTGTTTACTTTTTAATATTGTTATTTTTAATCTATTCTAATTCTCACTAATTTCGTGTAGTTTTTCTAGTTTTTAATGTTTAACCAATAACTTGTAGGTACGTGTGGTGTAACTGTTAGTGTAAGTTGGTTATGAATAAAAAATAATAAAAAGTTCTTGAAATAAGCGCGTTCATACAAACAAACAAATAAAGTCTTTAGCTTTATAATATAAATATATTACTAGCTTTTCCCGCGGGTTCGCTCGCGTTAATATAGAATTTGACAATAACCGTCTCGGACACGTGGCGCCATCTTTTATTATAAGAACGATACATTGTTATCCACGGTACAGTAGCTTTTTTCGTACGTACAATGTATATGCAAAATTTCAGGATAATCGCTTCAATGGTTTAGGCGAGAAAAGGTAAAAAACAAACAAACTTACTTTCGCATTTACAATATTAGAGAGAGAGAAGATCGCTAGGATAATATTAGTTAGGATTAAAGTATAGATGTCCACTCACTTGTCAGCAATGGCCTCGAACCTCCCCTGGTCGAAGCTCTCAGCCATGCTGATAATCAGCTCGGGAGGCACCGGCGCGTCGTAGAACTGCTCCAGAACCTCCTTCTCTACGAACTGGTCGGTCGCGTTCGCGTACGTCGTTGACACGTACACGAACGATCTGGAGTGGTGACAGGACAAAAGAATGGAATAAAGTTATGACTAGGTAAGGTGATTCAATTATTCTGCCTGCCTTTTCCCAAGTATGTTGGGTCGGCTTCCCGTCCGGATGCAGCTGAATACCAGTATTTTACATGGAGCGACTGCCTATCTGACCTCCAAAACCCAGTCAGTACTGGGTGATACGATACCCCTTGGTAAGACTGGTTGTCAGACTTTCGGTGCAGTGGCTACCTGTAACGACTCCAATGTCAAGGATTTACAAATGACAGCCGGGAGGAAACTGTGTAATGGGTGGTTACCCATCCACGGACCAACCTAGGCAAGCGCAGCTTAACCTGAAGATGGACCCGAGCGTCTGTTATATACTGGTGCGGTGGTAGAGAGGTAAGGTGCTTAGTACACCCATATTTCTGCTAATTAAGTACCTATGATTTAAAAAAAATGTAGTATGGTTATGTCTAAAAATCAGCTACCTACTGACAAATTTAGGAAAAAATTGCGTGCTTAGGTCGCAACCGGCGTGTGTGTATGACCAGATGTATGAGCGTCATCATCATCATCAACGTTGGACAGCTGACAGAAGACAGAAGTTGCGCGGGACAGGTAGTGTAATATTATACTTGTACTTTCAGATCCCCATCACGTACCCAACAACAGCTCCTGGATGGCAAGACAGCGAAGATGTACCGCGGAGGCAAGATCTGTCTCACGGACCACTTCAAGCCCTTGTGGGACAGGAATATTCCTCGGTTTGGTATAACACTATGCTGTGGCTTTAGGGGTAAGTTGGGATACCTACCCAGTTCAATTATTTATAGTTTGTTATGCGATTAGTTTTTTTTTAAGTTGGTGTTAGTGCGTGACTGAGGAAGTCGTGGCTAAATAATAACAGCCGCTCGTTTCAATCTTTAGGTTAAGCAGCGCTAGTCTTGGTTGGTCCGTGGATGAGTGAGCACCCATTACATACCGACTTTCCTCCGTGCATCGGAGAGCACATTAATCCATTGGTCCCGGATGTTATTTGTAGATCTTTGACAGTTGTTACAGGTAGTCAGAGGCCCTAAAGTCTGACAACCAATCTTAGCAAAGGGTATCGTATAACCTAGTAGTAACTGGATTGTGGAGATCAGATAGGCAGTAGCTCCATGTAAATTACTGGTACTCAGCTGCATCCGGTAAGACGGAGTCGACCCCTATTATAGTTGGGAATAAGCTCGGCAGATGACGATGTCATAGTATGATAAAAGATAATATATTGGTGTTGTTTAGAATTAAAAGTGAATTGAAAAATGATAATATTTTCATTTTATTAGGTAGGTAAGTACAAGCAATTTTATGTACTTTTACTTTCATCATCAGCCTATAATGTTCCCACTGCTGGGATACAGGCCTCCTCTCTATGAGAGTGAGTGGGCTGTAATCCACCACCCAGGCCCAGTGCGAGTTGGTAGATGTCACTTGTCATCGAATGTTTAGTTCTAGGACATGCCGGTTTCAAATCAAATCAAATCAAAAGTCATTTATTCAAATTAGGCTGATAATCAGCACTTTTTGAACGTCAAAATTACAAGAGACAGTCCCCCAAAACGCCCGCCCTTCGCGTTTCCTCACGATGTTTTCCTTCAGCGTTTTTGAGGGCAGCGGTGATGAAATAATTTACACAAAGTAATGCGCCTGCCTGGGTTCGAACCTCCGGCTTACTGCTCGTAAGTTGGGGCTACCACCACTGGGCCAACGCTGCTATCTGTATAGACGTGGATGAGGCGAAAGGAGTATGTAAGGATCGTGGCAGGTGGCGGTCTGAGGTTTCTGCTTACCCCCATGTGAATAAGGCGTGAGTTTATGTAGGTATGTATGTGTATGTGGATCGCCCGTCATTAATCTATAGTAGGTACTACACAATATTCTATAGCAATGTGTTCGTCTAAATAAATTTCGAGCTATCCTTTTTTTGTAAGGCGCAATTAACTGTTCACTCTTGCTATAAAATTTGTCGTCACTGTTCGTAAGAAAACAGGCGATGGTGGAAGTTTCAGATAAAACAGGTATCCTCACTTGAGTTTCTTGCAAGCATGTCCGAGCAGCACTGCCTCCCTGGTGCCTCGCACGTTGATCATAGTAGCGAGACGGAGTGCTTCGTCGAACCGCGTCGTCGCGGCCATGTGGAATATCATGTTCACCTGTAAACAAATACTTATTTTGTTATAAAAAACTTGGTATACCACAACCAGGGCAAGGGTAAAATAAAAACTATTTTGCATAAAAAATATCGACACACTAAAAAGTGGCAAATAACTTCACTTTCGGAAGTCAGTGGCAAAAAAGTCAAAGAAACAAACAAAAGTCACCGACTTCCAACTTTCGAGGCTAAATAATAATTAAGCAGCATAAAAATAGTCTTCAAGGATAAGCCGCACTTGCTGGGTCGGTCTGTGTGGATGGGTGACCAACATACATACCGAGTTTCCTCCGTGCCTCGGAAAGCACGGTTGGTCCTGGCTGTCATTTCTAGATCTTTAAAAGTCGTTACATGTCAGTGGCCCAAAACTCAGACAACCAGTCTTACCAAGGGGTACCTTATTACCCAGAAATAACTGGGTTGTGGAGTTCAGATAGGCAGTCGCTCCATGTAGAATACTGGTATTCAGGTGCATCCGGTTAGATTAAAGACGAAAGCCTCCAACATATTTGGGGAAAGGAAGGCTGATGATGTTCGTAATTGTACAGAAGCAGGCCAATATGGAGATAGGCACAATAAAAGTGAGGCATATTCCCACAAGTGGGTGAATCCACGCTGAGGATGATGATGATGCTAATATGCCATATTGATATACCTGAGTAGTGATGGTGGCCCAGTCCTGGTCACTCAGGCCGAGTCTTATCTCGGCCACGTCGCCTTCGATCGGGACGATCCGCTCGGCGAAGTTCGGCTTCTTCTTCCTGACCATGCTGTATACCTGCAAGTAACATCAAGAATGTTCCCTTTAATACAATAGTAAGCTTCTGCTGTATCGACGGTGTTGCGGTCGCACGTACGACTGCTGTACGCACGGCGGCACATCATAAGTTATAGTATAGGATCCCGATATACAACGACCTTCACCGAGCTGGTGAATGGATGAAACTTATTTTACATTAAATTTAATATGTCAATAAATATTTTGCATATGGGTTGTCTACAAAATTTCAGTCAGCATTTTTTTATTTATTTTTTTACTTTTCTCCGTTTTGGTTAATAGACAAATTCCATACCAATCGAAAGTATAAAGCCCATTGAATATGCAGATGTTACGTTGCCTTTTCTTTTCCCGTCACAACTCTCGGGTAGGCAGGTACTTATAAACAGGTAAATCGATACTAGTAACTTAGACCGGTCTAGTTAATGAATAAAAAACCGGCCAAGTGCGAGTCGGTCTCGCGCACGAAGGGTTCCGTGTAGTTACATATTAAATCAAATGTAAAATTAGTTTCATCCATTAACCAGCTCGGTGAAGGTCCTTGTATACCGGGATCTTAGGCTATTATATTTAAGTACATTTCCAGTAGCATGACAGATATTTAAGAACTGGTTTTGTATATCTTGATTACGAGTCCCAGGTCAACCAAAGAGTATTTAACTTTCCAAAGAGATTTAAAAGAGTACCGCTATTAAAGTAGTACCTGTAAATAATGCATATTTTATTCAAAGAACTTGAGTAAATAACAAAGACAAAGAGTATTCGAGAGGACATTGGGTGTATTATTATTATCGGGATCAACATTTTTGTCATACAAAAATTTTGATCCCGAATATTTTCGATTTTGACTCACAGATGCTACCTGACAAGCGAGCGTATTACATTAGTCCAGCACGCTTAGCATACGCACTGTAGAAACGAGTTTTGTCTACGGAAGAATCGACATAATGACGAATGAAGAATAGACAGTGACAATGTGTCAGTTTGTCGATTGTTCCGTCGATATAACCCGTTTCTACAGTGGTCACTAACTTGTTACAAAAGTAATAAGATTAAGAAGAAGTAACAGATTACGATTACGATTGTTAACAAAATACCTACGATTCAAATAGGGAAGAAATAAAATGAACAACAAATAAAAATGTACGTGGACGAAGGTCGCGGGCACAACTATTTATTAATAGAAGTCTAGCTAACACTACTTGAAATCTAACTAACACTACTAGAAATGCAGTCGTGAAATTATGTTCTACGTTTACGTGTCACAGTACTCACCGGATCTTCCAACATCTCTTCGACTCTCTGCTCGATGCGCATGCCTTTCTTCGGCCGCAGCAGAATGTACACCTTGTCGATATCGCACGCTCTGGAAAGGTAACATGTCATTTTAACAATAATCTACAACAACCGACTGACAATCTGTTGATTGCAAGTGCGACTGCTAAGCACGAGGTCCTGGGGCTTGATGACAAGGCCGAGAAAAGTGTTATTAGGTTATTATATCAGGAATCTCTCAGTAGCGGCTACGGAGTCTGGGTTTCTGCCCGGTTGATTCCCCACTTCTCAATTAAATTCTAGAGAGCCTCCGCGAGAGAGAGAGTCTTTGCGATTTGCTCAATTTAATTGATCAGTAGCGTGTTTTAAAATTGAAATATATAAGCTACTGATCAACTGTTCTTACCTGAAGAGCTTCTCTATGAGCTGCTTGCCGAGGAATCCGGAGCCTCCTGTCACCAGCACGACGGCTCCCCGGTAGAACTGCTGGACGGCTGAGTTTCCCCGCTCTGTGGCGTCTATCATCGCCTTCTGGCGAGACAGTGCCTCTAGCTCCACTGCTAACGCAGGATCCATGGTGTTCTTGTCTGACATGGTCTCCTGCGGCAGTAGGATATGTTTATTTTTATTTTAGATGGGTTTGCTCTCGACTCTAGTCTAGGTTAGAGATGACAGAGACAAAGTCGACGATGGAGCGAGCTAACCCAGGAGAAACCTGTTCGCTCTAACTTTGTAGAGATTAGGGTTGTAAGCGTTCGGAAACACAAACACAGACAGAGAGTTCCATTTCTTTGCTGTGCATATATTTAACTTACAAGACAGATATGTTGCTGGGGAGTTTGTTCCACCACTTTTTCTTCCCAGATAAAACACTCGGAAGTGGCGTGGCGGCAGGATGTGAAACAACTAAGTTTATATTAGAATATTAGAATTATAAAAGTGGATCTTTCAAAAACAAAAAAAATACATTAATCGATTCAAAACCAACTTTTTTTTAATATAGGAAAAGGTTGATTTTGCTTGGCATAGGGGGGGGGGGGGCAACACCATTTCCCGTCACGGCATACGAGTCGTTTTTTACTGCCTAGTCGCGCATATACATGTTTCATATCAAACAAAAAGTGAGCTCAATTAGAATAAATCACTTTTACGTTTGATTCGGAAGGTTCGGAATACTCAAACTCAAAGCATTTATTTCAATTAGACCATTACAGGCACCCAGGCAACCTGTAACTTCCTAGCTTCTCTAGGCATAATTAATTGCATGATCATTGTAGCCATGCCTGTAGGCTGTAAGACAAGAGGCCCCACCATCATAATGTCATCCTGTGTGTGAAAGAGACGGAGCTACAGAAGACGTCTAGCGCCATATCTTTCCCATTCTAGAAAAGATTCAAACAATACTGTTTTAAGACGCCATGTTATGCCTCCAGATGTATGAACGTGGGCGAAGCAAAAATAGTATGTAAAGATTGTAGCAGACGGCGCTCTGTGGTTTCTGTTTACCTCCATGGGAATAAGGCGTGAGTTTTCTACGTATGTATAACATTGGGGTATCTAGCGTAATGCGACCTTTACCACCGGGCCGCAAAGGCAAAGCAAATTAGAGAAGTTGTTTTAAGAACACGTCACGAGCCGGTACTCACGCGAAGAAAACAAGTGACGCACGAGCCTGTCGCTGAACAGACACTTCGGGCCCGGAAATGGAGACGCTTAAGAGCTAGGGTCTGTACACCCAAGCTGTGCGGAGATGCGTACTGGCTAGACGGAAGCAGGGATGTGTCAGGCTACTCACGTCCCGTTTAGCGATCGCCAAGCAATGCTCACCACACGCCAGTCACGTCTCTTCTCGTCTCCGCTAGCCTAAACAAATACGAGACATCTCCTCTCCTCTCTGCTCAACATTTTCACTAAAGCTAAGCGGAGACGAGATGTAAGTATATAACGTAATTCTATTGGTAGTTTGCAAGACATCTCTTCCGAATCCGGGACTTATTTGGTCCATGTCAATTACCTGGGTTATATCACGCGTGCTTCCAAATAGCCTCTCCATTCCTTTGGGTGACTTGGAGTCTTCTTTTATTGGGTTTGTTGTGAGCAACCGCACCAAAACTCACTATTACTTTTATAAAACAGCTTTTAACTTCCTACTTCCACACAAATATAAACGAATCACTTTAACGCACAAAAATACCTATCTTTCACTATATTATTAACACCAATAAACCACGTACTTACAAGACACTGAGTTAACCACTACATTGTACGTTAGGACATGTCTGAGAGCATTTTTGTCTTTCGATACTTTCTGACACGGAGTGACTAGGAAATGGAGTACCCCGTCTTCTTTCGGGTCGATGGCACGACTTATTTAAATATCTGGTGCCAATACCCAGCCTCGTTTATCGCGGCGTCTGAGGCGATGATAGAGTGCTGCTAAATTTCTGAATTAAGAATAGAATAGAATATACTTCAGTGTACACCATAAATAAGCTACATGCTGGCTGACAAATGCATGCACTGACTGGACAGGGCCACTAAAATCTGGGTTTTAAAAAAAAAAGAAGAAAATACCATGGTTGATACGAATTTGCATAGTCGTCATAATACTGTGATCTCTGACTTAGTTTCTGTTTCTTCTCGGAGTCATCGGAGAATGTAATGATGCATTATTCTTGAAATGTGTAATGTAGCTTAGGTATACGGGCGAGGAGCTCGTGGCTAAATAATAACAGCCGCCCAGGTCGATCTTTAAGGTTAAGCCGTGCTTGCCGAGGTTGGTCTGTGGATGGGTGACCATAATTACATATCGAGTTTCCTCCGTGCCTCGGAAAGTACGTTAAGCCGTTGGTCCCGGCTATCATTTGTAGATCTTTAACAGTCGTTACGAGTAGCCAGAAGCTAAAAGTCTGTCATCCAGTCTTACCAAGGGGTATCGTATTACCCAGTTACTGGGTTGTGAAGGTCAGATAGGCAGTCGCTTCATGTAAAATACTGGTACTCAGCTGCATCCGGATAGAATGGAAGCCGACCCCAAGATAGTTTGGGAAAAGGCTAGGTGAGATGAGCTTAGGTATACATTAACAAATACGCTGACGTAAGAGGTCACCATGCACGTTAGTTAAGAGACTAAAACGAAAGAGAACACTATTAGTGACTTACTCTGGGACACGTAGTATCACTATCAGTACTTTACACTTTAAACCGACGTGATGTTATGTTACCTATGCTACTTGCTTGCAATGACATTTTCACTCCATTTACAATTTACTCCGTGACATTTACTGACGACAACAGTTTTTTCTCCGTAATACAGAATATGCAAGCTGGCAGAATGTTGGTGTTATTTATATAATAACATTTTATTCGACTATTCAGCATTGTTCTGCAGTGAACATCACGTGCGAGCATGTGCCACAGTTTGAGTCACGCGTTTACAATATGATCAAAGGACAAAATGCCTTCTCATGTACAGTTTCTATTATTATAAGGCAAATTTTATTAGTGAGTGACTATTGACCACCTACCTCGTTGGTCTTTTGATCAAGTGGGGGACTTTCATTCATGTATACCTGAAAAAGAGTGTTAAAAAAACCCTTAGAGAAACTGAAAGGCAGTTGTTCTCCCTGTTAGAGCGATATTTTTTTTTTGGCCTGGAACATAACTGGGAACTTCCTAGTTACGGAGATGTTGAGGGTCAAAGATCCAAAATTTTTACAAGTTTTTTTTTAAACTCATTTTTTATAATGGTATAATTTTACTTTACTTCGATCCCCGTACTAGTCAATGCATCCATCAGCACAATGTTTTGAGTGCGTTACATTGAGTTCTACCGTTAAACGTGATTAACACCCCAAAAATAAAAGCCGTTTCCTAGCAATATTTTTTGCGTAGAGTTGCTTAATTTGATGGTACAAAATGCTTGGTTGACAGATTCGTGCAGGGTGCGTTTACAGCTTGTTTTTGTTTACCCCCTCTTACTGAAGGAGGGGGGAAGTGGGGGGTGGTTTCAGACGGGTGTGCAAGGGTGATTCTTATAAGTCAAAACTGATTGAACTTTGTTTAGGTACTTTATGCGGTAAGTATCTCCAATAATATGCATTTTTCTTCTTTGTCTGTGTACATGACGTTTTTAAATCGTCTAGTTACAATGTAAAATTAAACTTGACAAGGATGCAAACAAAAATCACCGACTTCCGAAAGTTATGTTCCATTTCCGACTTCCGAAAGTTACTTACTTTCCACTCAATTCGGTAATTCTTTTTGCAAAAATGTTTTAGACTTTGAAGTGTAACCAATGCCCTTATTGTAATGAGCATAAACAGGGTTCTAATTGACCTGTGAAGTCAGCTTTTCTGTCGAATCTCATCTTTTTATAGTAGTCCTCCTTACCGTATTATATGCTTGTAATGATATTACATAATAAGACAGAAAATAACGTTGGAGATGCTGATGCTGGTGCAGAACCGAAGAAGAGACATCGTCACAAAAATCGGTTACCACTTAATGAATACATCATTCCCCCAAATCGAAATACCCTCTTTTTCTGAAGGTGGAAAAGGGGAGTGGTTTCAGTCCGGTGTGCCAGGGCGAGTTTTCGTGGTCCAAAACTGACTGAAGCTTCTATGTCACATTAAACAATGAAATATATATCCTACCAAAATATGAGAAGAAAATAGAAAAATAAAACCAAAAGATACAGCTCGTGGTGGATTTGAACCACCGACTACCCAAGACAACGTCCTGAAGGCTGTTCTGACCGCTAATCTAACGAGCCTCGTAAACTGAAGCTGAAATAGTGCACCCCTATCGAGTCTGTGACGTCACGGATCGATACCCTGAATAGGGGCTGTGATTGGCTAGAGTGCAGATTGTATGTGTTGGTGTTTCGTCCGTGCACACTTGTTGTTGTGTAGTAGTGTTTTCATTCTGAACTTTACTGGGCTACATATAGGGAGTAGAACTACCCTTCACATAGTCGTCAACCCTAGTACATAAAACTAATAGCTAAGTGGTAGATACTCAGAACAGTTGTTGAATTAGATCCTATCTATACTAATATTATAAAGCTGAAGAGTTTGTTTGTTTGTTTGCTTGAACGCGCTAATCTCAGGAACTATGATCCGATTTGAAAAATTCTTTCAGTTTCACAGCTAAACTAGCTGTCCCGCACAACTTCGTCTGCGTCACATTTTCCCCATTTTCGCAACATTTTTCATTGCTGCTCCGCTACTATTTGTCATAGCGTGATGATATAATTATAACCTATAGCCTTCCTCGATAAATAGACTGAATCTAACACTGAAAGAATTTTTTCAAATCGGATCAGTAGTTCCTGAGATTAGCGCGTTCAAGCAAACAAACAAACAAACTCTTCCGCTTCATAAAATTAAGTATATATGATCTAAATCGTCGCTGGGTTTTTTGCCTGCACATAATTTTTGAGCATTTTTTATTTATTATATGAGGCACGTTGCAAACTAAACTGTGACCACAGACGAGAGAGAAGCTCTACAATTCTCTCTGGCGCAACCTCAAGTTATTGCGGGCAGCCATGTTGACTTGTGTGGTTGTCAAGGAAGGTGACACGTAACAAAGCGTTGACGGATCGCCGACGTCTGTTTTCTTAATCTAATTAAATCTGGTACTACATATCATGAGTGATTCCGATGTGGCGGGCAAGACCCTTTCAATACTTTAAACTGGCAATACTTCTCTAAAAGGATTAGTAAATAATGGTAGCCACATTTTTTTAGTGTGTGGCACTAACCATGTAAAACGAAACACCGTGCTACTATAAGAATTAGGTATATGTGCTAATTAGGTATATTAAAAACATAGACTTTCTTTCATTTGCCTCTAAAATGAACCAAATCATACTCATTTATTTCAGGTAGGCCAGTTAGTGACAGGCACTTTTGAATAGTCGAACAACAATAAAAATGAAGCTACAGTCCCAGTCACAAGACTTAATAACTGTGAAAGTACTGTAGTTGCCCATTCCAAAGCGTAGATCTATATCAAGAAGAATGGGCAAGAAACTCCATGGACACTCTTTTAAATCATAATCTTGTTACAAAAACGTTGGTTACATAATTCATGTTGAGATGGTACATTACGTGAGAACGATGTAGCAAGCCGTGCACGTTAAAAGAATCTATAGTAAAAAAAAAACCTTTTCACTGACATGACGCATGGATCAGCCATCATTCAACTCAACCATTTTGAAGGGACCTAACTGACCCGACACACGCGCCTCCATCAGCGTAACATTTAAGTGAGCATGACATACCTACTCTTAACCGCCACTGCACTTTCAAGTTAATAAAAGACGTAGGTTTCCAGTAAATGATAGCTTTCTACTACATAGTGCTCACACAATATGGGTTATGTGACTGCGACTTTATAATACTAAATTAATTGAATTTGTTTTTGGGTTTCTTTGTCCTCTTAACTACGTTTGTCAATCTAAAACCCGAGAAGTACAAATAGTAATTAAGAGCGTTTATACCCTACGTCATTTGATACAAACTTTCAAGTCGTTATTTTCCGAAATGACTGAACAGATTTTAATAAAACTTTCTACGCATAAGCAGTATACGTGGGACACTCAGAAAGTTTTGCGAAACTAAAAAAAATTGTTCTATACGTACATATATTTTTATTAAATCTTTTCAAAGTACTTTCCACCAGCCTCTATACAAAGATTCATGCGCCTAAACCAGTTTTCAAAACACTTTTTCCAGTCCGCCGCAGACACCTCGTTTACAGCCTGCTCGAACCCAGCCAGCGCATCTTCCGGCGACGAAAATTGTATCCCTTTGAGCTGATTTTTTATTTTTGGGAATAAAAAGAAGTCACACGGTGCTAGATCAGGGCTGTAAGGAGGGTGACCCAGGAGTTTGACTGGCGTGCTGTCCAGGAAGTCCCTCGTTTTGAGTGCGGTGTGCGCAGGTGCATTGTCGTGGTGGAGCAGTAGCCCGCGGAGCCCTGTGTTTGGTCGCTTGTTGCTTATAACAGAGAAAACTTCTGGCAAACATTTGGAAGTATACCATTCGGCATTAATGCTTCTTTGATCCCGTAAGGGAATTGATACCAAGTGGCCAGTCAAATTAAAAAAGCTAGCGATCAAAATCTTACCCCCGCTTCTAGATCGCTTCACTTTGGTAGGCGTTGGCTCATTTTGAAACACCCAAACAGTCGACTGGCGCTTGGTTTCTGGGTCGTATTGATAAATCCAGGACTCATCACCTGTAACGATGTCGTAAACACGCCGAGACGAGCCTGCTTCAAATTTGTTAAGCATATCACGGCACCATTCCACCCGGGCCTGCTTCTGAGCATCGGTGAGGTTGTGCGGCACCCAGCGTGATACTATCCTCCTCACGCGAAGATGGCTGTGTAGAATCTCGTGAACGCTTCCCGATCCAATCTTCAATATGTGTTGAATCTCCTGATATGTAATTCGCCTATTGTCTTGGATTAAATTTTTCACTGCTAGCACGTTTTCTTCGGTAACAGCCGTCAAAGGGCGACCGCTTCTTTCGTCATCCCCCAAAGTTGGTCGACCGCGCTTGAATTCGTTATACCAACGATACACGGTTGCCTTGGAAGGGCCTTCATCCATGAATGCCATTTGAAGTCTATCGTACGATTCATTCGGTTTCAGGCGACACTTGAAATCGTATAAAATCATAGCTCTAAAATGTTCCCGGCGCAGATCCATATTTCAGTGAGACACAATACTTTGAATTAACTCGCAAAAAATGTGGAGGGAAATTTTGAAATTGGAACTTACTTATTTTTACTTATAAATAATCATATTTTCGAAAAACATAATAACTGGCCAGTCTCCCATATATAAAAACTTTTTTTCGCAATACTTTCTGAGGGGCCTGGTATATAGGTGTAAAAAGTTACAAAAACATTTTCGAAAAATAATGTTACAGCTAAATTAGACCGATTTTTAATTAACCATAGAAACAGATATTTCCAATCATCTTCATTTTTTTTAAAAGACATTTCGAAAATGATTTTTAGTAACTTTTTAGACCTATGTATACTGCTTATGCGTAGGAAGTTTCATTAACATCTGTTCAGTAATTTCGGAAAATAACGACTTGAATGTTTGTATGAAATGCCGTAGGGTATAAACGCTCTTAACAACTCAATATACATAAATAGCTTTATGTGGTTTGAAATAACAATATTATTTATCAAAAATAACACACTGTTTAGGGTTCTAGCTTCATTTTTAGCAAAACGGGTCACTTTATTGAATTGTTGCTCCAAGTAACTTTCTTTCTTCTTCAAATTTTGCTATCTGCGCAAAAAAACGTATATTTCGACATCCTCAAGGGAATCAAAATGTTTATGGTACTTTCTGTTGACCTAGAACTATGAAATTTAGCAAGTGATATCGTTTCATAGTACAAGTACAGGGAAAATTCTGAAATATACTATTGTAATCTAAACTAATATTATAAAGAGGAAAGATTTGATTGTTTGTTTGCAGTGAATAGGCTCCGAAACTACTGGTCTGATTTGAAAAAAATCTTTCAATGTTATATAGCCCATTTATCGAGGAAGGCTATAGGCTATATATCATCACGCTACGACCAATAGGAGTGGAGCAGCAATGAAAAATGTTGCGAAAACGGGGAAAATGTGACGCAAACGAAGTTGCGACAGCTAGTTAAATCATAAAAAAGACAGTCTTTATTCTTATGATTTAATTAACGCACGTTACTCGAGGAAGTCGTGGCTAAATAATAACAGCCGCACGAGTTGATCTTTAAGGTTCAGCCGTGCTTGCCGAGGTTGATCCGTGGATGGGTGACCTTAATTACATACCGAGTTTCCTCCGTGCCTCGGAAAGCACGTAAAGCCGTTGGTCTCGGCTGTGATTTGTTGATCTTTAACAGCCGTTACGAGTAGTCAGAAGCCAAAAGTCTGACATGCAGTCTTACCCAGGGGTATCGTATTACCCAGTTACTGGGTTGTGGAGGTCAGCTAGACAGTCGCTCCATGTTAAACACTGGTACTCAGCTGCATCCGGTTAGACTGGAAGCCGAGCCCAAGATAGTTTGGGAAAAGGCTAGGCAGATGATGAATTAACGCGCGTAACAAAAGTTAATTTGTGCGGAATCCTCGCTGGGCGAGTACGACTCGCACTTAGCCGGTTTTATTCTCATTGATGACTACGTTAGCTCATAATTACGTGTTTTACGATGACCATCAGTTGTTGGCGATGTTCGCCCTTAACCCTAATAATACCCTGACATATTACATAAGGTCATGTACCGGTACGTGGACGGGTAGAACTTGACCCCATTATCTTTCTTAAAAAGTCGACGAGTTCGCGTAAAACGACAAAATCAATTTTTAAACCCCGACCAAATAAAAAAAAAAAACCGTCAGAAAAAAACACCCAAAAAAATAAATTTGTAAAAAAAATATACAAATTTATAAAGCGCCCGAGGGAAAAAATCTTCTAAAAAAACAAAAATAAAATAAATCCAAGCGTCGTAGCGTCGGGGGTCCGCTTTGTTTTGTGCTTGTGGTAAGCGGTCTACTTAGCGGTCATCAGACGCTACGACGCTTGGATTAATTTGTTTTTGGTTTTATAGATTTTTTTTTTATAATTTTTTAACTTAATTTTTATTTATGGTTTTTAAACTTAAATTAATTAATTTTTCTTAGCCTTGACTATCCCACTCCTGGGCAAAGCTCGGAATTCCCATTCCTTCCATTTTTCTCGATGTTGCGCCTCTTCTTGCTTATTAACGAAAACAGGAAAAGTTATAAATTAAAAAAAAACCGGAGATTTGGGCGCTGAGAGCAGCCGCCCCCTTCCCGGCAATGCCCATGGTGACTAGTGACAAGATTTCAAATTTCGAATAGACCAGACCCGAAGTTATAAAGAGGTGATGACCTTCAAACAACTGACCAAATTTTTTCGAAACATTGTTAAGAACACTCTTGATTAAGACACCTTTCAAACGAATCAATGTTATCAAAATCATTTAGGAGCTACGATGCCACAGACAGACACACAGATACACAGTTACACAAGTGCCCCGACCAAAAAAGTGGGGTTTTATAAGTTTGACGTACAACGCTCAGCCGTTTGAAGGTCTTAACATATAATTATGTTTTTATTTATAATACTAGCGGCTGCCCGCGTCTTCGTTCACGTGGAAATTTTAAATTGTTTTTCAGGGATAAATTATACATATAGGTATATATATGTATAATTAGCAATAAACAGAATGATTCAAGAGGAAGCTCTTGAATCATTCGTCTATCGCTGAAAACCGCATCAGAATCCTTTGCGTAGTTTAAAAGATCTAAGCGTACTTACATACGCGTAGACGGCGGGAAGCGACTTTGTTTTATACTATGTAGAGAAGTAAGTCATTGTATGCCCTTGAGAAAGTGGTTGGCTGTCGGTCTGAAGAGCAAAAGGTCGGGTATTCGAGACCAATATCAGATAACTACCTGTTCTCCTATCCCCGTGACCTTCACCCGCATGAAAAAATCCGCTTCAAATAAGGCTTATTTTTATAATAATATAAAAATATTATTTCCTTATTTGAAGTGGATTTTTTTAATAATTTTTAAATAGTTTAGTCTTTTTTTTTACATGAATACATTTTTTTTTTTCAAAAATAAAATTAGCCTAAGTTACTCCATATAACATCAGCTATCTACCATCATCATATTTTTTTTTGTGGTTAGTAGGTACCTTATAGTTTCATATTATGTATTCAGTAAAAAGCTGTAATTTTGAAATTACAGTCTCCTTAATTAGTTTACTGGCAGATAGCAGATGTTCTCTTAATCTGCCAAAATATAAGTAACTAGCTGCCTGGACAGACTTCGTTTTGTCAAAAATTAATGCAATGCACTTTTCCTACCTACCTACACTTTTTTTTTCCGCACGGATGTCCTTCGCCTGGGGAAGGCGGAGGGGTCTGTCAGACTCCAAATGACTAAAACCACACCGGTGTTCCCTCGCACACTTGCGTCGGGGGGCAGCAGGCACGAATGTGACTTCTGCTGCCCCGGACTAGCCGGCCCGCTTGACCAGTGTGGGTCTCGTCCCTGGGGGGAGTGGGGAGGTATACTCCTCCTTGCGTCATGAGAGGCGCGCGTGGAACACAACGCGCCGCCGTCTCCGGTCCAGTGAGATGGGGGGCGACGGATGTCCCCGAATCCATCGCCCCTGGACCTGTTTAGGGGGGCGGAAAGAGGGCGTTATCCGCCCTCTGCCGACGCCCGGTGCGTCTGCTGCGGGATGGGAGGGAACTCGAGATCTCCTTCTCCCTTTCCGCAGCTTCCTTCTGTGACATGACGGTTTCGCAGAAGGACACCACCGCGTCCCAGGACTCTGTGCCGCCGACCATAGAGCGAACAACGGCCGGCAGCGACAGGTCTGCTCCTACCTCTGTAACAAGGGCAAGGCGCGGCTCGTCCCACGCGGCACATTCAGCTAGCGTATGCCGCGCCGTATCCTCCAGACAGTGGACGCAGTGATGGCACCGAGCGTCCGGCTCCCTGCTGATGCGACACCGGTACTTCCCGAAGCAGCCGTGCCCCGGGAGCACCTGCGTCGCCCGAAACGTCAGGGAGCCGTGCTTCCTCCCGAGCCAGTCTTCGAGTACTGGCCGGATCGCCTCGATGTGTCGAGGCCGGCGGAGGGATGGTCAAGCCTCTCCCGCCATTCCGCCACCATGACCTGTCGGAGCTGAGACCGGTGCAGCGTGATCCGTCGCTGCACCAGCCTTTCGCCCCGATCCTTGGCGTCCTCGCGCCACTGGTGTAGTGTCGCGAGGGCTTTCGCCTCCAGGTCCCAAGGCGGGGATCCGGCCAGTAAACAAGCGGCCTCGTAGGAGATCGTGCGATATCCCCGTATGACCCTGACGGCCATCGCTCTCTGCGGTTTGCGCAGGACTGCGATAGTGCCCTACCCTAACTACCCTACCCTACCCAAACCTACCCTAACTACCTACTACTTACCTACCTACCCTACCCTACCCTACCTACCCTACCTTTCTCACCTTTTAAACCTTCCCTGGACTACGACAAAAATTTCAAAACCAAAATCAGCCAAATCAGCCCAGCCGCTCTCGAGTTATAAAATTACAACGAAAAGTGGCATTGATTTTTATATATAAAGTAATTTACAAGCTAACCCTCACAACTTCGTGTGCGTCACATTTTCCCCGTGGAATGAAAACGATTCCTATTGGTCGTGGCGTGATGTTAGACAGCCTATAGCCTTCCTCGACAAATGAGCTGTCGAACACTAAAAGATTTTTTCAATACAATTCGAACCAGTAGTTCCCGAGATTAACGAGTGCAGCCAAACAAACAAACTCTTCAGCTGTATAATATTAATAGACTATAGATAAAACAAAATTCTGGTACGTACCTACTTAAATCTTATCACTCACTAAAACCTTTAAATCACAATACTGACGTTTACTGATCAACCAGGTTGTTTCATAAAACAATAACGTCACTTTTCTTATGTTTTTAACAATAAAATAATCGTCTGCTTGTGATCTGCACTCACTGCGGTTTGTCGACTTAATGCAGCGCCTTGACCGAAAAAGCTACTTAAAGGCTTTTTTGGAGGCTTACTTGAATACAGTGTGTTACAGAGTCATCATATCACATTTTGATATTGTGTCCGTAATCAATAATTGAGAACACAAATTGGTAAACACAAACTTTCATAACCCACTATCAAATAAAATAATTCCCATAATTATAAATATGGTGCAGTTCGCCCTGAAGAACAGCCCCGAACTAAACACTTGTATTTAGATTTTTAAAACCTATGAAGTTTTTTATTTTGTACCTACTGAGTGTCATATTCGCAATTGCGAAAAAACTCTTACATGATCTCGGTAAACGGATCCTATTATAGAGAGATCCGGAACCCTTGTAATCGTTAAAACAGCCGTGAAATAAAAACTTGAAATCATCATCTGCCTAGCCTTTTCTCAAACTATCTTAGGGTCGGCTTCCAGTCTAACCGGATGCAGCTGAGTACCAGTATTTTACATGAAGCGACTGCCTATCTGACCTCCACAACCCAGTAACTGGGTAATACGATACCCCTTGATAAGACTGGATGTCGGACTTTCGGCTTCTGACTACTCGTAACGACTGTCAAAGGTCTACAAATGATAGCCGGGACCAACGGCTTAACGTGCTTTCCGAGGCACGGAGGAAACTCGGTATGTAATTATGGTAACCCATCCACGGACCAACCTCGGCAAGCACGGCTTAACGAAAGGCGGACGGAGGGTCCGCTGCATTCGGCCCAGTGTCCTCAGATAATGGATAGTACGACCTACAAGTTTGCCAGCTATAATTGTAAGAACGTAAAGAGTGCGCTCAGCGATGTTCAACGTTTATGTGACGAGTGTGTACTGATAGCACTACAGGAAACTTGGCTGCTTCCAGAAGAGTTGGCGTATCTGAGTTGCATAGATAGCAGATTTGATTCCAGTGGGACCTCGGCTGTTGACACGACGGTGGGCCTACTGCGCGGCAGGCCTCACGGTGGGACAGCGTTGCTGTGGAATACAAGTGTGTTTCCTAGTGTTACAGTGATAGACTGCGATAATCCGCGTGTGTGTGCTATTCGTGTTAATGCGGCCGATGGTCCATTGATAGTAGTGTGTGTCTATATGCCAACAAACAAATCAGACAACTTGCCGATGTTTACTGATTGCATGGGAACCGTAAGTGCTATTAGTAATGACTATGTAAACGAACCTATTTTTTATTTTAGGGGATTTCAATGCTCATCCTGGAGAATTATTTTTTAATGAATTGAATATTTTATGTGATGATTTTAATTGGGTAATTTGTGATGTTAATGTGTTAGGATTGACCTCGGAAACATTTACCTACATAGATCAAGTCTGTGGGTCTAAGCGCTGGCTTGATCATTGTGTTATGTCGCAATCAGCTGTTGTCTCTGTGTGCAATGTGTACGTTAATTATGACGTGCTGTGGTCGGACCATTTTCCCGTGATATGTGAATGTAAACTAGAACGTTTGACTCCTCTTAGAATAACGTCAAGTGTTACTGACAATCGGGTCATGTGGGGAGTAAAAACCGCAGACGACATCTCACAATATCGAACTGAATGTCATAAACGTCTCAGACTTATTGATTTTCCGAATGAATTTCGGAGGTGTAGTGATCAGTACTTTATTGACCCGACTCACAGCACAGTTATTGACAAAATGTACTCCGACATCGTGCTTGCGTTATCACAGGCTGCGGTGGGGGACCGGGGGGGGGGGCAAGCGTAAGCAGAGTAAACGTCCACCTAGAACTAGTGTTGGATGGAGTAAAATTGTGAGTGACAGTCACGGGGCGGCCAGGGCGAGTTTTCGGGAATGGTAGTTGTGTGGTAAAATGTGTGAGACCAGAAAAATATTTAAGTCGCGTTTAAAATGGTGTCGGAACCATCAAAACCAGCTACAAATGGATGTTCTGGCAGCTAAACATAGCACGAAGGATTTTAAGGGGTTCTGGAAAAGTACTAACCGTTTGAAGATACGCCCTGGTCTTCCCGTTAGTGTCGACGGGACGAGTGATTTGAAGGGTATAGCTGATAAATTTAAAAACAACTTTATTGTAAGATCACCGTTGGGATCGTCCTCATCACTGGGGCGGGGTGGGATGAGTGGGGAATATGTTAATACCAGAATAGCAGCCAGGGATGTATCATTGGCAGTAAAATCGATTTCCCATGGGAAATCACCTGGTCATGACGGCTTGGGTGTGGAACATATACAGCATGCTGGGCCTCATATGTGCAGGGTGTTGGCTATGTTCTACAACTTTTGTATTTCACACTCATACCTGCCAGCTGACATGTTGAGGACTATCGTAGTGCCTGTAGTAAAAAACAAAGCAGGGGATTTGTCGGATATATCTAACTATAGACCTATTTCTCTAGCTACAATAGTTTCTAAAGTGTTTGACAGAATTCTTAATACACAATTAAACAAATACATAAAGCTACATGATAATCAGTTCGACTGTCTACAGATACTGCAATATTGTGTCCTATGAGTGCTGTTAAATACTACACCGAGAGAAAAACATCTGTGTGCGCTTGCTTCCTCGATCTTTCCAAAGCCTTTGACCTGGTCTTATATGATATCTTGTGGAACAAAATGAGATCATCCTAGATACCGTATGAACTTATTAACATCTTTAAGTATTGGTACGGGAACCAGGTGAACAACGTGAAGTGGGCAGGCATGTTGTCGGACCCCTATAGGTTGGAATGTGGAGTGAGGCAGGGGGGGTTGAGCTCTCCCTCCATTTTTAACCTGTATGTGAATGGACTGATCGAGGCGCTCAGCGAGCAACATATCGGTTGTCACATAGATGGCGTCTGTTTTAATAACATCAGCTACGCGGACGATATGGTGCTGCTGAGCGCCTCGGTCTGTGGACTCAGAAGGCTGATGAATATATGTGAGGAATACGCAGATGTTCACGGGCTGCGTTATAATGTCAAGAAGAGTCAGTGCATGGTTTTTCAAGGTGGGCCTGGGAAAGTGAGAGATATGCCACCCATAAAGCTGAATGACGTACCCTTGGAAAGGGTGGACATTTTTAAGTACGACATTTATTGACTCTTACCTTGAAAGATGATGCGGACATTGAGCGGGAGCGGCGGGCGCTGTCGGTCAGAGCGAACATGGTTATCCGCAGGTTTGCACGTTGCTCTAAAGATGTTAAAATAACTCTTTTAGAGCCTACTGCACTACACTGTACACGTGCAGCTTGTGGACTGACTATACGCAAAAGTCTTACAGCGCCCTTCTTGTCCAGTTCAATAACGCGTTCAGGATGATGTTGGCGCTCCCCCGCTTTTGCAGCGCATCGACTATGTTTGCAGAAGCGCGCGTGGATTGCTTCCACGCCACTATGCGCAAGAGAGGCACGTCGCTGGTGCGGCGAGTGCGGGGGAGCGCTAACAACATGCTGGCCGCGCTCGCGGGAAGGCTTGATTGCTCCATCATCTCCCACTGTTGTATGCGACATGTGGCAGGCTGATGTGACTGACAGACCTGTTTTTCTTTTTATATGAATTGTTAATGTTAATTAAGTTATTTTTATTTTATTTTTTGTGTTTGACTTATTATAATGTAATTGAATTAAGTAAATGAAATTGTTTTTAAATGTTGTGTATGTAATGTGGCTGTGTAATTGTATTATTTCTATTATGAGTCAGTGATACTTGAATTAAATGTTTTATTTTTAGGGTTCCGTAGCCGAATGGCAAAAAACGGAACCCTTATAGATTCGTCATGTCTGTCTGTCTGTCTGTCTGTCTGTCTGTCCGTCCGTCCGTATGTCACAGCCACTTATCTCCGAAACTATAAGAACTATACTGTTGAAACTCGGTAAGTAGATGAGTTTTGTGAACCGCATTAACATTTTCACGCAAAATGAGAAAAAAAAACACTAAATTTTGGGGTTCCCCATACATAGAACTAAAAACCAAAAATTTTTTTTTCATCAAAGCCATGCTTGTGGGGTATCTATGGATAGGTCTTCAAAAATGATATTGAGGTTACTAATATCATGTTTTTCTAAACTGAATAGTTTGCGCTAGAGCCACTTCCAAAGTGGTAAAATGTGTGTCCCCCCACCTCTAATTTCTAAAGTAAGAAGAGGAAAATTCTGAAAATATTTAGGATTGTAGAAGGTAAAAAAAACTATCAACGAAAATTGGTTTCAATAAGATATGATGTTCAGTTTTTGAGATATGGGACTTTTTCATCAAACTGCAGCAGTTACTTTGTTTCTCATTAACACACTATGAAAAACCAATTTAATTTTGCGGTTGAGTGGATGTTTACTAACTAATGAATGACAGTTCAAAATATTGTTTGGGGCTATGGAACCCTGTGTGCGAGTAAGACTCGCACTTGGCCGGTTTTTTATTTTTTATTATTAACCTTAAAGATGGACCCGTGCGGCTGTTATTATTTAGCCACGAGCTCCTCCAAATAAAAACTTGAAATCTATAATTAATATTATAAAGCTGAAGAGTTTGTTTGCTTGAACGCGCTAATCTCAGGAACTACTAGTCCGATTTGAAAAATTATTTCATTGTTAGATAGCCCATTTATCGAGGAAGGCTATATATCATCACGCTTAGACCAATAGGAGCGGAGCAGCAATGAAAAATGTTGCGAAAACGGGGAAAAACTGACGCAGACGAAGTTGCGCGGGACAGCTAGTGCAAGATAAAGATTAAAAAAAAACAGCGCCGTCATTAATAACAGCCGCACGAGTCGATCTATGGTTTAAGAAACTTTATTGTTCCTCATAAAGAATTAAGAATAATTCACGTAATGAGATACTAAATTTAAATAACATGTTTTTGAGCGCACAGAAATAAACGTTCGCAAAAAGTAACAAACATGAGGGTAAGTGATCACAATAACAAAAAAACGAATACATCTAGTAGCTAATCAATCACCAACCAAGCAAACACGGATTCAAACTAAAAGTAAGTGTACTAGATGTGGCAATGCATGGCAACATACTGATTAATAATGTTTCTTTTTAATTATTGTTATTATTTGCTCAAAATGTAGGATTTCAGCATTTTTTTAAAACAAGACATACTTTTTGCTTCTTTTAAAACCATCGGTATTTTATTGTACCTTCAAATTCAATGTTTTTCTTACCGTAATTAACTGTTCTTTCATTCATCTTTAAGGTTAACCCTTGCTTGCCGAGGGTGGTCCGTGGATGGGTGACCATAATTACATACCGAGTTTCCTCCGTGCCTCAGAAAGCACGTTAAGCCGTTGGTTCCGGCTTTCATTTGTAAATCTTTGACAGTCGTTACGAGTAGTCAGAAGCCAAAAATCTGACATCCAGTCTTACTGACTAAGTGGTATCGTATGATCCAGATTATCCAGTTACTGGGTTGTGGAGGTCAGGTAGGCAGTCGCTTCATGTAAAATACTGGTACTCAGCTGCATCCGGTTAGACTGGAAGTCGACCCCAAGATAGTTTGGGAAAAGGCTAGGCAGATAATGACCTACAGTGTGTACCTTACATATATTTTTATCATAAAATATGATTTATTTAGTGGTAAATTAGCTCGGAACCGATTTAAATTTTAAAATAGTGAACAAGATGTTTAATTTAGTTACCTAGTCTACTCATGATGTATGTTGATTGTTAACTCGCTACAGACATAACTATGACTGGGAATACCCACTGACTCAGAATCCCCAGAAAATAAAACATTATGATTTCCTTGGATTAAAATTAAGTATGGTACTAATGGAACCTCTTCGTACTTGTACGACAGACAACGTCCAACATCCTAAACTGTCTAGAAGTCTGTCATTCGTCAGTCATGTGGCGCATTACACACATAGAGCTGGCGCGGGTCGTGCGCGTGTCGTGCGCGGGACGGGCACGGGTCTTGCGCGGGTCGGCTGATACGTAGCAGCGGCGCAGGTGTGCGCGAATGTCGCTCGCTACTACAAACGCCCGCGCCCGACCTGCGTACGACCCCCCTCTGTGTAATGCGCTTAAAGCCAAAGACACACTAGGGGACAAATGTGCCACGACATGTATCGGCGACATGTCAAGCGAAGCCGGGCGATTTCGCCTGACAAATATGGCGACAACGCGTGACTTATGTCCGCAGCGACGTCAGACGAAGTCGTGCGACTTCGCGGAACTTCGCCTGACATATCTGGCGACATCACGAAGTTTTGTTTCGCAAGGCAGTCGATATCGTGGCACCCACCGAGGTAGAGTTGTTGCCTGCAGCGTACATAATTATAATTAAAAGTCAAAGAAAAAAGACGAGAAGATGGTGGGTTAGAAAGTACGATGCAAAGTACGATGTCGCGCGATGTTGCCAGACATGTCGACCGAAGTCCGGCAACGTCGTGCTACTTCACCCAACGTCGCTGGTGACACGTGTCGCACGACATTTGTCCCCTAGTGTGTCTTTGGCTTAAATATATAAATATGTCATTCAAATTACAAAAAGATGGATGGCTGGAGGGACTGGCTCGTTGGTCTATTGGTTCAGACCATAAAGTCCCAGGCTCAATTCCTAGGGGCGGGCAAAGTGTTATTGGTTTATCCCAGCAGGAATGTCTCAGTAGCAACCACGGTGTCTAGATATATGCCCGGTTGATGGCAATAGGCTCGCCCCCTATTGATCTTCTTCTTCGTCGTTCCGTCACTGCTGAGGCTCGCGACCACATACGATACGCCCCCTATTACATAGTTGATTGGCTGGTGATTTAAACATAACTGTCCAAATGTAGGTGTACTGGTTTATAATAGACTTATTTTGAAAAAAAAAAAACAGTTCCTATTAAAATAATTTATTAAATAACAACTAAAACCTAAACCCTGAACACTAAAGCCACAGTCGAGTACGCGAAGTAGAGCACCCTCCATATAAAGTACGCGTACACTGCTAGGAAGACTATGTTGGCGTAGTAGAGCCACTTCTGTTTCCTGTAGGCCGCCTCGCTGCCTTGTAGACCGTCCTTTATTATGAACCTGGAACAACGTAGTGAGTTCAAGTTGAGGGGCATGGGGGGTTGGGGGGGGGGTTTAGCCAGAGGTGTCCCTAACAAGCACATTTCTTTGCAGCAACAGTTACGAGTATGTTGTAAGTCCCATGTAATAGGGGTAGAGCCTATTGCCATCAACTAGGTACAAATGCAGAATCCGTGGCTGCTACTGAGAAAATCCTAAAGGAAAAACCCAATAATACTTTGCCCGACCTGGGAATCGAACCCGGATGCTTAGTCGATAACGTATCCACATAACTTCAATTTTTGTGTGACCTCTCTTCCGAAGTCTTTAGCTGCGTCCGCGCCTGGACCTACTTCCCAGAATACCGTAATGATGGACCTACCTCCCAGAATTTATATGCAGTGATAGCCTAGAGACTCGACGGCATGTAAAGCCAAGTCAGGCAAGGCAGAATACCATAAGGATGAACCTACCTCCGGACCCCTACACAGCTGGATTGGATCTGTTCCTTGATGTCTACCTTGCTGACGTCACAGGTGTATATAGCCCTGTCTGCTGGAGACAGGCGCGAGATCATGGCTTGCACGTTGTCGTCGCGGAAGTTCCAGTAGTTCGACAGGAAGTAGCGGTACACCATCGAAAGCTTGTAGACCTTGGTGTAGATCTTCACCAGACTGGGGATACAGAAAAGAAAATTATCCTAAAGGGACAGTAGGTAGACATTTTTTGACACCCTTTACCGGTAGTCAGTGCCCCGAAAGTCAGAAAACCAGTCTTACCAAAGGGTATCGTATTACACAGTATTAACTGAATTGCGGAGGTCAGATAGGCAGTCGCTCCATGGAAAATACTTGTAATCAGCTGCATCCGGTTAGACTGGAAGCGGATTCGGACATAGTTGGCAAAAGGCTAGGCATGTGATGGTCAATGCGAAAGAACGGGAATATCCTAACACAGCCTGGAGTCTCCTCGAGTCACAATAAGAATATAACGCGCTTCGAGGCTATGCGACAACTCAACACGCGCGCGTCTCAAGTGGTCGCATAATCACGTCCTTTAATCTTGTGCTCAGCGCGGAAGATAACAGGTGAAGCATACCTTGGAGACATAGGTCGACGCCCACACTCTGCTGCTACTCCGGCGAGTCCCACTTTACGATGTTCAAGTAACATGTTCTCAATTGGATCCCCTGACAGTTCAGGACCACTGAAGAACCCTTGAAGAAAGATCTTCACGAGGTAGTAGATAGTGCACCAGTGATAGCAGCACCTACCTTTGTGCTCTTCTTCTTAATGTAATATCGTGTGAAGTATTTTATTTGTACATATATAAATAAAAATTAAGACACTCACGAAGGGAGTCCCTTAGGCCTGACGCCCAGCAAGGAAACCACAGCATCGAGGCAGTAGCCGGGGATGTAGTGCAACACCCACATCACTATCCAGTACAACAGGATGCTGTTGGTCTCAATCACGTAGCTGTACCACAAAATGCGAGGAGTGCTCAGGCGGTAGAACTCATCTGTGCGTAGATAATCGCCGAACACTCCTGCCAGCAGTACAAGAAGAAGAATAAGAAACTAAAGAAATTAATAATAATAATGTCGTGATGGAAGAGCTCGTGGCTAAAAAATAACAGACGCTACAGTCGATCTTTAGATTAAGCCGCGCTTAGCTAGCTTGGTCTGAAGATGGGTGACCACTCATTCCATACCGAGTTTCCTCCGTGCCTCGGAAATCACGTCAAGCTGTTGTTCCCGGCTATCAAGTGTAGATTTACGAAAGTCGTGTCTCTATTGTACTGAGTGTCTTTAAAGTCACGCGTGTCGCGACCCGCGATCATGACTCTTTTGTCATTATCGAGGGTCACGGGTGTCTTGAATATCACGAGTGTCACAATCGAAATTCTAGAGGAATGTCAATGTACTAACTTTCTACTGTCACAAGGTTTATGAGTATCGTATGTCAAGAGTGTCTCAAATGGCAACAGTGTCTCGAAAGTCATGATTGTCTTGAATGTCAAAAGTGCCTCAAATGTCACGATTGTCTCGAACGTCACAAGTGTCTCGAATGTCGCGAGGGTCTCAAATATCAACAGTGTCACAGCAGGAAAAAAATACTTAACACTAGCTTTACATTAGATACAAAATGTAGTCCTGTAACTGGCTTACTTGAAATAAATGATTTTGATTTGATTTGTCTCGAATGACACGAGTGTCTCAAATATCACGAGTATCTCAAATGTCACAAGTGTCTCGAATGTTACAAGTGTCACAAATGTCAAAAGTGTGAAATTGGTCTACTAGACCGTATTAAGGCGAGCTGACTCACCCCACTTGGTGTTATACGGCGAGCTGCTGACAGTGTACATGGGTATCTCGCTGGGCCATAGCTCCCTGTTGGTGACAGAGTCCCATCCTGCCGCTATGATGGCGTTGTTGACGTAGTCCACCGGTGCGTAGGATACCACCAGGTCTCTGTCAACCAGGAGAGCGTGCATCACTCCCAAGCCGGCGCCCAGGAGGAACTGCAAGTGGAATTACCAGGTATTTCATTCCATGTCAACCCAGAAGTCGAACAACAAGTTTTAGGGATTTGATTGTTACCCGATGACTATAACAGTACTGCGCTTCCCAATTATGAGGCCGCTGGATTCTTGTAAATAAACGAATATTTACTATTAAAAGCGTTTTATTCCGATTAAACCCAGAGAGAACCTTCCGACCGGACCAGTGCGCAGTAACTTTCCGCCGTGCATACGTCGCGATCACATGCAACACATTTAGCTTGCCTTGCCTTCCTTCATTTAGCTTGCCTTCCTGTATTTTTTTTATTTGGTGTAATTTAGTTTTTTATTAATATTTTAAGACATTTTTAATATTATTTTGATTGCGCTTGTGCTTTGAATTGTATTATTAATTTATTATGCTATTTGTACGCCTTTCTAGGCAAAACATGTTGAAACTTTTTTTTATGTAATCATTCCAACTGATTGAAAGCCTTTGTGCGTGTACGTGTTTTTGACAAATAAATATCTCTTATCACTTGCACTCTGCCGTGCACGCTTACATGTGTCCCTCCCTACACATTCTTACCGAGGGGAATCGTATTACCCAGTTCTCAATGGAGTGTGGAAGTCAAATATTTTGCAGTCGCTCCTTGTAAAATACTTGTATTCAGCTGTGTCTGGAGGACCTCGTGGTTAAATAGTAACAGCAGCACGGGTCAATCTTCAGGTTAAGCCGCGCTTGCCTAGGCTGGGCCGTGGCTGGGTGACCACCCATTACATACCGAGTTTCATCCGTGCCTCGAAAATCACGTTAAGCCGTTGGTCTTTTGAAGATTTTTGACAGTCGTAACAGTAGTCAGTGGCCCGAAGGTCTGACATCCAGTCTTACCAAGGGGTATCGTAATACCCAGTACTGAATGTGTTGTGGAAATCAGATAGGCTGTCGCTTCTTGTAAAATACTGGTATTCAGCTGCATCCGGTTAGGCTGGAAGCCGACTCCAGAATAGATGGGAAAGGCAGGATGATTATGTACTCTACTAGCTAATGCCCGCGGCCTCACTCGCCGCGAGGCAATGTTATACTGGAAATGCTTGAAGTGTCGCGGTGAGTACTGAGAAACTTACCCCAATAGGTGATGCCATAATTGTTTGGTTGTCAATCCAACCTGGTGAAGGCTCAATGAAGCAATTTATCACTGAAATTTAACAAGAAACCAGTTTATTTAAAGGAAAAGAAGAAAATTAAATTTTTCTATCAAAATCGAACGTGTGTACTCCTGGCTGTGTTAAGAGCGTTTACGCCTTACGACATTTCATAAAAACTTTCAAGTATTTATTTTCCGAAATGACTTAAACTCACCTAACCTAACCCATTTTACGAGTAATGAAACTTCATAGGCATAAGCAGGATACATAGTTCTATAAAGTTTTTTTTAAATAGTGTTACAGCTAAATTAGACCGATTATAAATTATTTATAGAAACAGATATTTCCAATTATCTTTTTTTAAGACATTTCGAAAATGTTTTTAGTAACTATAGATCTATGTATCCTGCTTCTGCGTATGAAGTTTCATTAAAATCGGTTATGTCATTTCGGAAAATAAGGACTTGAAAGTTTGTGTGAACTGTCGTAATGCGTAAACGCTCTTAACCGTTGAGGGGTTACCTCGTGAGGTGACGATCCTGGCGACCGGATTAAGTCAAATCTGCCATAAAAACGTATTGTCACCAGAACCAAAGGTATGTGCAAAACTTTAGCTCAATCGGTTAGGAGGAACTGGTTCGAAATTCAGTTGCAAGATTTGACCAATACATAACAAGCTAACCAGTAGTTATAACTTGTGAGGGTTCATTAGGGATTCAAACACACACGGAAACATTGCTTTGTGTAAATTTGCATCCTGCATCCAAGGCTGGATAACTTTTGACTGAGTTTAAGAATATTTTCACTTTTCAAACGACTTTTTTTTAGCTGAAAAATCACGATTGACGGTAGAACTCAATGTAACGCACTCAAAACATTGTGCTGATGGTTGCATTGAATAGTACAAGGATTATGGAGGAATTCAAAGTAAAGTTATAACATGAAAAACCCATATTTAATAAAAAAAACGTATGGGGAAAAGTTACAACTTTGGCCCCAGATATCTCCGTACTTAACTAAAATGTTCCCAGGTATAGTGATCGCAATAACGGGAAAAACAAGCGCCTTTCGACTTCGTTAAGTTTGAGGAACAGGTTGTAAAGTTCCTCAATACTCCATAGAAAAGAGAGGACCAGACGGGTGTTATGAAATCAGCGGAGCCAGCGGGGGTTCCCGTAAATATAGTCTTAAGTCGCGAAAAACTTTGCTAGCACGATGTAGAAATTTGATGTTAGTACTTCAGTGGAGTCATAGATGGCGCTGCATAGTGCCACTACACACGAATTAATATTTTAAGTATTTACCTACGGGTGGCTTGACTATGCAGATGGGTAGCTCACTGCCGAATTTACGCACCAACTCCTCGGTGATCGCCTTTGTGAATGTGTAGGTGTTTGGCCAGTCCTTTATTAATCTGCAAAATCAATTAAAGTAATAAACATGACGTTACAACGGTAGCCCCCAAGCGTTAGCTAGAGGTGAACCAATAGTAGGGTTTCATAATAATTGTTTTGTTTCATTGACTTTTCGACTTCCGAAAGTAAAGTTATTTTCCACTTAAGAGTCTTTTCTTTTTGGAAGTCAACTTATAAGGCGAGCCTATTACCTTGCTTCTCTTGTGACATTTATAGTGTTGCTGATACTTACGCTGGCGTGATGCTGGTCAGCCGATCCTCGCTGAGGCTTTCCACCATCTCCAGGAATACGTCAGGCGGGATGGGGCACGGGTAGAACTGCTCCTTGATGTCGGAGTTGATCCGTGGCACGGTGGCGTGTGCGAACGCCGTAGATACGTGGTTGAAGAGTCTGGAGGTAATAAATGCTATTTCAGCTGTACGTACAGGATTAAATAGTTATGTGTAAGGAGGGACGAATCACATGTGACTCAAAGAATAATGAATATTTACCTACGAGCTTATGCCCGTGCCTTCGCCCACGTAGAGTTAGGTTATTGTCAGAGGGGATCGTACGACCGAGATAAAAAGTATCCTGTGTGTTAATTCAGGTTAAAAGCTATCAGTGTGACAAAATTCATACGAATTATAATATTACTAGGACGTACTTGAGGTTATTGCAGTTCTTGCCCAAGGTCAGCATTTCTCGGGTCCCTCGCACGTTGATGAGCCCGGCCACGTGGAGAGGCTCATCGAAGTTCACAGTGGCAGCCATGTGGAATATTATGTTCACCTGGAGAAAAGGAAGGCATCAGTAAATAGTATGATTGTATAGGATGTGGTCGTTTAAACTAGACAGGGAGAAGAGAGTGACGATGCTCTACAAAGCTGATAACATCACGCCTCGTAATCCCCAAAAGGTTCGGCAGAGGTGTCATAACAAGTACACGCAGCTCCATTAAGTAGTTACCCTCCCAAAAGACATATGCGTTCAAATCCGTGTTGGGGCTAGTTGGTTTTTGTATTTCGCAAAAACATTTATTATAATATTTTGCCTTCTGAATCAAACGGGGACTCAAGTCTTATCTCTTTACGCAAACAATAAAATAGGAAGCGCTTGAAAAATTTTAGATTGACATAAACTAACGTTATAACTTGAGGGTAATTCTATAAAGAAAACGTTAGAAAGTAAAATTAATAGATACCCTCATGTTTTAACATCTATCGATTAGACAGAGACCTAAAGATAAAGTGACTCGGACAATAATAGATAACAATTTCGTCGCAAATTACGTAGGCTCGCTGGCTGGTTTATCCAAACCGCCGTGAATTTTTTTTGTAGTATTCTTTAGATTTTTCGTAGCGAATTCAAAATTGTAGCAGTAAAACATTTTAAAACTTGAGGGGTTAGCACATAGTGACGGTGTTTGTACCTACACCCACATTTCAACAGTTATGTTCAAGTAATCAATCATGTAATCAGTCATGTAATAGTGGGCGAGCCTAAGCCTCTGTATGATCCATCCCATGTCTTCCCGTGGGTGTCGTAAGAGGCAACTAAGGGATTAGACAGCCCAAAAGACGTCCACTGCTGGACATAGGCCGCCCCCAAGTGTCGCCATATTGATATTTTGGTGGGTTTTGCCATAATCGCCACGCTTGGCAGGCGGATTGGCGATCGCAGTACAGTTGTTACAAAAGCACAGAGAACGTTGCTGCCCATTCTATGGCAAATCCCTTAGTCGGCTCTTACGACACCCACGGGAAGATATGGGATGGTGCTATTCTTTACGTCCGACACCATACAGAGCTCTGTGTGGCTTGCGCTTTATTTATTCTGCCCTCCTTTTTAGAAGATCAAAAAAAATCAAAATCAAAATATTTTATTTTACATAGGCCTACATGGGCACTTATAAAACGTCAACAGAAGAGGCACGGTTCGGGTTGGTCGTTTCCTATGGAGAAGAACCGGCAAGAAACTCCATGGTTACTCTTTTAAAATCATTTGGTTCTACAATATTTGGATGTTACAGCGCTAGTACTTAAGTATGAGAGGACAGCGTAGGCCCGACAATAAGTCATCGCTTACTACAAAAGGTAGAAAAAGATGAAGCTGAAAAAAAAAAAAATAATAATTACAAAGCCTACAATGTCCACACATTCACAAAAAAATATGAATGAAAAAGAATCTATACAAAAGTAAAAATAAAACTAAGAACAATTAAATAAACAATTGACACAAATGTAGTCATCAGTACTGTAACTATTCTGCACAATGAATAAACGGTGCAATGATTTGAAAACTATTGTAAAACATCTGAAAAAAAATGAATAGAATAAATAAAATTCGGAATAGTTAGAGACATCCACATATTTGTGTCGTTTTTGAGCTACCAGGGAAGCCGCATGAGCAGAGGGAACTACAGCCAAACTTCTTTATCTTCAACATAGTCCTTAATTTTGTAATATGCTTTTTTAAGGACACGTTTGATGCAATTTTTAAACTTTCCATCGGTCAGTTCAATAACTGACTTTGGCAACTTATTATAAAAGCGTATACTATTTATAAGAAATGACTTGCTAGTTTTTGTTAATCTAAATTTGGGTATTACAATTTCGTGTTTACTGCGTGTGTTTATATTATGGAAGTCGCTTCTAATTTTGAAAAGCCCTCGGTTTTTGCGGACGTATAAAATACATTCTAAGATATAAAGTGAAGGCAGAGTCAGTATATCGATCTCTTTAAATTTTTCTCTAAGGGACTCGCGAGGACCCATTTTATAGATCGCGCGAACTGCCCTCTTTTGCAATATAAAAATTGAATCAACGTCTGCTGCCGATCCCCACAGCAGAATTCCATAAGACATAATACTGTGGAAATACGCGTAGTATACTAACCTAGCTGTGGCTACATCAGTCAACTGCTTTATTTTCCTAACTGCATAGGCGGCTGAGCTTAACCTCCCCGAAAGAGTTCCAATGTGCGCGCCCCACTGCAGTTTTGAATCGATAGTAATTCCTAAGAATACAGTTTCCGCGATAACATCAAGTTTTTTGCCGTCAAGATTTAAATTAAGGTCACGTTGAGTTACATTTGGTAAAGAGAACTTTAGACATTTAGTTTTGTTCGTATTCAGTAAAAGATTGTTAGCTGCGAACCATTTCGAGAGAACAGTTAGACTTTCGTTGACATGTATGACATCTTTATCTTTCCTATGAATTTTAAAAATTAGCGAAGTGTCATCAGCAAACAGAATTATATCCGATAATTTGGCCATCATATATGGGAGATCATTAATATAAACAAGAAATAGGAAAGGACCAAGAATTGAACCTTGGGGCACACCCATCCTGACTATAGACCCAGAGGATGTCGCCCCATTTACATTTAATTTTTGCTGCCTGTTTGATAAATAGGAAAGAACAAGATCAGCAGCTTGTCCACGAATTCCGTAGTGATGTAATTTACAGATCAGCGTGTTGTGGTCGACGCAGTCGAACGCTTTTGAGAGATCACAAAAAATGCCAATAGCGTCCTGGGACTTCTCCCAGGATTCCAGAATGTGACTGATGAGTTTTACTCCCGCGTCCGTTGTCGACCTACCCTTCGTGAAACCAAACTGCTGACTATGCAGTATCCCATTAGAGTTAAAGTGAGACAACATCTGGTCCAGCATGATTTTTTTATAGATTTTACTCAGTGCTGGAAGCACAGATATCGGTCTATAATTAGAAGGATCACTCTTACAACCCGATTTGAAAATTGGTACCACTTTACTATGTTTCATCAAGTCAGGAAACTTGCCGCTGTCCAAACATTGATTGAATATGCCTGTTAGGACAGGCGCAATTGAGTCAATAATGTTTTCAAGAACATTGACCGAAATCCCCCATAAGTCTTCAGTATTTTTTATATTGAGACTTTTGAATGCGTTTTTGATTGTGGCAATACATACTGGTTTAAATTTGAAGTTTGGTATGTTTTTTGTGAAGTTCTCTTTAAGAAGGCCCTTAGCTAATTCAACCGAACAGGGGAGAGATTTCGTAAAAAGGTTAAAATGAAAGTAAGAAGGTTAAAATGGCTATTTTCTTCCAAAAACACTAATTAGCAACAACAACAAGCTAACAACAGGTTAGTTACCTCACTGGTGATGTTATTCCAGTCCTTCTCACTGAGACCAGCCCTCAGGTTCGCCACGTCACCTTCCACCGGCACCAGGTGCTCCGCGAAGTCAGGCTTTTTCTTCCGTAGGGTGTCGTACAGCTGTGAAACATAGAAATCTATAGTCTAAACTAATATTATGAAGAGCAAAGATTTGATTGTTTGTTCGTTTGTTTGTATGTTTGTTTGTTTGCATTGAATAGGCTCCGAAACTACTGGTCCGATTTGAATAATTATTTCAGTGTTAGATAGCCCATTTATCGAGGAAGGCTATAGGCAGGCTATAGGCAGGCTATCATCATGCTGCGAATAATAGGAGTGGAGCAGCAATGAAAAATGTTGCGAAAACGGGGAAAATGTGACGCAAACGAAGTTGCGCCGGACAGCTAGTAATGTTATAAAGCTGAGGAGTTTGTTTGTTTGAACGCGTTAATCTTGTCAACTACTGATTCAATAAATTAAAATTAATTAATATTTAATTAATTATTATTTTTTAATTAATTTGATAAATTGAACAATTATTTTAGTGTTGGATAGCCAATTTATCGAGGAAGGTTATAGGCTATATATCATCACGCTACAACCAATAGGAGCGGAGTAATAATTAAAAGTGTTGCAAAAACGTGGAAAATGTGACGCGGACGAAGTTGCGCGGGTCAGCTAGTCATAAATAACCGACCCGACTGACACAGAAGGAGAGTAATGTTTTTCGCGCGTATGTATGTATGTATGTCTACATCTAAATATTCGATTGTGACTTCGTAACTCCTAAACGGATGAACCGATTTGGATAAATTATTCGTCTTAGCGGCACAAGTGTAAATGTCCTACGTAAAGAGAGAAGAATGGCGATTTTTGGGTGCCATATTGTGGAATTCGATTTTTTTAACTTCCAAAACTTTTTACTCGTCCTTAATTAAATTAATTGACTTTCACATAAAAATAACCTAACTCTTTCTTTCGCTAGAGGGAATTGCAGAGTTGTGAAATTGTATTGTTAGAATAAGGTATTGTCATAGGTAACGAGATAAAGGGCGCAGTTTATTTATATATAGCCATAATATGCGATGTTCTTTATTTACTTACCGGATCTTTTAGTATGTAGGCTAATCTCTGTTGTACTGTTTTGCCTTTCTTTGGTCTGAGCAACAAATATATTTTCTTGATGTCACATGATCTGGAACAGAAACAGTCCATTGAGATTGAGTGTAAGGTTCACTTAAGCTGACACATCAGTTCTTCGAGAATAATTAATTGATGAGTGAGTTTGAATTCCTATTTTTGTATTGTATTGTATTGTATTGTATTTATTTATTTCTTAGTATATGGTACATTGAGATCTTATATTAAACTTTGTTTCACACATACTACCATTGCTGGTGTAGAAATATTAAATAATAAGCTAGGTACATGCAAATCAAAACTAGGTAAGTACATTTCAAGAATACTATATAAAAATATGAAATATGAATTTCAAATCAAATTTCAAATTTGATGTCGAAATGTCTTTTAAAAATGAAGATAATTGGAAATTTCTGTTTCTATAGATAATTAAAATCGGTCTAATTTAGATGTAACATTATTTTTCCAAAATGTTTTTAGTAACTGTTTAGACCTATGTATACTGGTTATGCGTAGGAAGTTTCATTAAAATCTGTTCAGTCATTTTGGAAAATAACGACTTGAAAGTTTGTATGAAACGCCGTAGGGTATAAACGCTCTTAATATTATTCCAGAGTGGAAAAGAGATGGCTCTAGACGTCCTCTATAACTTCGTCTCTTTTCCACACTGGAATAAGATTTAAAAAATACTGCTTTAAGATGTCACGGTACCCTTCGAGGTGAAAATGCTGACTCTGTAGGTTCCTTTCTTTTTAACAAAAGTGTTTTGTTAAAGTATTCCGATTTCCGGTGTCTTGTTTAATTTACAGAAGATATAATTTCATTTAATTTTAATACAAAGGGCAAACGGCACGTTAAAATTGTAAATAACTACGTTATGCTTATGCGCAATAACAACATACATTTATTTCGTTTTATAAAATAGAATTTGTGTTAAAACTACATTTATGTTAGTAGCACTTCACTTGTGCACTACGTCACTGTGCGTTCATGTGGCACTTGCCCGTGGAAGCGATGGACCACCGCTCCCTGCGGCCTAAATAACTTCCAAGACGAGGTGCAGATAGCAGGTTGGTATTCGCACCACGAACACCTTAAAGTTGACGTTGCGGCGCGACTTGGTCTTCTGGCGCACTTACTCCACGATGTCCTCCACCGTAGTGGTGTAGTGTAGGCGGGAGATGTACACCGGAGTGTTCGGCTTCGCGGTACGAATAGGCACGTTGGGCTCCGATGGAACCTTGCCGCAGTGGTTCTTATTGGTGCAATAATCAATAACCCTTTTGGGCTTCGCCGCAGTCGGGTGGGAAGAAGGAATTATTTAATTCACTGTCGTACCTTCTATGTAGTCTTCTTAAAGGTAAACGTAATTGGCAGTCGAAGTTTTGATTGCCTATCAGGCCGAAAAGTTCTGGAGAGACGATCTTGCACGACGATTACCTATCCATTATAACAAGGCCTAGCTTTATAAAGATTTCTAATAGAATTACAGATACGCATAAACTGGTTTTTAGGGTTCCGTAGCCAAATGGCAAAAAAACGGAACCCTTATAGATTCGTCATGTCTGTCTGTCTGTCCGTCCCTATGTCACAGCCACTTTTTTCCGAAACTATAAGAACTATAGGTACTATTGAAACTTGGTAAGTAGATGTATTCTGTGAACCACATTAAGATTTTCACACGAAAATAGAAAAAAGAAAAACAATAAATTATGGGGGTTCCCCCATACATAGAACAGAAACTCATTTTTTTTTTTATCAATCCCATGCGTGTGGGTTATCTATGGATAGGTCTTCAAAAATGATGTTGAGGTTTGTAATATCTTTTTTTGTAAACTGAATAGATTACGCGAGAGACACTTCCAAAGTGGTAAAATGTGTCCCCCCCCTCTAATTTCTAAAGTGAGGAAAATTCTGAAAAAATTTAGGTTTGTAGAATGTAAAAAAACTTTCAACGAAAATTGGTTTGAATAAGATTTGATATTTATTTTTGAGATATGGGACTTTTTGACCAAACTGCCCGTAACTTTGTTTTTCATTTACATACTATGTAACTCAAATTTAGTTTTGCTGTTGAGTGTTAATTTACTTATGAATGACCTTTCAAAATATTGTTATTACATTGTTTGGGGCTAGGGAACCCTGTGTGCGAGTAAGACTCGCACTTGGTCGGTTTTTTGTTATTGTTTGATTGGTTGCCGTGCGTACCGAAAAACAAAGTCTGTATTGCCATTACAAGGTACAGACTGATGACTAATGATGTGAGTGCACAGAACCGTGAGTTACGGTGACGTTTTGATGCTAACGTCCAGAAAATGAGGTTTTACAGCTTAATGATGACGACTCCTCACCTGAGGAGCTTCTCTATGAGCTGCTTGCCGAGGAAGCCGGAGCCACCCGTCACCAGCACGACAGCTCCCCGGTAGAACTGCTGGACGGCAGAGTCTCCGCGGTCTATCACAGCGTTCATGGGCTTCTGCTTCTCTAGCAGCGCCAGTTCTGTCCGTTGGGCGATGTCCATGGCTGTAATAGGACAAGGGATTATGTTAAACTTGTATTCATTGGGAAACACTGGATTGTCATCTGCCTGCCTTTTCCCAACTCTGTTGGGATCGGCTTCCAGGCTAGCCCGATGCAGTAGCCAGTATCTTATTTGGAAAATCTGCCTATCTGACTTCCACAATTCAGTTAGTGCTGGGTAATATAATTCTTCTCGATACCTGGAGTACATTGACACTCCCAGTACTATCTCCATGAAGTAGGAATTTTATGTGAATATCAGTCTTGTTATTATTTATTGTAATTTCAATTGTATATTTTTTACTATATGGGAAATGTGTTTTGCATTTATTTTCATTTTATTACTGGGGAAAATGTTTTTTTTTTATTCTAATGTCTCTACCATATTGTTTACTTTTTAATATTGTTATTTTTAATCTATTCTAATTCTGACCAATTTCGTGTAGTTTTTCTAGTTTCTAATGTTTAACCAATAACTTGTACGTGTGGTGTAACTGTTAGTGTAAGTTGCTTTTAAATAAATAAATAAATATAAGTAACCCTTTGACTGTTGTCAGACTTTCGAACCTCTGATAACCTGTAACGACTGTCAAAGATCTAAAGTACCTAAGTGTGGAAGTATGGTAGCAGAAAGCGGAGATCCATACCCAGCAGTATGAATTCCAGGCTGATACCAAAAACATTGGCATAATAATAACATATCCGAAAGATTTATAAATTGGTATCATCATCATCATTTCAGCCCGAAAGACGTCCGCTGCTTGACATAGGCCTCCCCCAAGAAGGGAGGGGTGTTGCCATGATCGCCACGCTTGGCAGGCGGGTTGGCGATCGCAGTACGGTTGTTACAAAAGCGCAGAGAACGCTGCTGTCCATGATTCTCTGGCAAATACCTTAGTCGAAGATATAGGGTGGTGCTATTCTTTATGTCCGACACCACACAGAGATATAATTGAACTAAAATTGGAAGTGCTTCGACATAGTCCCAGATATCAATCCTTTTTGTTATACAACAAGTTGCCGTTAGAATTTGACGACACGGTTGGCGCAGTGGTTGAGCGATTGACTGCAGCGCTGCGTGTCGCGGGTTCGATCCCCGCAAGGAGCAAATATTTGTATGGCCTACAGATAGTTGTTCCGGGTCTGGCTGTTTGTGTATGTCAGTTTCATCATCATCATCATTTCAGCCCAAAAGACGTCCACTGCTGGACATAGGCCTCCCACAAGTGTCGCATTGACATTTTGAGGGGTTTTGCCATAATCGCCACGCTTGGCAGGCGGGTTGGCGATCGCAGTACGGTTGTTAAAAAAGCACAGAGAACGCTGCTACCCATTCTCTGGCAAGTCCTTTAGTCGCCTCTTACGACACCCACGGGAAGATATGGGATGGTGCTATTCTTTACGTCCGACACCATACAGACCAATTATGTTAGTTTAAATGTTTGTAAACGCACCCACGATACAGGAAAAATCAGTGTGATGCAAAGTATTAAAAAAAAAAAAAAATTAAAACATAACCGGTGCAAATTTATTTGAAAACAAATTAAGGACATATTTATTGAGAAAGGGCTACTACAGTATTGAAGAGTGCATCAGTTGACAAATGACAATCATGTATTTAAGCGATATTTATTATTATTGATTTTTATAATCCCTTTATTGTGAATCATTTTCATTATATTTAATAGGTACAGGTGTATATGTACCTATGGGTGTGTAGGTGTATAGGTATTCGACTATTAATTTCAGAACGACATAGACTGACCTTATTGCTGATGTTCTTCAGAAAGTTCAGGTGTGTAGTTCACACGCGGCGATGCGTGCTTATTAAATGAGCACTGCTCATTTAATACGCAGCCAGCGAAAAACAAAAGAATTATGTAAAAATGTAAAATTAAAAAGAAATCGTATCATTTCCGTAAACCAATCAATTGATAAATTAAGTTTAATATATGCAAAATTATAAATTAAAAGACATGCGCACGTTGTAGGTTGACCTACATAGCAACGGTTGTCATTGTTCAAGGTTGGTACGCTTATACTCTATAAAACTTACTTTACGATACAATTTTTTCGCAAGTCATTTATAGTAATTTGTTGATTTGTCATAAATAATGCAAGGGACGGGTACTCGCGCGTCATCGACGGCGCAGAAGGCACTGTTGCCAAAATTTTGCTGTTAAATAATTAATTACTTAGTTTGAATGACTGCCTCGTTCGTCTAGCGGACGCAAGCAGGACTGCTGACCATGATGTCTTAGGTTCAATTCCCAAACGTGGGAATTTCATTATTAAGTAGCAGCCACAGAGTCTGGAATATCCCCTTCGTCGTCGTGGGTCCTCATGCTCCCTTAGATGTAATTGCTTGCGGTAGCGTCGGAGGTCGGGTTACCTCCGTCCCTCTAATATGGCGAGAGGGCGTAGTGGCTGATCTTCGCGTTAAGCTTGTGAACGGGTGCTGCTTGTGGTAACTGGTCGTCTTGTATAAGGTTTATGTTACTGTTGTTAGTAATTCGTTTTTATTTTACTCTGTTGTCTTACTTTATCATCTGTGGCTTTGTATAACCAACATTGCAGGTGTAAACGGACACGCCCTTTATGTCCGGAGGCTTTATTTATTATTGAGTAAGTATATTTTTTATTATTTTATTTTATTATTGGTGTGTGCTAGCTGACATGTGATATTAATTTGATGTAGTAGATTCTTTGTTTATATTAACTCGAACACAATTGTATAGAAACTGGTTGTTCTAACCTAACAGACAGATGTGTTGCTGGGGAGTTTGTTCCGCCACTTCTTCTTCCCAGCTACAACACTAGGAAGTGGCGAAGGGCGGGCGTTTTGTTCGTTCAAAAAGTGCTGATTAACAGCCTTATTTGAATAAATGACTTGACTGAATAGCGCCCGGTTGAGGGCAATAGGCTCGCTCCAATAACTTGGGACTTAAACATAACTGGCGAAATGTTGTTGTACTTGTAACATACATCTCTAGCTAACGCTTCGGGATTACAAATATTATGTTATGTTAGTTTAAACGAACGTAGAAGATTAACCCGAAAGTCACGGCAAAAAACGCGCAGTTTCTTACATAATAAAAAAAAAGTTTCATTTATTCAATCATTATATCCACATAATTATTTTTGCATATTCAAAAGTAGTGTGGGGTCTCGGGTCTGTTTGAAATAAAATGCTCGAGTTTGAGTTTGAATCAAGTCTTTAGCCTCAAGCCTGCTTAATCAACAAACACCAAAATAATGGTCTAAGTTGTCATACTAACGAACAGATAAAGTCATGTTGTGTTTAACAATGACAGATAGATCCAGGTCCACGCGGACGAAGTCGCTGGCTCAACTACTCAACTAGCTCACTTTATGAATTATCCACGAAATGTTTATTTATTTATTTAACACTTCAAGCACAGAGGCGTACAGAGGCGGACTTAATGCCATTGGCATTTTCTACCAGCCAACCTTTAGGTGATGCAGAGACAAGCAGTGGTAGGTCTATAAAATATAACTCATATGCTTAATACTAACACAAACTACAAAGGATATATAAAGTACTAGAAATATACAACGTGTAACGTTAAATGCGCAAAACCTCAGACACCCCAAATGATTTTTAATTCAATTAACCTAAATCTGAGACAAAAAAATCATTAAAAAAAACGTAACGGTTTTATGTGCTGTTTTAGTTTTACTGGAAATTCTGATCGTTTCTTTATCTTTTCTTATCTTTATCGCGTATGAGAAAATTTAGATTGGACGTCAAACATTTTTGTTTGTTTACCTATTTTGGCGGGTTTGCGCACGTTATGGCTTGACCTATGAACAAATAGACAGGGCAACATTTTGAATGAAGATTTCTTTCCTATATTAAAAAGTGGTTCAATTGATTCTGCTCGTTATTCTGATCAAACTATTTTCAGGTTTTGCGCATTTAACGTTACACGTTGTATATCTATATTTAGATTTATCGAAGCAAAATGAAAAGTCATTTATTCAAGTTAAGGCGGATAATCAACTTTTTGAGCGTCAAAGTTAACAGTCCCCCAAAACACCTGGTCTTCGCTACTTCCTAGTGTTATAGCTGGGAAGAAGAAGTGGCGGAACAAACTCCTAACCAACAATCTACATATCTATCAAATATTGAGTATGACAATAAACCAAATCATCATCATCATCAGCCTATAATGTTCCCACTGCTGGGACAAAGGCCTCCTCTCAATGAGAGGGAGTGGGCTTTAATCCACCACGCGGGCCCAGTGTGGGTTGGTAGATGTCACATGTCTTCGAATTTTTAGTTCTAGGACATGCCGATTTCCTCACGGTGTTTTCCTTCACCGTTTTTGAGAGCAGCGGTGATGAAATAAATTACACAAAGTAATGCGCCTGCCTGGGTTCGAACCCACGGCTTACTGTTCGTAAGTCGGGGCTGGTACCATTGGGCCACCAATGCTCTCATAAGGGCCACCACTGCTCTCCATAACCAATAACTAACCAATTAATAACCAAATATTATCATAATATTCAAATAATCACTCTCCAAATGATTGATTAGGTTATTTTATTATTGACGTTTCTCATTTTCATGGCGATCACATGACGCGATGACTTTGTATGAACCTCAAACACGAAATCAAAAAGTCCATTTAAACAGCCATGAAGTGATTGTTATGTACTCACACGTACTTAATAACTATCTATACCTACTAATGTTATAAAGCTGAAAGAAGCTGTTTGTTTGTTTGTCAGGTTGAAAACGCGCTAATCTGGATTGAATAATTACTTTAGGCTATTAAAGCACAATTGTAAAGGTAGGTGCTCCGTTCTTATTGGTTGTAGCTTAGTGTTATACCACTAACAAAAATATCAATCAATGAAAGATGTTGCAAAAACGGGGAAAATGTGACGCAGACGAAGTTGCGCGTGACAGCTAGTATGTAATATTTGCGATCACTCGATTTCTTTCCAATCGTATATTTGCACCGTTAGTCATTGAAAATCCTGCATCAACAATTTTCTACCAAACGACGTGACATTGTGCCGTCGCGTCGGGATGGTTCTCGCGGTTGACTCTGTGCTGGGACTGGTTGGTTATGTTGACGCCGCTAATTGACACCAACTCATAATATAAGTAAATACATTCGTGTCTTTGTAAAGAATCACCATAATACTACTAGCAAGGTTATCATTTTCTTGCACTTATCCCAATTTATTTGGGGTCGGGATGGTTTCTTATCCATACTTCTCTATTACTCGTCATCTTATCAAACGCCTCCTATCGTGCCATATCATGCTTCACACAGTCCATCCATCGTTGCACTACTAGCAAGATACTTAATCAAAACAATAATTTTGTAAAATCTGACAATCGAAAAATTCCTTATGATGGAAGCAATTAATCCTAAATGTTCAGTACTGTGGCTAAATAATAATAGCCAGTCGGCTCAATCTTCACCTGTGGATGGGTGACCACCCATGACATACCGAGCTTCGTCCGTGCTTCGGAAAGCACGATTAGCCGTTGGTTCCGGCTGTCATTTGTAGATCTTTGACAGTCGTAACAGGCTGCAACCAGACTTAACAAGGGGTGTCGTATTACCCAGTACCAACTGGGTTATGGAGGTCAGATAAGCGGTCGCTTCTTGTAAAATACTGGTATTCAGCTGCATCCGGTTGGACTGGAAGCCGTCCCCAATATAATTGCGAAAGCAGGCAGGCGAGCTTTTCCAAAATTAACCGATTAAAAACACTTCAAAAATTTGCCCAATCAATGCAATCGGAACCGTCCAGTACCTCACACTCAGCATTTGCGCTTGGGACCACTAGATTAAAAACAAGTAGTCGGAGAACAGTTTCTGTTCTGTAGTTTACAACTTGGTAACTAAAGAAAGTTGGAGATTCCCAAATAGTTGCCCCTGTTGCCTGACAGCTAAAAAATATTTCAAAGCTGAAATAACGCATGATGTGAAAATGCCCCACGACGACCTCCTGACCGTGACCGAAGAGGTGCGAGAAAAGAGTTCGTGGAAGGAATTGGGGGAGGCTTTTGCCCAGCAGCCTTTTTTTTATCTTGTGATTAGTGCTTAATAGCACTAATCACAACAAAAATCACCATAGCAGAACTAATGTTCTGAACTAATGTTCGGACGTAAAGAATAGCACCATCCCATATCTTCTCGTGGGTGTCGTAACAGGCGACTAAGGGAGTTGCCAGAGAATGGGCAGCAGCGTTCTCTGTGCTTTTGTAACAACCGTACTGCGATCGCCAACCCGCCTGCCAAGCGTGGCGATTATGGCAAAACCCTCCTTATGTCAATGTGGCGTTGGGGGAGGCCTATGTCCAGCAGTGGACGTCTTTCGGCTGAAATGATGATGATGACGAGTGCTTAATCTGGTGTCAGAGTTAAATGCCGCCGATGTTTCACGATGTTTTCCTTCACCGAAGCAAGTGATTATTATACAATACGCACATGAATCCGAAAAATAAGAGTTACGTGTTTTTTGTTCGAACTTGAGACTTAATAGTCCGACGGTCCGACACCACTAGGCTATCAATGCTTGCCCTGCAGTGCGCCAGTACAGGCAATATAAAAAAATAACTTACCCATAATGTGTGATTCCGATACACTAATTAATCAATATTATAATGATGATAAACGTTTCACACTGATAACTAAATAACGCCCTAGACCAACACACTACTATTTCAAGTCTAAAGCACCTATCCACAAAGAACAATGGCCACACATGCCACAGTAAAAAACATATAATATGGAGTATTAAATCAGAATGAAATGGAAAAAAATACGATCAAATAAATTGCAATTTAAGCGAATTAACTGGTGTTATTATTTGTTTAGACCGAGGTTAGCAGCCTCTATTGAGCGATGGACGACGCGAGACTGAGCGTAAAGAAAATAGTATAAAGTTTAAATATTTGAATTTCAATAGAAACATCAACTACTAACAAGGTTGTTAACGGAATGATTATCAGTTTCTACAATATAATTAAAATAGTATAAAATCGTAAGCTGACGAAAAAAATGCAAATATTTATTCTTTGGTGTATTGTTTTAATCTTATTCCAGAGTGGGAAAGAGATGGCGCGAGACTTCCTCGATAGCTCCGTCTTTTTCCCACAATGGAATAGCAACAACCCCGTCTTGTAATTTTCTTAAACTCTTTACCACGTTAAGTAACTCATGGTCAAAGCGATCACCTTGACCTTGAGCACACCACAGTCAAGAACAGCTTTTATAGTGATATCTCACTATTAAATGTTGTGCGTGACTGTTCGTATAATTTACATTTCAAACGTAAATCGTATAGTCATCATTATATTGAAAATAAACCAGCGAAGTGCGAGCTCGCACACAAAGGGTTCCATAGCACCAACCAATTTAATAAAAATGTTTTTAATCCTCATTCATAGGTCAATTTAAAGTAGCTGCTGCAGTTTCACGAAAAAGTCCCATATCATTATATCAAATCTTTTTCAAACCAATTTTCGGTGATAGTTCTTTGAACGTTCTGCAAACAAATTCATTTACTTTGTGAACATATGAAAAACATAGGTGGTAATAGTACATTGCGTATTAAGGGCGGTAAGTAAGGAATTACGATAGAGGCTCTAGTAGAAGCCCGAAGTCGTAGACTGAGGGCTCTTTGCCCACACCACAGATTATACAAATGTTTCGTTCAGAAACGTTAAAAGTAAATACTTACGTAGGTATACAGCCATGACGGAGTGTAAAAAAATAATTTCGACATTTTGACACAAAAAAACTATATCGATTATTAAGAACAATAGTTGAGTATTTAAGTAACATGTAGCGAGATTGCAATGAAATTCCTGTTTAGATAACATTTTAAGACAATTTTTCAATTGCGTGTAAACTCCTTGCTTGAACTTGCATGAACTGTGTGTTGTGCTATAAATTAAAAAAAAATACTTACCGACCTTGGGTTTTATATGGGGCATTACGGCCAAGTTAACCTGTGTGTTTAGATACTGTTAACGTGCAAGTGTGATGAATTAGTACATTGTGTATTAAGGGCGGTAAGTAAGGAATTACGATCGAGGCTCTAGTAGAAGCCCGAAGTCGAAGACTGAGGGCTTTCTGAGTCGAGGTTAGTAATTCCCGTACCACCTGTGAAAATTACAATGTTTTTCATCACATTTCCGGGTAAATAATTATAGCTTTAATACACAAGTCAGCACAACTATTATCACGAAATACGTGATTTTTTTTTAAGCATATAGCGGGCTTTTATCCACACCACAGATTATACAAATGTTTCGTTCAGCATAGCTATTCACAACCACTCGATTGGACAACTAATCTAATCGAATGATCGTGCAATCGATCAAGTCTTCCAAGCGCTATTCACAAAACCGATACCGATGAATGTTGACCAATTTTGACATTATTTTTCGATTGTGATTCGGTTAAGAAGACATCAATTTACCGACAGCTATTTGCAGTAGAGAGTGAAGTCGAATGAAAATTAAAAGCACTTTATACTAATTTAAGCAGTGTATGAAGTAAGTGTACATATTGTATAGATAGATAAACTATTGTTTTGACTATTACTTAAAGATTTACTCAAGTTTAAGTGGTTACATACGTACGTAACATAAAAGTTTGTTCACGAGTTTGATGTTAATTATTTGGGTAGATGGAGTTCGTGATTGTGCAATCCTGAGACCGTCGGCGTGCCGCAAAACAACAGAGGCTGGAGACATTATCTCTTCATCGAAGAATACGAGACATGATGGATCCATTTGCTGACCCGCGCTTCCAGTCCGTGTACAGGCTATCGCCTGCCATGGTCCATAGCCTAAATGTGCGTGCATTCATCAGGCGCAATCCCCTATTGAACTCAAAGTAAGTAATATTAAATATAAAGTACTTAGGTAATGAAAGTCATCACATTAACATCACAGTCGAGAAGGTATACGACGAGGAGTCATTATTCACCCACATTTGTTATTATCCAATCAGGCACAAACTATACTGTTACTGATAAACTCATCCCTATAACCCTACCTCTATGTAGTAGGTACTGCCTTAGTGTGGCTAAGGTTTACCTAGGTAAACCAGGGAGGGTCTAGACCCTCCCTGGATTTAGGTAAACCAATGATTGTAACAAAGTAGTAACCCTAGTATACATACATATAATACAAACGTGAATCCAATTTAGTCATCTGACATGCTTATTTATTTACTCTTTCATTTTAGATGTTAGCTGCCTACACTTTCATGGCCAAAGCAGTTGCCAGAAAACTGACGGGAGGGATGCCTTCGTAAGCTTGAGCCAGGCATCTGTTTCCAGGGCCATAACGGAGACCACAATGACACTAAATACTGCACAAGTGTGTTTAATTCCCTTGCCAAGTAAATGGAAGGCAACAAAATTTACAAAAGTAAGAAATATCCTTTATTTAAATTAAGAGATTACAACAATCACGGATTAAATTGATTTTTATTTATTAATATCAATACACACATTTTATAGTAAAAAAAAAAACAAAATATACAGTTTTACATGAGGACAATTTATTGGTATAGTACAATATAAGTCAACAGCAAAACAGGAACTTCTACTTTAGATGATTCCAATAGTGTAATGTAAAAATATAACATCAGTCACATATTTGTTTCTTTATACTAGAGTCACCATAATTTTAAAAGATACAAGAACAACTTAATTATGAAATTGTCAATGAGCTGTTACAATAAATTGCAGTGTACAAGAAGAAATAAATCTATTTATTGTACACTTAAAATGTTTATTTTCAGGAAATACAGCAGGTTCGGGTTCGCTGGTGTTTTAGGATATGTGGATGGGACACATGTTCTGCTGCTACATCTTGCTGGCTTCTAGGTCAGTAACTGTAACGATAATGATAATCATTCATGTTAAAAAATATATACTTAATTAGAATTTAATGTTTCCAGGTGATTCTGGAGCCTTGGATTCTCGCCCCGATTCTAATGCTGAGCCAAAGTACTTGGAAGCGTGGTACACAGAACTGCACACGAGATCCTGTGTCATGAGTTACTTCAAGGTGTAGAAAGGGCGCTTTAGGTGCTTGAATACAGCCCAACTAAAGTGGGATGCATCACCAAGGCATGTGCAGTTCTGCATAACAAGTGTATATGGGGCCGCTTGCCTGAACCCGAAGAAATTGAGTTGGAGAACCAACCGCTTACAGAAATAATCATGGGTTCAGGAATTGAGCAAGATGGCACGTTAAGTTACGTTAGTACGTTACCTATGTAATAATAAATAGATTATTAAAAAATTACTTGTGTATCATTTATTTCCATACCTTATCCTTCCTCCAGAAACAATCAAACAGGCTGCAATTTGGTGAAGGATAGCTTCGATGCTATTCATTCCCATTGGATAGCATGAAGCGGGTCTGGGCGGCTTCTTGATTGCTAGGGCTCTTCTGTTAGGTATTTTTTTTGGCACAGTCCGCATCCAGTACTGAGAAACGGCCCCGGGCTAAGCCCTCTTGCCCCTGCGTGAACGCAAAGATTGTTTCTTTTTCACTTTTCTAAAAATATGTATTTATTTATTGGCCTATCTACAATTGTTACACTGTTTATCCTAATCATACAAGAAATATGTTACAAGTATAGTGTACAATATAATGCGATAGACACAGCATGCAAAAAAAAAACAAAATTATAAGAACAGCAATAAAATTACAAGTGCAGAAATAACACATTCAACAACAGCGGGTAGCTTTAGATACACAGTAAATACAAGGATGACAAAAGAAAAAAGTCAATATGGTGGTTAATTTTGATGGACTTGGCGCTTGAATTTTTTAAGTGTTGTGGAAAAAACATCTATTGGTTTATCGTAATTGTTAAGAAGCCTGCACATTCTGGGGATGGGGGAGTTGGATGCTGATACAGTTTTGCGGAATGGGGGACGTAATAGTTTTATAGGGTGACGCGGATAGTTGTGAGGCAAGTTAAAATTAAACTTACTTAACAGCTGGGGGCAGTCTATTTTACTCTGCAGTATTTTAAAAAGAAAAATTTAATCTATGTTATCTCTTCGTCTATCGAGTGAAGTCATGCTGAATTTTTGAAGACGTTTCGCGTAGCTCCGTATTCTTTTGCCTAATCCCGCTGAATAGGCAAGATGGTATAAAAATCTTTTCTGGATCCTCTCTAACCTAAGACTATGGGTTGCATAATGGGGACGCCATACAACCGAGCAGTATTCCAATACAGTACGAACGAGACAGTTAAAAAGATAAATCTTAGTTTTAGGCTTGCGAAAACATTTAGCATTACGTAACACAAAACCGAGAGTTTTTGAAGCTTTTTTAATAATGTTGTCTATGTGGGGAATAAATGTTAATTTATGATCAAGAAGGACTCCCAAGTCTCTGATCACATCAACTTTACTGAGATACGTACCATTCAAACTGTAATTAAAATTAATTGAGTTAGCCTTGCGAGTAAACGTAATTTGGGAACATTTTTCTACATTAAGTTGCATATTATTTTCCTTACACCAGTTTAAGAGTCTGTTCAAGTCATCCTGAAGTAAAGTTGAATCGGCTAGAGAATCTATAACGCGGACTATTTTCAAATCATCAGCGAATAAGAATGGCGTGGAGTTACAGAAGCAATAAGGAAGGTCGTTTACAAAGATGATAAATATTACGGGGCCCAGGTGGGAACCCTGCGGAACTCCAGAGGTTATAGTCATGGTTTCAGATTTATAGCCATTGACTACTACATAAAAAGATCTATCCGTTAGGTAAGAGTGCAGCCACTTAAGAAGAGAACCAGCAAAACCGTACGCAGCAAGTTTTTGAATCAGCACTTCATGGGAAACTTTGTCAAAAGCCTTGCTGAAATCAGTGTTTATGGCGTCGACTTGCTGGTTCGAGTCAAGAGAAGCTGCAATAACCTCAACGAAAGCTACTAGATTACTGCAGGTGGATCTTGCAGCAGTAAACCCATGCTGGTGGTCTGACAGATATTTCCTGAAGTAGTTTTGTATGTCAGGGCATACTATCGCTTCAAAAACCTTGGCAAATGTCGGAAGGATAGATATAGGACGATAATTTTCTACCAAATCATCAGAGCCTGATTTATGAATCGGTACCACTCTAGCCAGCTTCCATTGTTTAGGGAAAATACCAGCGCTGAGAGATTTATTAAAAACCAAGCATAGGGGGATTGCCAGTTGGTCAGCGCAAGTTGCGACAAAGTTAGGGGGAATGTCATCGCTGCCTGAACCTTTGGATATGTCTAAGGTTTTGAGATGCTTGGCTATTTTATCCTTTGAAATCTGTATCAGAGAAAAGCTGTCAGAGTTGCAGAGAAGGCTTTCAAAGAAAGGCGAAGTTTGAACTACGTTGGAGGTATTGGTAGCTGGACTGTACACTGAGGAAAAGTAGGTCCCGAACATGTTGCACATCTCATTGCCATTGTGAGTCTTGCTGACGCCATTTGACATTGACGCTGGATAGGCATTAGCAACACCCCGCTTAGACTTAATGAAGGACCAGAAAAACTTGGGATTCGTTGTAATTTTCTGTTCTATGTTATTTATATAGGAGTTGTAACATTCTCTTGCCATTCTGTCACAGCGCTTACTACACCAACGAAGGGATATCTTATCCATAGGGTTTTTGTACGTACCATACCTTCTTCTTAAGTTATTCCTTTCACGCAGCAATTTCTGTAGCTTTTTTGTGTACCATGGAGGTCGCGAATTAATTTTCACCAAGGCCGATGGGACAAACCGCTCAATGATTTGATAAAGTATCGTATAGAACCGTTTCAACATTATATTGGGGTCGTCTGTATCCGAGAGTAATGCATACCAGTCGGTATTTTCAAGTTCTGATTTAATAGCAGAGTAGTTGGCTTTATTGAAGTTTAATCTAACGCTAGGTTCTGGTTTTAAACTATAATTTTCTTTAACGCGCAGGGAAATTTCAAGAGGAGGGTGATATGGATCGATCTTTGTCAGATTATTAAGAGCTTCAGTCACCTTACAATCGAGATGGTCGACAAGAACCAAGTCCAGGATTCTATTTTTAAAATTACATACATTGTTAAATTGTTTGAGGTTATTTATGTGGATAAAGTCTAGAAGGGCCTGATTTGCTTTAGAATTAGTCCTTGAGAAAGTGGGCGAATATCCAATGTTAATTACGTTTTGTTAATGATAAGTGAGAAAAAGATGATGTTTTATATACTAGTAAAATACTTACACCCATTTCTGTTTCAATATGTGTTTAATTAAACCCTAGTTTAGCACAAAACACTTTTGAAAACGTTTGAGTTTGAGGTTATTAACTTATTATTGAAATTGCCGGTTTGACCTTGACATTAAACAGTTTATAAAGCAAGTTTGATAAAAATCTGGTGAACTCATTTAATAAAACAATCAGTGTTTGCTGTTTTGTTTTATATAGGAATACTAAATGTGGATTCTATAGCCGTACATAACAAAATCCCTAGTAAAAATAATGTATTTGCCACTTTAAATTTTCTACCACCAGTTTCTATTTCCTACCATTTTGTAACGAACCCTTTAAACATCATTTTTAAAATTTAAAAAAAAAAATCCTTTCCGCACGAATCTGTGAATCGCATTTTGATAACCGTTCGGTCGCGGTGCGGTTATAATCTATCAGTGTCTATGATTCATTCGGTTTCGATTGACGGGTTAGTGAATAGCTATGCAGAAACGTTGAGGGCAACTACTTACGTAGGTATACAACCATGACGGAGTATATAAAAAAAATAATTTCGACGTTTTGATACAAAAAACTATCAATTATTAAGAGCGTTTATACCCTACGGCATTTCATACAAACTTTCAAGTCGTTATTTTCCGAAATGACTGAACAGATTTTAATGAAACTTCCTACGCATAAGCAGTATATATAGGTTCTGTATGGTGTCGGACGTAAAGAATAGCACCATCCCATATCTTCCTGTGGGTGTCGTAAGAGGCGACTAAGGAATTGCCAGAGAATGGGCAGCAGCGTTCTCTGTGTTTTTTTAAAACAACTGTACTGCGATCGTCAACCCGCCTGCCAAGCGTGGCGATTATGGAAAAACCCCCCCTTATGTCAATGTGGCGTTGGGGGAGGCCTATGTCCAGCAGTGGACGTCTTTCGGCTGAAATGATGATGATGATGATAAGCAGTATATATAGGTCTAAAAAGTTACTAAAAACATTAGATAAATAGGCTATTAAACACTCGGACCAGTAGTTTCGGAGAGTAGCGCGTTCAAGCGAACAAACAACAATCAAAAAAACTCTTCAGCTAAATATATATAATTTATATTTAAGAATAGATATTATGCTGCTAACGTTGCCCGCGACCGTCGCCGCGTGGTCGTCTGCATTCAATTATTATAAGGATATACTAGCTGATGCCCGCGTCTTCGTTCGCGTTGAAATTTCGAAGTGAATGTGTGAGAAAAAAAATAGACTACCACCTATTCTCAGACCTACCTGTTCCTGAACTATATCAGTATAATTATACACAAAAAAACCGGCCAAGTGCGAGTCTTACTCGCACACAGGGTTCCATAGCTCCAAACAATATAATAACAATATTTTGAACTGTCATTCATTAGTTAGTAGTATTAGTTAGTAAACTTCCACACAACCGCAAAACTAAATTTGTTTTTCATAGTATGTTTATGAAAAACAAAGTTACTGCTGCAGTTTGATGAAAAAGTCCCATATCTCAAAAACTAAACATCATACCTTATTGAAACCAATTTTCGTTGATAGTTTTTTTTACGTTCTACAATCTTAAATATTTTCAGAATTTTCCTCCTCTTACTTTAGAAATTAGAGGGGGGGGACACACATTTTACCACTTTGGAAGTGGCTCTAGCGCAAACTATACAGTTTAGAAAAAAATGATATTAGAAACATCAATATCATTTTTAAAGACCTATCCATAGATACGTATGGGTTTGATGAAAAAATTTTTTTTGGTTTTCAGTTCTAAGTATGGGGACCCCCTTAATTTATTATTTTTTTTCTATTTTTGTGTGAAAATCCTAATGCGGTTTACAGAATACATCTACTTACAAAGTTTCAACAGTATAGTTCTTATATTTTCGGAAATAAGTGGCTGTGACATACAGACGGACGGACAGACAGACAAACAGACAGACAGACAGACAGACAGACATGACGAATCTATAAGGGTTCCGTTTTTTGCCACGGAACGTGGCAAACAACGGCTACGGAACCCTAAAAACGTAAAAATCGGTCAAGACGTTTCGGACAGACGTTGGGAGGATTTCGATAACAAACACTGTGACACGAGATTTTTATACATTGGATTACTTCCCTATTTTAATCAGATTTTGCTAACAATGTCTGGATTTTTTTTTGCACGGAAGCCTAATCTTTTTTCTAGAATTAATTTAAATTTCTAATAATGTTTATTAATAATAAACCGGGAAGGTCTAGTACCTAACCTTAATAGTGATTATAGCTTAACTGTTTTTTTTTTTTTTTTTTTTTTTTCTTTTTTCCCATGAAATCTGCAATCAGCCCCAGAGCTATAATCAGATCTTTTGAAGTACTAGTACTGTTGAGATTGCACATCCATCGATATTTAATCTCATATTTTTAAACTCATCTTTGTGTTTAGATTGACGCCAGTCGCATTCTTTTCAGCCGAAATATGCTGTCATTGGTATTTATTAGTTTTGCAGCTAGATGATTTCTATGTACTGTGAGTCTTTGTTTATAGGTCAAAGTAGAACTTTCAATTTCTTCCTTAACTGTCGGGATTTTTATTATAGCTTAACTGTTAATAATAACTTAATTAAATCAGATTCAGACGTCGCCGCGGCTTTTGAAAATTTATTTTCTGATATTGCCGTTTTGAACTACGAAATCCCTAAACTCATCATATCACCTACTGTTGCCGAATCTTTGCTGAAGGAAAATGCTAAAGTATGCGACTCAGAATTTAATTTTGAACATATTGAGAAATAATCAAAACCTTTCACTCTTTAAATGTCAAGAAGACTGCGGATCTGTGGGTAATTCTGTAGAAGTTGTACATTGTATTAATTATGGAAATGTGGTGAGTTTCCTGACCTCATTAAAAATAGTCAAGTAATTCATTTATTAAAAACAGGTAGAACATCAGACCCCACAAATTATATACCTATTTCTGTACTACCTACTTTTAGTAAAATTTTTGAGAAATTAGTCCTAGACCAATTACAAAGTTTTTTTAATAAACATAGATTATTACATAGCAAACGGTTTTCTTTGTGTTGGACTTTTAACATATTTATAGTGCATGGGAAAATAATGCGACGCTTTGGGTATTTTTTGCGATTTATCCAAGGCATTCGATTGCGTTTTTCATGAAACGTTGATCAGGAAGCTCCGCCACTACGGAATCCGGAACAACGCTCTGGATCTTCTTATCTCATACCTGAGTGATAGGATCCAGAGAGTTGACGTTAACGGGAAAAGATCTCCCGGATCTATTGTAACAATGGGAGTTTCACAGGGCTCAATTCTTGGTCCTTTCTTGTTTCTTATTTATATTCTTCTACTTGCCTTACCTCATAAAGGATAACTACGATATAGTGTTGTTGTACGGATGATACTTCGCTTTTGTTTAAACTTAAACGTCAGCAGCTAGTTACTGGCAAAAGTAGTACATTGGTTTAACGTTAATAATTTATTTCTTAATGAAAAAATGCATTAAGTTTACACTACCTCACGTTAGGCAGGTGAAAACAAGTATGTTGGTGAAGGACGAAGAGTTGAATCCTGCAGATAACACTTTTTTATTTATTTGCAAAGATGTGTACGTGAATAGTCACGTACACATCTTTGCAAATATAGATTTGCATACATTTCGTTTATTGTGCTGGCGGCCAGTCTGTAAAATTCACAGCTGGCTTCTCTGTTCCCTGATCATTATAATCTGGATCTCTTCAAAGTTCGAGTGACTCTGTATCTTCTAGGCAATCTTCTCTACCCTAGGCCGCGTCATCGCGAACATCAGCCGAGTGCAGCCAAACACCAGCCAATTTTGTAAAAAAAAAAATATGCGTATATGGACACATTATTTTTATACAATTAAGTTCAAAGGTGGAACTGTCTCATTAACTGCCTACTTCGTAGTATTTGATTAACATAAATTACACAAATATTGGTTTTAAGGGTCATGGGCGAAATAGGCGGAAGTCCAACAGAATTGAAAAACAGGGTGTTTGGTGCATCGTTTGCAAATTTCAATGGTCGACTAAAGGGGTCATCTGCAAATTTTTCAGACCCCTTAACACCTCTCATGTCCTGTGATTTTTTTAATCGCCTTTTTATTGTTTCATACAAAAAGACCCGAATTTGAATACAAATACAATTTTTTTTAAAGTATGATGCGTAGCCTCTGAGTTTAAATTATATTTAGCTGTGTATTGTTTTGTTAAAGTACTTATAAATGCAAAATTACTGACATTATTCATCAAGTTTTTTTTTTTACTCGCAAACGTTTTCAGACTAAAACTTATGCCGTTGGTCCCGGCCGTCAATTGTAGATCTTTGACAGCTGTTACAGGTAGCCATATGCTATTGGCTCGAAAATTGCATTTTTTTTTTTAATAATTTGAATTATTGTGTTGATTTTATGCCCAGATTTCTTAGAAAATTGGACATGTTCCTTTAACCGGTAACCACGAAACATGAATTAGCAGTTAGGTTAGGTCAACCAGATATTCCAGCGATTTGTTTTTTCATTCTGACTCTTTGAACGAAGCAGACGCTGACGCTTTGACGAGGGAGACCCTATTTTTTTACGAACAGAACTTTTTCTTTTTTAAGATGAGCTAGAGGCATTTTTGAAGGATTAGTCGGAATTTTTTGAAGGATTAGTCGGAAATTTTTGAAGGATTAGTCGGAAATTTCCACACACAGAGAGAAGTGGAAATCTATGGGGAGAGATTTGCCCAGCAGTGAGTCTCGCCATATCATCCTTCACACTCACACAGTTCATTCCTAGGCACTATATTAATTTCTTATCTCATAAGACGAAGCTAAAAAATGTTATTTTAAACACATCTTAAAAATCTTTTTATGTTCCATAAAATTCTCAATTATCAAGCATTTGAGGATATTTTTAATTACTTCTACGTTTTGTTAATAATTAATAATTGATTAGAAACGGGGAAATAATCATATTCTTTGGTTATCGTGCAATGATGTTACAACAATATGTAAGTAGGAACTCTGATAAATACGTATTAAGGATTTTTTTAAAGAATAAAAGAATTAAAAACCTACTAATTCTTTCAGAATTTTCCTCGTCTTATTTTAGAAATTAGAGGTCTCATGAAACATTGACCAAAAAAAAAGAGTATTTATTTATTCTTATTAATTTATTTCAAGTAACAAGACTGATAGTGTTAGTAATAATGTACTTACAAGCTACGTTAGTAATACTCTTACAAGAATTAAAACAAGATAAAAGCAGATTGTGACATCACTGCTGCAAGGTGACAGGCCCAGCCGAAACCTTGCAGCAGTGATGTTATATACGCAGTTTTTTTTTTCAACCTTCAATTAAAGTATGGAGATCCACCCCTATTTTCAGTATTTCTTATCATAGTTGTGTAGCGGTTTCCAGAAGGCACCTACTCTCCAAACTACTGTGTGGTGCCAATAGTCTCGGAATAATTCTGTGGCATACGGACGGACAGACAGACTGACGGACAGGACGAATCTATAAGCGTTCCTTTTTGCCAATTGAACCTTAAAAACATTCCAATTTTAAAATTATTTTTGTTTGCGTCCAGTTCAGTCTTCTTAAGTAAAATGGTCAGAGGGATTTCGTCTAGATAAGGGTTCCGTTTTTGTTATTTTAAAGCGGAACCTTAACAAGAACATCTATCTATAAGATCAGACACAATCATTAAAACTTAGTCTGTCGCAACAAATATATGGCAATACCAGAGGCATTGCAGATACTCAAAGGTTATGGTGGCCACTAACTTGCCAGCGGACTGCCTGCGCGTGTGACATCCAAACAGTGGACATAAGCACGGCTCATCATCATCTAGCCTTTCCTTAACTATGTTGGGGTCGGCTTCCAGTCTAACCATCATGTGAAGCTGTATACCAGAATTTTACATGGAGCAACTACCTATCTGACCTCTACAACCCAGTTTGGATTGGGTAATTCGATACCCTTTGGTAAGACTGGTTGCCAGACTTTCGGCCTGTATCCACTGTCAAACATTTACAAATGACAGCCGGGACCAACGGCTAACGACCTCTGAGTTTGTTTCGGCTGTTTCTTCTCAGAGTAGACAGGTAGGAAATACCGGCCTCATTTAGTTTAAAAAAAGAGAACTTGCAAAAGTATTTGTTTAAACCTCATCATCATCTGCCTAGCCTTTTCCCAAACTATCTTGAGGAGTGGATGCAGCTGGGTACCAGTATTTTACATGAAGCGAGTGCCTATCTGACCTCCACAACCCAGTAACTGGGTAATACAATACCTCTTGGTAAGACTGGATGTCAGACTTTTAGCTTCTGACTACTCGTAACGACTGTCAAAGATCTACAAATGACAGCCAGGACCAAAGGCTTAACGTGCTTTCTGAGGCACGGAGGAAACTCGATATGTAATTATGGTCACCCATCCACAGACCAACCTCGGCAAGCACGGCTTAACCTTAAAGATCGACCTGGGCGGCTGTTATTATTTAGCCACGAGCTCCTCCTTATTTGTATAAACCTATTTGCAAAAATAAACTTCATCATCATCATCATCACGGTAGATAAGAATAAAAGTCATGTTCACCTCTCATACAGGGGCTCTCCTTTACGATGCTGCTGCTATCAGCTGGCCTGACTGCGATAGGACTACAGCAGGGCTACGGCTGGCTGGACCGATTGGTGCAGTTCCACAAGAATAAGCTCGTCAACGAGGTCAGGGAGCTGGCGCCCATCGAACTTAAAGGTATGATGTGTCTCCATGTGAGCAAAACAAAAAAAAATAAAAAACCGGCTAAGTGCGAGTCGGGCTCGCGCATCAAGGGTTCGGTACCATTATTTATAACTATCTGTCCAGCGCAACTTCGTTTGCGTCACATTTTCCCCGTATTCGCAACATTTTTCATTGCTGCTCCACTCGTATTGGTCGTAGCGTGATGATATATAGCCTATAGCCTTCCTTGATAAATGGGCTATCTGCACTGAAAGATTTTTTCAAATCGGACCAGTAGTTTCGGAGCCTATTCAATGCAAACAAACAATCAAATCTTTCCTCTTTTTTTAATATTAGTTTAGAAAACGATCAGTAAAAAACCACTTTTTTGTATGGGAGCCCGCTTAAATATTTATTTTAGTCTGTTGTTGCTATCTGCCTAATGGGTTACGGTAAAAGCGTTTACCCGAACTTCTTTATACCTATCTATAAACATTTTTTATATAGTTTGTATATGCTATATGTTATGTTCTTGTTAGATTTGCTAAGTAATATAAGCTAATGTCAAATTAGGTAGGTAGTCATGTTTGGCTTTTAGTTAGAGCATGGTACGAAACTATCAGTCAGCGAATACGACCCGCACTTGGCTGTGATAAAAACTACGGAACCCTACACTGCGCGTGGCCTTACACCCACTTTACCGGTTTTTTGAGTATTTGTTGTTATAGCGGCAACAGAAATACATAATCTGAAGAAATTTCAACTGGCTAACTATCACGGTTCATAAGATACAGCCTGGTGGCAGACGGACGGACGGACAGCGAAGTCTCAGTAATAAGCTCCCAGTCTCCAAAGCCACGTCTGAGGCCCATGGGCAGCATATAAACTATGACAGCAAGTTAGGCACTCACCACACGAAAACAAGAAGAAGATCGTTCTCCAGAGCTGATCCCAATTTATTAGTGGTCACATTTGTAAACGGCCCCTTCGCGAAGCTGTCAACCAAGCATACAGTACAAAAGCCAGCACATCGACCTACAACAATCTGTCAAATTTCTTCAATAGATTTTCACCTTTCATCATCAGCCTATAATGTTCCCAATGCTGGGACACAGCCCTCGTGTCTATGAGGGAGTGGTCTGTAATCGACCACGCGGGCCCAGTGCGGGTTGGTAGATTTCACATGTCTTCGAATTTTAGTTCTAGGACATGCCGGTTTCCTCGCGATGTTTTCCTTCACCGTTTTTGAGGGCACCAGTGGTCAAATAAATTACACAAAGTAATGCGCCTGCTTGGGTTCGAAGCCACGGCTTACTGCTCGTAAGTCGGGGCTGCCACCACTGGGCCACCGCTGCTCTCTATTTTCACCTTTCATCATTCATCATCATTTCAGCCTAAAAAACGTCCACTGCTGGACATAGGCCTCTCCCAACGTCATATTGACATTAGGAGGATTTTGCCATAATCGCCATGCTTGGCAGGCGGGTTAGCGATCGCAGTACAGTTGTTACAAAAAAAAAACACGGTGAACGCTGCTGCCCATTCTCTGGCAAGTCCCTATGACACCCACGGGAAGATATGGGATGGTGCTATTCTTTACCGACACCATACAGAATATATTGTATGGTATGGTTTTCAACAAAACAATTATCGCAATGACGGAGAACTAGTGCCTTTCGGCTTCGTTAGGTCTTACACACAGTAATTCTTTCTTTTCATCTTTTCTTTGGTCTACCCCTATTCATATAACCTTCCACACTCATACTCAAAACATGTCGAAAACACAAAACTATGGCTTTTTCAATAAAAGTACATAGTCATTCTGAAACCAACAATTAACTAAATAAAAAAAAATTAACACTTCCTCTATATCGATATTTGTTTAAATGGATAATTTAGTCACAAGGAAAGTTCACAGTCGAGCTCCAACCGAAACCGAGGGGTTACGAAGACTCTCGGCAGTGGGATGAGGACTCTGTCTTACGCCTGCTGACGCTCATAAGAGAAAGCGAGAAAGCGAAGCCTGTCCACAAGGCTTTGAGACGGATGCTGCGGCCAACCAGACGTATCATGATGTCTATGAAGGAGAGCATGAAGAAATTTCCCAGCATAAAGGTAAAGAAAAGAGAGAGAAGTGTTTTTGAGTCAGAAAGGGAGCCATTTAGTTCTCTTTTTAACCCCCATTCAAAAAAGAGTGATTTTATATGTTTGACGTGTGTATCTGTGTTTCTATGTGTCTGTCTGTGGCATCATAGCTCCTTATCGGATGAACTGATTTCGATAAAGTTGGTTTCGTTGGAAAGGTGTCTTAATCGAGAGTGTTCCTAACCATGATAACACAGGTTTGGTCGATTGGAAATTAGAAATATTAAAAATTCTGTTTTCGTTAATTTGCGAGAAGAGGGGCAACACCAAAAACAGAGGAAGGAATGGGGGAGGCCTATACCCAGAGGTGGGACAGCCAAGGCTAAGAAAAATTTTATTGTCACTGTAAAATCATGTCGCACACATTTTGGCCCAAAGTGTGAGAGGAGATGATACATTTTTATTTGCTGAAAGGTCTCAGACATTCACAGGAGCAGCGGTGGCCCAGTAGTGGCAGTCCCGACTTAAGAGCAGTAAGCCGTGGATTTGAAGGTGCATACTTAGTGTTATTTATTTTGTCACCGCTGCTCACAAAACGGTGTAGGAGAACATCATGTCCTAGAACTGAAAAATTTAAGACATGTGACATCTACCAACCAGCACTGGACCGGAGTGGTGGATTACAGCCGACTCTCTCTCATAGAGAGGAGGCCTTCGTCCCAGTAGTGGGAAAATTACAAGCTGATTATTCTAAAAAATAGGCAAGATCTTTAATGATTGACAACACCATCCCTGTCGTAACAGAATGACGACAACAACTTCTACTACGACGTAGACTATAGTGAGGAGAACGCCCCCCCCTCCGCACCGCTGCCGGAAGACCACGCCGTCATCGTCGTCAGCAACCCGGTGGAAGCGCGACTGCCCAGCGCTAGGATCAGCGTCAAGCTGCTCAGGTTACCTTCCGCGGCTTCCGCAACTTGCTCATGCAATTATTAAAAAAAAAATACTATCGTCACATGGTATAAAACAAAGTTGCTACCCGCCGTCTGCATACTTGGATCTTTTATACTACGCAACGTATTTTGATGCGGTTTTTATCAATATACAGAACGATTCAAGAGGATGGTGATGTATAATTTAACCCTGAAAAACACATCAAAATATCCACGCGAACAAAGTCGCGGGCAGCAGCCTTTAACCACCACTTCCCTAGATTCTAACTTTTAAAACGTGACAGCACTATCTTCGGCAGTAAATTCGACTGTCAATTGTTCCTTTATGACGTCACTAGCTGACCGGCGCAACTTCGTTTGCGTCACATTTTCCCCGTTTTCGCAACATTTTTCATTGCTGTTCCACTCCCATGGGTCGTAGCGTGATGATATATAGCCTAAAGCCTTCCTCGATAAATGGGCTATCTAACACTGAAAGAATTTTTGAAATCGGACCTGTAGTTTCGGAGCCTATTCAATGCAAACAAACAAACAAACAATCAAATCTTTCCTCTTTATAATAATAATTATTATTATTATTATTATACCTTTATTCATTTTTCCATCTTATTAATTACATTTTTAAATATTTCTTAAAAAAAAAATATAAAAAAACATTTAAAAATATAAAAAATAGGTTTTTCTGCCGGTGTCGGGAGCAGGGTCCAAGCTACCGGTGGTTAGGGCTGCAGAGACAGGAACCTCCTCACAATGCGGGCCGTATCGAGGAGTACCGCCTTCTGAATCTGGCTCTTGATCCAACTGCCAAGTGAGAGCTTCGACAGATGTTCGTCGAGGCTCTTGGCCATAAGGCCATTGGCCGTTACGACAATCGGCACAATGATAGCCGAGTCCACATTCCACATGCTGACAACCTCGTGAGTCAAGTCGAGATATTTTATTTGCTTCTCTTTCTCAGCCTTCACGAGGTTCTCGTCATGCGGGATGGTAACATCGACTATCATTACGCGGCGCGCTGATCGGTCTATCACCACTATGTCAGGCTTATTGGCAACGATAGTCCTGTCAGTAATGATAGGCCGATCATAGTACAGCGTGACATGGTCTTTCTCGAGAACTGGGTCGGGCACATACTTGTAGTACGGTACCTCAGATTCCACAAGTATTATTATTATTCCGTTTATTCATTAACTTAACATACATTTACATTTTTAAATATTTTTACAAAAAGATATAAAAAAACATTTAAAAATATAAAAATAGTAGCCAACCGGTATCGGGAACAGGGTCCAAGCTACCGGTGGTTAGGGTTACAGAGACAGGAACCTCCTCACAATGCGGGCCGTGTCAAGGAGTACTGCCTTCTGAATCTGGCTCTTGATCCAACTGCCAAGTGAGAGCTTCGACAGATGTTCGTCGAAGCTTTTAGCCATCAGGCCATTGGCCGTAACGACAATCGGCACAATGATAGCCGAGTTCACATTATTATTATTATTATTAGTTTAGACTATCTGAACAGCGACCGGAGTGTCGTACCCGCGCCCCTGTGTTGCATTCATTTATTTAATTTTGATCAGTTTTTTTTTTTTTATTATTTACAACAAGGTAAGGTAAAAAAAAGGTAAAGGTAAGGTAGGTCTTAGGAATCCTTACCTCTCTAAACATAGGTATCTCCTCCTGTAACTGCTTGGTTTGGTTCTTATCTTCGGGGTCGCTCGCAGTCGGTACACTTGAATGAGACTTACTCTGATTGGTGTGATCTTTCTGCGGGTGTTCCTCAGGGTGGCGTCCTTTCTCCTCTTCTTTTCTCCGTTTTCATTAACGCTATCACTAAGATTTTAACTTCTCATTATCATATCTATGCAGACGACTTGCAGCTTTATCGCCATTTTAAACTGGAAGAGCTTCCAGAAGCTATCGATGCCATCAATAATTATCTTCAAAACATCAGACAGTGGGCTAAAAATTTTGGTCTGTTAGTGAACCCATCTAAATCACAAGCTGTCATTATTGGTGGCAGATACTTCGTAATTATTTATTGAGTCATCAGTCCCTCCCGCCGGTTGTGTACGATGGTGTCGCTATAGCCTACTCCAAGAAAGTAAGAGACTTCTTGGTCGGTGTATTCTTGGACTGCAACCTATCTTGGCATGTTCACATTGCTGAAGTATGCAGGAGGGTTTTTTGTTCGTATCGGTCACTTAAGCGTCGTCAGAAGTTCCTGCCCTTTCAAACTAAAATTACTCTCGCTCAATCTCTTCTTCTACCTCTTCTAGACTATGCTGATGTCTGTTTTCTTGATGCAACTGAAGAACTTCTTGATAAGCTCGAACGTCTGCAAAATTTGTGTATCCGCTTCATTTTCGGGCTTCGAAAGTACGACCATGTATCGGAATTTGGGAAGCAGCTGAAGTGGTTACCTATTCGGCAGCGTCGAGATTCTCACACTATTTCTTTTCTGTTTTCTGTTCTTCATAACCCTAAAGCTCATTCGTATCTTCGGGAACGCTTCGAATATCTTGTTCCTCGAGGTAAACCCTGTCGCTCATCATCATCTCTTCTCCTTCGCTTTCCTCCCCACTCCTCAAGTCGGTATGATGGATCTTTTACTGTTCGTGCTGTGCGTCTTTGGAATTCACTTCCACACTCCTTGCAGGATAGCCCTTCGTTAGACGTGTTCAAGAGAGGAATTAGAGAACATTTCCTGTCAACATGATTATAGTATATATATAGTATTTTTTATGTATCAAAGCTGTATCATCTTTGGCAAATACTCCTGTTAAATAAGGTTTGCTGTAAGAAAACCCATTTCTGGGTTTCTGGGTTAAGCTCGCCGTTGTACATAAGCTATATATTATTTGTGTGTATATTTTTAAATTTTATGTTCAATAAAGAATAAAGAAAAGGATTACATAAATAGAATATAATGTTGAAACCTAATAATACCGGCACGGATCGGACAGGGTTTTTCTTACATTTATTATATTGTCAAGCCTCGTTGAAATTTCACCAGTATTTGGCCATAATACACTAACTTTACTCTGCGACTACTTCAACGTGGTGTCGAAATTTTCAGAGAAATCCTGGAAGCCAGAGCGCGAGCCGCAAGACAAATGCCGACCACAACAACAATAATGTAAGTTCGTCATCATAACATAGCAGATCCAATCTGGCTGGATGGGGTTTTATTGACCTCGAACGCAATACGAGTGTGGAGTCCCAACACAGGATATGCCACACCTTCTCTTCTGCCGCTTTGTATGTACTGGTGGGACAAAATATGAGTCATCGATGCGAGAAGAAGAAGATCATAGCACTGGGCACCTGGTCTACTCTCTAAGTCCGTCAACGAAAATACGGGTCCGTCCATAACCAGCTTTATACTTCGAAATGAAGCTTACTCCATAATATTTTCGGGTTATGAGTTTTTAAAACACATCGGCAGTTAGGACAATTGTCCATCATCATCATCATCATTTCAGCCGAAAGACGTCCACTGCTGGATATAGGCCTCCCCCAAGTGACGCCACATTGACCGGTCCCGTGCGCCCTCCATCCAGCGGATCCGCGCAACCTTCACCAGGTCATCGGTCCACCTAGTGGGAGGCCTTCCAACGCATCGTCTTCCGGTTCGCGGTCGCCATTCCAGAACTTTTCGGCCCCATCGGCCATCCGTTCTGCGAGCAATGTGCCCTGCCCATAGCCACTTAAGTTTGTCAATTCTTCAGGCTACGTCGGTGACCTTGGTTCTCTTGCGGATGTCCTCATTTCTGATTCGATCATGCAAGGAAACTCCGAGCATAGCCCTCTCCATTGCCCTTTGGGTGTCTTTAAGCCTTCTGATGAGGCCCATTGTGAGCGACAATTGTCCAATCGTGTTGTAATTCATTTTTAGTTCGGGCGCTCAACGAATCTTATGTCCGTAAGTGATACGGAGTAGGAAACGACCGTAATTTCCGCCGAAACTACGGATTTCTTGCTTAGAGAGTAGACCGTTTCCAAAGATAACCAACATAGTTAGTCACGAGACGCTAGTGATTGTCGACCAACGAACAGTGAGTGTAGTTGGTTAGTTTTGTCGCTGGGCTACGATCGACTAACGCCAAGAGACATGCTGGTATTTGTAATTACCAAGCAAGAGTCTCTCGGCAAGTGTCCTGCCCGCCAAGCGAGAGTCTTTGAGTTCTTTAGAGACTCTTTCTACTGTCAGATATATAACACACTTACTGAATACAACTCACTGATTGAATAATATGTCCGTTAGTTCACTCATTGACACTCCAGCATCATCATCTTCCTGGCCTTTTCCCTACTATGTTGGGGTCGGTTTCCAGTCTAACCGGATGCAGCTGAATACCAGTGTTTTACACTAAGCGACTGCCTATCTAACCTCCACAACCCAGCTAGAACTGGGTAATACGGTACCCCTGGGTAAGACTGCTTGTCAGACTTTTGGGGCCACAGACTACCACTATTATTACTTTTGGGGCAACGTATGTCAAAGATCTATAAACTGCTTTACGTGGTGTCTAGATCACGGAGGAAACTCGATATGTAATGGGTCACCCATCCACAGAACAACCTAGGCAAGCGCGGCTTAACCTGAAAATAAATTGATTATTATTATTATTTTATTAGTTTTAACCGAAATATTGATCCGAGTGGCTGTTGTGTGTTGTAGCCATGAGCTCCTTGCTCTTCTCTGCTTTCACCAGCTGATTGACATTCAATGATCCAATAATAAAGTCCCTTACTAGTTACAAGGCTTACATCTATTTTTACTGCTTGCGCAAGAAAACCTCGCTCGTTATGTCAACTAACTTCTTAATTGCAGACCTTGGATAGAATTTGTGAAGAACCGGACACTGACAAGCACGGAGGCTGGCACAAAAGCGGCTACACACACCACATCGACGACAGGCAAACACAGCTCTACGGACGCCGCGGATGATCAGAAAAGTGTCGCGGACTCACTGTCCACAGAAATGACATCCTCGGGGCCTAAAAACGATGACACAGAACCTGAGCCTGCAGAGCCAGAGGTAGAAGGTGATAGTGTTACTGAGGCTGAGGCTGAGGAAGAGATTTCTGAAGCAGAGTCAGAGGCGGTGACAGAAGAGAAAGTGACAGTAGCGGAGGGAGGATAGGTGACAACGGGATAAACCACCGCTAAACCGCTGTAAATGATGTTAATAAAGTCATAATATTTTAACATCGTGTACTTTTCTTTAATTCGCCCACTTTACTGCCACTTGACTGCTTCGTTGTTCAGTTCAAGCGAAATTTTATTAGGTTTTTCTTTCAGGAATTTGTATTTATCGTAGTCTAGATTTGTGCCCGGTTGATGACAATAGGTTGACCCCCTATCACATGGGACTTAAAACATAACTGGCGAAATGTGGGTGAACTATTACACACCTCTGTCTAACTCTTCGGGGATAACAAGCGTGATGGCATGTTATGAAGCGTTCCTGAGAAAAACGAGTCTAGACTGGGTTTCTTTTTCCTTTTGAAGTACGGAACCCCTTCATCATTTCAACCGAAAGACGTCCACTGCTCGACATAGGCCTCCCCCAAGTCTCGCCACATTGACATAACATGGGGGGTTTTGCCATAATCGCCACGCTTGGGAGGCGGGTTGGCGATCGCAGTACGGTTGTCACAAAAGCACAGAGAACGCTGCTGCCCATTCTCCGGCAAGTCCCTCAGTCGCCTCTTACGACACCCACGGGAAGATATGGGATGGTGCTATTCTTAACGTCCGACACCATACAGAGCGACGAGAACCCCTTAAAAGGTCAAAATTACTTCTTTTCCATGATCTACGGGCGCTTAATGACTGCCATTCTTATAATTGGTCTAGTGGTCGCAAGAGCGGCTACTGAGCATGAGTTCCTGATGGGTTCGATTCCCGAGTCGATCAAATTGATATTGGGTTTTGCCATCAAGAATTTCCCAGTAGATTTCTGCACGGTTGGTGGCAATAGGCTCGCCTCCTATTACATGGGACTTACTACGAAACATAACTGTCGAAATGTAGGTGTACTATAAGGCCTAAAACTGCGTTGAGCGGGCACCCGCGCGGTTTCATACAAAAGTGCTCCGTCGCGGGGACCAGCGCGGGCGTCCGTCACGGGGAGGCGCGCCCCGCACCCACGCAACGGGGACCGCCTCCGTGCGACGGAATCCGTCGCGGGGGCACGCGCGGTTTCCACCAGCGGTAACACGCATGGGCTTGTTCAGTCAATAACGCTAGGTGATACGGGTCGCACGGACACGAACACTCGGAGAAAATCCAGGACAATGTCTTTCATTACAGAAAGAGTAATTGTGGAAGTGCAGTGTCACTGCAATATGGGACTGGGTAAAGACCGAGATGCACGAACAGCGGCATGGCTAGAAATTTGTAATGAGTTAATTGAAAATTTCGTTGAGGCCGAAATCAAACAATAAGTATATTACATAAGTAGACTGGAACCTGGGGAAAAACATATTCCATTAATATTTGTATTTATCCACATACAAAATCACGACCAATAGCGGTTGTGCCTTTAACTGCACCAGCAACCTTTCCCTTACCTACAAACTGAACTTAGCAATGCTAAAATGCAAAAATGCGTTTCTTTTCATTGACGAAGGCTTGTAGAAGAAGATTGTCATTGACGAAGGCTTGTAGAAGGCTTGGCTTGCTTGCTTTGTTGGATTTACCAGTGCAACTTCCGGTAGAGTCTTGCCATCCGCATGAGGTCATACAGGTCGTTGCCACCCTGATGGAGGATGCAGGGCTAAAACAAAACAGCGAGTGCATCAAACACGTTTTTATCGCAGATTAAATAATTATAACACAGTCATTTGGTCCTCAGAATGTGCTCTTCGGATATTGCCGGTGAAAATAAGTTGCGGAGCGCAACGTTTTTTAAAAATTTAAAATGTGGTTCAATTTTTTTTTGAATCATGTGTCATCTGTGTCTATTTCGGTCGGTTAAAGGTTCGGCCATTTTTGTCTCTAACAACCCGTACTAACATTCACACCGTTAAAATTGAACTAGCGACACTGCGTAATACGGTCTCCGCGACGGGGACCGTCGCGTTCCCACGGAGCCCACCCGCGTGTCCACGCGCGTGCACACGCGACGGTTGCCCGTCGCGGTCGCCCGCTTAACGCAGTTTCTGGCCTAAGGTTCGCCTCGGCCTGACCGTTCGGGGTAAATAAATATTCAACGACGATCCAACGATGGCAATTACTTAACACTGTCCCTGCGGCTACGCTAGATTAATACTTACTTCCAGTGCTGTACAAGTCACATACTTCCCGTATCAAGAATGCCTGATATGCGTTACGACGTCTATTTTCCCGTACGTAATCTTGACTTTAAACCATCACAGAGACATGGAAAGTCTACAGATATTTTTTTTTGTTGTACTTATCAATAGGTTACATCCTTGTGTATATATAGCTGCAGTCGCACGGGGTTTTAAGCAATATCTTAAAAGTTACAGGTATTTTGGAAAAGGTCGATATTACGGGAAAATACTTGTCGTGGCGCATGCAACAGTCACATTGCTAGGGATGGGGTGTAACAAGTAACATATTTTTCAGATTTATTATTGTTTATTCAGATCGTACACAATCAACGAAAACTATTTTTAACAAAAGTAATAATTAATTATGTTAACAAAAACAGTAACTTCTTATTTTATATTATTATTTATTTTACTAATGGTCATACACAATCAGCAAAAACCATTTTTAACAAAAATAATAAGTAATTAGCTATGTTAATGTTAACATTTTAACAAAAACAGTAAATCTTTATTTTATATTATTATTTATTTTAGGTGCTTATAAAAGATAATTTAAAAAAAAATCTGTGACAAATAAAATACCTATCGCGTTCTGTAAAAACGTATTTACTGGGCACAACACTACGGCTAACTGAGGGCCGCGCGCGCGCACGTTCAGTGCGGTACGGGGTTTAGGATACGGCCAAATAGTTCCCGTATCGCACTATTGTAAAATAATTACCTTTCTGTGCGTTACGAAAAAATAATTCCCGTACATTTTTATTCGTAAATTTTAATATACTTCAAGCAAGGACACCGGCAATACAGGTGTCTCTTTTTTACTTGTACGAATACTTGAAGTAATCACCCCCGCACGGAGTGCAAAACAAGGACAACTAGCTGCCGCACAGAGCGAAGCTCAATTACAACCAAATACTTCCCGTAACGCACTGAACGTGTTAATTAAAAAATACTAGGTTAAGTTGTCAATGCTAAAGCCCTAGCTAGGCATTATAAAACAACGCTAACGAAAGGTTAGGTTCAACAAGTAATAGAATATTAATTAGGACTATAGTTTATATAAAACATTGCTTTAAACATATAATGGACTTGCAAGGTTAATTTCTAAACTGATGCATTTATTTCATGTGCTGCGTTCTGTTAGTGTAACTAATCTTTTTGGTAAGTTATGAAACTTAATTAATTGTTTCTGTATGGTGTCGGATGTAAAGAATAGCACCATCCCATATCTTCCCGTGGGTGTCGTAAGAGCCGACTAAGGGATTTGCCAGAGAATGGGCAGCAGCGTTCTCTGTGCTTTTGTAACAACCGTACTGTGATCGCCAACCCGCCTGCCAAGCTTGACGATTATGGCAAAATTCCCCCTTCTTCGGGGAGGCCTATGTCCAGCAGTGGACGTATTTTCGGCTAAAATGATGATGATGATGATGAAACTTAAGTTTTTGTATCGTCTTCTTTTTCTTGGGTTAATGTCTATCCTGGTGTCAGAGTTGTTATACCGCTCATGGGCCTCTGACTTGGCTTTACATGCCGTCGAGAAATATCTCTCAGGCATGCTGGTTTCCTAACGATGTTTTCCTACACCGGAGCGTGTCTTGGGTTCGAACTCATGACCTTGAGACTTATGAGTTTTTGTTTTGTTGTTAATTTAGTTTTTTCATGTGCGAGACATATAAATACTTTTTCTTTGTTTCTTTGACATAACTTACAAACTATTAGGACCCCACAAATAAACTCGTTTATTGAAGAACCTTCCTTTTTCGTCAGTTATTAAGATTGAAAGTCGAACCCTCTTCTTCTTCTATATCTGTTCATCCGAAGGTTACCTGACAGATTAGTTGCTGAAGGAAGTGGCAACATTTTGTATCATCAACTATCACGTAGCTCCAAAAGTTTACGGCCTTAACAGAAATACAAAACTATCATGTCACTAAATTATTAAAGTTTTTTACCTACACTAAAAAAATAACCGGCCAATTGCGAGTCGGACTCGCCCACCGAGTTATTTTTATTATATGATGTTACTAAAAATTTACGGTTTTCGCAATTTTTCCTTTATATGTGCTATAAGACGTTGCTTCGTACCAAATTTCAAGATTCTGATTTCACGGGAAGTACCCTGTAGGTTTTGATTCCCTTGCGAGTTTCGGAAATTTGAGGCAAGGCAAAGGCTGTATCTTTTGATTGCGTTGGCTTAGAAGTTTGATTTTTTCACAGCTCCAAGGGACAGTAGACCTGAGTACTTATTTGATATAAATTCCAGCTTGATACCTCCACGCGTTCCTGAGAAAAAGAGTCTAGACAGACAGACAGACGGACGGACAAGTGATCCTAAGAGGGTTCCGCTTTTCCCTTTCGAGGTACGGAATCCTTTAAAGTAACATTTTTGTTGAATATACTTAGTCTCTTTATTTCAAACCATTTTTGTTTGGATTTTAATCCTTAATTTTATAGTTGAGCCGGAACTTTCGGATCTTACCATGTCATATTCTCTAACTGTTATAGACACTCGAAGAGGGATAACATCAGCATTAGACGGAAGATTTCCAAGCGTCTTTGATAGGTTTTAAAGAATCCCTGACGATATATAAGCCGGTATATGAAAGACGAAGGAGGGAGAAAAATGGATGCAGGCGAGGCAGTGATATCAAAGGCTCTAGAACGACAGAAAGGAACAAAAGATGTGATAAAGCCCGGAAACTCCGCGGTCCAGCAGTTCTACCGGGATGCTGTCGTGCTGGTGACGGGTGGCTCCGGCTTCCTCGGCAAGCAGCTCATAGAGAAGCTCTTCAGGTGAGGAGTAGCTTAGCATGTTGCCATTGCAATAGTAACAGCCGCACGGGTCGATCTTCAAGGTTGTGTCGTGCTTGCTAAGGTTGATCCGTGGATAGGTGACAATCATCGTCGGCTTCCTACCGCTGAAGGAATAATAATAAGAGTCTTGACCATTGTCGGTCAGTGGAGATAAGCCATCAGGCACAGATGCACTCTCTCTTACCTCACTCTGATAGTCCTCGTCAAACACCGTCGTCAGTCCCCCCCCCCCACCCCTGTGCGTCCTTGTCAGAACTGTTCACATTCGTGAGACTCGGCTCTCCCAGTGTGACGGCACATATTTTGCAATTTTACATATTCTTACAAATATAGTTGGTAATATTTTTAAGTTTTTCGTGAATTGTTCATATGTGTTTTAATACTTAGGGCCCTTTTTCGCTCATGCGTATTTTGGACCGCACGGATCTGGTTCGCATGTTGGTGATGGCACGCTCTTGGCTACACGCAAGACAAAGATATTGTTTGCCGCTGCAAAGTCATGCGTGTCGCCAGTGACTAAAATCGATCGAAAATATTTATGTTCCCGATTATATGCTTACTATGACCATACGTCCGACCCGCGTCACAGTAAAAACAACACTGAAGGCAGAAGAAAGCCGCGCGCAACCGGTTAGCACGCACGCGGGTTGCGCGCCCCTAGCCAATCCGTGCTCCGCGCGCGTGTTGCCCGCATGATAGGAAAACATGTATGAAGTGATAGGATGCACAGGCAGAATGCACGCGGACCAGATCCGCGCCTGAGCGAAAATACGCATGACGGAAAGGCCCTTCCTTATATATAGTCGATTTTGAAACGTGACGTCACGAAATTGGGTAAGTTTGTATGGACCAGTGGCATATTTTTTTTTCAGAGCGGCCACTAAGTTAGTTGTTGCTAACTATAGTGGAATATATGATAATAATGACTCTTAAAAGAATTTTGGCAAAATTATATCGGAGCTGAAATATCTGATGTCAAAGTTGTGTTGTACCTACTAACAGTTTGTAAACTGTTATGTATTTTATCAAAAAATAACTCTTTCCTATCTTTTGCCGTATGTCATCACTTCCCAGAATTTGATCCTTAGCAGCGACACTATCGAAAGGTGTAATAATACAGTTTTTCAAAATTAATGGGTTCGATTCCTGGCTAGGAATATTGATTTTTCAAAAAACCAATGATGCACTTTTAGTTTTTATCAAAATCGGGCTCGTGATTTTTTTGAGTGTTTTTAGCTATTCTTCATAGTTTCGGATTTGGCCTTCCACCCACTTGAAAAATTCACCCTGTATATCTCGGCTCCGATGCATTTTGGAAATAATTGTTTATAGAAGAAAATGAATGTCTTATTATGTTCTTACTAATAAAATATTTATTATTAGTGGCCGCAGACTTAGAAAATCATGCTACTTTTACCCAAACCCCTTTAGTACCAGGGTCCCAGCCCTTTTCACACAATGCTCCTCTTAATGTGTGAAGAAAGTAAGTTCTGGATGGCCCCATAGTTCAAAGCCTCTAAACTTGAACCACATACTGTTCCAGGTCTTGCAGACTTGGCAAAGTGTTTATCCTGATTAGAGCCAAGAAAGGGAAATCTGCTGAAGAGAGACTTACTGAAACATTGAAAGATCCAGTAAGTACCTCGCACTCATCGGCAAAATACTCTCGCCGGAATGCTGACGCCTCGCGCATCGCACGAGACGGTGTTGTCATACGTGTACACCGGGCTTTTTAAATAAGCATAACATTCTACAACAGGAACAAAATGGTTTTCAAAATAATAAATCCACTTCTTTGGCAGCATTTACTTTAATTGAAAAGATCACAGAATACCTAGACGAAAAAATCAGTAGTATTTTTTGACATGAGTAAGGCATTTGATTTTGTGGATAATAGCATTTTAACAAAGAAATTTCAAAAATTTGGCATATTCCGGGGCGTCGCTTTAGATTGGATAAAAAGTTTCTTAACAGGACGTCAGCAATGTGTTGAAGTTACAAATTTAAATGAATATCTCCAATTCACTGTCTACAGATCCTCTTCCACATTCAATAAGTATGGCGTACCACAAGGGAGTGTTTTGGGGCCCTTGTTTTCTCGATCTATATCAACGATTTACCAGATACATTAAATTACGATACTGTCAAATTAGCGAAGCTGTACAGTTCGTAATAAATTGGCTAATTAAATTAAATCTAATTTAGTACATACAAATGCAAACACTCTAACAGTATTAACATTAAAAAACATGGAATTATAGGAGAAACAGGAAAAGTTAATGTAGGTATAACTCTAAACAGTTTTTGTAATTGGAAGATTTGTCATATTTCAAGTAGATACGCATTAGATAATAATTTAAAATTACATTTGCATGCCCTAAAAAAGCAAAATATGGTTTGTGCAACCATTTATTTTAACAGTGTATTCCCGTTCGTCCCACCGACTTCATCCCCCTAGTGGGACGAACGGGAATTACAAAAATAATGAGTTTGTTCCCGATCGTCCCACTTGAAACTTTAGAGGGACGAATGGGAATATGTTCTTAGATTAGTGCCATTCGTCCCACTAAATAATTTTGTGCATAAAATGTTTAATCGTTGTTTCGCCGTTTACTTTCAAATTTGTCGTGATGCGCGGCGGTGGCGCTAGTTAACAAAAGAGTGCCGATAACATCGTGTTTTTTGCGTAACCTTATTGGTTTACCTGACATTCTCTCCCTTTAGTGTCCTTAAATTAGGCCGGTCGGGTTAGTGTTGACAAAACAATGAAACTGCACACAACCAGACTGAAATTATTTGGTGGGACCAATAGGACTAAAAAATAATTAATAAATTATTCCCGGTCGTCCCATCAACAAAATTAGTGGGACGATTATTACTCCTCATTATAATTATGACGTCCACTGACCAAAATAAACATCAAACGCCGTCATCGTGCATGCTATTTACTGCTATTCTTAATAATTACATGCTATTTTGTTTGCCTAGAATCTATAATTCTATGTATTTTGTTCTAGCTGTTCGACACACTCAGAGAAGAACAACCACGTTTTGTGGATAGAATAGTACCAATAGTTGGAGAATTGGCTGAGAGGGATCTTGCAATCAGTGAAGAAGATAAGAAGGTTCTTATCAAAGAGGTTCGTGACATTTTTTTTTCTCTGATTAATTTCGGTCCGACTAGAACTGGCTAGCCACGGAGATGGCCAATGGAGCAATGCTTTGACGGAGTGCTCAAGACTTTGCACGTCGTGACTGCGACAAGCAGGTTACCACTCAGCATGATTCTATACTACGGAAGATGGCTATGATAATGACTTCATCTGCCCACACAGGTGAATGTGATCTTCCACGTAGCGGCCACAATATCGTTCCAAGAGCCACTGCGATCTGCGACGCTGACCAACGTACGCGGCACCCGCGACTTGCTGGCACTGGCGAAGCAATGCAAGAAGTTAAAGTAGGTATTAGTAATTAGTCGATAAGACTGTCTCGTTGAGTGGTCTCATTCAAGCGTGACTGCGAAGCATGAGACACTGGGTTTTATTCCCAGGTCGGGCAAGGTGTTATTGGGTTTTTCCGACAGAAATTTCTTAATAGCAGCCTGTATTTGTGCCCGGTTGATGGCAATAGGCTCGCCCCCTATTACATGGGACCTAAACATAACTGGCGAAATGTGGGCGTAAGGTAGATAACTCTGATCCTTCGGGGAGATGTTACGTTAAAAGTTACTCCTCCACATTTCAGAACATTCGTCTACATATCAACAGCCTACTCCCACGCGACCCTCAGCCGACGAGACACCACACTACTGGAGCAGTTCTATCCAAGCCCGATTCCACCAGACCTCATGATACGCATGGCGGAGACAGTAGCCGAAGACCAGCTTAACCACATCAAGGATGGGTGAGTAGACCATTATTATCTGCCAGCAGACGGGTACAGAAGCAGTTGTACCCGAGCCCCATTCTGCCAGACCTCCTCAGTCGCATAGAGAGACTGCGAAGAGAATAAGCTAAAGGATGGGTGAGTTTCCAGGTTTAGAAATAAAGACAGACAAAAGTGCCTGTGACGTTCTAATGGAAATAAATCCTGTGAGTTGGAGTTTGATCTACTGGTAATAGCCTTGTCGCTATACCAGACAGCTTTCTTTTCTAGCCTTCTTTGTCCCACTCCTGGCCAAAGGCGTCCCGCCACTCTTTTCATTTCTCGGGAAACCGCTCGATTCGATTTGATTCGTATGTATTTTAATGATTCCAGATTGATAACGGGCTGGCCAAACACGTATTCTTTCACGAAAGCTTTGGCCGAGGAGTTGGTGCGTTCCAGTTCTGGAAACTTTCCTATCTGCGTGGTGAGACCTACTATTGGTAAGTGCATTTGAGATGCCTGTTGTATATTGGCTATTACAGATGGCTATACGCGGCGGTGACCAGTTACCATCAGATGCGTTGTTGTGCCTTCCAAATACTCTAAAAGTGATTGCTTCATTGGTTTTTCAGTGATGTGTGCCCGAAGAGAACCTTACCCTGGCTGGACCGACCTGAGCAGTGTGTTCGGACCAAGTGGGGTAAGCATTAATATGTATATTCTATGGTCGAAAATGTTTAAAATAAAGAACATGTGTACTTACTCTAAGTGTTCTAGGCCCTAGAACACTTACATTATCCATGCCACAATATCCATGCCCTAGAATCTAGGGCATGGATATTGTGGCTCAGTTAAGGGTGCAGTGACTACCTCGTCGGTCTTATGGACGTAAGCGGGACTGCAATGTGATTCTGGGTTCGACTCCCGGGTCGGGTAAAGTGTTATTGGATTTCTGCCAACGTCACGCCTCCCTGAAGGGTGAGGCAGATTTCGCCAGCTATTTTAAACTCCCATGTGATAGGGACGAGCCTATTGTCATCACAGCATAAATCCAGGCTGCTTTTGAGAAATTCCTGGTGGAATAACTCAATAACAATTTGCCCGATCCGACTATTGTAGCCAGGACCTCATGCTCTCAGCATTGCGTCCACTGGAGCAACGAGGAATCCGAGTATTTTTTTTTTTTTTGTAGCCTACCTTGTGTCCCATTGCTGAGCAAAGGCCTCCCCTTTCTCCTTCCATACCTCTCTATCCTGTGCGATCTCTGGCCATGTTATCCCCGTATAGAACTTTGTCGGGGTGTGTTATAGGTTCTATATAATATGAAATAAAATGATCATTTAGTATAACAAACTGAGTTTAATCGTACGAGTTACTATAACTAAACACGGTTTATGAACAAGACTATGACTACATTAATATAAGTTGACACGAGTGACGCGGTTAGCGCGGTTATGACCGGCTGTGTGTGGTAGCGTATTTGAACTGCCACGAACTCATTTTTTTTATTTTTTTTTATTAATTGCATCTCGCAGTTCAACCTCTGAGGCTGGCTACTGCTTAACCGGACAAACCTGTGGATGCCTCGAATTTAAGGCCTCCAGCCAGGCAAAAAGCTTATAAACTAAGCGACAGCGCTAAGGGCACCCCCTGTGGGGTACGAGCCTCGGCTTAGGGCGTCGCTGAGAGAGGGCAGCAAAGGGACAGGCTGGATCTGATTTCCATTATTTAGGGGCTGATTTATTACTACTGGCTCAGCATCGCGGGCTGGCTCGAGCAAGGGTCGGGGGGGGGGGTATTGAACTTGGACGTCGCGACGGGCCTCGGCGGCGAGGCCGGAAAGACGGCGGTTTGTGTCTGTGTTTGCGTTTTAGCGTACTGGTTTCCCTACTGCTCTCTTGAAGGAGGGTAATAGGGTCATCGGGAGTGACTAGGGTATGCCGAGGACGGCGAATCCTACTAATACGCGATGGTACGTATCGGGCGGCCTATGCGATTAGGGGGTTACGGTGCTTGACCGCTGAGTCAAAGAAACGCTTGGAAAGACGTTTCATGAACTGAAGTATGGTCGGGATTTTGAGGTCAAGGTGAAGGTTGTCGTTACAGACAAACCAGGGGGCGCCCGTGATTTTACGTAGGAAACGGTTCTGCAATGTCTGCATCCTATGAATATGACGAGGCTTTGTGTGTGCGAACACGACACAAGCGTAAGTCATAATGGGACGTATCACTGCGGTATAGAGTCGCAATTTGCACTTAAGTGACGACTTGCTCTTAGCCGTCAGCATGGAATGGAGCCTACCCATAGCAAAGGCAGCCCGGTTACGGGCCGCTTTGATATGTGACGCGAAGGTCAAGTGACGGTCGAGTGTGACTCCTAGGTACTTGGCTTGCTTCTCCCAAGGGATAGGCTCGCCGTACATAGTGATCGGATGGGGCCACGAACTCAGAGACTGCATCGTCTTAAGTAGTTGAGTTCGCAAGGGTGTGTGCATGTGTGGGTTCCATACCACTACATGTCCTCCCCCTTTGATAAAAACAATTTCATAAAAGGTAAAAAAAATAACTAGCAAAATAACAATCAGTAAATTGTAAAAATAATTGTATAAACTTAGCAAATAATAAAATTGTTTGGTACTTACATATAACTATTAACTATACTTAACTCTTAAATTTATTATACAAAATAAAACACTATGCTAACAAGAGCTATTCAGAATGTGCACAAAAACAAAACTACACATATGGATGCTCAAACTAAAGACATTTGGTAAAAAAATTAAATACATTGGTCAATAAGTTGATACAAAAAGCTTTTAAACACGTGAGTTAACTTAAACATTTCTATAAGTGGTAACGATAACTTATGACTAAATACATTAAAATTTTACATAATTAGTGTGCGAACGCCACATGTTTGCTTAGTTTTGTTGGTCTATTTTAAAACACCGCACTTCACATTTCGTATTGATGATTTTATTGCTTTGGGACTGGCCACAAAAAATGTTTTAAATGGCAAAGTTTACGGTTTTTTTAACAACTCGACCCGATCTTGTTTTGACAAGTGGCTTTGTTTGGTCGAGTGGGGTAGATTGGACTGCAACCGGAGTTTTTGCCGTCGTCTTGGGTGCAACGAAATCTGCATGTGACTCAAGGTGACTCAAGTTCAGAGCTAGTAATAACATAAGCAGGTTTGAGACGATCAAGAGAAATAGTGACTTTTCGAGAACATACTTGAACGACGTAATGTTTATCGCTTCGTTTGACGATTTTATATGGGCCTTCGTATGGTGGTATTAATGAACGCTTAACTTCGTTTTTAATGAAAACATAATCCGAATTTGTTAAATCCTTATGTACGAAAATGTTTCTGTTATTAGTTTGTTTCCTTGTGGTCGGTTGAAGATTTGCTAATGTTTCCATGAGTTTGCGTGTATAATCTGTCGTGTTGATGCTTGCTTCGGTGGGAACAAAAAAATCTCCAGGAAGACGCAAACATTTACCATAAGTCATTTGAGCGGGGCTGTATCCTGAGTCTTCTTTAATCGTATTGCGCATTCCTAACAACACGAAAGGTAATTGTTGTGCCCATTGACTGCTACCATCGCAACGTGCCATGATGGCCGCTTTTAACGTTCGGTGCATTCTTTCAACGTGGCCATTTGCTTTTGGATTGTAAGCTGTTGTCCTAATCTTTTCTATTCCAAGTAGTTTGGTCAGCTGTGTAAAAAGATTGGATTCGAATTGACGACCTTGATCCGAAGTTATTCTTGCAGGGCAACCAAAACGTGCTATCCAATGCTCGAGGAGAGCTTTCGCGACGGTTTCAGCGGTTATGTCCTTTATAGGAACAACTTCAGGCCATTTTGTGACACGATCAATCATTGTGACACAGTATGTATATTCATCGGAAGGTGGCAATGGTCCAATTATATCTATATGAACATGCTCGAAGCGGTCTGACCTTTCGAACTCTCCTAGAGGGGTAATCGTATGTCTTTGTACTTTACATTTTTGGCATTGTATGCTATTTCTTACAAAGTTTGCTACGTCAGTATTCATGTTAGGCCAAAAATAGCGTTGCGTGATAAGGCGACGCGTAGCGGCTACCCCAGGGTGGTTAAGTGCATGAACACTTGATACCGCTTTTTCTCGAAACTCCGACGGTAAATAAAGTCGTGCTGTTGAAGTGGATGTTTCGAACGTAAGCTCATGATTTGAATAAGGCATGCGGAACAATTTAAATTCCAAGTTAGGTTTTTGTTTGAGCATAGTTAGGTGTGTATCTTCGACTTGGCTTTTATGTAATTGCTCATAATCGAAAATATCATGTACATAAATCTCTTCTATTCTTGAAAGAGCGTCGGCGGCGTTATTGAGCTCACCCTTACCGTAATCAATTTAGCAAAACTGAGAAATAAAATCCAATTGACAAAGACGTATTGACGGATCTGGATGCGCGAGAGTGACGGCATCATTTATATGTTGTTTGCACCGATTAAATGCGTTGATTGCTTCTTCGGTCCAAGCGATTTTTGTTTTGACTTTTTCTTGGCATTTTACGAAGGAGTTGAGTGGGTCGTTGATCCCCTAGCTCGACTTTCATAAGCCACGCGTGTGTTACTTAGACTCGGACTCTTCTTATGCCGCAATTAACCTTCTTCTTGTGCACCGATTATGGCCTCGAATTGGTGGAACCATAGTCGCAGGCGTGCTGTCCAGAAGTCGGCGATGCGGGAGTTGATGGTGATTGCTCTCGTCTCTGGCGGCTGGTGCTGGTCTATGGTATGTATAACACAGACCGATGAGGTGCGTAGTCGCTTCCATGTGCGGCGCCAGCCGTGGCGGCCGTTTGTGCAGGATCGATGGTAACGACGGTCTGCGGCAGCAGCAGTGTTAGCGTTGGACATCTCGAATTTGATGAGATAGTTCACAGTAACAACACTAAACAAAGTCTAAATCTGTATTTAACGCAATTGCACTTGCGGATAACAGTGTAATAGAACCGTATTTTTCTCTTCGTCGGGGTCACCAATATAGAACTTTGTCGGGGTGTGTTAAATGCTTTGAGTTTATGAAATAAAATGATCATTTAGTATAACACACTGAGTTTAATCGTACGAGTTACTATAACTAAACACGGTTTATAAACAAGACTATGACTACATTAATATAAGTTGACGCGAGTGACGCGGTTAGCGCGGTTATGACCGGCTGTGTGTGGTAGCGTATTTGAACTGCCACGAACTCATTTTTTTATTTTTTATTAATGGCATCTCGCAATTCAACCTAGGAGGTTGTCGTCTGCTTAACCGGACTATCCTGTGGGTGCCTTAAGAGTAAGGCCTCCAGCCAGGGCAACCCACGAACTCAGAGACTGCTTCGTCTTAAGTAGTTGTGTTCGCAAGGGTGTGTGCATGTGTGGGTTCCATACCACTACACCCGCAAACAGGACTAGATCGTCACGCCACCGTCATCCGTCAAGTGGAAATTATGGTTTTCCTCCTCCGCTATTATTTCCTGATTAATTTCGTTGCGGGATCCAAGACAGTTAAATTGTTTCTCTGGGACTTTGTCGAGCTTCATTGTCTCAGCGCTTCTCTTGTAGTCTCCACTGTTGATTCTGGTTTTCAGTATTTTGGGAATACTGTGACGGGCTTGTCCCATTAAAAAAAGACCTTTATCCCACTCCAGATAACGCTTGGCTGCATGCTGGGAGTGATCCACGCTCTCCACTCCGTCCAGGACATTCGGATAGATTTCATCCCGGTGGACTACGTGAACAACACGGCCATCGTCGCCGCGGCCGCCGCCGGCGAAGATATCAGGATTTACACCGTGGGGAGTAGCAAGAGGAATCCTATTACTTGGGGTATGTTTTACTGAACACTTCTAAGCTGTATTTCCCGAAGGAGTAAGCTAAAGTGTACCTACAACAGCTGGTCTATACATGGTCACTAAAGCAGTATTGTTTTACTCTTATTCCAGTGTGGGAAAGAGACAGAGCTATAAAGGATGTCTAGCGCCATCTCTGTACCACACTGGAGAAGGAGGAAACGTCATGGTAGGCCACCTGTCCCCGTATTCACAAAGGCTTCGATTCCATTTCGATTCGGAAAGTCGTATGTCTGTCTCGCTCGCTTTCATTTTGCCAAAAAAAGATAGACATACGACTTGTCGAATCGACGCGTTTGTGAATACGGGGGCTGGTCTGCATTTCGCCCGGTAATAGAAAAAGTCGATTTCCATCAACCTAATAATATTTAAACTATTACTTCGTCTGCTTCTTTGAAAATAATATCGTTGGCTACGTGTTCGCAATCGTGACGGCTGAGCATGAAGTCCTGGGTTCGATTCCCGGGTCGAGCAAATTGTTTTTCGGTTTTTCTATCTGAAATATTTCAGCAGCAGCCACGGAGTCCGGATTTGTTCCCGGTTGATGGCAATAAGCTCGCCCCCATTACATGGGATTTAAACGTAACTGGCAAAATGTGGGTGTACTATTGAGTACACCTCTGAACCATTCGGGGATTACAGTCGTGTTGTTATGTAAATGAAACAAATAAAAAAAGATAATGAACCTAAATAAATAAAAAATATCTTTCTCTCTCTCTTTTTTCCTCCAATACCCTGCCCTCGCAACCAACCCTTCACCTATTTTTCTTTTTTACTTTCTTCTTCTTTTTATTTCAGTTGTGTTGCAATTTTGGTGCACAATAAAGTTTATTCTATTCTATTGTATAATATTACTTCTCTCATCCGCAAGAGAACCACAGTTACCGACGTATCCCGAAGAATTGCCAAACTAAAGTGGCAGTGGGCAGGGCACATTGCTCGCAGAACTGATGGCCGATGGGGCCGAAATGTTCTGGAATGTCGACCGCGAACCGAAAGACGTTGCGTTGAAAGGTCTCCCACTAGGTGGACCGATGACCTGGTGAAGGTTGTGTGGATCCGCTGGATACAAGTCGCACGGGACCGGTCAATGTGGCAACACTTGGGGGAGGCCTATGTCCAGCAGTGGACGTCACACGGCTGAAATGATGATGATGACTTCTCAAACAGTTGGCTAGAGACCTATGTCCCAGCAGTGAGAACTTTACATGCTAGATATCTTTCCCACTTCCCAGGAGGCCTCTCCTACATCCTGAACAACGTAGCCCGCCGCACCATCATCTCGCCCCAAGCGATCTGGTACTGCTTCGTCATCCAATGGCCGTACCGGTGGCTGCACCTGGTCACCAGCTTCCTGCTGCACACCATCCCTGCTCACCTCGCTGATGGATTCTGTGTGATGCTTAACAAGCCACCTAGGTATGATGCTTACAGTTCTTTTAGCTACGTAACCTTTGAGAGTAACCCAGTAGTAATGTTACCTCGTAAATGGTCCTTACACCCTGTAGACATGAATCTGAGGTTCCAGGTTCGATGCCTAGGTCGGGCAGTGTTTTGGATTTGTACATTTTTACGGAGTTTGGTTTAGTTCCCGGTCGATGGCAACAGGCCCCTATTACATACAGGGTGAATGAGATGATGATGATGATGATGACGCTAACACAGTACCACGTATTCACGATTCAGTACACCATTCTGAACCACACCTTAACAACATATAGAAAATTTGTTTTTTTCTGGGAACCGTTTTAGTGTGCGGTATCGGTGTCCTGTAGAACTGGAGAAAGGTGCTAATACTACTAGGTACTCTTCTGACTAATCTTACTGGGCGTGATTTTCTAATGTTACCTGTGATCGTACAGGTAATAATAGGTCTTTACCTATGAAATTGCCGTATTGCAGTACAGACTTTTTCAAACAAAAAATAGTTTTGATTGGCTATGAGTTCTAAATTCAAATTAATTTTGTTTTAAAAATATGACATTCTATTTACAAAATCAGTCTTTTGTTTATTGATTAGCGTTGTATTTTCATTACATTTCAAAATTTTTCCTCATAATTGATACTTTGAAATTTCGTGTAATTATGGAATATGAGTTCCGTCGTGGCACCAACGCGGCACAAACGACCCGTAACATCAACGACGTTTACGGAGAGAACTGTACAAACGAACGCACAACCCGTTATTGGTTTGCTCGGTTCCGTTCTGGGAATTTTGACTTGAAAAATTAACCTCGTGGTCGTCCGGAAACTTTGGTCAACAATGATGAATTAAAGGTGATTGTTGAAGCTGATGAAACTCAATCTACAGCTGAGCTGGCAGCAGCTTTTGATGTTAGCATTAAAACAATATTGGTCCATTTGCGACAGATCGGCAAGATAAAAAAGCTTGATAGATGGGTGCCCCACGAACTTAACGATCGCCAGCGCAACGTACGCGTCGAGACATGCCTTGCGCTGCTGCACAGAAATGAAGGAATTTTGAACCGAATTGTTACGTGCGACGAAAAATGGATTCTTTTTGACAATCGAAAGCGCTCAGCAAGTTGGTTAGATCCTGGTTTGGTACCAAAGCAATGTGCAAAACGAAAAATGACCCCTAGAAAGGTGATGGTCACAGTTTGGTGGTCTAGTGCTGGTGTGATTCATCATAGCTTTTTACAAAACGGCGAGAGCATTACTGCAGATGTGTACATTGAAGAACTGACCACAATGATGGCGAAACTCGCACGTCTGCAACCAGCTTTGGTCAATCAGTCGTCTCCACTGCTACTTCACGACAACGCGCGGCCCCATACTGCACAACAGACCGTCTCTAAGCTGCATGAGTTGGGTTTGGAAGCTCTCCCTCATCCGCCATACTCACCAGATCTTGCGCCTTCCGACTATTACTTTTTCCAAAATTTGGACAACTTTTTAGCGGGAAAAAAATACAATTCCCGAGAGGCAGTACAAAACGCCTTTGAAAAGTTTGTTGTCTCCCGTCCAGCTGATTTTTTCAAGAAGGGCATCCATAAACTGCCACAGCGTTGGCAAAGATGCATTGATTGCAGGGGTGATTACTTTGAATAAAAGAAATAAATAAGTTCGAAAAAAAAAATACTTTAACTTTTTTCAAACAAAACGGCAATTTCATAGGTAAAGACCTAATATTAGCAAATCATTTTGATAATGTTCTCCAATCACGTGATTTGCTTATGTTACCTGTACGATCACGTGATTTGCTAATGATCTACGATCACGTGATTTGCTAATGTTACCTGTGCGATCACGTGATTTGCTAATGATACCTCTACGATCACGTGATTTGCTGATGTTACCTGTACGATCACGTGATTTAATAATGTTACCTCTACGATCACGTGATTTTACGTAGCGTTCCTTCGTTGTTGCGTTTTATTTTTTTATTTACTAGAATTCTAACACTAAACTATGAACTGTAGTGTCTGCAATCAAGTTTTTTTTAATTTAATTTTTCTTTTGCACAGTTTGAAGAAAACATACGCAACAGTAACCAAAATGGCGACGACGACTGCATGCTACACCACAAACAACTGGATATTTGACGATAGCAACACTGTTAAACTATACAACAGCTTGTCAGCCAGCGACAAAATCATCTATCATAACGACATAGCCGATGTGGACTGGACAGAACAGATAGTTCTGTGGTGCGTTGGACTAAGGAAATATATCGTGAAAGATGGATTGAAAAACACTGATTGGGGGATGAGGAAACAGTTTTATTTGCTCATAGCACATTATGTTATAAGTGTATTGTTTGGTTTAATGTTGTGTTATTGTTTTTGTAAAATTTATTTCTATGTTTTTGCTTGAAAGTTGGTTTTTAAAATGGAATTAGGTACATTTGTTATGTTTTAAGTTGGGTATTTGTATTATAATTTGCACATAATTTTTTCATAAACTATTTCATCACCATCATCATCTGCCTGCCTTTTTCCTATTAGGTTGGGGTCGGCTTCCAATCTTACCAGTTTGTTTGTTTTAAATACTAAATAGGCTTACGTTGGCATTTTCTGCCCTAGGGTGGAGCACACTTGCCTAAAGAAGAAACAGATTTCGAAACATGAAGAGATCCAAATTATAATGATCAGGGAACGGAGCACAATAAACGTGGAAGCAAAGCGCTTTGTATGGGTCTGTGAAATTTCAATCATATAACGGTACGCTTCTCCGTATCTCCACACGTCCGATGATAGAATCGAGATGGGTTTTTGAAAGATTAGGTTTTCTAAAGCACACTCTTCGAAATGTAAACGATAAAGACCCAGGCTGGCAACTTTACGGCGAAATTCAAGGCCTTAAAACGAAACTTGTCTTTGACAAGAGAGTCGTTGACAATGAGCCTCTTGGCACTTTGCTCAACAGATTAAAATGCTTCCAGCTGGGACTTGGCTGATTCATGCCAAAGGTGCGAACAGTAAGTAGGTACTCCAAGAACGATTGAACTTGTGCTTGGTTGGTAGCTTGTGACAAGCTGCTCTAGCGTGGCACCTGAACACCATTATTTTACATGGAGTGACTGCCTCAATTACCTATTTACACATAACATCACGCCTGTAATCCTCAATGGGTTAGGCGGAGTTGTAACGTGCTATGGAGCGCAGTATCTTAGGTGTAAAATTAACAGATCGTGTTCGAAACACTACACTGCGCTCCAAAACGCAAATCGTTGACGTGGTTCAAAAGGCTGCCCAACTTAAATGGGACTGGGCAGGACATGTCTGTCGCATGCCGAGCGAGCTGTGGGAACGCATACCTCAGGATTTTTATTTTCCATTGCCTTTATTTAGAACACTGACACTGGGTCGCAGTAGAGCACGAAGGAGATGGCGGAACGAACTGGATGTCTTCCTTGAGAATTGGATAGAAGTACTTAGCTCAGAATCGTGACTGTTGGAAGGAATGGGGGGAGTCCTTTGCCCAGCAGTGGGACAATATGGGCTAATCTAAACTAATATTATAAAGAGGAAAGATTTGATTGTTTGTTTGCATTGGATAGGCTCCGAAACTACTGAACCGATTTGAAAAATTCTTTCACTGTTGGGAAGCTACACTATCCGCGGGTGACATAGGCTATATTATATTTTCAAAAAAAATAGGGATCCTTACTAAAACTGCAATTATGTAACCCAAGGTGTATAAAAAATACCTAAAATATTCTTCACATCGCGTGCGCTGCGAAAACTATTGATGATAGAATAAAATAATGTATTACGACTTTGCAGAACACATCATTATTTACAAAAAGTGTCGCGACAGCATATGTCTAACTATTATATTTATGCCACAATAAGTGTTCTTTTATTTAAAAAAAATATATTTTAATGCCGCCGTTAGAAAAGGCTCTGTATTTGTATCTTGGTATTAATCCTTATCAAAATAAATAACTTCATATTCAAGACTGCTTCAATACCTTTATATAACTTTTTGAATTATTCAATTCGGACATTCCATTCGAAAGATATCAGGAGTTTAAAAATGTAAGTATTAGAAAAAAGTTGCGTGGTCGCCGCTCACCCTGCTCAGCTGGCTAGGCATCACCTTATACGATGTAGGTGTCACTGGGGTACGGGCCGTACGGGAGGGGAATATTAAAATTTGTTTATAATTATTTTTTTTAGTTCATCATCATTCATCATTTCAGCCAAAAGACATCCACTGCAGGACATAGACCTCCCCCAAGTGTCGCCATTGACATAAGGGGTTTTGACATAATCGCCACGCTTGGCAGGCGGGTTGGCGATCGCAGTACAGTTGTTACAAAAGCCCACAGAACGCTGCTGCCCATTCTCTGGCAAATCCCTTAGTCGCCTCTTACGATACCACGGGAAGATATGGGATGGTGCTATTCTTTACGGCCGACACCATACAGAACCCGACACCATACAGAATTTCACACCACTGAGAATGTTTTTAGTTACCTGACCCGTGCGAAGCCGGGGCGGGCTGCTAGTAGCTATATATTACAACAATATTAATAGTGGGCGAGCCTATTGCCATCAACCGGGCACAAATCCAGCCTCCGTGGCTGCTACTGAGAAATTCTTGAATTCTTGAAAAACCCAATAACACTTCGCCCGACCCGGGAATCGAACCCAGGACCTCATGCTCAGAGTTCGCGCCTGCGTCCACTTGACTGAAGAGGCACTACTAAACTATTTACCAGCAATAAAACATATTATATACAATAAAACACCTTACCTATACAAAACATATTATATATTTTGAAAATATCAGATATTTATGTACAATTTATTTAGTTCTCTTGAGTTTAGTGTCATTTCGCTTCTTCCGTCTTTTCCTGATAGGATATCACTCCTTTTTCTATCAGCTCTGGAATTTCTACTGCTAACCAGGGTCCAAGCTGGAGAAAGAAAAAAATATTTGTTAAACATTAATACTACTTAAATTAAAAGTGGGCAGCAGTGGTGGCCAAGTGGTGGCAGCCCCGACTAACGAGCAGTAAGTCGTAGGTTCGAACCCAGGTAGGCGCATTACTTTCTGTAATTTATTTCATCACCGCTGCTCTCAACGGGGAAGAAAAACATCGTGAGGAAACCGGCATGTCATCATCGTCATCACATCTACCAACCCGCACTGGGCCCGAGTGGTGGATTACAGCCCACTCACTCTCATAGAGAGGAGGCCTGTGTCCCAGCAGTAGGAACATTATAGGCTGATGATGATGAAAGTAAAAGTACATAAAATTACTAGTATTAACCTACCTAATAAAATGGAAATATTAAAATTTTTCAATCATCCTTTAATTTTAAATAACACGAATATAATTATTATCTTTTATCATACTATGACATCTTCATCTACCTAGCCTATTCCCAACTACCTATATAGTGGTTGAGTTTGTCTTACCGGATGCAGTTGAATACCAGTAATTTACATGGAGCGACTGCCTATCTGACCTCCACAACCCAGTTACTACTAGGTAATATGGTAAGAATGGTTGTCAGACTTTCAGGCCACTACCAGTAACGACTGTCAAAGATCTACAAATGACAGCCGGGGACAACGGCTTAACGTGCTTTCCGATGCACGAAGAAAACTCGGTATGTAATGGGTGCACACTCATCCACGGACCAACCAAGGCAAGCGTTGCTTAACCTAGAGATCGAAACAAGCAGCTGTTATTATATAGCCACGATTTAGTCGGGCACTAATACCAACTTAAAATGAAAACTAATCGCAAAACCAACTACAATTAAATGAACTAGGTAGGTAGGTATCCCAACTTACCCCTAAAGCCATAGCATGTGCTATACCGAACCGAGGAATATTCCTGGCCCACAACGGCTTGAAGTGGTCCGTGAGACAGATCTTGCCTCCGCGGTACATCTTCGCTGTCTTGCCATCGAGACCGGGCAGGGCTAACTCAGGAGCTGTTGTTGGGTATGTGATAGGGATCTGAAAGTACAAATATAATATAGCATTATGCTTATATTCTCCAAAGGTTAGAGACCTACTAGTATTCCAATGAGACAGTCACATTTTACAGGATGGAAAAAAGAATTATGGATTGAACAGAAAAATGGCTGCTCAACTTTGCTGAAATCCAGGCATATTTTTGTGGAAATTGTCCCAGGGTTGGCTTTATTTTCTTTATTCTATCTTACCAGACTAGTCAAAGTATTGGGAATACTTTACAAAATATTTTGACTGTAAAATTGAATTTTATTTTATTTTTGATGTAGTAATAAGATGAATTATTGTAAGCCTTAAGAGCCATGTTGTGTTAGTCAAAATTAATATTATAAAGAGGAAAGATTTGATTGTTTGTTTGTTTGCATTGAATAGACTCCGAAAATACTGGTCCGATTTGAAAAATTCTTTCAGTGTTGTATAGCCCATTTATCGAGGAAGGCTATAGGCTATATATCATCACGCTACGACCAATAGGAGTGCAGCAGCAATGAAAAATGTTGCAAAAACGGGGAAAATGTGACGCAAACGAAGTTGCGCCGGACAGCTAGTTTCTAATATTACATTTCGATACATCGTTAAAATGCTTTATGACATAAATGAAATATTAACTTCATGATACTCACATCAAACTCCAGATCAAACTCGTATTTCAGCAGGTTGTGCACGTACCAGCACTTGCCGAACCACTTGGTACCGGTCTTGTCAGACTCCAGGCGGAACCAGTCGTTGTCAGCTGTCTTGTTGTTCTGTACGTACTGGGGAAAGAGATCAGGACAGCTGTGAGATATTATGGGTGGCTATCGAGTTGACAACTAGAAGTATTGAAGAAGAAACACTTTGATAAGGGACACAAAGATGCAGGAAGTGTGGAGGAAAAAGGGAGGCCTATACCCAGCAGAGCGTGATTCAAGGCTGAAATGATGCTGAAGAAGACTTGCTGTGTGGCAGGCATAGCAAGTCTTCTTATAAATTGAGATACTGGTAACATAGCAAGAGATTGTGCAACCAATCTTGCTTCATTCCTACCAAATTGAATTAAAATATGGTTTAATAGTAGTTCACTTTAATATCTTTTGTTATTTGTGATGAAAACCAATTATAATTTGTTTACAATAGTTTACTATTTTATTTATTTAAGGGATAAAAAACAACTACAACATATGTAAGACATAGGGTTAACAAAATTTATTAATAATGTTGCAGTCCACTGCATTATCACTATTATTACTATGTTCTTCTTCTCTATGGTGTGGTGAGTTAGCTGGTGTCAGAGTTTTTACGCATGCCCACAAGCCTCTGACTCTCAGGCATGCTGGATTACCAACAAGTGAAAATAGTAATAACAAAAAAAAACTTGTAAGCTCAGTAAGTAGTTTATGCTGATAGAAAATTAGTAAGTTTCCCAATATTCAGTAAATTGGAACTTCTGACCTGTTCTTAATTTTTATGCTCATTTTCATTAACACTAAGTAACAACTAAATGAATGCCTAAAGCCTAAATGCCTTCAGCGAGAAGCAGACGGTTAAAGATCTACACTTTACTAACACTATTAATGTGCAAAATATTCACTTGATATTTTTTCTTACCTTGATCAGCGCCTGGTATTCCTCTTTCAGCCTGGTAGGCCATAACTCTTTATCTCTGGGTCCAGCTTTAGTTTGAAGCAAGGGTATGCTGCTTAACGTTTTCCTAGTACCTTCGTCTACCATTTTTGCTGTTTTGATTTATTATATCATTACAATTCTTTAGAGAAAGTTTCGAAATTACACACACACTATCACAGAAATTGCTTTGCACTAAAACGTCAACATGGATGGAGTGGACGTGTCACTTGTTGTCAGTGTCACTGTCAATGTGACAACTATACTAGAGTTCGGCTTAGGTTTGGGTTACCAACGATCCACTAAATCGGCCAATTAAAGAAGAGTAATTTTGAATGGGACACAAGATCTTCTGGGCCGACGTTGGTTACTCTGTCAGTAAACAAAAATATCGACGTTGTTACTTGTTTTGGTGATTTTGTTACGTCAAATAGGTTCAAAATGCCACCGGATCAGACAAGTTAACTAAACAGCGCCTTCTTGGCACTGTAGGCCAGTTAGGATGTTTTCTGTAAGGTGAATCGTAGAGAATACTTATCATAATTTATAATTATAACATACATAGTCGCAGCCCGTTTCTTTCTGTCTGCTCCGACTTTCGGTATCTCGGTTCACTCGTGCAAAGCGATGGCGAAATAGATCGTAAGAATAAACATTGGATGGATGAAATGGCGGCAGGTCACGGGAACTATCTGCGACTCCCGCATTCCCCTTAAACTTAAGGGGAAGATTTATAAAACAATGGTTAGACCTGCTGTCTTGTATGGGTCAGAATGTTGGGCCACAAAAGGGATGAATGAAAGGCACTTGCATGTGGCTGAGATGAGAATGCTAAGGGGGATGTGTTATGTTACGCGAATGGATAGAATAAGGAATGAGTACATTAGAGGAAGTCTGAAAGTGGCGCCGGTAACTGAAAAGATGCGTGGAAATATTTTGTCGTGGTATGGGCATGTGATGCGGAGGAATGAGGATAATGTCGTGAGGAAAGTTTTGAGTATGAATGTGGATGGGTATAAGGGTAGAGGAAGACCAAAGAAACGATGGATGGACTGTGTGAAAAATGATATGGCAAGAAATGAGGTATCTCATGAGATGACAAGTAATAGAGAGGTAATGAAGAAGAAGACGTACTGCGCCGACCTCAAATGAATTGGGATAAGGGCAAGAGAATGATGATGATAGTCGCAGCCAACTTTAGCTCATATAGAGACCTTACAGACTACATTTTATTTTAACTGTACAAATATTTACTAAATATAAATCGTAAAATACAACTCGTGCTCGTGCTGAAGGTGGAAGTGACAGGGTGGCCCGCGAAATTCGAATTTTATATATTATATATTACCTGTCACAGACCTGTTTCGTGGGCTACTTTACGCTTCCACCTTCCTCTTCGTAGTATGTCGACGGCAAATCGCTAAATTATATTTATCCCAAAACTCAGCCAAGCGAACTCCGCTAGCAGCTGCTGATGCAGTCATAATTTCCTCAAGTGTGCAGGTGATAGGGCATGCAGCGCAAGATGGAATGTGGGCCATTGTATGTGGAAACACGCCGCATTCGCTTTCCTATTACGTGCAAAAATTTAATTTCATAAAAATATCTTTCTGATGTGTGCTTCACTTATTATAGGAGGTAAAAAAATTGGGAAAATTCCTAGTCTTGTAGGATTCGCTCATTAATTTCAAATTGATTTAGTATTAGGTCGAATAAAGCTGACAAAATATCTTTAGTCCTACATGTATTCATTCCAACACTATTTAGAAGTAAAACTGTCATTGGCTGACTTGTCAGTTGTCAAAGTGACTGAAAAATTGATTAATGTTGTGACTTGTGATGATTATTTTTCGAATTACACCAAAATAATTAGCAAAAAACATAAAGAATTGGTGTATGTTTGTATATAAGTATCTAAATGGGTCGATTGCAACGATACTAACATAAATAAACTGCGTAAGTTTATTAAGTATTCGTACTTATTTGTATCTTTTTTCAGGAACTTGAAATTGATTATCCACGAACGAAACCAGGTTGCTTAACTATATTCTTTGACAACAGACCAAATTCATGGATCATTTTGTTATTAGTGTTCAAATAATTTCACTCATTGAGCCTGAACCTTTATTGTAGGTGTTCTCTCTGTTCAGCACCACAATGGGTTCAGAACAGTCTACCCTGCCTCCTAAGAAGCAGGCACAGAGGGCGCCGCCAGTCAGGAGAGGTCACACCATAGCTGTGCCTAACATGTCAGGTATGCAATAATGATAAGAGCGGACATCTTCCTTGTTGTTCAAAATAAAAAAAAGCATTTGTTTAATTTTTTTTTGTACAAGTTTATTAGAAATAGGTGTTTCCTATAGACATTATAGGAAACTACTATATCTATTACATTTTCCCATTTATTATAAACAAATCATGATACCTATAGTATAGTTTCAGATGTATCACTAAAGTTGTATAATTTCAGATCCCTCACGGTCCACGGATCTTCCCGCTAGTGGCAACAATTCCCCTGGAACTAGCATATGTTCAGATTCTGAGCTGCCGTACATATCCTATACTGTAGATCGGCCCATTGGAGGTATGTTCACTATACACTTGAAACTTTAAAGAAATAAAGTTTTATAAGTGGCACTGCATGGTGAGATAAAAAACTTTTTCGTAAAAATGCTGATACATTTATTAAGGGCTTTTTTATGTTATTATCTAAATAAAAACAATAATATATTAATATTTGATATTATTTTGATAACATTTTCTATAGTGTTACCATATCTGACCTGTAGCATCCTTATTATTATGAAGATAAGATAAGATGTATTTTTTTGCTCAAACATGAAATGAGATAAATAACCACTGTGGCGTGAAAACTAACAAGGAATAACTACCACCACCAAAATTGAAAACAAAATCTTCTATTGAAATAAGTCTAAGGAACAGGAAACAGCACGTTTTTAATACCACCAATTACATAGTAGACCTCTCAAGCACATTACCATTTATAACTAGCGTTTTCCTAGGAATTGTGTTATTCTTAAATCAACTTAATTGTCACTCTAGCAAAGTAAATTTTTCTTAAAGCAGGTAATCATTGAAACAAAAAGCTTATAGAACCTCGTCTTGCCTTACAGATTCACCAAAAGCCTCAGCTAAGTCAGCCCGTGGTCCGGACAACAAGAAGTCTATACTCCAACGCAGGCAACTCAGCTTACAGGCCAGGAAAAGCAAGCGCACCCGGGACATAGTGGTAGTCAAGCAACCCACGGATGAGCTGCTCGACGAACATATACAGAGGTTGCAGGTACTTACATACAATCATTCACTCCTTAGGCAGAAACTAAAGAATGTAACTTGGTACTTAATAATAGTTGAGTGTTAGTTTTGTTTGTCTATAACTTAAACTTAACTAGTTAGTTAAGTTTTAGTTTTTATTATTAAGGATTGGAGATGTAGCCCCATTATAGGTAAAGTCCTCCTCCATCTTTTTCCACTTTTCACGGTCCTTTGCAAGATTTAGCCAGTTTGAGCCAGCAGTCTTCGCTATATCATCAGCCCATCTTTTGGCGGTCTCGGCCTTTCTTCTGTTCGGTGGTCCTGTCCATCTCGTGGTTTCAATAGTCCATCTGTCATCACCGATATCTGTACACTGTACTGTGTACTGAATACATTTATCACCTTGAGTCGATTACTTAGTAACAGTGAGTCATCATCATCTGTGTAGCCTTTTACTGGGTAATACGATACCCCTTGGTAAGACTGGTTTTTTTTCAATCCATCAAAATATTTTATTTTACATAGGCCTATATGGGCACTTATAAAACGTCGACAAAGGATGCACGGTTCGGGTTGGTCGTTTCCTATGGAGAAGAACCGGCAAGAAACTCCATGGTTACTCTTTTGAAATCATTTGGTTTTACAATATTTGAGTGTTACAGCGTTAGTACATAACTGTGGGAGGACAGCGTAGGCCCGACAATAAGTCGTTGCTTACTACAAAAGGTAGAACAAGACAATAACAAAAAAAAAAAAAAAACAAAAAAAAAAAAAAATTACAAGGCCTACAATGTCCACACATTCACAAAAAATAGGTAAATGAAAAAGAATCTATACAAAAGTAAAAATAAAACATTATAAGAACACTAAATTGAACAATTGACACAGATGTTATCATCAGTGCTGTAACTATTCTGAACAATTAATGAACGATGCAATTATTTGAAAACTACTGTAAAACATCTGAATAATAAAAAGAATGGAAAAGATAAAATTGGGAATAGTTAGAGACGACCACACATTTGTGTCGTTTATGAGCTACCAGGGAAGCCGCATGAGCAGAAGGAACTAGAGCCAGACTTCTTTATCTTCAACGTAGTCCTTAATTTTGTAATATGCTTTTTTAATTAGGACACGTTTGATGCAATTTTTAAACTTTCCATCAGTCAGTTCCGTAACTGACTTTGGCAGACTTTCGGGCCACTGACTACATGTAACGACTGTCAAAGATCTACAAATGACAGCCGGGACCAACGGCTTAATGTGCTTTCCGCAAAATAAATGTCTTCCTTATGTTTCACAGGAGATATCAACGTTCTTGCCGATAATGAGAGGCACTCTAGGCCTGCCGGGAGCAAGGGACCCTGAAGTGCTGGAAGGTAACTCGTAGAAATTATCATAGAGCCTTCAGGAAAATATTGATAGGAAAGTTTTTGGTATGTCTATAGGAGTCGAGGAAGACCAAAGAAACAACGTATCTATGGAAGAAGAGTGTAAATACTTTTCTTCCATACATCTTTATACATAGACAAAACAATAAATAGTCAAAAATATACATGGCCAAAAAATACATGGCCAAAAAATACATAGGCAAAAAATACATAGGCAAAAAATACATAGGCAAAAAATACATAGGCAAAAAATACATAGGCAAAAAAAAACACTTAGTGTTAGGGGCCATCTATAAATTACGTCACACAGATTTCATGACTTTTGACCCCATATCACAGCCGAGCTTGTCACATTTGTGAGACTCTCACCTCCTTAATGTGAAGTCATACATTTTGCAATTTTACATGTTCCTAAGATGAGAGTTGGAAATATTTTTAAGTTTTCGCTAATACTTCAAATTTCGTGTTTTAATACTTAGATTTTAAAATGTGACATCACGAAATTTAGGACCCCTCCCAGCCCTTGTCTCACAACGTCACACTTCCACGTCGACTCTTTCCACACACCACAGTTTTAGTGGCAAGCAGCTCCAAGCATACAAGTCGAACAGTAAGTCGTTCGTGTTCACGTCTCTGCTCCCGAGACGTCGTTATACCTAGCTATAGACAACTTGTGAATTTTGGGCATACTTACAAGTAAATATGAATTATTTGACGTAGCCGTGAACGTGTGACGTAATATATAGATGGCCCCTTACCCACACGGTTGTTCATACACTCAGTCCACCCTTGCTGCAAGTACTATCAGAAAAGTAGGAATAGGCTCATTTTTCAAACAAAATCCCGTGCACACGATGACCACATCTGTTTAACACCCTTACTACTTTTGTTCCGCACAAATAGTTTGCGGACTAATAGACGCGACCTTTTTATTAATTTGTTTTGTTTAAAAAAAAAAAACTCGGGCTCTGTTAATGATCCCAGTTGTTGTTGTTTGACCACCGTTTTCCAACCAATAGGAATGAAACAAAAAAAGGAACGAAAGAATAGAACGTTTTTAAACGTCCTTAACGTGCTCCGATACCCAGTTTGGTGATGGTACAGACAGCGTCATTATGTAGTTACCCCCTCCTGGCGTACTCGGCCGGACTGTAGAGGGGTTAGCACATACTGACGCTGTCTGTACATCGCCCTAATGTCTGGGTGTCCCCTCAGGGCTGGACTACCGGCCGTGGGTGCGCGTGACGTCACGCCTGCAGGCGCACCTGGCGGCGTGCGCGCACCCGCTGGCGAGCGTGCAGCTCGGGATCGCGGGCAAGATTAAAGAGGTAAGCGTTATAAAACTTTATTAAACGGTATAAACAAGGCATCGTGAGGTTCTTCAGAAACAGCGTGCGTGTGTAGCGTCACTACAAAAGTACTACAACGCCATCTATGACACAACTGAAAATCTAACATGTTCTACGCAAGCAAAGTTATCCTCGACTTAAAACTATACAGCAAAATAAAAACCGACCACAACTGTCGGGCAGTAGCCCAACAGACATAACACCTGCCTGGTCGGTGGATCCTCTCTTTTCTATAGGGGATGAGGAACTTTCCACCCTGTTCCTCATACCCCTAAACGTGTATGGCCAGATATATGAACGGGCGAAAGGAGCATGTAAGGATCGTAGCAGGTGGCGTTCTATGGTGTCTGCCTAACCCCATGGCAAAAATACGTGATTTTATGTATGTATAAACAAGACATCGTGTCGGTTTTTTTGTTAAAATACAAAAACTATTTTAAGAGCTACTGGCTGTTGCCTCGTGATCTTAGACCGCGTTAAAAACCGCGACATAAAATATTATTTCCTTATCTGAATCGGATTTCAATATAGAAAATCAATATTCCTTATTAGCGAATCCCGCCTAGCGAAAGCCCGAATCTGATCCTTATTAGCGACACTATCGGATGGTGTAATAATACAGTGTTGTTTTTTTCATCAAAATGAATTGGTTCGATTCCTGGCTAGGAATATTATTTGTCCAAAGATTTAATGATGCAGTTTTAATTTTCATCAAAATCGGGCTCGAGACTCCTTTCAGTGTTTTTTGCTATTCCTCATAGTTTCGGATATGGCCATCCACGCCCACTCTTGAAAAATTCACCCTGTATATGTATTTAGTTAAAAAATTGTTATCTAAATATTATAACAATCAGACACTTAAATAGTATTGTACAGGTAAATGTACTTGCATACCTATTCCCAATTTTGTAAGTGCATATTTAAAAGTCCGTGCCTCGTGATCACAATAAGTTACTACCCCCAGGCGGACACGGAGGTGTGTCGGCTGTACGCCTGCATGGTGGACAAGCAGCGAGCGAACGCGCGCCACGCGGAGCGGCTGGCGCGCGTGCACGAGGTGTCGCACCAGCTCACACGGTGCAACTCGCTGCTCAACCAGGTAAGCACTCCTGTAGCGTGCGTGAAGTTTTTTAGTGGAAAGGGTGTGCTGGCGGGATGTCGACTGAAGATAGGGGTCGGCGCTGGAGTAAATAAGAACGCTGTTAGATTCTTCAGAGTAGTCTTCAGTATATTTCTTCTTAGTAGTGCTTCTTGAGGGACTGCTCGATCTGGAATGCTAGACCACGAAAAATGCCCTTTTTTTTATAGGCATCTTTGGCCAATCGCAACCTTGCATTTTCCCGCGCAATTTTCCGCGCATTCTGCGCATTTCCCCGCGAAAACTAACATAAAATTTGACCAATCAGGGCGAAGGTGCCCCTTTTGTATGGGAAAACTAATTAGGGCCTTTTTCTCGTGATCTGACATATTTACAATATTTTCCCTAACTTATATCTATGAAACAGATCTTTATTTATTAAAAATCATTAAAAACAATACAAAAAACCTTAATTTAACACATAAAAAACAGTAAAAACCAGAACGGTCCTCGTTACGGTAAAGGTTCCTTAGTACTTAAGCTTACGTGACTGTTTTCTAACGCAGTGACGCCGTCTAGCGGCAAAAATGCTCAACGCTTTCGTAAACAAACCTAACAGCTGTGAGTTTAATATTATATAAAACTAGAAGGAGAGATCAAAATTAGTTATAAAATAACATTAATATTTAACTTAGAGTGTTAAATTATATTACCCCATTAATGTATTTACATATTCTTACTAATTTCTAACTTAAACTGTTACGTATTGTTGAGCAAACTTATTTATCGCCTTTTAATGTACATAATGCTGCTAATAGCTTACTTAAGATCATATATTACATGTCATGAGTATATAACGCTTCTAAATAACTTAAAACCTTATCTCGCGTGTAGTAAATATACAATGCTATTAAATGACTTAAGATATGATTGTGTTTTACTTGTCGTCGCTAACATTCTCCCCCACGGTGCGCAGCACTTCTTCCTCTGGAGGCGACGATGCAGCTGGAACCAGCACGATGATCCGTCGAGTCGGGCGACGAAGCACTCCTCCCGGCGTCCGCACGTCCAGCACTCTCGTTCTCCCGTCTGGTCCAGGATATGTTTTCACAACTTCTCCGCGCGGCCATGTGTTTCGTGGCAGCGTAGCGTCGACTATCAGCACGATGTCTCCCAGCTTAGGGTCCTGGGTGTCTTTTCCTTCTATTTTCCTTGGCATCAGGAGAGGCAGGTATTCTTTTACCCATCTTTTCCAAAAATGATCAGCTAGTCTCTGGGTCGTTCTCCAGTTCGCCTTGCCGATTAGTTCGGTGTCGTCGAACTCTCCTGGCGCCATTGCTCCACAGGATCTCCCGAGCAGGAAATGGTTTGGTGTCAGCGCCTCTTCGTCTTCGGGGTCCATGCTAACTGAGGTGAGTGGTCTTGAGTTGACTATGTGCTCAACCTCAGTCATCAGTGTGTGAAGTACCTCCTCAGGTGGGCTTCTCTCGTCGAGGACCGCTGCCAGGGCTGTCTTGACTGACCGCACGAGTCTCTCCCAGGCGCCTCCCATGTTTGGGGCCCCAGGGGGAATGAACTTCCACTTGATCCCTTTCTCTTGAGCGGCCTCTTCTAGTTCTCTTTTGGCCCCGACGAAGTTTGTCCCGTTATCGCTAAATATGGTTTTCGGGGTGCCTCTCCTTGCTGACATTCGACGTAGAGCCATGATCATTGAGCTTGTGCTAAGAGAGGGCACTAACTCTAGATGAACGGCTCTGGTGGTGAGACAAGTAAATAATGCCCCCCAGCGCTTCTCAGTTCTTCTTCCGATGGTAACTTGCATTGGGCCGAAATAATCTACGGCCGCGCAGGAAAACGGGAACTGATGATGTTGTAGTCTCTCGCTCGGTAAGTCGCCTGTCGGGGGTATCTCTGGTAAACTCTTCTTTGTCTTGCACCATTGACAGCTGTGTGCGACTGCTTTTAATGTCGCTCTTAAACCCAGTATCCAATATTTTTGACGAATTTCATTCATTACGGTAGCTGTGTTCCCGTGGAGAAACTTCTTGTGATAGTGTTGAATAATGAGACGCGTTATCTTCTGTTTTCCATCTAATACGATGGGGTTCATTGACCTCTCGCCGACGTCCTTGAACTTTGCAGTTCTACTTCTTAACTTAATGACTCCGTTGTCTCCTATGTAGACGTCGATTTTCCTTAGTCGACTCGCCTTTTCTAAGGGTTTTTCCGCTTGTAGATTTCTTAGTTCTGACGCGAAACTATATTGTTGACTAAGTTTCATCAATAACTCTTCAGCCTTTTTTAAATGTTCTTCCTCCAGGGGTAGATACGGCCTCTTTTTCTCGTTTTTGATGACTGGTTGGTTTGAAGTTCGTGTGTCTTTCTTCTGGGTTTTCTTTTGAGGTTTCCAAGGCTCTTCTTTGTGTCGAGTGGCGGTTGTTGTTGCTTTACGGGTTTTCTTTAGTAAGTGGTGTGTGAAGGCGACCACTCTACCCATAGTGCGTAACAATCGTTCCCAGGTTGAAAACCTTTCTGGTTCCAGAAGGACATCGTCTGTAGCCTTGATTGTCATCACCTTCTGTTTGTTCCTTTCTTCTGGCATGACCCCTTCTGGTTTGAAGTCACGAAATGGCCACTCTTCTTCTGGGTAACGGAGAAATGATGGACCTTTGAACCATCTGGCGTTGTGGTCAAACTCGATTGGAGTTCCCCTCGTGGCGTCGTCTGCTGGGTTTTCTTTAGTTGGTACCCATCTCCAGTCTTCTGGTCTGGTTTTTTCTTCGATCTCTGCGAGTCGATTGGCCACGAAGGTTTTGAACTTCCTTGGCTCCGCTCTTATCCACTGCAGTACTGTGCTGGAGTCTGTCCAGTAGCTCTTCTTTGATATTTTGAGGTCGGATTCTTCCTCGATGGTGGCGGCCATTCTGCTGCCAAGCAGGGCTGCTTGTAGCTCCAGCCTCGGAATTGAAACTGGTTTGGTTGGCGTAACTCTTGCTTTGCCGGCGATTATGGAGACGTGGACCTGCCCTCCGGGTTCGACTGTCCTCCAGTATACTACTGCTGCGTAAGCTTCTTCACTCGCGTCGGTGAACGTGTGTAGTTGACCTTCTCTTTTGCGAGGCGAGATGCATCTTGGAATTTTCAATCTTTCTAACGCCGATACCTCTTCTAGGTATTTTTTCCAGGTTTCTTCTTGTGGTTCGTTGATTGGTTCATCCCAGTCTGTTTTCGATCGCCAGATGTCTTGAATTAGCTTCTTTCCTTGTATTAAGACTGGTGTCGCGAAGCCCATTGGATCGAAAGTGGACATTACTGCACTTGTGACTTCTCTCTTCGTTGGAGTTCTTCTACCCTCTTGCAGATCTTTTGACGTGTTACGTAGCCCAACATTGAAGGCGAGTGTATCTTCTTTCACCAGCCATCTTAGCCCCAGGGTTTTCTCTTCTTTGGTTAGCTGCAGAGAATGTTCTTTATTGGTATCTTCTTCCGTTGGTATTACCCCCATGATATTACTGGCCCACCCCTTTAGATGAAAGTTCGCTCTTGCATGGATATTCTTCACTTCTTCTGATATCTTCTTTGCTTCTGCTGTAGACGCGAAGCTCTGTAGATAGTCGTCCATGTAGTGGTTTCTGTTGATCGCTTTCACTGCTTCGGGATGCGTGCTCTTGAAGTCTTCTGCGTTCTTATTCATTACGTAAATAGCTGTTGCCGGTGATGACGCTGCGCCAAAGATGATTGACGACATTCTATATTCTTCAGGCTTGCCAGTTCTTCGGTTTCCACGCCACAGGAACCTGAGGCTGTCCCGGTCATCTTCTCTTACTTTGACTCGAAGGAACATGTCTTGGATGTCAGCCATGACAGCCACTGGACCCTCTCTGAAGCGCAGCAACACTCCGAATAGCGACTGCAATAGGTCAGGGCCTGAGAGCAGGGCGTCGTTGAGGCTCTTCCCTTCGAACTTGGCGGCCGCGTCGAACACGATTCTTAACTTCTTCTTAACTGGGTGCACAACGGCGAAGTGGGGTAGGTAGAATACTCTTCCCTTATTCGAGGTTGCCGGGGCCTTCTCTGCGTATCCTTTCTCTATTAGGTTCTGGATCTGCTTCTCGTAGTTATCTTTGGTTTCTTGATCTCGATCCAGTTTCTTCTCAATGTTGACTAGACGTCGGATTGCTTGATTGTAGTTGTTGGGTAGAGTTTCATCTTCTTTTCTCCACAGAAGTCCTGTTTCGTATTGGCCGCTTGACAGCTTCCTTGTTGTCTTCTCAAGGGTTTCTAGTGCTCTTCTATCGCTGTCATTGGTTGGCGACTTATTTTGGATTCCAAGAGATTCCAATTGAAAGTGCTCTCGCACGATTTCTTCTATGTTTTCTTCTTCAGTGGTCGACGCGCCGTAGTGAGTGAAGTTTACTAAGGCAGTCGCTCCTGATTCGCATCCGTGTAGCACCCACCCTAAGTTAGTGAGTGAGGCCACGGGATCGGATGGTTTGCCCTTCTTGAGTCTTCTTGTAATTATCAGCCCCCAGTTGTCTTGACCAATCAGCAGCTTGGGTCGCTCGTTGACGTAGAGGAGTTGATCTTCAATCGCTCTTAGATGCTGGCAGTTTCTCACGGTGTCCTTGTTGATGCATTGCTCTGATAGCTTCAGGTCGTCGATGGTTCTTGCTGTGATAGTTCTCTTCTCCCTTTTGTGAGCTCCTTTTATTTTGAACTCGATTTTCTGTGAACTATCTTTTCTTAGCACTTTCCCGCCGACTGTTTCGATTGTGAGTTTTTCTTGTTTCCCTTCAACCCCAATCTTCTCAGCGACTGATGCATCTAGGAGTGTGACAGTTGACCCTTCGTCCAGCAGCGCTAGTACTCGAACTTGACCTTTTGGACCATAGATGTCCACTGGGATGATCTTCAGGTACGCCTTTTCTTCCCCTTTTGCGTTATGGATGGAGGCGACCTTCTCTTCTGACGTACTTCTTGTATCTTCTTTATTCACTTCTTTCTTGGCTTCTTTTTCTGTTGGTACTGGCGGCTTGTCTGAGTGCAGGATGGTATGATGCCACCTTTTGCACTGCTTGCAGACTGGAGCTTTGCAGTTGATTCTTGAGTGCTTGAACCGAAGACACTTGAAGCATATTCTTGCTTTCTTGATCATTTCCCATTTTTCGTTCAGGCTAGCTTCTTTAAACTTCTTGCATTCTAACGCGAAATGCTCTTCTTCACAGAACGGGCATGACTTCTTATATTTTTCTTGTGACGCTTCTTGTACCGTATGTACGGGTCTTCTTATTCCCTTCTTTTGCTCCGAGGACACTTCAGGCGGAGCAAAGTCCCCACACATATCGGCTTCTGTTTCTAAGAACGCTTCGACTAATAGTAACTCTTGAATATCTTCTTCTCTTCTGCTTCTATGATAGGCGAACCAACGAAACTTCATGGACGTTGGCATCTTCTCCACTATGATTCTCAGTGTTTCAGGAGAACTGAGATACTGTGGTTTCTTCAAAGCTTTAATTGTTTCGACAGCGTTCTTCACTTTACTTGCGAATACACATATGTCGCTTGGGTTCTCGCCGACTTTTGACAGGTTCTTCATCTTCTCCAGTTCGGCTAGTGCCAGTGCTCCAGGTCTTCCAAATCTTGATTCGAGTCCCTTGATAACTTCGCGTGGATCTTCGGCCGTAAACAGCAGGCTTTGGACGGCTTCCCTAGCTTTGCCTTGGATTGCAATTCTAAGGCGCGCTAGGTTTTGATGGTTGCTGAAGGAGGTGGCCATATCTTCGTAGGACCTCTTGAAGGCCAACCATTCTTCACAGGAACCGTTGAAGTGAGGGAGTTCAAGTTGCTTCGATGGAACGGTGTCACGTGACTTTTCAGACAACTTGAGTATAACTGAAGCCAATTCCTGGATGTCGCTCTTCTTTTCTTCAGTTTCAACCGGCCTTGGATTCTTATTAGGCCTGTCTCCGGTCGTGATGAACCACTGCTCGACTTCTTGACTTCGCTCGAACAGTTCTTCCCCATCACCATCTTCTTCTTCAGAGTCAGCGGTTAGCAGCTCTAGTTCGGCTCGAGCCACCTTTGATCGTGCCTCTGCTAGTTCCAGCTCTCTCAGCGCCACTGTCATTCTTGCTTGCGCTTCTGCTCTCTTCCTATGCGACGAGCGAACGGAACGTGTGTCTGGATCGCGGGTCGTCTTCTTAGGGTGAGCCCGCCGCAGACTCTCTTCTCTGGACGTCGGTAAGCTTCCTTCGTTCAGACGCATCTTCACTGCAACACTTCTTTCTTGAATCTGCGGCGTTGGTTGATTTTCTTCTTGACGGGCGGGAATCGGAGCTTCGTTAACGGTGTGGGTCGGGGGAGGGGAGGTACTTGATTCTCCCCCCGGTGTAGATTCTTTCTCGGCAGTCTCCTTTGTATGTTGTACGGGTTGTTGACGGTCTTGAATGCTGCCTGGCGGTGATCTTCTAGTTAGTGTCGATCGGTTTGAGATCGACGTGTGCGTGGTTGCCGCGCTAGTTGATTCACTCGGCGTGTTCATGCTCCAATCCGTTGCACCGGTACCCGTAGATTCCGTAGTAGCACTCGTCGCGTTGCTTTCACTCGTAGTTGTAGTTTTCGACTGCGCCGATCTTGATCTTGTGTTCGTAGGCATCTTCCAGTATTCTTGAACCCGATCCGGCTGCGAAGGACCATATGTAGCGTGCGTGAAGTTTTTTAGTGGAAAGGGTGTGCTGGCGGGATGTCGACTGAAGATAGGGGTCGGCGCTGGAGTAAATAAGAACGCTGTTAGATTCTTCAGAGTAGTCTTCAGTATATTTCTTCTTAGTAGTGCTTCTTGAGGGACTGCTCGATCTGGAATGCTAGACCACGAAAAATGCCCTTTTTTTATAGGCATCTTTGGCCAATCGCAACCTTGCATTTTCCCGCGCAATTTTCCGCGCATTCTGCGCATTTCCCCGCGAAAACTAACATAAAATTTGACCAATCAGGGCGAAGGTGCCCCTTTTGTATGGGAAAACTAATTAGGGCCTTTTTCTCGTGATCTGACATATTTACAATATTTTCCCTAACTTATATCTATGAAACAGATCTTTATTTATTAAAAATCATTAAAAACAATACAAAAAACCTTAATTTAACACATAAAAAACAGTAAAAACCAGAACGGTCCTCGTTACGGTAAAGGTTCCTTAGTACTTAAGCTTACGTGACTGTTTTCTAACGCAGTGACGCCGTCTAGCGGCAAAAATGCTCAACGCTTTCGTAAACAAACCTAACAGCTGTGAGTTTAATATTATATAAAACTAGAAGGAGAGATCAAAATTAGTTATAAAATAACATTAATATTTAACTTAGAGTGTTAAATTATATTACCCCATTAATGTATTTACATATTCTTACTAATTTCTAACTTAAACTGTTACGTATTGTTGAGCAAACTTATTTATCGCCTTTTAATGTACATAATGCTGCTAATAGCTTACTTAAGATCATATATTACATGTCATGAGTATATAACGCTTCTAAATAACTTAAAACCTTATCTCGCGTGTAGTAAATATACAATGCTATTAAATGACTTAAGATATGATTGTGTTTTACTTGTCGTCGCTAACAACTCCTATTCTATTTCAATAAACAAACAAAGTAAGAAAAAGTATTTATATAGACGAGAACTATTTTTTTTTTTTAAATTAACTTTATAAGTAATAAAATTATATAAAAGTAAACGAAGAGAAATAAGGCATACACTAAATTAAAATTTGTCTTGTACGAGGCCAAAAGGTGCTGGGACTGGTGCTGTAACATTTAAAACAGCTGCCACTACGCTGGTATTCGGATATAGCCCAAAGTGATGTAGAAATAATGTGTATAAACTCATAAATAAAAATAAATACTTAATGTATAATGAATACGAAAATTAAGAAGAAGAAAATATCCCTACATTCAACTTAACCTTAATGTTCCTTGACCCCTGTATCCCGTAAGCTGCTGTATCCTGTAAGCTCCTGTTGTGGTACTTCAAAAATGGAGGATTTTCTCAGTTCATCGGAATCTTTCATTTTTTATGCACGTTCCCCTATTACTTACTCGAAGACGCCTGAACCAATTTGGAAAATGCAAGACTCAAATATAGACAATGCTGTTAGTAAATTTAGCTTTCAACATTTAACGACATTTTCAACGATTAGTTAATGAATGCACGTTACAAAGTGCGCGAATGCATTGCTTTTGAACCAGGTAATACTCTATTAAATTCTACTGAGCCACCCCATAATGAAATACCATATCGTAGGTTGACCTCATGATAAGCCTATCAAACTATGTAAAGCTGTTTTTTGGATTGATATTCGAGTAAGACGCAATACAGTAAACATACTTGTTTATCTTGTTATGAATCTTAGATAATCATAAGGGGGAATACTGATAGATGTGTCAGCGTCCGTAGACCGTAGCCGGTCCTTAATTTGAACGAACCTATACATTGCATTCTCCTTTTACCACAACACTTAAAAAAAAATAGTACGTGGAGTCCCTCCGCGCGGAAGAAGTGAAACTTAACGCAACAGTCCTTTCGTAGCCCCGGCATGGTAGCGTTAAACGTTTAACGCAACCTTGTTGGAAGTCGCATAAGAAGTTTCACTTCAAAAAACATTTTATAGCTATTTTCTTTATTTTTCCAGACTCTGCAAGACATAGAAGAACTAAACGCTTTGCTGCCGGAAGACAAACGACTAGAACCATTTGTATGGAGCGAGTGAATACTAGAATGTAAGCTAGCTACTGGAGATAGACCGACTATGACTTCAGCTAGCCGACTAGTCGGTCGTAAAAACGTTTGCATTCGATGGTGTTCACAGGGCTCAAACTCAAAGCATTTATTACAATTAGACCGTTACAGGCACTTTTGAAGGTCAAAAACAAAAGGATGAAGCTACAGTTGCCCATTGCAAAGCGTAGATCTCTATGGAGAAGAATGGGCTAGAAACTCCATGGACACTCTTTTAAAACGAAATATTGTTACAAATACATCATTCATGTTGAGATGATACATATAATGTGCGAACGATGTAGAAAAAAAGAAAGAATGAAGACAAAAGAAAAACATACTTATTTATTTGGCACATGCCACAAGTGCACACATCATCATCTGCCTAGCCTTTTCCCAAACTATCTTAGCGTTGGCTCCCAGTCTAATCGGATGCAGCTGAGTACCAGTATTTTACATGAAGCGACTGCCTATCTGACCTCCACAACCAACTAACTGGGTAATACGATACCTCATTAGTAAGATTGGATGTCAGACTTTCGGCTTCTGACTACTCGTAACGACTGTCAAAGATCTACAAATGACAGCCGGCACCAACGGCTTAACGTGCTTTCCAAGTCACGGAGAAACAAGGTAGGTAATTATGGTCACCCATCAACGGACCAACCTCGCCAAGCACGGCTTAACCTTAAAGATCGACCCGTGCGGTTGTTATTATTTGGCCACGAGCTCCTCCACAAGAGGAAACACCAAAAAAAAGACTTGAAACTAAACAGGAAAAGATAATATTGTGTGTCTCACGGCTGTGCCAAATATTCCCAAGACCCAAAGACGTGCAAGTGAAGAGTGGCCTGAGTAAAAGGTTCAAGCATCGGCGATGTGGTGTCGTTTTATGTGTGGGTGACTCGCTTGCATTGAGTACATCCCTAGCATTAATTATTCCGTTAAAAGTTTAAATTATATTTTTCCACATTGTTGACTGCCGACGGAAAAGTTCTGATTCCTAGAATATAGAACAAAACGTAGGGCTTATTATTAAGTAAAATTATTAGTTAACAATAAATGAGTAGCTCGTGGCTAAATAATAACAGCCGCACGGGTCGATCTTTAAGGTTAAGCCGTGCTTGCCGAGGCTGGTCCGTGGATGGGTGTTCATAATTACATACAAAGTTTTCTCCGAGCCTCGGAAAGCTCGTTAAGTCGTTGATCCCGGCTGTGATTTGTAGATCTGTGACAGTCGTTACGAGTAGTCAGAAGACAAAAGTCTGACATCCAGTCTTACCAAGGGTATCGTATTACCCAGTTACTGGGTTGTGGAGGTCAAATAGGCAGTCGCTTCATGTAAAACACTGGTACTCAGCTGCATCTGGTTAGACTGGAACCCGACTCTCAAGATAGTTTGGGAAAAGGCAAGGCAGGTAATTATTTAACAATAAATGTTAAAAATTCTTACTTTTTATGCCAGCCGACTATTTGCCGACTACAAATAAGGCCGGATAGTCGGCTTTACCAACTAGTCGGTACATCTGTACCAGTTACTATCCCAGTTCTGGGCAAAGCCTCTTCAATTTATCGAGCAAAACTTACCAGATGGGTATCAATATCAAATTATAATACAATAGAAAATTGTTCATCTGTACAGGGTGTAACGGAAAGGGTATATACATACTTAACGGTGTGCTACAGACCATCAAACAACAAGTAATACCGAAAAAATTATCTGCTGCCCCATAGAAAATTTGACAGCACCTATTCGACCAAATGTATGGGGCAGCTGATATTTTTTTCGCTATGACGATGTTGGTCCGATGGAGAAACATGTTCAGTTTGATGGTCTGTAGCACACCCTTATATATGTTTATACCCTTTTCGTTACATCCTGTATAATGTAAGTAATTTAAATTAGACGGTTAATTTGAGATTATGAAGTCTTGAGTCGCTTCATTTAGTGTTAAGTGGGCTTAGCATGAGTGCGCGGAGTAAACGTAATGTAACTTCAAACAATTTTTAAATCCGGGACCGATTAATCAGGTTAAAAGGCGCATCATCATCAGCCTATAATGTTCCCACTGCTGGGACACAGGCCTCCTCTCTATGAGAGGGAGTGGGCTGTAATCCACTACGCAGCCCAGTACGGGTTGGTAGATGTCACTTGTCTTCGAATTTTTAGTTCTAGGACATGCCGGTTTCCTTCACCGTTTTTGAGGGCAGCGGTGATGAAATAAATTACACAAAGTAATGCGCCTGGGTTCGAACCTACGGGTTACTGCTCGTAAGTCGAGGCTGCCACCACTGCGCCACCGCTGCTCTCTAAAAGGTGTCGGTTAAAAGGTTAACCCATTATATTTGATTAACAAATCAAAATCTAAAGTCATTTATTCAAATAACTTTGACAATTTTAAGGTTGCTTGGTAGAGAATGCCTTGTGGCATTAAGTCCGCATATGTACCACTATTGTGCATGAAGCATAAATGAATAAATAATCAGCACTATGTGAACGTCACAGTTTACAAAAGTCAGTCTCCCAAAACCCCCCTTCTCCAATTTATAGGGTTCCATTGTACGGGTTTACCCTTAAAAGCGTTTAACCTTACGGCATTTCATACAAACTTTCTAGTCGTTATTTTCCGAAATTACTAAACCAATTTTGATGAAACTTCATACGCATAATCAGGATACATAGGTCTAAAAAGTTACTTAAAATATTTTCGAAAAATAGAGTTACGGCTAAATAACACGGATTATAAATAATCTATAGAAAAAGAAAATTTCCAATTATCTTTTTTTATAGAAGACATATCGAAAATGTGTTTTAGTACCTTTTTAGACCTATGTATCCTGCTTATGTGCATGAAGTTTCATTAAAATCGGTTCAGACATTTCGGAATATAAGGACTTGAAAGTTTGTATGAAATGCTGTAAGGTTTAAACACTCTTAAAAGTGGGTTAACCATTTAAATATTGCTGATTAACCAGAATGGAAGAGAAAGCACCGAGCGCGGCCTAACTCCATCACTTTCTAGCATATTGTTATGTACAAAAATTAACTCTGCGTGAACCTGTTCTAATAGGCTGATTAACCTTAAGATACGGGTTAATCTTTACTCTAGGGTTTTTCATCTAACCCTAAAAAATATCCCGTTTAAAACCCTTATACGGGTAACCCTTTGGATCCCTGTTAAAAATACTCGTTTCGCATACAATTGCTTAGCTTCGAGAGTTTTATTCATATCTATTTGTAACACAAATTATCGCAACAAATTAAACCAAAGTGCTGTATGATTGTGTTGTATTTAAGGTTTTAAAAATATGTCTAATGTACGTTACGTTTAGATATTTCGCGCGTTCGTGACAAGTCTTGTGCCCATGTATGCTTATGTCATTATACACTACTAAACTAAAATATGTAATACTTTTATATCATATGTACAATGAACAGCACGTCCGTACAGCAACAAATTTGTCTTAGACAGAGCCTCTACTTCGTAGCAATTAAGCCGAGTTTAGATGTTTCTGCTGACGTGCGGTTGACTGTAACAAAGCTTAGATCTCATCGTTATGTCATTATTATTAGATATGTTATTGTAAGTTAAGTATATATATGAAGTGTTAATAGATCCTTCACGAAGCCGTTTAAAGAACGCTTGATATTTTAAATTATTGCTAGGAAATGGTTATTTTTTGGATGAAAAATCACGGTTTGCTGTTTGACTCAATGTAACGCACCCAAAACATTGTGCTGATGAATGCATTGAATAGTATGGGGGCCATGAAGGCATTTAAAATAAAGTTATAATAATAAAAACTTGGAACTGTGACCACCAATGTCTCCGTAATTAAAGGTTCCCAGCCCCCGTATTCAGAAACGCTCGGATTTGATTTCGATTCGGAATGTCGTATGTCTCGCTCGCTTTCGTAATGCCAAAACAAGATAGACATACGACTTATCGAATCGAAATCGAAACCGACTGTTTGTGAATACGGGGGCAGGTATTGTCCAGGACAAAAAAATATCCAGTGACGACGAGAACAAGTGATTTTCGGCTTCGTTAAGGATTTTTGAAAACCCATTATAAAATAAGTTATATGATAAATAATACACAATTGACTAGTAAATCTGTAGTTTCTTTTTGTGCCCAACAACCCTACAATTTGAGGAACAATTTGGTCGAGATAGGTGGTTCCTAGTGAGAATTTCAAGAGTTCTTAGGGCCTGCGCAGGACGCCAGACTTTTCTAAAAATTATGCTCCGCGAATAAAAAGTCCGCCATTACCGCAAACTCAACGCACACGGTGTGCGATCATCACCACTACTTTTTCTTTAAATTTCGGTCGTAATACTCTTTTTTTGAAGTATCATATAAAGAAGTTAAAAAAAAAGTCCGCGGATAAAAATCCGTCGTGGGCGCAGGCTATTATAGACATTTTATGATGTTCTTAGCGACCCAACTTTAGCGGTAAGTCTTACTACTATTGTAAATGCGAAAGCTTGTATGAATGGTTTTAGTGTGTAAAACCACTGAACGGAATTGGATGAAATTTGGGCCATTACATAGATAGACCTGGATTAACCTAAAGGATACTTTTCATTCCGGCAGTATGATCCTTTGGGATAATTACCGAACTCCACGCGATGCCGCGGGCATACGCTAGTGTAACATAAAAAGAGCAACAACAGATCATTTAGAAAAAAAAACAATCATTAAAATAGACGATTGCCCATTATTTAAACGCGGCAAAAGCAGAGACCGAAAAGGTTACCCGTGTAGCGGTTTTAAATGGTTAACCCATATACAATATGGGTTAAACCGTATAATGGTCAATCAAATATAAACACATGTGTGATAGGTCTAACCGGTTGGTACATAATTAACTTTGTAACCCGTCCACTTCGCTGCCACCTCCACGAATTAGCGGGGTGCGGGATCCGGCCCCGCTAATACGGAGTAGCGCTAGTTGGTTTCTATGAATTAGTAGTTAGTACGCGCCGGCACTGCGCTTGGCGAAGCGTTTGTAGTTTGGCTCTGCGCTTGAAAAATACAAAATACCGTAACAAATTGCGGTTTTTTGAAATTGACTTTTATTTTCAAGTTAATAAGGTTTAAAATGGATGACGAAGCCGGGCCGTCCGAGATTTTTTTATTGAGCTTTTTCTTACCAAAAACTCCTTAAAATAGTTATATATTTCCAAAATAACAATATGAAACGTCCCTCATGCATATTTTACAAATAAAATACATCGGATTTTCCCATGACGTCACCAAATTCCAGATGGGGCAGCGAACCTGTAGGTATCGGTCCCTGCGCTTGCTAAATCGATAAATCGTTTGGCAGTAAAAGATACTCTGTCTACGTTGCGCCTCACCTGCTATATTATCATCATCAGCATGCCTTTCCCTATGTTGGGGTCGGCTTAACCAGGTGCCAGTGCTGAATACCAGTATTTTACATCGAGTGACATTAACATCACCTGCTATAAACCGGCTTTTATAAGATTAGTCTTTTTTTTTCTTAGCCCATAGTCCATATTGTCCCACTGCTGTGCCTCTCCCATAGTCTTCCACTCTTCTCTCCGTGCGGTTTTCTCCGGCCTATCTCTCACAAACGCCTTTAAGTCGCCGGGCCGGATTCTTAAGACAGAAAATTATACATATTGTACACTCCATAGGAATGATACAGTGTTACTATGCGAATTGTAAGAACTGTCTTGTCATCTGTGACAATCAATAAACAAATTAATATGAATAACTACAAGATAAAAATAAAAAACCAATCGAGTCGTAGAAGCAATAAATAAGACGTGAGACGAAGATCGTGGTCTTGACCGCGTAGTGACGTAATTACCAACATTAACATATTATTATTGAAATACCTGACGAACAAAACACAATGTCTTCAATGTAATGTATTCCTCGAAAAAATAGGTCACTGTCAGAGCTCGCAGAACAGCAGGACACGTTGTTGTATTGTAGGTATAACAGTTTGTCCAGAGTAGAAGAAGACCACAGTGTGTGTGTGTGCGTGTGTGTGTAAGAGCAAATCTGAAAGTGATCGGTTCTCGTGGTATGGGCATGTGACGAGGAGGAATGAAGTTTTGAGAATGAATTTGGATGGCTAAGAGTAGAGGAAGACCAAAGAAACGATGGATGGACTGTGTGAAGGATGATATCGCAAGAAAGGTGTCTCATGAGATGACAAGTGAGAGAGAAGTATGGAAGAAGCAGACATGCTGCGCTAACTACAAATAAAGGGGATGGGATAAGGGAGAATGATGATTCCCGAGAAGCTCGTCGCTAAATAATAAAAGCCGCACGCGTCGATCTTTAAGGTTAAGCCGTGCTTGCTGAGGTTGGTCCTTGCATGGGTGACTATAATTACGTACCGAGTTTCCTCCGTGCCTCGGAAAGCACGTTAAGCCGTTGGTCCCGGCTGTCATTTGTAGATCTTTGACAGTCGTTAGACAGTGGCTCGAAAGTTTGACAACCAGTCTTAACAAGGGGTATCGTATAAGGCAGCTAGTTTCCTATAGAGAGTCCATGTATTTTTGCAAATTTCATGAACTCGTAGAACAAAAACTATTCACTTTCAGGGACAGAGATACCACACGGGAGGTCTTGCGTTTATTATGTTACAAATTGCATACGTAAATGTTCACCTGAGCAGGTTTTTCTAGCTTTTACGAGCCTGGGTCTGGCGTAGGTATTTATACTTATACATATATATTATAAAGCTGAAAGTTTGTTTGTTTGGTTTAACGCGCTAATCTCAGGAACTTCTGATCCGATTTGAAAAATTCTTGCAGCGTTATATAGCCCATTTACATCATCACGCTACGACAAAAAGGAGCGGAACAGCAATAAAAACTGTTGCAAAAACTGGGAAAATGTGACGCAGACGAAGTTGCGCGGGACAGCTAGCCTCCGGCTAAAAGCTACCTACATACTCAAGACTATCTAAGATTATGCAGGTGGAAGGGACGTCGCTGAAACGGTTACCACATGTTATGTTATGATTCTATTAGAACTAATTTTAAAATTGTTTCAAAAGTCAGACGGGAAGTGACTATAAGTCAATAGCACAGTTTTTGTGTACTCTTTTTCGCTAGTCATGTTCCTCGTATTGCAGCGCAAATACCTAAACTTGTACAGTCGAACAAGATGGTTAGTGTGCCTACGTACAGGCAATTTTTTTTGTCGACTGCCCTGTTTATAGTTACCTACTTATGTACAGTCGAGCAATATACTTAATAACAATAATAACTTAGTAATTTGACTGTTTCTAAATTGAGATAGATCCTATTGCGTAATAGTCCAAAATTAACTTGGTGAAAACGTTAATTAATACAGCAGTAGAAAATTGCTTTTGTATTTTGCTAAGTGTGTGCTAAGAAGCTCGTGTCTTATTAACTAGCTGTCCGGCGCTTTTTTTTCGTGCCCTAAATATAAATGCAAAAACTTACTTAAAGACTATCTCCAGACACTAAATTATGATGACACTGAGGATCTTCTGCTGGGTTATTTACATTGACTATGTACTCTAAAAAAATAAGTCTAAATCTAACCATCAGCGAATGTGTACTGATTACACCGCATTCTTTCTCACTACATACATCCTACACGTACTCACCACACTCGCACACACACATCCTACTCTTACTCACTACACTCACACACAAACTCAGACCCTACATTTACTCACCTGACCATACGGTTAAACGTTTTTCATTTTGTTTTTTCTTAACATAGATTTATCTACCGATTTCTTTTACGCCATTTGCTAATTGTTTGAAACGTCCCGTTTTACTATGCTATGGCTTTGTTTGCTACGGAGAATCACTGACTCCTAAGACACAGGCACATACACCTAGTTTAGGAGTCAGAGCATTAACATTATTGTGACCTAATTATAAGCCTTTTATGCTCTTAGTCTGTGGATCCTGTATCGTGATGGCTTTTGGTGAAATAAAGAATTTATTTATTTATTATTATTTATTTATTTAAAACGTCAAGAAAAGGACGGTTCGTGTTGGTCGTTTCTTATGGAGAAGAACTGGCAAAAAACTCCATGGTTACTTATGAAATCAAGTGTCCTATCGTTTCTAGGGCAACACCACATTTACACTACAGGGCAGAGTCTTCTATGGATATTTATCTAAACATGTTTTCCTGGCTTCGGCCAACCTGTGTTCGGCTTACTAAAAGAGAGTGATGTATAAGACTTGACAAAGCATTGCTGAAAAAAGGTTTTTTGCAAAAAAAAAACCTACTTCCAAAAAAAACAAAACACTTAAAGGTGGACAATAACTTTACTTTCGGAAGTCGGTGACTTTGTTAGTTTGCCGCTTACACAAATGCTTGTCAAATATCAATTTTACATTGTAACTAGAAGTTATTAGCACATCATCCACATAAAAGAAGAAAAAAAAATGCATATTATATTATAGAGGAAAACTCGGATAATCAAAGCAAAGTTAGTAAAAAACATAAGTACCAAATAAACGTGAAATGGGACACCAAGTGAGTTGCCTCTACCAAATGAAAAAATAATCATCTAAATCGGACCAATAACCACAAAGAAATCGGTGAGCACACATGAATAAAAGAAGATGCTGGTGGAAAACATAACCTCCTCAATTTTAAGAAGTCGGCTAAAATCTTTCACAATTACACTATCCATACACCAAACACCTTTACTGAGTGTACTTAAGTACTAAGACTTCTCGAAGCCCATTGCGACACGGCCGCGAGCTAGGCCGTCGCAATCGCAGTCACTGTGGCAATGTTAAACACAAACACAGTCCGACAGTTCAGTCAGTGGCAGTCGGCAGTCGCAGTTACGAGCAGGGACTAAAGACAACTTGTAGTGATCAAGACTTGCAGTCAAATCAGGACGACACTTTTTTTTGAAGGAACTACGTCGTAATCAAATGTGAGTATTATTTTGAAGATCTTTTATAATTGTTAGCGTGTGAAAACGCGTTGGTTATAAAGTTAGGTTCGATCATTAGTGTTTTGCTAATTAGATGCTGGCTTTATTTTTATTTTTTGTATGAACAAAGCTGTGATTATGTATTATTTTGATGGTCTAAATGATGATCTAATCGTCAATTATAAATAATTGTTAGTGTGTGAAAAAGAGTTGGTTGTAAAATTAAGTGGCAGTGGGCAGGGCACATTGCTCGCAGACGGATGGCCGATGGGGCCGAAAATTCAGGAATGGCGGACGCGAACCGGAAAACGATGCGTTGGAAGGCCTCCCCCTAGCTGGACCGATGACCTGGTGAAGGTTGCGGGGATCCGCTGGATGCGAGTCGCACGGGAGCGGTCAATGTGGCGACACTTGGGGGTCGTATGTCCAGCAGTGGACGTCTTTCGGTTGAAATGATGATGATGATAATTATGTGCTGGCTTTGTTGCCTGGTAAAGAATCTGTGATAATGATTGGGGATTTTGTACCCAATTTAAATTAGAGTTTAATTATTAGGTAGGTAGGTACCTATAATTCTGTAATGACCTTGTTACCTATTCATTTAGGCCTTCAAAAACTTCCTACCTATTGTATTTTAATGGTCAAAGTTTAGGTAGTATGAAACGAAAAAACATTCTAATATATTACTGTTAATTCGTCACCATTTATGCAAGCGCTACAATGCAAATTTATGCCGAAATTCTATTAAATTCTGTCTCATATGTAGGAAAATTAGCAATAACTGGCTACTCACCTAATTCAAAATTCGTATTATTTACGTCTAGCCTTCCACGGAAAAGAGTATTTTACTTTTTTGATAAGTTACTTTACTAACAACTAAGTACCGTAATTCTTAGAAGTTACTCAATCGTCCTTGAGATTTGTCATCTTGTCATAATTGTTATGTTTATCCTACGTTTGTGAAGTACGTAGTGAAGTTACGGTTACTTACTTACTTTTGATTCATGTAGGTACATAGCATCACGCCTGTAATCCCCGAAGGGTTCGGCAGAAGTCTATCTAATAGTATAGTCACATTTCGCCAGTTGGATTGCTTCATGTCATCATCATCATTTCAGCCCAAAAGACGTCCACTGATGGACATAGGCCTCCCCAAAGTGTCGCCATATTGACATTTTGGGGGGATTTGCCATAATCGCCACGCTTGGCAGGCGGGTTGGCGATCGCAGTACTGTTGTTACAAAAGCACAGAGAACACTGCTGCCCATTCTCTGGCAAGCCCCTTAGTCGCCTCTTACGACACCCACGGGATGATATGGGATAGTGCTAATCTTTACGTCCGACACCATACAGAGTACAGAGATTGCTCCATGTAAAATACCGCATCCGATTAGACTGGCTAGCTGACCCCAATATTGTCGGGAAAAGGCAGGCAGATAATAAATAGCGGGTACCTACCTAGGTATTACACCTACCAATGATATTTTGGCACGCTTCCAATATTTTTTCAAGATTTTTTGTTTGATGTTTTTTCGTAGTGATGTTTTTTTTATCATTGTTTAGGAGTTTTGACAGTGTTGATTTGATTCCACATATTATCTACTCTACGTAGATAGGTACCCATTGATTGATCGAAGACCATTTCTAGGTATGTGAATGGGACTTAATTGGATAATCATCATCATTATCTTGTCCTTATCCCAATTTATTTGGGGTCGGCATGTGTTCTTCTTGCAAACTTTTCTATTATTCTTCATCTCAGCAGTCAATTGCGTATATATCAATAAAGTCTTTTATCATTTATGTACTGGGATTACCCATTCACATATAATCATTACATTTTAAACACATTAACGGTACCTACGTCAGAGTCAGGTACAAAGTTTACCCGTTGTGTGTGTTTTTATTATACCTACTTAATTATTGCAATCATTCCGTCATTCACAAAGCATGTATAAAACTGAACAAGCGAATCTGATCCGTCTGACCGGATACCACGAAGGACGAAACTCTTAGTCCAAAAGCCACACAAGATCTTGGTCAGACTAGACGGATCTGACCATGTGTCATCTGCGCCTTTTCGCAGCTATGTTAAGGTCTGCTTCCAATCTAATCGGATGCAGGTGGATCTTCATCATTATTGACAACCCTGTTGCATCCCCTGCTGAGTTAATACTAAGCAGGTTCTTCCTGACCGTTTTCGGTCACGGTATCCAATCTCAGCGGAGATTAGCAATCGGCTCAGGAGATTTTATACTACACAATTGTGTAACCTCTATGGTAGTCTGTATGGTGTCGGACGTAAAGAATAGCACCATCCCATATCTTCCCGTGGGTGTCGTAAGAGCCGACTTAGGGACTTGTCGGAGAATGGGTAGCAGCGTTCTCTGTGCTTTAGTAACAACCGTACTGCGATCGCCAACCCGCCTGCCAAGCGTGGCGATTATGGCAAAATCCCCCTTATGTCAATGTGGCGACACTTGGGGGAGGCCTATGTCCAGCAGTGGACGTCTTTCGGCTGAAGTGATGTGATGAGTGATGAATTGTGTAACCCAGTTTTGCCCGACCCGAATCGAATCCAGGTCCCCCACGCTCAGCAGTGGCGCTTGCGACCATGAGACCAACGCCAACGGGCAGTAGCTGCTGAGTATACCTAGTTATATTTCTCAACCAGGTCTTACCCAAGATCTTCTTAATGTAACATCCATCTGGCGGTTGGTCTACCAACACTTCTTCTACCGTTTGTATGTCGGTAACCATTCAGTGAGGGCTGCAGGCCTACTCCACCTGCCATAATCACGTCAAGCTACGTGTCTAGTCCACCTCTTCCAACGGAGCTGCTACAACATGGAGTGACTGCCTATCTGTACAACCCAGAGTTTTGGGGTTCTGGTCACCCACAAGAAGCAGGTCAATTTTGAGACGTGCAGTGAAGTGTCACGTGATGCTGTTACACGTGCGGTGTTACTGTGAATGTCACCTGTACCAGTCTAGTTGATGGCTTTACGCTCGCCCCTATTACACGAGTCTTAAACATTACTGGCGAAATGTGGGCGTACTATGTACACTTCTGGCTAACCCTTCTGGGATTACAAGCGTATTGTTATCTCACCTTGACCTGCCGCAACATCACTTGCCCAAGAGTGAATTATGGTCGGAACCTGGGACTCTAGTCTGACTTACAGACCTACAGTGGAATAAAACAAGAAATGAAAAGCATTATTTTTATTGGCTAACCTGGTGTCAGTGTTTATGCCGCTCATGGACCTCTGACTTAGCTTTACATGCCGTCGAAAAATATCTCTCAGGCATATGGTTAGCCTGAAACTAGAATCGTCAACATACACTTAAAAAGCGAGGTGACCTTACCACAGCATGCGCATAGTTCTTTCTGTTGAATATTAACACAAAATAATAGATGCCTCAACATCACCATCCTCCAGCAGTCTACTGCTGGACATAGGCCTCTCCAATCGCACGCCACTTAACTCGACTCTCGGCAACTCTCATCCAATTTCAACCAACCACCCTGGAAAGATTGTCGCTCCACCGAGCCTGAGAGCGTCCCACCTTACGCTTGTCGATTAGCGGTCTCTACTCAAGAACACGTATACGCCAACGGTCATCGGTTCTACGGCTAATATGGACGGCCCAGACATTGCTACTTCAGCTGACATATTCTGTGAGCTATGTCGACTACTCTGGTTCTCTGTCGGTTCTCACCTCGTTCCGGATGCGATCCCTGAGATACATAATAATAAAATAATTATTGTGCCGATCATATAAATATAAAAAACAGTATAATTATCTATGGTGCCGATAGTCATGTCGGCCAATGGCTTAATAGCCAAAAGCCTCTGCGAACATCTGAGGAGGCTCTCGCTTGGCAGCTGGATCAAGGGATTGATTCAGAAAGCATTACTTCTGGACATGGCACGTATTGTCAGGAGGTTCATCTCTTAAGAGCCCTGACCACCGGTAGCTCGGACCCTGTTACCGAAGCCGCTGGGCTACTATTAAAAAAAAAAAAAAAAATAATATGTAAGAAAACGAAAAATAGATACCTAGTGCATTTTAATATAATCTTGTTCTATTATTAGACTTTATCTCTCTGAAGTTTCATTTATTTTCTTCGTTTTGTGTTGCTTTAAGCCAAACTACATGCAGCTGAATGTCATGATAGTTATCCGTATAAACTCGACTATAAAAGACCTTCTTATCAGTGCGTCAGTGCTTGATGCAAAAACACAGTTAAATAGGTACAAATACATCTACCTAATTATTTTACGCTATTAAGTTGGTCTGTTTGTGAATAAAAAACGTTGTAAACAGAATTAGGTTTTCCCGGTTAGATACATTGGTTTTTCAATATTTTGTTAGATTTAAAAGGACATAAATGGCAAGTTTTTACCTATTTTATATTCTTACTATTAGATTTTTTTATGTAACAGGTGTCTGAAAAGTTGTGTGGTAGTCGGTTAATGCGGAAAAATGACGAAAACGTTGTGAGGAAAGTTTTTAAGTATGAATGTGGATGGCTATAAGAGTAGAGGAAAACCAAAGAGATGTACGGACTGTGTGAAGGATGATATGGCAAGAAAGGAGGTGTCTGATGAGATGACGAGTAATAGAGAAGTATGGAAGAAGAAGACGTGCTGCTGCGCCGACCCCAAATGAATTGGGACACGGGCAAGGGAATGATGAGTGCCTAACTTAGTGTTAGAGTTTTTATGCTGGCTATGTGCCTCTGACTTAACTTTACATATCGTCGAGAAATATCTCTCAGACATGAATAGCCTAAAACTAGAATCGGCAACATAAACTTAGCAAGCGAGGTGACATTGCGAAAACGGCCGGAGGGGTTCCACGCCTCCCAAGACAGTAAAATTATCTAAACTAATATTATAAAGAGGAAAGATTTGTTTGTTTGCATTGAATAGGCTCCGAACCCACCGATTTGAAAAATTCTTTCAGTGTTAGATAGCCCATTCATCGAGGAAGGCTATAGGCTATATATCATCACGCTACGACCAATAGGAGTGGAGCAGCAATGAAAAATGTTGCGAAAAAAGGGAAAACATGACGCAAACGAAGTTGCGCCGGACAGCTAGTTTCTCTATATAGGACTTAGTCGAGCTTTATTCTCTCGGCGTTTTTCTGGTGGCCGCCTCTGTTGATTCTGGCTGTCATTTGCAAATAGTGTGATGGGCTTGTCCCAATAAAAAAGCGAGGTGACCTTATCAGAGCATGCACAAAGTTACCTTGTGCAATTTTATAAGCTTGTTATACTAGAGTTTATCTTGTACCAATAAAGTTTCATTTCTATTCTTTGTTTTGTGTCGGTTCTAGTCAAACTAGTAAGTCCGAAAGGTAGCGTTGCATTTATGAATCGATTTGAAAAAAATATTTTTTCATGTTAAAGGATATATTTTCCGATTGGTCCCAAAACTTGAATTGGCTGTGTATGGTGTCGGACGTAAAGAATAGTACCATCCCCGGATTTGAATTTTTGAATGGAAAATTTGAATGGGCAGCAGCGTTCTCTGTTCTTTTGCAACAACCGTACTGCGATCGCCAACCCGCCTGCCAAGCGTGGCGATTATGGCAAAACCCCCCAAAATGTCTATTTGGCGACACTTGGGGGAGGCCTATGTCCGTCCAGCAGTGGACGTCTTTTGGGTTGAAATGGTGAATGATGACACGAAATTGTGAATTTTATTCGTGTATTATTTCTCACTGGTCTGATTTCAGTTTCAAAGTCGGTTATATTTTTTATGCCAAAAACATTATTTTCGTACGTAGTGTTTTTATGCCGATCAATTGACATCTTTTTCAGTAGATCTTGAATGACTAATTACTAAGTGAAACAAGCGTCATCTCCCAGTGGTTATGATCGTGGGTGATTACGAAAGTGGTAAACAAAATTAATTAAATCATAGTACGGTCCGCAACAAAAATCGCTATACATATCCAAAATTTTATGACGTCTTAGTTTTTACACGATCCATATTAACAGACTGGAGTAAAATACAAAACAATATTTCCATCAATGGTTACACAAATTCGCAAAACAATATTACATCAGATTACACTGATCAGCACAAAACTTGGTTTAATATTGATAAGTGTTAACCGACTTCTGATGCCGACTGTACCTACGCCGGCTGAAACTATTATAATAAATAGTTATATAACATCATACTGAGCTGAAACAAAACGTCAGCTGCGTGGTGGGGATTATGGGTCAGCTGCTTGCATGAACTTGTAAAAAAAAACAATAAAAAAAAACAATAAAATTTAACTAGGTGATTGAGCATTGCTACTACGCTGATTTCTTGTAAACACATATTTTGAGATAGATTTTGGAGTTACTTGAGCCCATAACACGAAATCTCTCCCCCTAAAACTTCAGAGCAGCTTCTGCGTGAGCGTATCTTTTTGTCGTTGATGTTGAAGTAGTATCAACAGCTATGCTGTATTTTGACAGTAAAGCGGTGAATTGTCGACAACACTATGACTGATATTAAAAAAAAATAGCTCAATTATATCGGCACTAAAATTATTTTTCTGACTTATCTCCAATATAGACGTACATTTAAATGTACGTCTATATTGGTTTTTTTTTTAAAAAAAAAAACTGAACTTAAGTTCAGTTTTTTTTTTAAACATATAGTATTTTTTTGTTTTTGCCACAGAATAAACAAAACGGTTGAATCTTTGACATATTTGGACTTGCATCCGTTTGTTCGAAGATTACAACCGACAGTGATCGTGTATATATAATAACAAGACACGCACACGCAGATGTTGCTTTGAAATTTTAGATAGAGAGGCTTAGGTCGTGTTAAGGGCTCAAGCAGCTCCAGAATCTATCTCGAAATTTATCGGTTGGTCAAAATATGTGTTTACAAGAATATATCTACTTGGGCCAAGTAATCTCTTTCTAGGCAAGGCAGGATAAGGAAATTGCAAGACGCCAGAAAATCCCTGGAAGAGTTACTGGTCCATGAAGGAGTATTTCAAGGGCACTCTGCTCATGTCTCTGAAGCGAAAGATAAGATAAAAATTTATTTGCCCAAACATGTGTACAATAATAAAAACCGGCCAAGTGCGAGTCTTACTCGCACACAGGGTTCCATAGCCCCAAACAATATTTTGAACTGTCATCCATTAGTTAGTATATTAGTTGTAAACTTCCACTAAACCGCAAAACTAAATTGGTTTTTCATAGTATGTTAATGAAAAACAAAGTTACTGCTGCAGTTTGATGAAAAAGTCCCATATCTCAAAAACTAAACATTATATCTTATTGAAACCAATTTTCGTTGATAGTTTTTTTTACGTTCTACAAACTTAAATATTTTCAGAATTTTCCTCCTCTTACTTTAGAAATTAGAGGGGGGGACACACATTTTACCACTTTGGAAGTGGCTCTAGCGCAAACTATTCAGTTTAGAAAAAAATGATATTAGAAACCTAAATATCATTTTTGAAGACCTATCCATAGATATCCCACACGAACGGGTTAGATGAAAAAAAAAATTGGTTTTCAGTCCTATGTATGGGGAACCCCAAAATTAATAGTTTTTTTTCTATTTTTATGTGAAAATCTTAATGCGGTTCACAGAATACATCTAATTGCCAAGTTTCAAAAGTATAGCTCTTATAGTTTCGGAAAAAAGTGGCTGTGACATACGGACGGACGGACAGACAGACATGACGAATCTATAAGGGTTCCGTTTTTTGCCATTCGGCTACGGAACCCTAAAAAGTGCATGCAGGATAACATAAAGAAAAGTTGGTTCAGACATGTTTGCCATACTACGGCGTGCAAATGTTTAGAATTACAAGTGATTTTCTTAATAATTATATTCTTCAGTTCAAAAAAGGCAATTTAACAAAAAATAGACATTACAAGAATAAAAAAATTTAATAAAACAAAATTTAATCTATGACTGCAAAATTTGCAACTAGTAGGTAATAAATGTCAAAAGTAAAAAAAAAATGTTGAAATCATAATTAAAAATAAAGAGGTGTGGTGTAGGTTAATAACTTAATAAAGAGGAATTAATAATTCATGTCAAAGTATACAGTCGTGTCAAAAGTAATTGATAAAATCAAAATTAAATCTATAATAATCATAATTTATAAAGTTTTTCAGAGTCAAATTATTCAAAAATTGTTTTGATTATTTATATAATAAAACATAGAGAACAATAGATATGTAAAAAATTTCTCATCTAAAAACTCATTCAAATTATAATAAGCCTTAAGTATTTGCTAGAAAATTATTAACACTTTTTCTAAACGCTACATCATTTAAACTGCTTCCAGTTTTTTGGAAGTTTATTGTAAATTTTCGGAGCCATGCAAAAGACACTTTTGCGCATAAGTGCCGTTCTATATTGTTGTAGGCAAATTTGGGTACTGTCACGTCTATTACGATGGAATCGATCTGCCATGCGAGAAAATAGGAGAGGGTTGGATCTTACGAACATCGCATTTTCTAATATGTAAAGTGAAGGTAGGGTAAGAATGTAAGATTTTGTATTTTTGAAAGCTAATGGACATGTAACATTGACGTGTAAAAGTGTTTGTAAAAACCTACTTGCAAAATAAACATCATTTATCATGTGTATTCTCCCCATCTTGACCTTCGGTGCACAAACTTGGTCTTTGACTAACATTCAAAAGTTCAAACTCAAGGTTTGCCAACGTGCTATCTTAAGTGTATAATTAACAGACCGAGTTCGAAACACTACATTGCGCTCCAAAACGCAAATCGTTGACGTGGTTCAAAAAGCTGCCCAACTTAAATGGGACTGGGCAGGAAATGTCTGTCGCATGCCGAGCGAGCTGTGGGCACGTAAACCTCAGGATTGGTGCCCTGAAACAGTGACACGGGGTCGCGGCAAATCACGAAGGAGATGGCGGGACAAACTGAATGCTTTCCTTGAGAATTGGAAAGAAGCAGCACAGAATCGTGACCGTTGGAAGGAATGGAGAGAGACCTTTGGCCAGCAGTGGGACAGTACAGGCTAGCTATAATAATGATAAGGAAACAGCGCAATAGCAATGCTCCAATATTTTTAATCTTTACTGCGTCAGCTGACGGTCTTTCCACCGCTTCCAACGCAGCTCATTGTTGTTTTCATACTTTTAATAATTTTAACAACTACCCATTTAAAATTCGGCGTAAAATAACTTTATTTTCAAAACTCCATGCGAGCAGCTGGCGCATAATCCCCCGCCCGCCACGAATTACTTTCAACTGAGTATCTATGAAAAAAGTTTCAACCGGAGCGTACGACTTTAATCTTTTTTTTACCACTTCCGTAACCACCCACCCCCTACTTGAGCAGCAGACGGTCGGTTCATTTAATTACCTAGATGAAATCAACTATCTATGTCATCATCACTCAGCTTGCAGTGACTTGTGCATGTGCAACGCTACCTCCCGGAGTTAGATGCAGCTGATTTAGTCGTGCATATAAACTCGTCTGTTAAAGAACTTCCTTAGTGCCTCAGTGGTCGCAGCAAAAAAAAAGTTAATCTAAATCTAGTTTGCTATTTTTGATTAGTTTTTGAATAAATAACGTTGTTAACAGAATAAGGTTTTCTGGAGCGATAGATAGACTTTGCTTTTTCTTTTCTTTTTTTTGGTGTAACAAACCATGGGGTAAGTTTTTACCTATTTTATGTTCTTACTACCAGATAATGGGCAGCAGCATTCTCTGTGCTTTTGTAACAACCGTACTGCGATCGCCAACCCGCCTGCCAAGCGTGGCGATTATGACAAAACCCCCCATAAGTCAATGTGGCAAAACTTGGGGGAGGCCTGTGTCCAGCAGTGGACGTCTTTCGGCTGAAATGATGATGAATGATGTTCTTACTATTAGATATGTATTGTATTATTACTGCTTCGACGGTCTAATGGTCACAAGCACTACTCTTCAGCGTGAGACCATGGCTTCGAGTCTGGTTGATGGCAATATAATCTCGCCCCCTAATTCACTTGGGACTTAAATATAAAGTGTGGCGTACAATGTGCCAGTATACTTTACCGAAGGGTGGCTTCAAGAAGATGAGTCTACCCATCGGTTTCTTTTAGGCAAGCGTGTTCCACCTAGGCCGTATCAATTCTACTTAATTTGCGTTAGGCCGCCTATTTAGTAAAACTAATGTAATCAACAAGTTTGCATTTTGCAAAAAAAATGCTTTTCATACTATGTATGCCCGAGGCAAACCACCTTGCTGGCATTTTTTCGCCTTTGCGCTTTACTTAAGGGTGTGCTACAGACCATCAAACTGAACATGTTTCGCCATCGGACAAACATCGTATTAGCGAAAAAAATATCAGGTGCCCCATACAGTATGAAAAGCACCTTTTTTGCTTCTCTGCTGTATGGGAATTTGTTTTTATTTTTCATCAATCGGGTAAGTGGGAGTTTCGGTGGGGATTTCTTTATTTCGAAGTTTACCTTGAGTGTAATAACATTGCCAGCCTGTATTTAAAATAGGCGAAATTACATTTTGTGGATTACTCTGCCTAACCCTTCGAGGATTGGCAGGCGTGTTGTTATTTTATGTTGTTGTTGGGACATTCAACATAACAACGACATTATCATTAGCGTAAAACGTTCCCACTGCTGGGACACAGGCCTCCTCGCAATGAGAGGGAGTGGGCTGTAATCCACCACGCGGGCCCGGTGCGGGTTGGTAGATGTCATATGTCTTCGGGTTTTTGGTTCTATGAAATGTCGGTAACCTTATCATGTTTTCCTGCATCGTTTAGGATTAAAATCCATCTTACTCTTAATACATACATAGCATCGCTCCTGTAATCTCCGAAGGGGTGTACCTAATAGTACCCCCACATTTCGCACGTTATCTTTAAGTCCCATGTAATTATAGGGGGCGAGCCTATAGTCATCAACCGGGCACAAATCCAGACTCCGTCAACTCCGTGGCTGCTACTGAGAAATTCCAGATGAAGAAACCCAATTACACTTTGCCCGACCCGGGAATCAAAAACCAGGACCTCATGCTTGCGGCCAATAGACCAACGAGACAGTCGTATTAATAATTGACCTAAACTTGGATTTTGTAACAAACAAAAAACTGCTTGCTAATTTCAAAATACTTTAATCAGGCGTTAAAATTTTTCTATTTGCAACAAATCATGTTACAAAAACAAAGAGTTTAAAACCAGAAATTGCAGCCAATTTGCATTTGGAACTCGAAATACTACCTCTACATACTATATACTTTTATATATTTTTTGAATGCAAAAGGTCACCATTTTGTAAAACACTATTTCAATCGGCCAACGGGGTGTTACCACACCGAATAAATAAATGTTGCCATTTGAGTCATTTATTAACCAATCTTCGCATTTGCGTTTTAACATATACTTCTTCTTCTTCTTCAACCCTTGGCCACCCAATGCTGAGAGTAGGTCTCTCTCCACCTTTGGCGGTTATGTGTCGTGGCTATACAGTTTCTTCCGGCCACTTTAATGTGATCGTCTGTCCACCTAGTCGGTTGTCTTCCCACATTCCTCCGTCACATATACTATATTAAATTAATTAATTAGTTAATATTTTTACCATTAAGATTATTTATATAGATTTACGGAAGAAGTAACTTTGAATAAAATTATTGCATAATTTGGAAGGGCTTTCAACTGATCTTTTTAGGGTTCCGTATCAAATGTCCGTCCATACATCCGACCATTGCGTGCGTGTGACCATTCCGTTCCGTTTACCCTTTAGGTTGAAAGTATGTAAACGAGACGTTATTCTATTGCCACTCTCACGCCATTTGTCGGTCTGTCTAATAGTCACAGGACTCTTTCTTCGGGACCTTATTTAAAAAAAATATGAACTAGTTAGTTATTTAACTTTTGCAGACTGCATTTTCCGGTGTTTCTGCCAACATAGCAATCTTACTAGATACTATTATGAATGCGAAAGTTTGTATCGATGGTTGGTTTTCACTCAATCATGACAGAACGGTTGAATAGATCTCGATGAAATGTAATGGCCCAGAGATAGATTATAGTCTGGATTAGCACAAAGGTTCCTTTTTAGGGTCCCGTACCCAAAGGGTCGAACGGGACCCTATTACTAAGACTTCGCTGTCCGTCCGTCTGTCACCAGGCTGTATCTCATGAACCGTGATAGTTAGCCAATTGAAATTTCTACAGATTATGTATTTCTTTTGCCGCTGTAACAACAAATACTAAAAACAGAATAAAATAAATATTTAAGGGGGCTCCCATACAAAAAAGTGTTTTGTGTTGCTCGTTCTTATAGATGGTACAGAACCCTTTGTGCGCGAATCCGAATCACACTTGGCCGATTTGTTTTCCCACACATTCACATCAACAACAACAATTAGTCTATACTAATATTATAAAGAGGTATTTGTTTGTAAGTTTGTATGTAGGGGTAATCTTCGGAACTACTGATCCGATTCTGAAAATACTTTCTGCTGTTTTATATCGTTTCTCATTACATAGCGCAGCTAATTAAATAAATAAATAATGAAAAGTTCAAACTCAAAAGATGGTAACCTACTGAACCCTTTGTGATTCCGTCTGAAACTCAAACTTGTCTGCATTTTGGATGTCAAATGTAAAAAACTGCATTTAATTAATTAATAATAAGAGTCCGTATAATTTATTATTATATTAATAGATCTCATAGCGTTGAATTAAATCCTACCAACATAAAATAACACCAACATTGTACACTAAGTTCGCAACAAACATTTTGACTTTGACTTTGAAAATCCGGAAATATTTCATTATTAAAACTCATTCAATATAATGATAACTGCCAACTGGCATTGAAAACCCGAGCTGATATGACATAACATAATATTAAAAATAATAGTTTTATACATGGTCTTCTTTACATAGTATAAAAATAAAGTCGCTTCCCGTCTGTGCGCTTAGATCTTTTAAACTTTGCAACGGATTTTGATGCGGTTTTGAGCAATAGACAGAATGATTCAAGAGGTATAAATCTAAAATAATAATCAATCAAAATCAAAATATTTTATTTTACATAGGCCTACACGGGCACTTATAAAACGTCGACAGAAGAGGCACGGTTCGGGTTGGTCGTTTCCTATGGAGAAGAACCGGCAAGAAACTCCATGGTTACTCTTTTAAAATCATTTGGTTCTACAATATTTGGATATGTTACAGCGGTAGTACCTAAGTATGAGAGGACAGCGTAGGCCCGACAATAAGTCATCGCTTACTACAAAAGGTAGAAAAAAATGATAGTGAAAAAAAAAAATACAAAGCCTACAATGTCCACACATTCACAAAAAATATGAATGAAAAAGAATCTATACAAAAGTAAAAATAATACTAAGAACAATTAAATAAACAATTGACACAAATGTAGTCATCAGTACTGTAACTATTCTGCACAATGAATAAGCGGTGCAATGATTTGAAAACTAGATCTTTGTGATCACTTACTTTTATAATATGAGATGTGTCCACGAGAACACTGCCGTCAAACTGTCCTGCAGTTTGGCAGAAGTTTTGTAAATTAATCATAAGTAATTAACTTTGTTGAAATAAATAAAAATAAAAATTAAAACCATAAAAACATATCAAAATTTCCACGCGAACGAAGTTGCGGGCTGAAGCTAGTAAAAGTCTAATACATAGTCTTTATCTTTTACATAAAATGACGTAGATTTAAAAAAAGTTATGCAAATAAAAAATGTTAATTACTTAATAGCAGCTCAGAGTCAGGCTTTAAGCCCGATATATGGCAATTGGCTCGCCCCCTATTACATCATGGGACAAAGTTAACTGGCACTATTGATACCTGCACCTCTTGGCGAAATGTGAATGTGTACTATTATTGCACCTCTGCCTACACTCGGGGAATGCAAGCGCAATGAAACGTATTGTGAAAGTCTAGCCTAGACTATTTTGACACCTAAAGTCTAGATTCAGAAACAAACTAGATTACCTAACAGTGCATGTAAAGCGACTTGTTGAAATTTCTCTGATGCAATTTTCAAATCCTTTTACGTTTGTGAAAGGTTAATTTTATGTATTTAAAGTAATAAATAAAATTTATGCGTGTGTTTGTAATTTCAAAATAATAGTCTTTTCCTGAATGCATAATATGAAAGTAGTTAACCAAAAACATTATTTTTTTATTTTTTTTCTGTTTGTTCCTGCTAACCTCCGAAACGTCTGGATCGATATAGATGGGTCTTTCAATGGCATATAGCTGATGTTAATAGGATTAACGTATGTTTTTATTTTAGTAAAAGGATTAGGGTATAAGCAGCCTCATTAAATAGTTACCCTGGCGTACTCGGCTGGACTGTAGAGGGGTTAGCACATACTGATGCTACTGTACCATGCCAAAAAATGTGTGGAGATCAGATGGGCAGGCTCTCCATGTAGAATAGTCTGGAAAAGGCTTGCAGATCATCGCCATAATCTTGTTACCCTTATCCCATGCTACTTGGAGTGTCTGCATAATGTTTAAATTCTTCCATTCCATAATTTACTTACACAATCCATCCATCTTTTAGTGATCTCCTTCCATCAACACCCAAAACGGCTAGACAGATGATGAAGCGATAAAAAATGCTAATATTTAGGAACTTGTTTGAATGCAAACGTTGTGTTATAAGATTATTAAGATATTAATAGCTGCTGTGCCTATTTTTAAAAACCTTTCGACACATGTTCTCATGTTTATTGATCTTTTGGTTTATGAATTCGCGGTCAAAGGCCGCGACGCGTGAGGCGAAGTTACGATGAATTGTCATTGAGTACCAGTCGACCAAAATGTATTTTCACGTGTGTATTTCTTAAAAGAATAATCTCATTGATGTTTTAGTGGTATATCCTGAAGATGTGGTACTGGGTTACATCCCCGGGTAAAATGTTGTTGGCTAGTTCCATTAGGAATTTCTCGCTCGGAAAATGCATTAGGCCGTTCGCTCTTTAGAAAGGATCTAAAATATACGAACCCAGATGATGATTTTCTGTCTACCCTTTTTTAAGAATTCTGGCCTAATACAAATTCAAGCTCAAAGCAGTTGTTTAGGTACCTACTTTTGAAATTGTCAAAGACAAAAAGATTAACAGTCCAGCCACAGAGCATAATATTAATAACTGAAAAAAAAAACAAAAATCAATTGCTTGTTTATTTTTAATATTTTTTTATATTTTATTTATTAGATCTACCAACTACAATTAAATACAATTGTAGTTGGTAGACATTTACATTAAACTACAAACAAATATAGAATATGAAACATGGGTTTAAACTCTACACAGTGCAACAATTACTTAAAGGTAAACACCATTTGAACAAGAAAAACACAATAATTTATGTAATTATGCTAATTGTAAGCTACATAATATTGTAGAAGTAAACTTAATAAAGTATATAACAATGTATTATTAACATATGCTGAATATTAAAAGCGTTCTTATTCTTATTCCTTATTGCACACAAATAAAAAACATACAGACAAATTGCAATATAAAAACGTATGTACAACGGCGAGCTTAACCTTAAGAATTGGGTTTTCTTACAGCAAACCATTTTCAGCCCAATTATTAAAAAAATCTTTCACAATGAATCTGATAATGAATCTCTCTAAGGTTTAAGAAATTTTCATTTTTGCATATTGACAGAATCAAAGTGTATATCAATAAAGTCATAACACTGTGTTAATGATAAACCGTAATTAATAAGGTTGCAGACAGGTTTCGTTAAATCTTTCTAAACGGATTTGGACGAAATTAAGCATAGAGTTAGTTAGAGAGTTACAAACCTGGATTAACACATAGAATCCTTTTTTTCCCGGACGGACTATCCCGTGGAACAATTACCGAACGCCAGGGTTGCGAAGCCACTAAGGTTGTAAACAAGTATAGTCATTATTAAATATATAGGTAGGTCAAGGCTAGTGGACAAGAAACTACGCCACCAAATAAACAAGAGAGTTGAACCAACATACCACAGAGCTGCAATACTTGTTGTTTCTTCATCTATGGCGGGTCAATTTTACACAATCATTTTATGGAGTGGTACTTCCAAAGAGTTTTAGAATAGGTACTATGCAGCATGACTCAAGAAAAAAAGTTATGTTCTCTCGCACAATCCTTGTCTAGGTATGTATCAATTTTACACTGTAGCTGGAAAAAATACCCAAATCGACTCAAATGCGCCTATCAAATTTGAAGAGTTCCCTCGATTTCTCCAGGATCCCATCATCAGACAAGCCGATGACTATGGGACTATTTGGGAAGTAAACACTTTCATGCCAAAAAAAGATTATTCCAAATCGGTCCAGACGTCTTCGAGTAATAATTAGAGAACATACATAGAGACTAAAAAAGATTGCGACGGATTGACATCCTCCTCCTTATTTGAAATCGGTTAAAAAAGTTATGGCGCGTATTGGAAATGTTATAAGTAATTTGATGTGTCGCTGTGGGTACGATGTTTTGATGTGTTCAGTGTGATGTGTACAGTTTGCAAAGAGAACTTTGCAGCACCTAAAACTGTGATCCTATGTCTACACCCCATTAATCTATCTGAAGGGTTAGGCAAACCCACCACATTTCGCTTGTTATGTTTAATAGGGGGCGACCATATTGCAGTTAAGGCGTCAACCGGGCACGAATCCGGACTGGGTAATGGCAAACTGTATATTACCACGTGACATCCATAGTCTGTGCTGGACAGCTTGGTGCTCATTACACTAAAGAGCAAAATGTATTTCAACACAGACATTCTCTGTATATTATATTACACTCTATACTACTTACATTATACTCGTCATTTCCATAGCAAACTAAGTACGAGTACAGAGCAAAGGATTTGGAAGGGTAGTGAAATACATTAAAGAGAACTTGGGACGCAAGAGCAAGTGAAGCGATCTCGGGACACTAAGCGCCCGACTCGGCAAGGTTAAGTTCGAAGGGGATGGCGGGGTTAGAGAGCGAGCAAACCGAGCGAACTAAGACCCCGCAAACTACTTCGTGTTAGGTTACTTTAAACCCTGCAGACAGAAATATGGGCCCGTAGCTACGTCCCGGGGGCCAGACCGGGGGGGCTACGTCGAATACACATTAGTGAGCCCAGTAATCCCTTGATCACTGTGTAATAAATCTGTCGATCGCTTCACAGAGCAGTAAGAGAGGCATGTGGCTGTAGTTGTATGTGTTTTGCTCCAATATTCTAGAGCAAAATGTATTTCTACATAGACTTTGTCTGTGCTGGTATGTTCTATGCTCTTCATTCATTAAAGCAAACTACCTGCCGGTACAGAGCAGCCGGGTGTCTGTGGTAATATACAGTTTGGCAGCACGCATCCGGACTCTGTAGCTACTGCTGATGGAAAAAACACAATAACACATATATTGCCCGACCTGCGAATCGAACCCAGATTGTGATATGACAAAATAACCAAATATCCAAGTTGGCTATCGTAAAGTATACTCAAATCTTTGACTAGATTACTTCATGTTTGAGTGTTAATTTATGCAATAATTTATTGAGTGTTACTTTTGACATGTCTCCTGTACCCTACTTAAGTGGTTACGCTTCTTCTGCCGCCAAAGATGCTTGCAAGGTCAATTTGTTACCATCGACTTACGGTTTAGCCCATCCGTTGCTTTGGCATAATTTGTTGGTGAAATTAAAGACGTTCTGACTTTGTCTAGCTTAAAAAGATATAGCCCTTGGATGTGTTAACAAAACGCACAGTAAAGTCAAGTAACAGAAAGTACCCTATGTCTTGGAAATAACGCAGCTTTATATTAGCGGAATTTGTGGACTTTTTTATTAACCACTGGGTAGATGTACATAGATAACGCAAGATCACCTACTTCACGTGCGCGGCTTTAGCATTTTATTAAACGGTGTCGCCTCCAGTCTTCCTGAAGAGCTTTTTCGAGCATTAAAAAAGCCGATAACTATTTCAGTATCAAATGACATAACGATCTGTCAAAACAAGTGTCAAATTTAACTTTTCGGAGAAGGGACAATTAGTGTCAAATCAAGTTGTCATTCACTCTAAGTCCTTAGTTGCTATGGAGTAGGAAACGCCCGTAACATTATTCGAAACTACTGACTTCGTGCTTAGGGAGTAAACCCCCAGGTTCGAACCCATGATCTACGACAAGTATTCGGGACCGTTTACCACTGAGCGACCTCTGCGCTTCAGTCAAGGATTTATGTCCTAATCTTTCTTATACAAGCGTTAAGTTCTTATATAAGATTGTCACACAATTTCTCTCGCGGTAATCAGAACAGCAAATGTGTAACTAGAGACAACTCGTAAGGGAAACCTGCGAGTATACACAGTTGACCAACTTATTAGTCATGTTAGGCAATATGAGCTAATAGCAAACACTCCACACGAGTTAACAAAACTGGCGAAATACGGGAGTAGGTACTATTAGGCCCCTAGCACACGGCGTATTTTAAACGCGCAGACGACGCGCGTTTCAGGAACACGCGTTTTCTGCACCATAGCTGCCGAATTTTGCGTTTTTATAGAATCAAACGCGCGTAGAACGCGATACAAACGTGCGTGTGAAGCGCGTTCGAAACTCGTTTGAAGCGTGTACAAGGGGTCGGAGGAGGGGAGAGGAGGTGCGTGCGCTCACGTCACCCCACGACCCGCGCCGCAGCTGCGAGGAGTCTCTGACCAAAACACAGAAGCTACGAGCGACTACAGCGCCTCTGTATCGTTGTATCTGTAATACGCGCAGCAGACGCGTTTCACGATCGCCCCGTGTGCTTAGGTTACAAAGTTGCGTTCAAATCTCGTTTGAAGCGCGTATACGCGCGTCATCTGTACGTCGTTTGCGCGTTTAAAATACGCCGTGTGCTTAGGTATACCTCTGCTTAACCCTTCGGGGATTACAGGCGTGACGCACGAGCTAACAGATTACATGTATTACAAAATTATTGACCTTTAACCTTTTGAACGCCAGAGCATAATCGCACGGGCGTGTCCTCAAAGCCACAAAGCCACAAATTCACCGCAAATACTTACAACTAAAAAAGGGATTTCAAAAGTATTGTTAACTTATTTCTTGATAAGACATTTAATATTTAAGATATAAATAACATTTTAAGATATTAAACACACACACACAAAGGTTATGATTTAAATTGCTTATTTCGTGTTTTAGTGCACCATATTTTTTCACTTCAGTAGCTCAAACATGTAGGTTTTGCTGCCTGAAATCAGTGAGCAAAATGCGATTTTGCTCGCTCGCTACGCTCGTGATTCAAATATAGAATCCTTCGCTTACTCGGGATTCAAAATCAACACTCGCGGCAAAAACCAACTTTGCTCTCTTGTTGCACAAATAACTATTGTCACATATTTGTGTCGTTGGCGTACAGGGCACGCGCTTGCTTGTCACGTATATGGCGCTGGCGTTCAAAAGGTTAAGGAGGCAGGAGGGCTTAATAATACCAGCCACTCGAAACGATCTACAGGTTAACTGCGTTTCCCTAGGTTGGTTCGTGGATGAGTGACCACCCAGTATATACCGAGTTTCCTCCGTGCCTCAGAAAGCACGTTAAGCCGTTGCTCCCGGCTGTCATTTGTAGATCTTTGACAGTCGTTACAGTTAGTCAGTGGCCCGAATGTTTGACAACCAGTCTTACTGAGAGGTTGCGTATTACCGTACACACTTACTGGATTGTGGAAGTCGCATAGGCAGACGCTCCCATGTATGATACTGGTATTCAGCTGCATCCGGTTAGACTCAAAGTCGAACCCAATATAGTTGCAAAAAGGCGAGGCAGATGCTGAAGGAGGGAGGACGGAAGAGTGCCAGTATCTGTATTGTGAGTCTGATGGGTGTATGCAGCAGCTTCCGGTTAGACTGTAGGCAAACCGCTTACAATACAACATTGTAAGGAAAAGGTAGATAACGAAGACTTGCAAAAACTACTATTGAGCATAAAGTCTTGGTTGAATTCCCAAGTCGCGCAGACTGCAATTAGGTTGTTCCGTCAGCAATTTCTGTTTTTGAGCCCGGTTGATGCAAATAGGCTATCCTTTCATACTTGATTATAATTGGCGAAACATGGCTGCCTACACCGTGGTAAACAGAGCATAAACTGGCTTCTTTATAGCAGAAACATAATCGGATAATAATGTGAAGGTCACAGACGCAGTTACCATCTGGAACTTTGTGACCATTTTACGAATTGTAACGTAATTCATATTAATATTCTATTATAACTCTGCTAAAGCGGCTTATTAGACCATGTTGTTATTTCATAGCGGGAAAATAACGTAGCTCAATTGTCGTTATGGGCAAGCAAATAATGCGCTTAGTCGAAAACTAACCAAGAGTGACTGAGAATTTCCTAAGTTTCTGTGCTAACGGTTTATAGTACCTACCGTAAACCTAACATTAAAGGATATGTGCGCAATACACTATAAACCCACTGACGAAACGGCGGCGCGCAGTGAAAGTGCAACGACTAAGAAAAGTCCTTGAAAGCTAAATATATGGATAACATTAAGTCATATCAGCTATTTCTGAACGTTATTGCGATCAACTAATCTGCGGCTATTGCTACTGTTGACTGTCACAACCACATGCCCGGTGTGTCATTTTTTAAACGTTGCCCAACGCTAGTAATTTCTCCTGTATCGTGGGTGCGTTAACAAACATTTAAACTCACACACACAAACAGCCAGACCCGGAACAACTATCTGTAGGCCATATACATCTAAACATCGTGCGGGGATCGAACCCGAGACATGCAGCGCAGAGCAGTCAATGGCTCAACCACTGCGCCAACCGTGCCGTGTGTGTCCCAGTCGATGGCAATGGACCCGTCCCTAATACATGAGTCTTAAACATTACTGGTGATTGTGGGTGTACCATTATATACGCTTAACCTTCGAGGATTACATCATCTGCCTGCCTTCTCCCAACTATGTTGGGGTCGGCTTCAAGTCTAAGAGGATGCAAGCTGAATAACAGTATTTTACATATTATAGAGCGGCCGCCTATCTGACCTGTACAACCCAGTTAGTACTGGGTAATACGTTACCCCTTGGTAAGACAGATTGTCAGAATTTCATGCTACTGCATACCTGTTACGACTGTCAAAGAACTACAAATGACAGCTGGGACTAACGGCTTAACATGCTTTACAAAGCACGGAGACAACTTAGAATGTAATGGGTAGTCACCTATTCACGGATCAACCTAGGTAAGCATGGCTTACCGAGACCCGAGCGGCTGTTATTATTTAGCCACGAGCTCCTCCACTTCGTGTATGTCACCTTGACCGGGTCTGCCCATCACCTGTGCAACGATAGGCCCGGGGCTGTTAGCTGTCACAAATTCTGTACTATTTGAAGAACTTGTGGTATGAGGCCAGTGTTACAAGGTCATGCCGTTGCCCAACAGTGAGCAAGCAGAGGGAGTGGGGTAATATTGTTATGTATGTAATTACGGATATTGCAGACAAGTTGAAATTCTATGACGTAGGTTAGTATTGTAAGTTGTGTTTTACTTTTTAGTGCCGATTTCGGTGGTTTGTGGTAAGCTGTATAGAGGAGCTCCTGGCTAAGTAACAACAGCCGATGGTCGGATTAGTTCGTTGATGGGTGACCACGAGTTTTCGCCATGCATCGGGAAGCTGGCTAAGCCGTTGGTCCCGGTTGTTATTTGTAAATCTTTGACAGTCGTTACAGGTAGTCACCAAAGACCGATCGTCTTTAGAAGTATTCCTTCCAAAACAAAAAAAAAAGTACACTTCTGTGTAACCCTTTAAGGAATGTCAGCGTGATGTTTTGCAGTGAGAAGCTCAAAAGTCAAATAGCTGATACAAATTCTTTTTAATCCCTGACCAAAAAAGAGGGGTGTTATATAAGTTTGCCGTGTGACTGTCTGTAGCGTCATAGCTCCTAAATGGATGAGCTGATTTGGATAAAATTGGTTTCGTTTGAAAGGTGTTTTAATAGAGAGTGTTCTTACCTATGTCTCGAAAAATCTGTTCAGCCGTTTGAAGGTCTTCACCTCTTTTCTAGTTGATGAAAATGAAGGTACACAACTTATACGGGTCTGGAAATCAAACACAAAATGAAACGGAACTCCGACGCTACGACGCTTGGATTAATTTATTTTTGTTTTTGTTTCTGTCGGGGATTTTTAATCGAGTTGCCTTGAGGAAGTCAGACATTGCATGAGAGCTAAACATGTTTTAAAATGTCATCATCGTAATGTGCATATTTTTTATTTTAGTTTACCAATATCGAATTTGACCTATGTGTCTATCTAGGAGTTTTATGGATCATAATACATTTTAGTCTCAAGATAATAATGCACAGCTTATAGTGTTTAGGTTCTATTTTTTATTTCGAAAATGTGTTTTCTTTCAAAAAAGGCATGATTTCTTGGTGGTCTGTTTTTTTTATTTTAATCAAATCGAGATGTATGAGGAGGTCGTGGCCAAATAACGCATGGCACGGGTTGATATTCAAGGTGAAGCAGCGTTTGCCTAAGTCTGTCGGTGAATGGGTCACCATATTATAATACATACCGCCATCTATTACGTACCGAGTTTTGCCATGATTTATCTCCCACTCCTCTTTAGTCAAGTAGTCACAAGCGCGACTGCAGAGCATGAGGGTTTATGTTCAATTCCCCAGTCGGGCAAATTTTTATTGGATTAATCCGTTAGAAATTTATCAGTAGCAGCCACTGACGGAGTTTGGATTTGTGAACGGTTGATGGCTATTAGCTCGCCCCTATTACATGGAACTTAAATATAACTGGCGAAATGTTGCTCTACTGTATTAGGTCCTCACCTGCCTAACCCTTCGGGTATTAAAGCGTGATTGTTCTGTATGGTGTCGGACGTAAAGAATAGCACCATCCCATATCTTCCCGTGGGTGTCGTAAGAGGCGACTATGGGACTTGACAGAGAATGGGCAGCAGCGTTCTCTGTGCTTTTGTAACAACCGTACTGCGATCGCCAATCCACCTGCCAAGCGTGGCGATTATGGCAAAACCCCCCAAAATGTCAATGTGGCGACACTTGGGGGAGGCCTATGTCCAGTAGTGGACGACTTTTGGGCTGAAATGATGATCAAATGATGATTAAAGCGTGATGATATGTTAGGTACTACTTGAATTGGAAGAAACTGTTATGTATCGTGATTCAAATCCATTAGTGGTCAGTAGTCAGTGCTTAAGCCGTTGGTCCCGGCTGTCATTTGTAGATCTTTGACAGTCGTTACAGGTAGTCAGTGGCCCGAAACTCTGACAACCAGTCTTACCAAGGGGTATCGTATTACCTAGAACTAATTGGGTTGTGGGGGTCAGATAGACAGTCGTGGGTATACTATTGGTATTCAGCTGCATCCGATTAGACAGGAAGCCGATACCAACATAGTTGGGGAAAGGCAGGCAGGTGGTGATATTAGAGATGGATACCACAAATAATTCTAGTATTCAGATCCTGTTTTAATTTTTAAAACTTAGAAAGTCTGAATATGTTTGTAACAAATCAATCAAGCCTTAATGGCTGAATGAATGAGGATGGTATTTGCCTCATGAGTAGCGGCCTGGATAAGGACAAAGGATACTTTATATCCTGTGGGATATATTCCGAGTGTCAACCGGGGGAAGTCCTGGCTAACAGGCAAGAACTAGAATCTGTCACAAATGAAAGAATAAAAAAAATCGAACCCTACATCATATGGCGCCCAAAATCAGCCAGATTTTTAAGTTTAATGTCATCCACTCACCACCAAGGTGAATCTAACGTCACATAATTTTATCCAAACCGGTTCATCAAGGTTTAGGAGTTATGTGGGAACAAAGAAGCGGATATACACAAATACAGGTCAAACACATGACCCTTCTTTTCGGCTTAAGCGTAGGGTAAAAACCATTTTTTTTTTCTTTAGTCGAAAACTTTGCTGAAGATTTCCTTCTCTATTTTGTCTACAGAAACAGTATGGAGCCCGAAACGCTATCGAGCGCAGAGATCGACGCGTTCCCAGACCGGATCGCGGACACCTTCTCAGGGCTGAAGGTCCTCATCACCGGAGGGACAGGCTTCATGGGGAAGGTGCTCGTTGAGAAGCTACTCAGGTACGTGTTACTTCTTCTCTCACTAATATTGTCATATTATTGTTAACTTACTTTTGCCCGCAGCTGCGCTCGCGTTAATTTAGAATTTCACAATAACCGCCTCGGGCACGTGGCGCCATCTATTAACACTAGAACGTTATTGTTGTTTTTCTCGGGAACACAAATTTTTTTTCGGGATGAAAGGTACCCTATGTCCGTTTCTGTACACTTGACAACGTATATGCAAAATTTCAGGATGATCAGTTTAATGGTTTAGGCGTGAAGAGTTAACAAACAAACAAACAAACTTATTTTTGCATTTATAATATTAGTCAGGATGGGCAATGGCCCACCTTCCATCTTGCGCTGCATGTCCTGTCACCTGCGCACTTAACGATTTTGTGGCTGCATTAGGGAGCGTAGCTAGTTCGCATAGCTGAATTTTGGGCCAAATATACAGGGTGTACCGACGCTAAAACGGTTACCAAGAAATCAGTGGATCATTGTGAACCCCTACATAGAAATAAATATCTTCAGTAATTATTAAAAGAAAAAGCAACTGTTCTATACATTTTGACCTTGTATAAGGTAGCACTTTTGTAGGAAACAATAAAAAAAAATCTTCTTTATGTTTTCGTTCTGTATGGTATCGGACGTAAAGAATAGCAACATCCCATATCCTCCCGCGGGTGTCGTAGGAGCCGACTAAGGGACTTGCCAGAGAATAGGCAGCAGCGTTCTCTGTGCTTTTGTAACAACCGTACTGCGATCACCAACCCGCCTGCCAAGCGTGGCGATTATGGCAACCTCCCCCAAAATGTCAATGTGGCGACACTTGGGGGAGGCCTATGTCCAGCAGTGGACGTCTTTTGGGCTGAAATGATAATGAATGATGATAAAAATAAAATTTCTATGTGGTTCCGAATGATGTACTGACTAGTGGTAAGTGGTTTAGCGTCGGTGGCCCTTTCACCCTGTATACTGTTATTAATGAAAAAGTTTTTTGAGGACGAACCTAGGGATCTTTGTTACTCTTTCACGCAATAAGTACTGAACCGATTTTGCACACAGATCGTTTAAAAGTTTAAGTTTAAAGAGACGGAGCTATAATACAGTCGTCTAGCTCCATCTCTTCCCCACTCTGGAATAAGAATGAAACAATAATGTTTTAAGACGTCATAGCCGCCTGGATTAAAACATATGTTACTTTTTATCCCTGTACTACGATCCCGTGAGACAGTTACATAACTCCACGCAGGTGAAACCGCGGGCTTGAGCTGGTATTTTGTAATATGTTTGTAATACAAGAAGGTTAAATTAAATTGGCTAGCGATCCTGTGATGGGTATCTAAGACACGAGATAAAAACTGACTGTTGTAAATACATATTTTAAGTAATTACAGCAATTTTAATTTAACCTTATTTTTAATCTAGATACTGATTTCGTTAGTTCCAATTATTTCCGCCACAGCATCAGATAAACTTTCCGTACTATATACAGGGTTATTGGTAAAACACCAACAACCTCTTAAGAGGTCATTCTACTCATCATTATGAACAACTTTTACTATGAGAACAAACCCGAAATCGTGAAAAAAAATCACCCTACATTTTGACGAGTTATGTGAACATAAAGTACGGAACAGCTGATTTTTTTTCGCGATTTCAGTTTTGGTCCTACAGTAAATGTTGTTCATAATGATGAGTGCAACGAGATCTTAAGAGGTTGTTAGTGTTTTACCAATAACCCTGTATAGGTTTTTACCGCGGTTCTTATCGAAAAAAATAATAACTTATTTTAAGTTAGCTACTAACTTGTACGCTTAAAAAAAAATTTCAACTTTAAGAAGTAAAAGAAACGCACAACACAAATAAAAATAAAACTGCGCTCTAAAACAAATATAGCTGATGTGGCTCAAAAGGTTGCCAATCAAATGAGACCTGGGCAGGACATATCTGCCGCAAACAAACTTTTGGCCAAAATAGCACAGAACTTGTGCCCTTACACAGTGAGGTGGGGTCGCTTAAGGCCACGAAAAATATTGCAGGACGAACTGGATAGGTACCAGTTCCGTCAGAACTAGAAGGAGGATGCAAGGGGAGAAGTGGAAGGACTACAGAGGGGCGACTTTGCCCAGGAGGAGCACAGAGCGAGCAAAGAAAACTAGTGACACTCGCCTCTATAATGACATCATAAAACTAAACAAAAAGGGACGTAACTAACCAAATGTATCCGTCTCTTTCAGAAAATGCCCGGACATCGATCAGATACTTCTCTTCGTGAGGTCCAAGAAAGGGAAGAACCCGAAACAGAGGCTGGAAGAGATCTTCAATGGTGTCGTAAGTACATAAATATTGAAATCCTCTTAATATCATAATCATTCTGCTACCCCAATTTATTTGGGGTCGGCGCAGCATGTCTTCTTCTTCCATACTTCTCTATTACTTGTCATCTCATCAGACACCTCCTTTGTTGCCATAATCATCCATGAAATTTTCTTGATAAAAATTTACCTTTTCACACTGTAACTGCTGAACGGATTTCGATCAAATTTTGCGCACGGGTACACCGTGACCCGGTTTAGGACATAGGATAGGTAATACGTACCCGTGTGACAATTTCCGTGCGGACAAAGCCGCGGTTACAATAAAGCATCTGATTTCGCCATAAAATATTCTAAACCGATTCCGCAATGACTTACTTCACTTAACTCACTCGAAACTAAGTAAACATTCTCGAACATTTGAACTTTCCAATTGTGTCATCCCATTGAGAACCGTCCATCAGTTTCTGAGATGATGCTGTCATGCGTACACACAGTTTGACACAACAACGGGGCTAACGTGCCAAGGTCGGTTCGAATAAGTTTTTGTTGTAATTACCCGACTGTGTCTGGTAGAGGTTATAGGTTTGCGGTCTTTGTACTTATGTATAGAGTTTGGTTTATGTCGTCATTATCTCTAAGTGAGAGAATGTTCTAGAACGATGGCATTTGATAACAGCTACCTGGGCGGTTTGCACAACTAACTTTAATCATAGATATTAAACCTCTTTACTTGGCAATTAGGAACTGATAATAACGTAAAAACAAAAAAAAAAAACTATACGTTTTTAAACCGAATCTTGTTCGAAATACAATACTTCGCTCCAAATCAAATTTAGCTGACGTGGTTTATAAGGCTGCTCAACTCAAATGGAACTGGGCAGAACATGTCTGCCAAATGCCGAACAAACTGTGGGCCAAAATAATCAGGAATCTGGCACCCTGATACAATGGTGCGGGGTCGCGGTAGGCCACGAAGGAGATGAACGAACTGGACAGCTTCCGTCAGATATGGAAGGAAGGCGCGCGGGTTCACAAGACATAGAAAGAGTGGAGGAGGCGCTGTCCCACTCCTGGGCAAAGGAGGCCTTGAGGAGTGGGACAGCGCAGACTAGAAAAAATATTACAAAAGTTGAGCAGACGACGTTACGACATCGGTTTGGTAAAAGTATTACAACGTTACACCTGGGTTCGTTTAGAACCACGTTCAAACTTATGTTTTATTTTATTATGTTTGGGTGCTCGACGGCATGTCCTAGAACTAAAAATTCGAAGATATGTGACATCTACCAACCCGCACTGGGCCCGCGTGGTGGATTACAGCCGACTCCCTCTGATCGAGAGGCGGTCTGTGTGTCTGTCCCAGCAGTGGGAACATTATAGGCTGATGATGATGTTTGGCTGGCTTACATCTTACAATATAAAAGTAATAGAGAGGTAACTTTTCTTTGATAGTATAATTATTTCGGATTCAGATTAATTTGTACCCTCGACGTCTTAGGCAACTATAACAACGTAATCACTTACAATATAACACTATTGTATTCTATCCTCTAAAATAACCTTATATCACCATGATTCACGGCTCTTTCTCAATAGTTTCAAAACGTCCCCCTGTTGTAGCAACATTGCATCCAACTGTACGTACTCAACGGACGCGGTGATGCGTGAACCGACGAAAATGTACTGTTTTTACTAAGTTTTTAGCTAATTATATATACTTTACTAAAGTTGGTACAATCTTTTTTCTTTTTCATGTGGTTAGTGGCTAAGCTTGTGTCGAAGTTCTTATGCCATCCATGGGCTCTGACTTGGCTTTACATGCCGTCGAGAAATATCTCTCAGGCATTCTGGTTTCCTCACGATGTTTTCCTTCACCGAAGCAAGTGATAATTATACAATACGCACATGAATCCAAAAAATCAGAGGTGCGTGTAGTTCGAATTTGAGAGCTATGACTAGGCAGGAGGTTCGCTTGTTGGTTCAATATGGAAAGGGCTTGCATAAATTGGGCTGTGCAACATCATTGTCTTGACCTTATCCCAATTCATTTGGGGTCGGCGCAGCATGTCTTCTTTATCCAAACTTCTCTATTAGTTGTCATCTCATCAGACACCTGCTTTCTTGCCATATCATTCATCACACAGGCCATTTATCTTTTATTTGGTCTTCCTCTACTCTTATAGGCATCCAAATTCATAGGCAAAACTTTCCGACGACATTTTTCAGCCGTACCCATACCAAGCTTCCATACCTACTTCTCTATTCGAAGTATGAAAGAAGAAGACATCCTGCACCGACTACGAATAAATTGGGATAAGTATAAAAGAATGAGGATTGGAATTTCCATGAAACCTGACAATCACTAACGTGGAATACAGCTTACTCCTCTATAGAGAGGAATTAAGCCCTCAGAAATGGTAAAATCCAAAAACATACTAAATACTGACCAACTGTTCCACTATACCGTTTTTAAGCTCATTTTTGTTTACCCCCAGCTGTTCGACAAAGTACGCACAATGAGGGGCGGAGTGCAACCTCTGCTGGAGAAGGTGACCCTGGTGAATGGAGACGTGTTGGAACCCGACCTGGGCATGAGTGAGGAGGACCGGCAGATGATCATCAACGACGTGCACATCATCATACATGCTGCTGCTACTATCAGGTAATCAAACATCATCACAACTTCAGCCAAGTCAGATAGACAGTCGTTCCATGTAAAATACTGGAATACAGCTGCTTTCGGTTAGACTGAAGCCGCTGACCCCAACATAGTTGGGAAAAGGCTGGTAGATGATGATAATTTCAGCCGAGATCAAAAAGCAATTTTTATTTGAACTAGGCTGAGAATAAGCAGTTTTTGTAAACCACAAATGGCACATTAGATAATTCCTCAAAATGTCTGCCCTTCGCCAATTCATAGAGATTTAGCGAAGGAGAAGAAGTGGCGGAACAAGCTCCCCAGCAACACATCTGTCTGTTTAGGGGGAAACGCCAATTGACAGCAGGTGAGCACCAGGCTGTACGCTCAACAAAATATGATCAGCGACCGTGTCACGTATGTAGTCTGTAATTAAAATCATCAATATAACTTTCTAAGTCCATTTAATCCCATTCAATGATTACTTCATGAAACAGTCATTCAATGGATTATATGAACTAAGAGGGTCGTATTCACGATTTTTATAACTAGCTGTCCGGCGCAACTTCTTTTGCGTCACATTTTCCCCGTTTCCGCAACATTTTTCATTGCTGCTCCACTCCTATTGGTCGTAGCGTGATGATATATAGCCTATAGCCTTCCTCGATAAATGGGGTATCTAACACTGAAAGAATTTTTCAAATCGGACCAGTAGTTTCGGAGCCTATTCAATGCAAACAAACAAACAATCAAATCTTTCTTCTTTATAATATTAGTTTAGATAGATAACTCTGTTGGGCCATATTTGTTTTGGCCTTGAATCATATTTTGTGCAGAATACAGCCTTACTCGAGGAGCTCGTGGCTAAGAAATAACAGCTGCACGGGTCGATCTTTAAGGTTAAGCCATGCTTGTCGAGGTCGGTCCGTGGATGGGTGACCATAATTACATACCGTGTTTCCTCCGTGCCTCAGAAAGCACGTGAAGCTGTTGGTGCCGGCTGTCATTTGTAGATGTTTGACAGTCGTTACGAGTAGTCAGAGGCTAAAAGTCTGACATCCAGTCTTACCAAGGGGTATCGTATTACCCAGTTACTGGGTTGTGGAGGTCAGATAGGCAGTCGGTTCATGTAAAATACTGGTACTCAGCTGCATTCGGTTAGACTGGAAGCCGACCCCAAGATAGTTTGGGAAAAGGCTAGGCAGATGATGATGATGACAGCCTTACTAGACCTGCTAATTACAAAAAACGCGAATTTTTTCTCTGTGGTGGCATGATACTGATACTGTTAGCTTGCGTCATACCACTGTTGGGCAAAGGCCCCAGGACTTCCAGTTGTTTAGATCCAGGGCCAATGTGGATCACTGGTCGCTGGTCTTGTCCAGCTCGTCCCACCACCTTCTACGAGGTCTGCCGTGTCGTCTTCGGGCTGTGGTAGCATAATTATAATAAAATGATTATAAAGTGAACTGCCTCATTGATTTCATGAGGTCCTGCGTCCATTGTCGTTGAACTAAGTGTTGTAGGGGTTTTCCTATCAGATTTTTTTTATTAGGCCCTTCCCCTCGGACCGCGAAAGCGAGTAGACGTGTTTTCTGTGCCAATATTTTTTTTTGCAAAGTTTTATATAAATCATTAAAATAAATTAAAAAACAGTGAACGGAAATCAGCGCAAGTACCAGGAGCGCATAGCAAACGTAGCGGTGTCGCGCCGTCGGCGATCGCCCGGTAAGCTCCCTCCCCATTTGCCGGTATTGACACGCCCACCACACGTCACATAGCGAAGCTGCTAGAGCGCCTACCTAAAACTAGTTAGCAGACATTTGCTCACACTCTTATTGCAGATACTTAAACAAAAGTAAAATGATGCGATCACCAAACAAAGCTGCCTCCGACTCTGATCTGTCGAAGCCCGAATCGCCGGCGCAGCCCGCATACGTGACCTCTAGGCCCAAACGCAAGCACGATGATGTATCTATTACCAAGGATGACTTTCTTGCTTTTAAGAATGAAATCAAACAAATGTTATCTTCCTGGAACACTGAACAAGACAAAAAACTTAAAAAAATGGAGAGCTCACTGTTGCTAATACAAAATACCACAAATGATTTTGAAAAATCTCTGCAATTCATCTCCCAACAGTATGAAGATATGCAAAACAAGATAAGACATCTGGAACAACAATGCAAAGATAACTGTTTGCACATATCATCACTCGAAGGAAAATTGGAGGACTTGCAACTCAACATTAAGAAAAATAATTTAGAAATTCGTAACCTGCCTTGTCAGGAAAAAGAGTCAACTGCTGAACTAATTCAGATGATGCACAACCTAGCAAGTGGGCTAAACTATGGGCTCCAGTCAAGTGACATACGACATATATACCGCGTCCCCGGAAAGAAAGGAACAAACAGACCAATTATCATGGAACTCAACACTATCGCAACCAAACAAGATATCCTTAACTCTGTCAGACGTCACAACAACTCGAATCCATCTCAAAAGCTCAACACCACCCACTTTGGGATAAGCGGTACCGCCAACGCCGTCTACATAGGGGAAGACTTGACTAGCAGTACTAGGAAGCTCTTCTATTTGGCACGTGAGTTGTGCAAGGAAAAAAAATACAAGTTCTGCTGGATTGCTCACGGAAAAGTCCTCATACGGAAAATAGAAGGCCAATCAGCGATGCTTATTAAAAACGAAGCCCAAATAGAAAAACTAAGACAGGAATGACTAGATTCTTCTTGGGTGCTATTAATAAGCTCCTATTTACTCCGCACTTGCATGCTCTATTTAGTTATTATTATAAAAATTGTAAACTACACTACTCAGATTACAATAAAACATTCTACTCACGCTACACTACAAACTACGACCACCTATACTCACACGCTAATACCTGTCAACCAGACTCACCATACATACAATCACAACTCAACTTTCATTCATTCTTATACTTACCTGTCAATTAAAATTATCGATTTACCAAGCGAGTCCCGCACGCTTCGCCATACCTATGTCTTAGCGGTAACTGTGGTGGTTACTCTCATAATGATCCCCCAAATTAGAAGAATCAAACAATATCACTCTAACTGTGGATAAAGTAAACGATATTATTAACAATATTGACAATCTCTCAGTCTCTGCTACGATAAACTGTGTGGCCGAAGACTGCTCAAATTATGTCAAAAACCCGTCTCAACAACTAAAAATAATTACACAGAACATTCGCTCTATCCACGCAAACATTAACTCATTCTTAACACTTCTTAGTAGAACAAACATTGACTGTGAAATACTCGTTCTGACAGAGTGCTGGCTAAATCGTTATAATGGTCTCATTCCTTCCATTGATCATTACACTTATTATTATACCAAAAATCTCCTCAACCAAAATGATGGTGTGGTGCTGTACGTTAAGAACATAAAAAGCTACATAGTTGAAGAGCCCGTTTTACAGGACGCCAGTTGTCTAGTACTAAAAATTGGTACCGACAAGGCAATAATCTGCATTTACCGTTCTCCGTCCATCAGAGATATAAGTAAATTCCTTCAATCTCTAGACTCCCTCCTAGCGGATCTAACTTCCTATAAAACCATAGTTATTGTAGGGGACCTTAATATTGACATTGCCTGTGCTCCATCTTCTAACCAAACCTCAGACTATCTAGATCTCATAGCCTCTCATGGCATGTTACCAGCTCACACTCTCCCCACTCGTGAGACCGCCTGTCTTGATCACGTCATGCTCAAAACCAACCTCTCAGCTGTCACCATAGTCCTACACTCTTCTGTCACTGACCACGACCCTGTACTCCTGTGTCTCAAGCTAAAAAACCGCGTCAAACCACGTTCACTCACCATCTCAAAGACGAACTTTACCACTCTAGACCACGCGATGAACACTACAGACTTCCAACCGATTTACCAGCTTACTGATGCTAATGAAGCCACAGACCGCTTAATTACTACCCTTATTAGACTCTTAAATAACCACACATCTATTATCAAGCTCCCAAGCAATCAACGGTTGATCAAACCGTGGATGACCATCGGTATGCTTCGCTGTATCCGTAATAGAGACGCCATGCACTATAAACTCAAACAAACTCCAAACAACAGCGTTTTATCTATTACCTACAAAAGGTATAGAAATTATTGCTCCAAAATACTAAAAAAGCTAAAAAGAGAATATGACAGGACAGAACTGAGAGAGGCCGCAAATGATAGTAAGAAAGTTTGGAAAATAATAAAGAGAGTAACTCATACTGACAAACCAAATACACCCAATACTGACTTGTTGGCTCATTCTACCTCACCCCAACTCTCGGTAGATGGAGTGAATGAGTTCTTTGCTAGTGTAGGTCGGAATCTTGCGCAAAACTTTTCATCTCCCCCCGACAGTGAAAAATTGACTACAGAAATGACCTCCTCACCATCGACCTTGGAATCATTCGTTATGTTGAACACCGATGAGGCTGAGGTGAATGAAATAATCAAATCACTCAAAGCAGATTCTGCCACTGGTTGGGACAACATTTCGACAAACTTTCTAAAGCGCTACACACCAATACTTGTTCCTCTGCTTACACACATTTTTAATATTTCCCTTAATACTGGCACCTTCCCACGGCACTTCAAGAAGGCCATCATCCACCCAATACATAAAAGTGGGGACACACATTGTGTTAATAATTACCGCCCTATTGCAGTGCTGTCGTCTATTTCCAAAATTCTCGAACGTATTGTGAATAAAAGGCTAGTGAAGTATATGGAAGATAAAAAACTTCTCTCTCCCAATCAATTCGGATTTAGGCGCGGCAAATCAACCAGCAATGCCGTCACGGAATTTGTCGATTGCGTCGTCAAAAATATTGACAAGAAGAAAAAAGTATTGTCAATATTTTTAGACCTGAAAAAGGCATTCGACACAGTTTCGATTCCTAACTTGCTTTTAAAGCTGGAGGAACTGGGGATCCGAGGTAAACCTCTTGAATTTATGAAGGATTATCTTCAAAATCGAACTCAGTGCGTAAAAATACAGGATCACTACAGTAGAGATGCACCTGTCACTTTTGGTGTCCCTCAAGGCAGCGTGCTTGGGCCAACTCTGTTCCTAATTTACGTTAACCAGCTCTGTAACATAAAACTGGAAGACGGAAATATAATAGCGTTCGCCGACGACACCGTCCTTACTTTTACTGGCTATTCTTGGCACGACACCTTTAACACAGCACAAAAAGGACTCAATACTGTTCTACAGTGGCTTAAGACACATGCCCTCACTCTAAACACTGACAAAACCAAAATCCTTACCTTCTCTATGCGAAACTCCACACAACCTTCTGACACGCAAACTTTAACAGCACACTCGTGTTTACTGCCGGGTATGGTAGCTTGTACCTGCCCTAAACTAGAGCGATGTAGGACTATAAAATATCTCGGAGTGACAGTTGACAACGGCCTGAGTTTTGCAGCTCATATAGAGACTCTAACAAAAAGAGTCAGAAAACTTATTTTTGTCGTTAAAACACTTCGCCACGTCGCAGAACCTCAAATTATGAGATGTACTTACTTCGCTCTCTGTCAGTCTCTCCTAAATTATTGTATATGCGCCTGGGGCGGTGCTCCCAAAACCTTACTCTTAAAGCTGGAAAGAGCTCAGAGAGCCGTGCTAAAAGTCAGTACCTTTCGACCTATCCTTTTTCCAACTGAGGAATTATATAAGAACTGTAAAGTCCTCACAGTCAGGCAATTGTTTGTGCTTAACACTGTTCTTCTTCAGCACCATATAACTCCCTATGAGGTAATCACCACAAGACGCAAAGACAAAATAGGCCGACCCTACCGTTCACATTACTCTTTTACAAGAAGGTTTCCCTGTTATCAAGGCCCCCATTTGTATAATAAAATTAATAAAATATTAAACTTCCACTCGCTTCCAAATGTATCTCTTAAAAAGAAACTATCTACTTGGCTCCAGACTCTCAACTATAACAACACAGAGCTCTTATTGTCGACTTAATCAACTAGGTATAATCTACACAGCGCACTATCCCACACAAACACATACAAACCCACACACACACACACACACACTCACACACACCCACTTACACCCACCCCCACACTCTACATCCTTTTTATCACTTTTCATTTTATCTTTGTTTTCTTGTTTTGCTAAATGATTTATTTGTCTGTCCATCTACCTGCTGCAAAAATGAAATTCTCGTAAATTAGACAAACTTTCTTTACAAGGCACCAACGAAAGGGTTGGGCCTAGCACCTTTAATACAAGTTGTCTTGTCAACTTAGCAAGGGTGCTAGAGTCTCCAAACATATCATTGTATAACGTCTCCTTCTGTCTGTTGTAACCTAATGTTGTTCAAATGTACACCTTCTTATTGCAAATAAATTATTATTATTCCCTTTATTCATTTTTATATACAAATTTAATACATTTTTAAATATTCCTTATAAATAATAATAAAAAAAAAAAAACATTTAAAAATATAAAAAATTGTAGCCCACCGGTATCGGGAACAGGGTCCAAGCTACCGGCGGTCAGGGCTCCAGAGAAAGGAACCTCCTAACGATACGAGCCGTATCCAGGAGTACCGCTCTCTGAATCAAGCCCTTGATCCAGCTGCCTAACGAGAGCCTCATCAGATGGTGGTCGAGGCTCTTGGCAATTAGGCCATTGGCTGATACGACTATCGGCACAATGATCGCTGAGTCAACAGGCCACATGTCGACAACCTCGCGAGCCAAGTCAATATACTTGATTTGTTTATCTTTCTCGGCCTTCACGAGGTTCTCGTCATGTGGAACCGTTATGTCAACAATCATTGCGCGCCGCTCTGATCGATCCACCACCACTATATCAGGCTTATTGGCAACAATAGTCCTGTCAGTGATGATGGATTGATCCCAATACAGTGTGATATTGCCATTTTCGAGAACTGGGTCGGGCACATACCTATAGTACGGCACTTCCGATTCCACAAGGCTGTATTTCAGAGCAAGTTGCTGATGGATAATCCTGGCTACAAGGTTGTGTCTATGCAAGTATTCTCCGTTAGCTAGACGAGAACACCCGGAAATAATGTGACGGATCGATTCGCCCGGACGGTGGCATGCCCGACATATGTCAACCGTGCCATCCTTCACAATAAATTTCCGGTAGTTATTCGTCATCATAACTTCATCCATAATTGCACAAACAAAACCTTCGGTTTCTCCAAAGAGTTCCCCGGAACGTAGCCAGGCTACGGACGCTGCATGGTCTACATCAGGTCCATGCAGGGCACTGAAGAAGCGTCCGTGAAGCTCCTTACTCTGCCATACTTCCCTGCGGTCATTAGTGTCAAGCACTGCAGGTTTGCGCCAGTTCTCTTTAGCCAAGGAGAGCGGGGTGAGGGCCTTGTCCATCGCGACCACATCTCGATGCATCCCCACGTCGGCTTCTAGGAAATATTCCCTGAGACTGCATATCTCGCGATTGTGGAGAGTCTTGGCGTTTAAAAAGCCTCGACCTCCACAACTCCGCGGGATATACAGTCTCATAACCGAAGAACGTGGGTGATGCATTCGATATGCCGTCAACAATGTACGGACCTTCCTATCCAGGGCGTCTAGTTCTGTTTGAGTCCATTTGAGTACGCCGAAAGAGTACATCAAAACCGGCATGACCCAACCATTGAAGGCACGCACCTTATTTCCGCCCGATAAAAGACTATTAAATACTTTTCTCAGGCGGCCAAAGAAGCGGTCCTTCAACGATTGCTTCATATCTACAGCATTGATGCCCAGCGCTTCCGACATACCCAAATACTTGTAGGTTTCGGTTGCTGAGAGGGATCTAAGATTTACGGAATCTGAGAGCTGGGTTCCCGCAGATTCCACAATCCCCCCTCGCTTGACATGCATGACCGCACATTTGTCTACACCAAATTCCATCCTGATGGCGCTACTGAAAGTTTCTGTTACCTTCAGTAGTTCCATCAGTTGCAAATTGTTGGGGGCAAAGAGTTTTAGGTCATCCATGTAAAGAAGGTGAGATATAACCTGACCACCTCTCCTCAACCAAAAGCCCAGACCTGAATCCTCCAGCAGCGTGCTTAGAGGATTCAAGGCTAAGCAGAACCAAAGTGGGCTCAAACTATCGCCCTGAAAAATACCACGCTCTATCCTTATCGGTTCGCTGTTCCCTTCGATATGCCGACATCCTGGATAGCGAAGGACTGTCCTCCATTGCCTCATACACGACATCAGGAAGGTGCGCAGAGTTGCATCTATTTTATACAACTCTAGCACCCTCATGAGCCATGTATGTGGCACCGAGTCGTAGGCCTTCTTATAGTCTATCCAACATGTCGACAGATCCCTTCGGGAACGGCGAACCTGTTGGTTAATGGCCATATCAATGAGAAGCAGCTCCTTAGTACCGCGGGACCCATTCCTACATCCATTTTGAGAAGCGGACATGATCGAATTGTCATCAATGTGTTTGCTAATTTTAGCTCTCAAAATGGATGTAAGAACTTTATACACTGTCGGAAGACAGGTTATCGGTCTATAGTTTTTGGGCTCCGCAGTACTACCCGATTTATGGAGCAGGTGAGTTATACCTGTTGTCAGGAAATCGGGCAGCGACCCTGACTCTAAGGCTGACTGAAATAGGGTCGCCAAGCGGGCGTGCGACCTTGTAAGCCATTTTATCCAGAAGTTGTGCAGCCCGTCCGGCCCTGGAGATTTCCAGTTAGGCAACGGACGGACTGCACGAGCTACGTCTTGGGGGCTGATAGAAATTGCCCCCATTTCTGGAACTGGATCGCACACTCGCTCGACTTCCCGAGTCCATTCACCCTCGGTATGGCTGACAGGCACCGACCAGATGCTGCGCCAGAACGAACACATGGCTTCATCATCCGGCAGGTGCGTGTCAGCCACACCTTGGTCCGGTCGCTCCCAACTCCTATAAACCCACCTCTCATCTCTTTGGAATGTGCGATTCAGAGTGTATCGTTCCACCCGCCGCTTATACCTACGGATACGGTTTGCCCATGCATACACTTTCTGCTTCAGGAAGTCGATGCGCTCTGTGATACGGGACATATAGTCTCGAGGACTAATATCAGTACCCGCAAATGCCCGTCTCACAAAGCGCATCACTCGAGGGCGATTGTTGCCCTCCCTGAAGCAGATTAGTTTGCCGATGAGTGTTCTGGCCCCACCAATACGTCGCTCAATCCTGCATTGCCAAGCCGGAACGGCAGGTTTAGGTCGTGTAGCTCTGTCATCAGAAAATTTGACATGAGCTACACGACATGCCGCTACAGCCGCACAATACAGGATTGAGTGAGCATCGGTGAGGTCTTCGCAGTTATCAAAATAGTTTGACAACTGCGAATCCAGGACAGCCACCAGCGCCCTATTTCTGTTATGCATGGGCAAACGAGGTAAGCGTGGCCTAAGTTCGGGCGACATGAACCGATATTCTCGAATCGCACCCTCCAAAGCACTCCTCATTTCCTCACTGCATTGGGTACTTACATTAGTAGCCACGTCATTACTCACTTCGTCAGCGCGATAGAATAACTGACTAGACTGTGGTGGATCCACAGTCTGCGACGGAGGGACAATGACGTGACTACTCTGCATTTCAGTTCGCAAGCGATCAAGTACGGTGTCGTCCAACATATGATTACGTTGGATGACCCGCACCTGATCCGACAATCGTTGCGCCGACACGTTGACAGCTGGCTCAAGCACCTGAAACAGAGAGAGCATCCGAACACGGTACGCGGTCAGGTTGTTTCCTCCCTCTGTAGCCCCATAGTATGAGCGCATGACATTCTCGTTGATGGGTTGCGTCCATCGCATGCGCTGCACACTTCCGCCGGGAGCTGGGACCCTATCAGAAGCCGGTGGGCCTCGAGGTCCTAAACCCTCCGGCGGCCGGCGTCCTCCCCGTCGACGAGCAGGTGGTGGCGTCGTGGGCGGAGAGAAGTACTCGTCGCTGTCGCTCGACGCAACTACCACGGCCGGCGTCACAGCACTCACGTTGAGGCTGGGTTCCGGCGGCGGCGAGGCGGAGCGGGGCGACGAGTCCGGAGGCGGTAGGCGTGCACGAAGAGCAGCTGATCTCGTCAACATCATTCGTCTTTCATGGTTTTATTCGGAGATAATTTTCTTTTGACATGATCTGACATATGTCAGATCAATCATTTGGGAAATGTTTCAGGTTTTTGCTATTTTCGATAATATTTTGCCATTTTGGTGATAATTTGTAATTAAAAAGACTAATTGAAAGTGATGGTGTAAATTTAAATCACAGGTTGAACAATTAACTATTGAAATATAGGTAAAAAGGGTAAATCTGAATAAAAGACGTTTATGTGACGTAAGTGTTGCCAGCTTATTTTATTATTATTATTATTCCTTTATTCATTTTATAAACATACATTTTACATTTTTAAATATTTTTACAAAAGTATATACAAAAACATTTAAAAATATAAAAATAGTAGCCCACCGGTATCGGGAACAGGGTCCAAGCTACCGGCGGTCAGGGCTCCAGAGAGAGGAACCTCCTAACAATACGAGCCGTGTCCAGGAGTACCGCTTTCTGAATCAAGCCCTTGATCCAGCTGCCTAACGAGAGCCTCATCAGATATTGGTCGAGGCTCTTGGCAATTAGGCCATTGGCTGATACGACTATCGGCACAATGATCGCTGAGTCAACAGGCCACATGTCGACAACCTCGCGAGCCAAGTCAATATACTTGATTTGTTTATCTTTCTCGGCCTTCACGAGGTTCTCGTCATGTGGAACCGTTATGTCAACAATCATTGCGCGCCGCTCTGATCGATCCATCACCACTATATCAGGCTTATTGGCTACAATAGTCCTGTCAGTGATGATGGATTGATCCCAATACAGTGTGATATTGCCATTTTCGAGAACTGGGTCGGGCACATACCTATAGTACGGCACTTCCGATTCCACAAGGCTGTATTTCAGAGCAAGTTGCTGATGGATAATCCTGGCTACAAGGTTGTGTCTATGCAAGTATTCTCCGTTAGCTAGACGAGAACACCCGGAAATAATGTGACGGATCGATTCACCCGGACGGTGGCATGCCCGACATATGTCAACCGTGCCATCCTTCACAATAAATTTCCGGTAGTTATTCGTCATCATAACTTCATCCATAATTGCACAAACAAAACCTTCGGTTTCTCCAAAGAGTTCCCCGGAACGTAGCCAGGCTACGGACGCTGCATGGTCTACATCAGGCCCATGCAGGGCACTGAAGTAGCGTCCGTGAAGCTCCTTACTCTGCCATACTTCCCTGCGGTCATTAGTGTCAAGCACTGCAGGTTTGCGCCAGTTCTCTTTAGCCAAGGAGAGCGGGGTGAGGGCCTTGTCCATCGCGACCACATCTCGATGCATCCCCACGTCGGCTTCTAGGAAATATTCCCTGAGACTGCATATCTCGCGATTGTGGAGAGTCTTGGCGTTCAAAAAGCCTCGACCTCCACAACTCCGCGGGATATACAGTCTCATAACCGAAGAACGTGGGTGATGCATTCGATATGCTGTCAACAATGTACGGACCTTCCTATCCAGTGCGTCTAGTTCTGTTTGAGTCCATTTGAGTACGCCGAAAGAGTACATCAAAACCGGCATGACCCAACCATTGAAGGCACGCACCTTATTTCCGCCTGATAAAAGACTATTAAATACTTTTCTCAGGCGGCCAAAGAAGCGCTCCTTCAACGATTGCTTCATGTCAACAGAATTGATGCCCAGCGCTTCCGACATACCCAAATACTTGTAGGTTTCGGTCGCTGAGAGGGATCTAAGATTTATGGAATCTGAGAGCTGGGTTCCCGCAGATTCCACAATCCGCCCTCGCTTTACATGCATGACCGCACATTTGTCCACACCAAATTCCATCCTGATGGCGCTACTGAAAGTTTCTGTTACCTTCAGTAGTTCCATCAATTGCAAGTTGTTGGAGGCAAAGAGTTTCAGGTCATCCATGTAAAGAAGGTGAGATATAACCTGACCACCTCTCTTCAATCGAAAGCCTAAACCTGACTCCTCCAGCAGTGTGCTTAGAGGATTCAAGGCTAAGCAGAACCAAAGCGGACTCAAACTATCGCCCTGAAAAATACCACGCTCGATCCTAATTGGTTCGCTGTTCCCCTGTATCTGTCGACATCCTGGATAGCGAAGGACTGTCCTCCATTGCCCCATACACGACATCAGGAAGGTGCGCAGAGTTGCATCAACTTTATACAATTCTAGCACCCTCATGAGCCATGTATGTGGCACCGAGTCATAGGCCTTCTTATAATCTATCCAACATGTCGACAGATCCCTTCGGGAACGCCGAACCTGTTGGTTAATGGCCATATCAATGAGGAGCAGCTCCTTAGTACCGCGGGACCCGTTCCTACATCCATTCTGAGAAGCGGACATGATCGAATTATCATTAACGTGTTTGCAAATTTTAGCTCTCAAAATGGATGTAAGAACTTTATACACTGTCGGAAGACAAGTAATAGGCCTATAATTTTTGGGCTCCGCAGTACTACCTGATTTATGGAGCAGGTGGGTTATTCCAGTAGTCAGGAACTCGGGCAGCGACCCTGACTCTAAGGCTGACTGGAATAGGGCCGCCAAGCGAGCATGCGACCTCGCAAACCATTTAATCCAGAAGTTGTGGAGCCCGTCCGGCCCTGGAGATTTCCAGTTAGGCAACGGACGGACTGCACGAGCTACGTCTTGGGGGCTGATAGAGATTGCCCCCATTTCTGGTACTGGATCGCACACTCGCTCGACTTCTCGAATCCATTCACCCTCGGTATGGCTGACAGGCACCGACCAGATGTTGCGCCAAAACGCGGACATGACGTCATCATCCGGCAGGCGCGTGTCGGCCACACCTTGGTCTGGTCGCTCCCAACTCCTATAAACCCACCTTTCATCTCTTTGGAATGTGCGATTCAGAGTGTATCGTTCCACCCGCCGCTTATACCTGCGGATACGGTTTGCCCATGCATACACTTTCTGCTTCAGGAAGTCGATGCGTTCTGTGATACGGGACATATAGTCTCGAGGACTAATATCAGTCCCTGCAAATGCCCGCTTCACAAAACGCATCACTCGAGGGCGATTGTTGCCCTCCCTGAAGCAGATTAGTTTGCCGATGAGTGCTCTGGCCCCACCAATACGTCGCTCAATCCTGCACTGCCATGCCGGTACGGCAGGTTTAGGTCGTGTTGCTCTGTCATTAGAAAATTTGACACGAGCTACACGACATGCCGCTACAGCCGCACAGTACAGGATCGAGTGAGCATCAGTGAGGTCTTCGCAGTTATCAAAATAGTTTGACAACTGCGAATCCAGAACAGCCACCAGCGCCCTATTTCTATTATGCATGGGCAAACGAGGTAAGCGTGGTCTAAGTTCAGGCGACATGTACCGATATTCTCTAATCGCACCTTCCAAAGCACTCCTGATTTCCTCACTGCACTGGGTACTTACATTAGTAGCCATGTCATTACCCACTTCGTCAGCGCGATTGAATAACTGACTAGACTGTGGTGGAACCACAGCCTGTGACGGAGGGACAATGACATGGCTACTCTGCATTTCAGTTCGCAAGCGATCAAGTACGATATCGTCCAACATATGATTACGTTGGATGACCCGCACCTGATCCGATAATCGTTGCGCCGACACGTTGACAGCTGGCTCAAGCACCTGAAACAGAGAGAGCATCCGAACACGGTACGCGGTCAGGTTGTTTCCTCCCTCTGTAGCCCCATAGTATGAGCGCATGACATTTTCGTTGATGGTTCGCGTCCATCGCATGCGCTGCACACTTCCGCCGGGAGCTGGGACCCTATCAGAGGCCGGTGGGCCTCGAGGTCCTAAACCGTCCGGCGGCCGGCGTCCTCCCCGTCGACGAGCAGGTGGTGGCGTCGTGGGCGGAGAGAAGTACTCGTCGCTGTCGCTCGACGCAACTGCCACGGCCGGTGACACAGCACTCACGGTGAAGCTGGGTTCCGGCGGCGGCGAGGCGGAGCGGGGCGACGAGTCCGGAGGCGGTAGGCGTGCACGAAGAGCAGCAGCTGATCTTGTGATCATAATACGTTTTACAATTCCCTCATTGTCATAATAGTTTCAGTAATATGTGACAGATGACAGTGTCTGTCTGGTTCGAATTTTCGTATTTCTTTTTGATATTTAACATTTTTCCAAATTGATGATTAATTTATGTAGTTTTATTTACAAAAAGTACACTGTGTAAAAATGGTATTGTTTCATGAAGCCAAAAACTGTTTCTTTGAATTTTTAAATATTTTTTTTTATTATTATTTCCTTTATTCATTTAACTTCTTATTTTATATCATCATCATCATTTCAGCCGAATGACTTCCACTGCTGGACATAGGCCTCCCCCAAGTGTCGCCACATTGACATAACATGGGGGGTTTTGCCATAATCGCCACGCTTGGCAGGCGGGTTGGCGATCGCAGTACGGTTGTCACAAAAGCACAGAGAACGCTGCTGCCCATTCTCTGGCAAATCCCTTAGTCGCCTCTTACGAAACCCACGGGAAGATATGGGATGGTGCTATTCTTTACGTCCGACACCATACAGAGCTCCGACACCATACAGAGCATTACTTATTTTATATATTTTTAAATATTTCTTAAAAAACAAAAAAGGTAAAAAAAACATTTAAAAATATAAAAAACAGGTTTCCGCCGGTGTCGGGAGCAGGGTCCAAGCTACCGGTGGTTAGGGCTGCAGAGACAGGAACCTCCTCACAATGCGGGCCGTATCGAGGAGTACTGCCTTCTGAATCTGGCTCTTGATCCAACCCCCAAGTGAAAGCTTCGACAGATGGTCGTCGAGGCTCTTGGCCATAAGGCCATTGGCCGTTACGACAATCGGCACAATGATAGCTGAGTCCACATTCCACATATCGACAACCTCGTGAGCTAAGTCGAGATATTTTATTTGTTTCTCTTTCTCAGCTTTCACGAGGTTTTCGTCATGCGGGATGGTAACATCGACTATCATTACGCGGCGCGCTGATCGGTCTATCACTACTATGTCAGGCTTATTGGCGACAATAGTCCTGTCAGTAATGATAGGCCGATCCCAGTACAGCGTGACATGGTCTTTCTCGAGAACTGGGTCGGGCACATACTTGTAGTACGGTACCTCAGATTCCACAAGTTCATATTTCAAGGCAAGTTGCTGGTGAATAATCCTGGCTACTTGGTTATGCCTGTGCAAGTACTCGCCGTTAGCCAGACGAGAACAACCAGAAATAATATGTCTGATGGACTCACCCGGACGGTGGCATGCCCGACACACATCCACCGTCCCGTCCCTCATAATATGTTTCCGGTAGTTGTTCGTCAGCATAACTTCGTCCATAATCGCACAGACAAAACCTTCAGTTTCCCCAAAGAGGTCACCGAATCGTAGCCAGGATACGGATGCTAGAAAATCTACATCAGGCCCATGAAGAGCCTGGTAGAAGCGCCCGTGAAGCACCTTGCCTTGCCATACTTCCTTGCGGTCATCGGTAGTAAGTACTACAGGTTTGCGCCAGTTCTCTTTAGCCATGGACAGCGGGGTGAGTACCTTATCCACTGCGACCACATCTCGGTGCATACCCACCTCGGCTTTCAAAAAATATTCTCTGAGGCTGCACACCTCGCGGTTGTGGAGGGTCTTCGCGTTTAAAAAGCCTCGACCCCCGCACTTCCGCGGGATGTACAGTCTCATCACCGATGATCGTGGGTGATGCATCCGGTTTGCGGTCAGCAGTGTACGAACTCTCCTATCCAGGGCGTCCAGTTCGGTCTGAGTCCATTTGAGTATGCCGAAAGAGTACATTAAAACCGGCATGACCCAACCGTTGAAAGCGCGCACCTTGTTCCCGCCTGAAAGAAGGCTATTTAGTACCTTCTTCAGGCGACCAAAGAAGCGCTCCCTCAACGATTGCTTCATGTCAGCTACATTAATGCCTAACGCTTCCGACATACCCAAATACTTATAACTTTCGGATGAGGAGAGAGATCTGAGGTGTATGGAATCCGAGAGTTGGATTCCCTCGGATTCCATAATCTCTCCTCGCTTTACATACATGACTGCACATTTGTCCACACCAAATTCCATCCTGATGGCGCTACTAAAAGTTTCAGTTACTTTCAGTAGCTTCATCAGTTGCAATTTGTTAGGGGCAAAGAGTTTCAGATCATCCATGTAAAGAAGGTGAGATATGACCTGACCACCTCTCCTCAACCGGTAGCCTAGACCTGAATCCTCCAGCAATGTGCTTAGAGGATTCAGGGCTAGACAGAACCAAAGAGGACTCAAACTGTCGCCCTGAAATATTCCCCGTTTAATCCATACAGGCTCATCGTTCCCCTGGATCTGTCGACATCCTGGATATCGAAGGACCGTCTTCCATTGCCCCATACACGACTCAAGAAAGGCGCGTAGAGTTGCATCAATCTTGTACAACTCCAGCACCCTCATGAGCCATGTATGTGGCACAGAGTCGTAGGCCTTCTTGTAATCTATCCAACATGTCGACAGATCCTTGTGGGATCGACGAACCTGTTGGCTAATGGCCATGTCAATGAGGAGTAGCTCCTTAGTTCCACGGGACCCGTTCTTACATCCATTCTGAGAGGCCGACATAATAGAATTACTATCGATGTGTTTGTTAATTTTCTCTCTCAAAATGGATGTAAGAAGTTTATAGACCGTCGACAAACACGTGATCGGTCTATAATTCTTGGGTTCCGCAGGACTACCTGACTTATGGAGCAGGTGGGTAACACCCGTTGTTAGAAACTCTGGTAGCGACCCAGACTCTAAGCATGACTGGAATTGAGATGCCAGGCGAGTGTGTGAACTACTAAACCATTTGAGCCAGAAGTTGTGCAGTCCGTCCGATCCCGGAGATTTCCAGTTCGGTAACGGACGAACTGCCCTGGCAACATCTAACGGTGTTATTGAAATTTCTTCCATTTGTGGGAAAGACTCACACACTCGCTCAACATCTCGCATCCAATCAGCCTCCGTATGACTGACGGGCACCGACCAGATGCTGCGCCAGAATGAACTCGTAGCAGCATCATCTGGGCGGCACACGTCCGTCACATTTAGTTCGGGTCGCTCCCAAGCTCTGTATACCCACCTCTCATCACTCTGGAACATGCGATTCTGCGAATACCGATCAACACGCTTCTTATACCGCCGAATACGGTTCGCCCATGCATAAACTTTCTGCTTCAGGAAGTCGATGCGCTCTGTGACTTGTGACATGTATTCTTGAGGGCTGATTCCAGTCCCCAAGAATGCCCGCCTCACAAAGCGCATCACACGTGGGCGTGTATTCCCCTCCCTGAAGCAGTATAGTTTGCCGATGAGTACCCTGGCCCCGTCAATACGGCACTCGATCCTGCGTTGCCAGGCTGGTACGGCTGGTTTTGGTCGAGTAGCTACGTCAAATTTTGGGAATTTGACGTTAGCTAAACGACAAGCCGCTACAGCCCCACAATACAGTATCGAGTGCGTCTCAACGAGGTCCTCGCTACTCTCAAAAATATTCTTGAGTTGCGAGTCCAAGGCACACACCAGCGCCCTATTTTTCTTATGCATGGGAAGCCGTGGTAATCGGGGCCTAAGTTGGGCAGGAGTGGATCGATATTCGTGAAGCGCATCTTCCAGAGCGCCCCTCAAACGTTCGTTGCACTGGCTACTTACCGTGGCAACCCTATCATCCTCCTCTACAGCACCAAGATTGGACCGCGGAGGTATTGCGTCAATAGATGACGCTTGCACCGCGGTTTGCGCCGGAGTCAAGTCGATATGGTTGCTCGGTACCTCTGAGCGCAGCCTATCAAGTACGGCGTCGTCCAACATGTGATTGCGTTGAATGACCCGCACCTGATCCGACAGTCGTTGGGCCGACACGTTGACGGTTGGTTCAAGAGCCTGAAAAAGAGACAGCATCCTAACACGGTACGCAGTGAGGTTAGTTCCCCCCTCTGTAGACCCGTAATATGCGCGCATGACGTTCTCGTTTATAGACTGAGTCCATCTCATGCGCTGCACACAACCACCGGCAGCGGGGACCCGGCTCGGGGCCGGTTGGCCCCTAGGTCCGAAGCTCGACGGTGGCCGGCCTCGCCCCGGCCGACGTACAGGTGTTGGCGACGTCGGCGGGGAGAAATATTCGTCGCTGGAACTCGACGCTACTGCCGCTGCCGGTGACATAGGTGATCCGGGGTCCGGCGGCGGCGAGGCGGAGCTCAGCGACGATTCCGGGGGTGGAAGGCGTGCTCGTTGTGACGCAGCTCTTGTGATCATTTTCTAAGTCATTTTAATTCATCCATAATTTATTTGTTGGTATATCTATGACATCTGTCATCTGTCTGCTTGACTAGTTTTGTTCTTTGATCCATGTTTCGATAAATATGTAGGTTTTAAATAATTTTCTGTTAATTAATGGAACTGGTAAACCTTTTATGAAAACGGCTGCAGAATGGTAGCAAAATAAAAACTGATATTTGATAAAAATTATATGGAGAATTTTTGAGAGACGTGCACCTGACAGCAAGAGTTGCCATATTATTATTATTATTATTATTATTAGCAGCCTGGTCTATTTCCAGTTAATGGCAATACTCTCAGATTACATGGGAGTTAAACATAACTGATTAAATATGGGGGTTACTGTATACCTCTGCCAGCCCTAGTTAATTCAAGCGTGACGGTATGATTGCAGGTTCGACGAAGAGCTGAAGAAGGCTGTTCTGATGAACGTGAGAGGCACCAAGCTGATGGTGGAACTGGGGAAGTCGTGCAAGAACTTGAAGGTAAGGATGATTGCCACCAAAAGTGTGGTGGTAGTAATGTCCCTGACTGGCTCTGCAAAGAAAACACACACAAAAAAGCTCACTAAGTATACACATAAATCGTGATTCATAATACTATTTTAAAAGAACATTTTAAATATTGTTTAATCTAATTTTATCTTTTCTTTTTTTTACATGAAGCATGATGTTAACTTCTACTTTCTTCTCCCCAGCTGTTCATCCACATTTCCACAGCCTACTGCCACCTGCATGAGAAGCTGCTGGAAGAGAAGGCGTACCCTCCTCCCGCAGACCCGCATCAGATCATCCAAGCGGTGGAGTGGATGGATGAGGAGACCATCACTGCCCTCACCCCCAAGTATGTGTTGCTCGTAGTTTATGTAGTTGGTACCCCTCTCCCCATGACCCCGGGTATGATATTTTATTTAGGAGCAACGGTGGCCCGGTGGTGGCAGCCCCGACTTACGAACAGTAAGTCGTAGGTTCGAAACCAGGCAGGCGCATTAATTTGTGTAATTTATTTCATCACCGCTGCTCTCAAAACGGTGAAGGAAAACATCGTGAGGAAACCAGCATGTTCTAGAACTAAAAACTCGAAGATATGTGACATCTACCAACCCGCACTGTGCCCGCGTGGTGGATTAAAGCCCACTGCGTCTCATAGAGAGGAGGCCTGTGTCCCAGCAGTGGGAACATTATATGCTGGTGATGATGATGATGAATGTTTGGGTTTGATTAATAGGTATCATTTTTAGGTACGATTTGTCATACTAACAGTTTGCGCGTTTATGTCTTTTACACAGCGTGTGATAATTTCCCTGGAAACCTGCCCAACGATAGTATCATTAACAGAGCCTTTCTTTTTAAATCGCAACGGCATACGTGTACACACATAACGCTTAACAGGACAATACATTAAGATACAAGAGCACAAAGGTACTGCTTATTTCATAAGAAACTTTTTCCAGCAGACCTGCGAGTGGTAAGTTGGATGAGAAATGTAGACACAGCTTGCAGAAAAGACAAAACAGAAAAAAAAAATTAGAGCTTAAAACAAACATTATAGCATAATAAATACACATATAAAAATAAAAGTGTACAAAATAATAATAATAATAATAATTGTTTATTGAAATAACGATTTCCACAAAATTTTACAAAATTAGGTCATTAAAAACTAAAGGTATATAATATTAGAATTCTACCTGAACTAGGAATAAACCTGTATCTCAGGTAGCACACTTAAGTCCTTACTCAAATATTATCTATGATTTCTTAAACAAATACCTAGTAAATAACATAACTATCTATAAAGTGTAAGAAAAAACGGTTTACATTCACAACTTCATTGCAGCGTACTACTATTTTTGCAATGAAGCATTTGTAATGCATAATATAAAAACTCAGGTCAAGTTTCCTTTGCCTACAGAGAAAAATGTCATGTCACTAAAATGTAATTATTGCATCAATATTACAGGTCATCAATTCATCATACTTATGAGTAAACTATAACACAAATTATTAAAAATATCGTATTGAATAATAAGCGCTCTTACGCAAAGTCATTGTAATCGATGGAATTTACGTATCTTGCCTCAGCTAGTTTCTTGGCGGGGCATTCTTGATCGCCAGTTTTGTGATTGCTTGGTTTTTTAAAACGCAAGCACGTTGCACACTGTGACTGTTCAGCATTTTTAGTGCACTCTTTAGTCTGATGACCTTGTTCTCCACAATGTCCACACGTGTAGGTATCCTCTCGACAAGTCTTTGCGGCATGTCCATACTGTTGACATTTGAAGCACCTGGTCACGAGTGTGAAGTCCCTCACGGGGCAGGATGACCAATTAATGTACACTCGGTTTTGGTTTATTAGGGCCTTTCTTATGCTAGCAGTAACTTCAAGAATAAAGTTGCATGTTGGTCCTTCCCTTTTACCCGACTTGTGACTCAATTTTATAGAGGCCATAAATATGTACGGTATGTATCTATTAAGATACATTTCGAGATAAAAAGCTCGCAAAGTACAGTCAAATTGTCTTCATTGCATATCTCCAGTTTACTGCGAATGGAAGTTCATGTTTTTCGTGCAAAAGCAAGTTTGGATTTCGCGGGTTTTTTCTCCGCATTCACCTTCAGTGTCAATCACTTACTTTTACAATCGTATAACCGCACACCATATCCCACCACTCGGTCTTCGGGTCAAGGCCACACTTGCTACAAGCACGCAAGACATCACACATGAGCGGCAGTGCCGAGGTCGTTGACATACTTCCCAAGGCTAGTTCATTAAAGATTTGTGTTGCGTACACCCGCAACAAGAACGTACGACTATAGCGGAGTGGTGAATGGGAATGTAGCATTGATGTGCTTGCCGGTGAGGTGATGCTCACAAAATTTGTATAGGCGCTTGTTTTGCTGAATTTGACGAAAGAAAATTAACAATTTCGTAGCTACCAAAACCCTAAACTAAATTATGATTATTTTATGATGTTGTATTATCTTCGTTAACTAGCTATACATCATTACAATTAAAAACTATTATACAATGTGTAACGTTAAATGCGCAAAACCTGAAAATACGTTGATCAGAATAAAGAGCAGAATCAATTGAACCACTTTTTAATATAGGTCACATTTTTCAAAAAATCTTCATTAAAAATGTTGCTCTGTCCATTTCTTCATGGGCCAAGCCATAACGTGCGCAAACCCGCCAAAATAGGTAAACAAACACAAATGTTGGTCGTCCAATTAAAATTATCTCATACGCGGGAAAAAAAGAAAGAAAGAAAGAAACGATCAGAATTGCCAGTAAAACTAAAAAAGCACATAAATCCTTTTTTTATGTTATTTTTTCTCTCAGAATTAGGTCAATTGAATTAAAAATCATTTGGGGTGTCTGAGGTTTCATTTAACGTTACACGTTGTATAATCTATAACAGGGTATCAAAAAACTCCTCTCTAACGCTGTCAGCTGGTTTTGTGCCCAATAAGAGACTGGCGGCGTTGCCACTTTGTATGGCAATACTTAGCTTTTGACCAAGGTTAAAGCCAGCCCTTGGGTTACGGGAATCGCCAACTAGGCGTTTCCAAATTTCAATAACAGACAGGTGAACATAGAGGAATAAACGACTGTCAGCTCTTGGACCCGACGGCCCCAGAGTTTCAACCCCAAATGGCTAAGCTAGGCTGGCAAAAATATAATATAGTATTCACAAAGGTTACTATATTATTAAAAGTAATTACAGCTGTTCTTCTGGTAGTCGCCCGCGACCAAAACCCTGCCTTTGAAGTGCGTCCAATTTTATTAATATGTAATAATTATTATTTTATAAACAAAAGAGTGTGAGATCCTCGTTTGGGTTACTACACAGTTGAAGAAAATAAAAGATCTCTGATATTTGACATATCTGGGTGCAATCCTCAGATAGCGCAAAATATTATTAAGTTTTTCCAGCAGTACATTCTCATAGCAATAAATTGTCTTATTCTTCCAGGTTACTGGACAAGCTGCCCAACTCCTACGCCTTCACGAAGGCACTGGGCGAGGCTCTGGTGGTCGAGGCCATGGAACACATGCCGGCTATGGTGCTCAGACCTTCGATTGGTAAGAACACACAACAAACATACATACTGAAGCCGTTTCCCCATGAAGGATAGGCATGCTATAGAGCTGCTGCGATCCTCACATACTCTTTTCGCTTCCATGTTCTTCCTTTTCCTGTTTCTTCCATGTTCATACATCTGGTCATGCACGCACCCGACATCTTTTTTATTTATTTGCTATGTGTTTGCTATTGACTCTAGTCTAGGTCAGAGATGACAGAGACTTCCACTCCTTTGTTGTGCGCATTAAGAAAACGTTTGAAAACGCTTAATAGAAATAAGGTAGGGATGGTAACTTGCAGTGCGTCTAGATGTCCGATGGTAGAAGGGGCCGGTGAGATGAGGTCATGGAGTGCTTGGGTACACTCACCGAAGTACAGCCTGTAGAAGACCGACAAGCAGACAACCTTGCGGTGATGAGCTTGCTGTGAAGCTTGGCATTAACCAATTTTACGTCGTCAATCAGCCTCTTTGCTCTGCGTTCCATCGAGTTAAGCGCGGCAAGCTGGTATTTAGCTTTTAGAAGAACAGCACCAGGCATTTTAGAGTTCAGTTATACGGGGCAACTGCTTAACCGATCTCGACAAACGATCATTTATTTAAATGAGTTTGAGATTAGCATTTTTGAACGTATAAAATTATCCCTCAAAAACGCCTGCCCTTTACCACTCCAAAGTATTTTAGTTGAGGAAAAGAAATAGCGGAACAAACTCTTCAACAACACATCTGGGTGCTAGTTTAAACAACAAACCTCCCTCTAACAAGATGTTTGTATGTTCCAGTGATACCAATCTGGCAGGAGCCTGTCCCCGGCTGGACTGACAACATCAACGGACCTACTGGACTACTTATTGGTAAGATTACACGTCAATGTATTAAAACGACATAGAATGTTATCAGTAATTAAAAAAAAAAACAGCGGTTTGCTACAAAACTGCAATGACCGTGTAGCTGGTCAAAATGTATGGAATAGCTGATTTTGCTAAATGGAAAGTATGGAATAGTATGTAACACCCCTGACACCTAATTCAATGTTAATTGTATTTTTTGTAACTATATAACGTAACATCACGCCTGTTATCCCCGAAGGGTTAAGCAGAGGTGGGCTTAATATCATACCCACATTTCGTCAGATATGTTTAAGTCCAATATGATAGGGGTGAGTTTATTGTCACCAAGCGGGCAGAAATCCAGACTCCGTGGCTGCTACTGAGAAATTTCTGATGGAAAAACCCAATAACACTTTGCTCGACCCGGGAATTGAACCCAGGACCATCATGCTCAGCAGTCGCGCTTGCGAGCACGTGACCCACGAAGCAGTAAAGTTTTTCTAAAAAAATAAAATAAGATAAAGCATCAATGAATATTTTTAAATAGTTAAATCAAATCGATAGTGATTCCGAATTTTGGGTGATCTGTATTTTCCTAAGTGATTGCAATTGTTTTAACTAAATACATTTTTTAAAGTAATCTTCTAATATGTAATCTAGAGAGCAACGGTGGCCCGGTGGTGACAGCCCCGACTTATGAGGAATATGCCGTGGGTTCTAACCCAGGCAGGCACATTACTTTGCGTAATTTATTTCATCACCGGTGCCCTCAAAAACGGCGAAGGAAAACATCGTGAGGAAACCGGCATGTCCTAGAACTAAAAAATCGAAGACATGTGACTTCTACCAACCCGCACTGGGCCCGCGTGGTGGATTACAGCCCATTCCCTCTCATAGAGAGGAGGCCTGTGTCCCAGCAGTGGGAACATTATAAGCTGATGATGATGTTATCTTACTGACATACCTTTGTTCCCACAGGTGCTGGCAAAGGAGTGATCAGATCGATGTACTGCAAGAGCAACAGTTACGCAGACTATCTTCCCGTTGATGTGTTCATCAACGGAATCATGATCGTCGCTTGGAACTACTTGAAGAATGGGTACGTTTAGTAGATATGTTCCTAAAAGTTGTTTTACTGGCGATGCAACCTAATGGGGATACTGAACCTGAAACATCAGCTGTTTTTTTTTTTGGAAAGGCTTATGATACTGGGCCATATTACTAGATTAAGATATTATTTCCCGATGATTCCCGATGTCCACCACCTGCTTGTCTATCACTGGGGGACAGTGAGATCTTTTTAAAAATAATTCTCTCTATCGACGACCTCGTAGACAGAGAAATATTTAAAAAATCGTAATTTATTAACTACTTAATAGTAATTTTGAAAATAGCAAAAATTTATTTGGTTGGTTACTGGGAATAATATTGATATGTTTTGTCACTGTCCGCCATTGGTGGAGAAGGGGAATACGCATGTTTCAAATTGTGTCGCTGTTCTCTAGCGGTACCTAATCGGAATAAGTTAAAAAAAATGCTCATCTGTGGTGGAAAAACAGGTGGTGGATATAGGGAATCATATTTAGTTCCGACTATGGTTCTGTGCTGAAAGATCAATGACACAATTTATCTTTGAACTGAAATATGGTTGTTTACTGGGAGAGTAGAAGCTTTGCCACGAGAGAGCATTGATTGTTTGACACTTGTATAAGTTGAAAATCGATCATTTGGCGACAAGACATCTTAATGCCATCTCGCGGCAAAGTTTTCACTACACTCGTACTGCTGAATAAAAGTAACAAAAACTTAGCGCCAACTCATCATCACTCTCTGCCCTTGTCCCAATCTATTTGGGGTCGGCGCAACACGTTTTATTCTGCCATTCTCCCGTGCCGTGATGTCTAAGAAGACGTCTCGGCAAAAACTTAGCGCGATATACTAATAATATTTTGTTCTATTTCAGAGACACTAAGTCCAACATCATAAACTTCACATCGTCAGCCGAGATCAAGGTCACGTGGTCGGAGATGATCGAAGCCGGTCGAGAGATCATCATGCACAGAGTTCCTCTCAATGGAGTTGCGTGGTAAGTGCCGACAGTTATGAACCTTACGATAACGTATTTAATATTTGAATCGCTTGCCTGGTAGTTATTTGTAACTAAATTCTTGCATCTATCGTCAGGTACCCCGGCGGCTCGATGAAGCACTCTCGTCTGTACCACAACATCTGCGTCTTCCTGTTCCACTGGATCCCCGCCTTCATCGTCGACACGCTACTCTTCTGCCTCGGATACAAGCCAGTGTGAGTAACATTACATTACGCTTTGTAATCCGCGAAGGGTGGGACAGAGGTGTATCTAACAATACACCCACCACCAGTTATCTTTTTAAGTCCCATGTAATAGGTGAGCTTATTGCTATCAACCGGGCACAAATCCAGACTCCGTGGCTGTTACTGAGAAATTCTTCATAAAATACCCCATAACACTTTGCCCAACCCGGGAATCTAACTTCGGATCTCATGCTCAATAGTCGCGCCTCCGACCTCTAGACTCACGAGGCAGTCCAAACTGTCAGCTGAATGTATATTTCCTGTTGTTCCTTAACATCTGACTCAAGTCATTATATTCCATGTGTTTCCCAGGTTATGCCGCGTCCAGCGCAGGATCACCAAAGGTTTCGAAGTGTTCGAGTACTACACAAACAACCAGTGGGACTTCAAGTCGGACATCGCACAGACCTTGAGACTGAAGCTCAACTCGAAAGAGAGACGGGACTATAAGGTGGACGCTGTGGGTGAGTGGGACAACAAGCTTTTCATTTCTTCTACTTCTAAAAAATTATGCTTACGTTGGTAAGATTTGAAAGACCGTTTAGTGTGTTGAAACAAAGGGAATTGCTTAAAATCCATAGTGCCCAGACTAGTACCAATCACTTTCAAAACGTTTCGTATATTTACAGTGTCCATCAATATGCTTGAATTTTTTTGGTAGAATAAGTCAATCACATGTGCTTTTGACTTTTACATCGTCGTTATCGTTGCGTATGCCCTGTGAGCACACGAGTGCGCGAAGTAAACATAACGTAACGTAACGTCATATTAACAGCTATGCCGAATGCTATAGAAAAAAGATGTTACCGATTGAGTCCCTGGCTATATAAGTGTAAATTGCCTCTGCCTATACTCAGAGAATACAGCCGTAATATTATGTTTGGGGAACAGGTCTGGACATCACCAAATACTTCGAGGACTGCATCAGAGCTGCGCGAGTGTTCATCCTCAAGGAGTATGACGACACCCTCCCTGCTGCCAGGAGGCATATGAGAGTGTGAGTGACTGTGTATTACCGTAAGCAGGCTATGGGTTATATAACATCACGCTACGACCAATACGAGCGGAGCATCAATCAAAAATGTTGCAAAAATGGGGACAATTTTAACGCAGACGAAGTTGAGTGGGTCAGCTAGAGTTAAACAAGAAGATCTGAAACATTTACTCATCATCTGCCTGATTTTGCCCTTTGTGATCGGCTTCCAGTCTAACTTGAGACTGCTGTAGACCCGCGTCTGCCTCCTCCCTATCTGACTCTCCGCAACGAAGTTACTGCGGTAACTTAAACTTTACTGTTGCCAGACTTTTGAGCTTTTTGATTACCCGTTACCACTGTCAAAGATGTACTAATCAAGCGGGACCATCGGCTTAGCGTGCTTTCCAAAGGCCCGGAGGGAAGGGTCTACGTCATAAATGGTCAGCACTCCACGGATCGACATCAGCTAAATCCTTAGTAGCAGCCGGCAGTCTAGATTTAGCAATAGGCTCGGCCCCGATTAGGTACAGTCTCCAAAGGAGATAAGTAACCAGTTTCTCATACTAGTGGTATGAGAATCTGGTTACTTATCTCCTTTGGAGACTGTACATGGAACACAAACGTTTCTGACGTAATCTGGGTTTACTATAAGTACACCTCTTCTTAATTTTCAGGGAATACAACCTTATGTTATCTTAATATTTATTCCTTCCACCTCCCACCTGGATAGGAACTGCAGTGGCCAATCTGGAAATCTCATAACCGTTTGCGGGCCCAGGTTGTCCGCTGTAGTAATAATCTGGCCAAATGGGGTTTCAATGACTCGTCGTACTATGACAGTATGGAGCCCCTCTGCTGGATATGCCCCATCTCCTTTCTTGCCCATCCTGCATAGCCACCTGCACCTTCCAGGATTTTGAAAACAAAATCAACGAAAGATCTATGTAGTTAGTACAGGATGTAAGGGATACCAACGCGAAAACGGTTATAACGTATTCAGTACATCATTCTTGTACCCCCCAAATAGGCATTTTTCATAGGAAATTTAAAAAAGTGCAATAACTACACGGTCAAAATGAATGCAATGGTTGTTTTTTTTTTAATTTCGAAAAATTTCGACGTTTGGTGTCACCCTGTTTACTGTTAGGATATTTTAAAAATCCATCGACACGCAAAGAAGAAGAAGATTAATATTTATCTTTGTTTCGTTCCAGAATGTACTGGGTGGACGTGATCGTGCGCTGCTTATTCTGGGGCTTGATGCTGTACTGGATGAGTGGCTGGTTCTCATCATCCAAGGCTATCGTCGCCGACCCCAACATTGCGCCCACTGTCATTGCCATGGACGCTTGAGGCGGCCATCTTGATTTGTGCTCAAAATGGCGGCCGACGCGTTATGTCATAGGTTTTTTGTAAACTTTTAGAGTTGTAATTTTTGTATTTAATTATAGTTGTGTGCTGTAAGTATCAAAAATGTATTACAAAACTCGACACATATTAGAAAACTCGAGTTTTTTGAAATATCAAAATGATGATTTATTGGAATCATGAAAGAGAAAAGAAACGTTATTTTCACTTTTTTTGCTGCTACAGCTTTGTAATAGTTTAAAAGATTTATAACCTCTGGTGTAACCAGTATTTGTACTTCTATTTCTATCAGACTCCAAACAATAACCTAGTGTAGATAGTCAATACTTTTATAATTTACTCGTAGGTTCATGTAAAAACTTGCCTTTTGACATTTAGATCTTGCCCCCTTTCATACGTAGTCGACAGAAGGTATAAAACTGTGATACTCTCTTGTCATTACAAAAAAAAGTTCAATTAGGTTTTCTGTTTAAATTTTGGCAGCGAGAAAGCGCTGCGTAGTTGTTAAAGTTACCTTGAAAGCAAGCAATCAGCGATCTCAGTGATTGCTGGACAAAACATGGTTTAGCGCCATCTTTCGGTAAATACATATTTCAACAAGGCACTCCAATGGCGCCACCTACGCAGAACTAATTTGACATGTTTTTTCCATAATCGATGACGATGGAAATTGTCACTTTATTGCAGTGTACTGTGTTACTATTTAGGAAAAAAAACTAAATGAAAAAAATTCATGAAATGAAAATACTAATAATAAAAATACGTTGTAGTTTAAGACGGTGTTCTTTGCGTTGTTTAAGATCTAAGAATCTAAATTTTAAAGAGTTGGTTTTTTCTTTGTGGTTCTTTTAAAGTGTGTGGTGTAGGCTTTTATTCAGCTTACTGTTTTAAGTATTACCTTGTATATAAGTATGCTCAAAAGACTTTCTGTAAGTATATAAATGAAAATGTGTAAGATTTTCCTAGTGACGTAGATTTAATGTGTTTATTTTTGTATCGAAACGACATTGTTTAATTAAATAAAAAGTGATGAAAAATAATATTCTTGTTTATTTTTCTGTAGTTTATCTAAGAATAAGATTAATTGCCGATAACGTCATTATAGTCTGCCCGCATTTTCCCTATGGTGTCAAACCAAAGGCATCTTAAAATCAGTATTTTTGGTGATACTGCCTATCTGATCACCATATCCCAGTAACTGGATAGCTCAACGGTGTTTTCCCCACTGCCATCTATCTCCCCTCCAATGGAAAAACGGGGAAAAAAAACCGTAGTCTCGTTGTACTCGCTACCCAGCGCCATTGATGGGGACAACGAGAGGTTTGTAATTTTATTCCCAGTGTCCCCACTACGCTGCCTCATTGATGGGGACAAACGTCCTTTGCTAAGCATGGGGGAGTCTTGATATTGTAACCCTGTGTCGATATAACTTTTTAAGGAAAAAATAAAAAAATCTTTTTCATATTATCATTGGTTTATTTTTACACAATTGTTATGAGATATTCTTAGCCTTAACACTATTACAGAATGTAGATACTACATAGAGATACATAGACAAAAATAGTGCATTCTATATCAATATTTCTAATTTATATCAAAACTCTTCAACATTTGTTGTGATGTACATTCAATCTAAATATTGTATTCAGTAAGTTTTAAATAGCTCAAAACATACAGATTAAAAAAAAAGTTTATTTTTTTAAATAGGCGTTTTAAATTAAAATAACACAGATAAAAAGCTAGGTCCATAAAAAATATTATACGGTCAGTGAATTTATTTAAAATATTTTAACATTGTGAACGTTTATATAGTTTTTCTTACATTTAATAATTGAAACATTATTCAAAAATAATGTAAGTAAAAAATCTTTTAAATATTTTTTTTCTTTTCTAATTTTTTGTAATAATTTTCTGAAGATCAACATGTTTTTTTATTTCAAAAACGTGATACAAAAAATATGTAAAAATACAATATAAGTACGATTTTCAGATTATAATAAGTATTTGGTAAATAAAAGTATTCTGAAAGAATTAAAATACATAACAGATTTTTTTTTCTAATATTACAGATACATCAATAAATTTTAAAACTAAACAATGAGGTTGTAAACATGGTGGTATTTATATTCCGATGGCCTACAATGACGTCTTCAAACATTTTTGTTTTACTCCTTTTCCAGTGTGGGAAAGAGATGGCGCTAGATACCCTGTATAGCTCCGTGTCTTTCCCACACTATAATAAGAGTAAAACAATACTGCTTTAAGACGTCATGGTAGGCCAGCAGATCCTATTTTTCTACATGATCGTCGTTTTATACATGTCAAATTAATAGACAATTAAGAAATTAGAATCCATAGGTATTTATTTTATACATTTTCAGACCTTCTTACAGAATACAAAACCCGAGCGTGACCTCTACGGGTTCAAATTAAACTAGCAAGTGAAACTTCGCAGAAATGTAAACAAATTGATTTAGGTACTTTTTGAAGTTTCTGGTTTGTTAAATTAATATTAGTTTAAAAAATCATTTGACCTTGTTTAAAATTTATAATAATGGGTGTAAAAAGACCCTCAAGGGAGCCGAAGGGCACACTTGTCAATGTGATCATTGTTTTTGTTCTGGACTATAGCTGGGATTCTTCTACTGCGGAGATATTGAAATTTTCCATTTTTCGGAATTAGGTAGAGTTATCAAGTGTACTTACTCTGATTTCATACAGCGAAAGAATTAAGTGGATATGCCTCAAATTCCGAGATTAATTTCAAAGAGCAGATAAATCCCGTGATTTATTAAATAAAAAGTTATTTACTTTTACACAATTTAAACCATCCGACATCAGATGTCTGAAATTGCAAAATTCAATAGGGAACATCCATATTAATATCAACATTTCGATGCAAGTACAAAAATAACTCTACCTAATTCCGACCTCTGGTTATTACTTAACTTAATTATTTCCATGACCCCTGTGCTATTCAATGTTTTGAAACGGTTTAAAAAAACATTTTTGCGCAGTGTTACTTAGTTTGATTTACAAATGCTCGTTTGACGACTTCGTGAAGGGTCCGTGCGTATACACCGTGAATTAAAAAAAAAAAACAATTTCAAAGTTTTTTATAATCTTTCAAATAAGGGCCTGCAATGTTCAGTATCGCAGTTTTGAAACCTAGAGTGCTCGTCCAGCAAAATATTATGTATAACTTATTCAGTTTAATTGACGATTTACTTATAACTCATTCTACCGTAGCCGGCCTGCGACCATCCTGAACAGATAGTATCCTGTCGCGGCCTGGAACAGCTTGTGGAGCCAGTATAATCTGAGACAGAAAACATTCAAATGATTAATTGAAGTTAAACCAGGTAAAGTTTGTGCTTCGTGCGAGTTCGTTTTTCATCGGGAAATTCCTAGTAGCAGTCTGGCACTATAATTTTGGCTGGAGATGGCGTTGACTCGCCTTCTACTGTATAGGACTCAAACTGGCTAAATGTCGGTTAACCATAGGTTATGTACACCTTATCTCTATTATTCCTGCTGACGCTTCTCAACAGACTAGTACTTTAGTTTTAAACGAAGATTTATATGTTGGAAAGTCACAAATCAGCTAAAATCTAGCGTATATCGTTCGTCCTGCTGAGATACAGGCCCTCGATGCTTTCCATCAGGCTCACTCACAATGCACGTCGTTTTGAGTTATAACCAGAGGTCGGAATTAGGTAGAGTTATTTTTGTACTTGCATCGAAATGTTGATATTAATATGGATCTTCCCTTGCGTGTGCGCATTGAAATTTTGCAACTTTGGACATCCGATGTCGGATGGTTTAAATTGTGTAAAAGTAAACAACTTTTTTATTTAATAAATCACGTGATTTTCTTTAAAATTAATCTCGAGATTTGAGGTATATCCACTTTATTCTTTGGCTGTATGAAATCAATGCAATTACACAAATAACTCTACCTAATTCCGACCTCTGGTTATAACCTAACAGATTGACAGATGTGTCCATCTCTGGGGATTTTGTTCCGGCACTTATTCTCTCTATCTAAAATACTAGGAAGTGATGAAGCGCGGGCGTTTTTGAGGACTGTTAATTCTCGGCCTAATTGCTATAAATCTTCTGATTTTGCATTGTATAGCATAGTAAACAAACTCACCTTCGTAACTTAGTCCTCGCCACAGGCAGCGATTCCGCGGTATCCTTCAGTATATACCGCCTAATGCCAAACATGTAGGCACCGATATACGAGTCCCAGTCGAAGTCGGCCGGCCAATGGGGGAAGGCGCCAGAATCCCTGGCAACGGTCGCATCCTCGTGCAGCGCTGATAGCTCGGCGATGCCAAACTGCCACTCGTGGTTGGCAAAATACTCGCCTGTGGCGGCTGCCATTTTGAATCGGCGGGCGAGTTTCATCATTCTGTGGATAAGAAAACGTTTTAAATAAAGAAAGCGTTAGTTTTTACTAAAAATAAAAAAAGTGTGATAGCAAGTTTGAACACAAGACACGCAACTCAGGATTTTTCGGGTTCATGTGCATATTGTATGTTATCACTTGGGTGGTTCTCCTTTTCACCTCCTAAAAATAGATTGCTCCTATTTGTTGTTGACAAATGGGCTTGCTCTTGATCTCGATCTTATCTAATGTCAAGCAATGGATGATGACGATACGATGAAACACTCGCTCATAATTCTGCGACAAAACTATTTGAACTTCACAGTCGTTGCTTCCCAAACTGGTTCTACTAAATAACACTCCTATTCTTCGCTATCTTCAGGGCGGGTGATTTGGGGGACCGTCTCTTGTAAACTTTGTCGTTCAAAAAGTGTCTGTTAGCCTAATTTGAATAAATGACTTGATTTTGATGAAGAGCGGCTGTGAGATGGTGCCAGGTGTAGGAAATGGTCGGATACTTACATAGCCTTCCTACCCTGCGCCCTGAGCAGCAGGTCGTACATGAAGGCAGGCAGGAAGTGACACGTGATCTCCCAGAATGTGTTCATGAAGCGAGACTCCGTGAACGCGAAGTTCGGGTACCACATCACGTATCTGTGGGAGAGGACATTGTGTGTTTTATCACATCAAGCTGCAATAATGTGTCCAATTTCTTTAATAGATTTTCAACTTTATTGTTAAATAATTAGTTTCAAGGTTAATTGGCCAAATTTTTCCGTTTCGGGTAGCTTGATATGCTGCCGTCTGTACAAAATTACCGCAGGTAAGGTGGCGTTTCAACGTTTACTGAAAGTAAGTATTCCTCATTAGCTGTCCCGGCATCGTGATTTCATAGAATAAGGAAGTGACCGCCTGGCTCGTGGCTAAATAATAACTCGGTCGATCTTTAGGTTATTACCGTTATTGCCGCTTGTCTAGGTTGGTTCGTGGATGGATGACCACCACACCACACACACACACCACACCGGTCGACATACCAGTTTTCTTCCGAGCCTCGGAAATCACATTAAGCCGTTGTTGCTGACTGTCATTTGTAGATCTTTGACAGTCGTTACAGGTAGTTAGTGGTGCGAAAGTCTGACAACCAGTCTTAACAAGCCGTATAACCCAGTACTAACTGGGTTGTATCGGTCTGATAGGGAGTTGCTTCATGTGAAATACTGGTACTCAGCTGTATCACGTTAGACTGGAAGATGATTATGATGAAGGAAGCGACCTCACGTATCGATGCCGAATAAAAAATAACTTAATGTCTATGTACAGATACAGCTTTATATCAGCGTTTAACATAGAGTGACTGCCTATGATCTGCGAAAGCAACTGCGTGACACGTTGCCATTTGGTAAGATTGAGAACCCATAAGTTACGCGCCCCCGTCCACAACCTCAGGTTATACAACGACTAGCCATACGTCTTTTTAGGGTTCCGTAGCCGAATGGCAAAAAACGGAACCCTTATAGATTCGTCATGTCTGTCTGTCTGTCTGTCTGTCTGTCTGTCCGTCCGTCTGTATGTCACAGCCACTTATTTCCGAAACTATAAGAACTATACTGTTGAAACTTGGTAAGTAGATGTATTCTGTAAACCGCATTAGGATTTTTACAAAAAAATAGAAAAAAAACAATAAATTAAGGGGGTCCCCATACTTAGAACTGACAACCAAAAAAAATTTTTTCATGAAACCCATACGTGTGGGGGGGTATCTATCGATAGGTCTTTAAAAATGATATTGATGTTTCTAAGATAATTTTTTTCTAAACTGAATAGTTTGCGCTAGAGCCACTTCCAAAGTGGTAAAATGTGTGTCCCCTCCCCTCTAATTTCTAAAGTAAGAGGAGGAAAATTCTAAAAATATTCAGGATTGTAGAACGTAAAAAAAAACTATCAACGAAAATTGGTTTCAATAAGATATGATGTTTAGTTTTTGAGATATGGGACTTTTTCATCAAATTGCAGCAGTAACTTTGTTTTTCATAAACATACTATGAAAAACAAATTTAGTTTTGCGGTTGTGTGGAAGTTTACTAACTAATACTACTAACTAATGAATGACAGTTCAAAATATTGTTATTATATTGTTTGGAGCTATGGAACCCTGTGTGCGAGTAAGACTCGCACTTGGCCGGTTTTTTTTTGCCTTCCCGTGGCGACCGCTGCGACCTCTCTCTCTACCAAGCAAATTAACTTCTTTTATTTGGTTTCTCCGCAGTTGCTATCACAAGACGAGTAGGTCATGGCCAAGCGTTTAGTAAACAAAAGAATATTAATAAGCTTACTTGGTAGGATTCTCTAGCGCCCATTTGACACACAGCTTGGTGAACTGTCCCCACTGGAGCGGGTTAATAGATCCTGACGTCACGTTGTACACGGGGCAACGACCCGGCCTGGAAAACGAAAAAAACACAAAACCTTTGGAAAATTCATGTCAAAAAAGGCACTCTTGTACAACAAACTTTACCAGGTATCAGAATTGATTCCAGTTGTCCATTCACAAAAGTAGATTCAAATGGAGCAGAATGAGCAAAATAGGAATGCGTAAAAATGGATAAGTAACGAGTTTGGTTAGTTATGGCCATGATTGGTTTGAGTGAAGCAGACAACGTAAACCCACGTTCGCAAGGACTCTTTTAATGCAAGTTTTATTACTGCGCATTGGACTTTTAACTCTCGGCTTAGCTCCGGAGAGTTGAAACTCCACCTGCGGTTTACCCGCCCAAGTGATTTATTTATTTAATTGAAAATACATGTACAATATAACAGAAAATCCAAGTAATTGTACAGTGAAAAGAAACATATTTAGAATAAAGTATGATAAACATTTTAAATAAAGTACATACTAAAATTACAACAAAAAAAAGTCATCTTTCATGCATCCTCCTAATTAATTAATTAATATTAATTGTACAGTAAAAAGAAACATATTTAAAATAAAGTATGATAAACATAATAAAAAGTACTTAAAACTACAACAACAAAAAAAAGCCATCTTTCTTGCATCCTCCCACAGAACAAGCACAAAAAAAAAAATCATCTTTCGTTCATCTTCTCACAGAAACTCAAACATCCACGACATACGTCTACCCAGCTCGAGGCAAATAAATCACACTCCGGTGTCGATGTCAGAAGGGCGTTCAGCATTGCCAGAGCGCGAACCAAGGGAGAATTAGAATGTGAAACTGTGCGTGCAGACGGAACGTCTAACAATCTGTGTCCACGAGTTCTAAGTTGGTATTTGGGATGTTCCGCTCTGTTGGATTACCGACTCTCGTCTCAACGTCGTAAGTTGAAAATCCTATTTACTCAATACTCACTGCTTGACTCCCTGTCTCCAGGCAGCCAGGATGCAGGAGTTGACCACCATGTCGACCGGCACCAGGTCCACCACGTAGCGCTCCCGGCAGTAGCCCGAGCGGTACGTGCCGCGGGATATCTCCATTATTATACCTGCAAGATATACCCTTATTAAAACGAAATCTTTAACAACTATTGACTCTTCAGATTGCCTAAGTACATCGTAATACCAAGCGGAAGTTAAATTAATCGGATTTTTTTTTGGAATTCTGTATTTTCTTTGACCTTCAAAAGCGTTTGACTGCGTTAATCACAACAAACTAATCTGTAAATAACACCAGTACGCAATTCATGAACAAAATGCTGATCTTGTTTTCCTTTAACAAATCGGAAGAAAAAAGTAAACGGAGTGACCTCCTCTGGGTTTAGTCAAGACGGGCGTGCCCCAAGGTTCGATTCTCGACCCTTTTCTATTTCACTTTACACGAAAATGTAGGCGGGATCGTCCACTTTGTCACACGGGTAAGCTACGTGTCTGGGAAACAATTGAACCGCGCACTCAACGTGGCAAACCTTTCCGTACACATCCCATGTAGCAGTGTCATGCCTTTACCATAAGGTGGTTACAATGATTGCAGATCACGGAAACAATTATGACTTGTGACTCCCGTATTCTCTTTTAAGTTAAGAAGAAGATCCATTAGACAATGGTTAATCCTGATGCAAAAGGTCACTTGCGTAATACTTGCAACCGGCGTGCGTGACCAGATATATGAACGTGGACGAGGCAGAAGGAGTATGTAGGGATTCCACCTTACTTGCAGGTGGATATTTGAAGTTGCTGCCAACCCCCATGGGAAACAAAGCATTAGTTCTGCTGCCTAATATGAATTAGGATGAGGATCATCATGATTTTAGTTTAAAAGCTGTTCCAACTCACCAGTGACTCCGTAGACATTATCAATCCATCCTGGGTAGGGCTCCTGAAGAGCAGCGGTCACTGGAAATATCAAAAAAATAATTTTACTACTTTTATCGCTCACAACGTACAAGTGCTACAATATAGAGAAAAGTATTTTATTCCAAAACCACTCGCAATTTCAACCTTCATCATCATCATCATCAGCCTATAATGTTCCCACTGCTGGGACACAGGCCTCCTCTCTATGAGAGGGAGTGGGTTTTAATCCACTAAGCGGGCCCAGTGCGGGTTGGTAGATGTCACATGTCTTCGAATTTTTAGTTCAAGGACATGCCGGTTTCCTCACGAAGTTTTCCTTCACCGTTTTTGAAGGCAGCGGTGATGAAATTAATTACACAAAGTAATCCGCCTGTCTGAGTTCGAACCCACGGCTTACTGTCCGTAAGTCTGGAGTGCCACCACTGGGCCACCGGTGCTCTCAATTTCAACCTTACCACGAACAAATAAAAAACAAATCCAAAAATTATGTCACTAATGGGAATCTACATTAACTCCGACTGTCATAGGCATTAATATTTAAGTATTTCAAAATGATCCTGTAGGTTAATTTCCGACCATAACGTGAGCAAAGCTGCAGCAAAAACCTAGTAAAATTAATGTGCTTCAGATGTTCATTACTAGACACTAGCTACATAATTTTCTTGCGCAATCTCAGAATGGTGTCATTGAAGAAATGTCAGCTTTCTCGCAAGTTTAACCTGTTTAACGATATTACCTGAGTTTACTATCCTTATTGAGAAATAGGCAAGCAAGTTATAACCTGTAATACCATAGTCTCTAACTTTCTAGTTTAGTAGTTACATTGGTCGAAAACTGGTAACATGCACATGTATATGTCACAGTCAAAACTTTTGATTTTTCAAAACTACTTTTGACTGGTTAAAACTGTTATAACGATAACTCAAATTTACAGAAAGTTACCATCCGTATCTTGTTGCTATTCCACCAATTCGCACTTAGCGTTTTCAAACGTCTTTCATAATTCGCACAGCAAAGGAGTGGAACTCTCTGCCTGCGTCGACTTTGTCTCGGTCATCTCTGACCTAGACTAGAGTCAAGAGCAAACTTAGAAACAATGAGTTTGGTCTTGGTTGTTAGATTTTTTTGTGACCCATTGAAAAACATCGTGTTGTAGTAACTCTAGGTGGTAAATGAGGCGTTCTCAAAAAAAAAAAAATAGTTTAACAGAGAAAACGCCATTTAACTTGTTAAGGATTTTGACTGGCACCGGTCAAAAGTAGTTATCTCCGATTACCAGTTTTGACAGTTTAAGGGTAAGAGGAACAGGGTGTAAAGTTCTTCGATACTCCTTCGAAAAGGGAGTATCTTCCGACCAGACAGGTGCTATGTCTGGTTGGCAACTGCCCGACAGTTGTTGTCGGGTTTCTCTAAAACTTTGCTTGCGAGATGTAGGAAATTGATGTTAGTTCTTACGTTGTGGCATAGATGGCGCTGTAGTACTTTTTGTATTAAGTTGCTTTTTGTAGGTCGCTACAACTGTAACATATACACATACTGGCAGCATGGGAGATGGAGCAAGGCTTCGACTGAGTGTTGGCCTAGGTTAGGCCTGAAAAAAACCAAAACCATGGCAGTCCTACAGCTCGTTGGGCAGGATAAGGAGTGTAGTGTTAATATGATGTACTATTAGATGCACCTCTGCCAAACCCTTCGGGGATCATATACGTGAAGTTATGTTTAACCGATTGGAAAGTCCGTTTTCACATAAAAACACATATTAAAATCAATATTTTGCGCTTCGTAGAAAGGAATTGTGGTACATACATTTTTAAATGAAGTTATTGGAAAACTCTGTTGACCCCTGTCGCCTCAATCGATACGATGGCTGTACGTCACAGTTAAATGAATTTATTATGAGTGTGGCTTTGGAAAGGCTGTTTATTCTGTTTATTAAAACATTACCCTTGCTTTAGCTCACACAAAATAGGGTTGGCGAGGCATTTTTTTCCATAATATTAACTTATTGACATCATAACTATTAATTACTAGCTGTCCGGCGCAACTTCGTTTGCGTCACATTTCCCCCGTTTTCACAATATTTTTCATTGCTGCTCCACTCCTATTGGTCGTAGCGTGATGAAATATAGCTTATAGCCTTCCTCGATAAATGGGCTATCTAACACTGAAAGAATTTTTCAAACCGACCAGTGGTTTCGGAGCCTATTCGATGCAAACAAACAATCAAATCTTTCCTCTTTATAATATTAGTTTAGATTGACATCATCGTATTTCATTAAATTGACATTACCTGACATTTACATTACGTAATGCATTTTATTAACATTGATATTGATACTACTAATTAACGTTTCCCTCGTTTACTAAGTAACGTACCTCTTTGTACTAGTACCGATAGACTAATTCACCTAATGGGAAAAAGCCTCCTTTAAATGTATATTTGTACGCCAAATGGCAAAACATGGAGAATTTGTAATATTATGTATAACTGTAACATCTTGCACACTGTTGTAACCTATGTTTACAAATAAAGACTATTGATTGATTGATTGAATATTACATCGACATTTCGCCAGGTATGTCTAAGTCCCATGTAATAGGGAACAGGCCTATTGCCATCAACCAGGCACAAATCCAGACTCCGTCGCCGCTACTGAGAAATTCCTGGTGGAAAAACCCATTAACACTTTGCCCAACCAAGGAATCGAACCTAGGACTTCATCCTCAGCAGTCTCGCTGGCGACTACCTCTCTCTAAACCGGATAGCAGGCGTTATTTTATGTTAGATGGGACAACTTGAAACCAACGATAAACGAACTATCCGATGCACTAAAAGTTTCGATATTCAATGCATGGTGGTATCCACAGAAACGACTTTAGCAAACGTAACCTTCAATCGATCCGTGGGGCTGTAATTAGTAAGCCATGAGATATAAATGAGCTTACCGTCCTATATGGAATGCTGGGCTGCGTAGAAGATGTATGAAAGAATACAGCATGTAGCGGAGATGAGAAGGTTGAGGATGTGTGGAGTGACAAGATTGGATAAATAGGGAAAGAGTATATTAGAGGAAGTTCAAAAGTTGAGCCAGTTACAGAAAAGTTGAAAGGGAATCGACTGTCTTGGTACGGACATGTGATGAAGAGGGACGAATAGCATGTGACTGAAAGAGATATGAATATAAATGTTGATGGATTGAGAGGGAGAAGAAAACCAAGGAAATGATATTGTGTGAGGAATGATATGAAAGAAAAAGCAGTAAATGATAGCGCGTCGCCGACAGGGGAGAACTAACGAAGTAAACATGGTGCAGTAACATTGGACAAGGGTAGGAAGATGGTGATGATTAGGCTACCCCTACAGAGGTCAAAAGTATAAGAAACGTGAACATTAGGAAAAAGATCAAAATACAGGACGTAACCTTAAAAATAAAAAGGCTTAAATGGAAATGGTCGGGCCACATAATCAGAGGAAAGATCAAGTAGAGCAAAATAGTAACACATTGGTACCCAAGGGATGGTAAAAGGAAAAGAGGTAGCCAACAAAAAAGATGGGACGATGATATCAGGCAGGTTACAGGCATAACATGGAGTAGAGTGGCTAGGGAGAATTCAAAATGGAGTAGGTTGGAGGAGGCCTTTGCCAATTGGCAAACGGACTTACAAGTAAAGAAGCACCAAATACGCGAATAATTTTAAGTTTGTAAAACAAATATGATGATAACAGTGTAGTAGTGTAAGACACGATATTGTGTCTAAGGTCCGAATAAAAGGCTTTATTATTATTATTTTATATACCTACAGAGGAGAATGGAATAAAAAACGTGTTGCATCGACCCCAAGTAACAGGGGACAAGGACAGGATTATGATAAGATATAAATAAATGAGGCCTCTAAACACTACCTGACCATAAACATGAAGATACATAAATAATCTTGATAGATAGCCAACTAAAACCATTACGCCTATACATTACAATATTCATAGTACTAATACTTAATCAAATTATAATAAATTCATTGTATGCATAGTACTACACTAAATCGTTTTGTCCCTATAAAAGGACAAACCGTATTTGTAATGACCTTGGATCGTGTCAAGTCAAAGAAACCATTTAAAAGTCGTGGTTAAATAATAACAGACGCACTGGTCGATATTAAAGATTAAGCAGCGCCTGCTAAGGTTACTCCTTAGGTAGCTGACCAAGACCATCCCGAGTTTCGTTAAGCCATTCGTCCTGGTTGTTATTTACAGATCTTTAACAGTCTTAACAGGTAGTCTGTGGTCCGAAAGTCTGAAAACCCGTCTTACCCAATACTTACTGGGTTGTGGAGGTCAGATAGGCTGTTGCTCTACGAATAAAACTGGTATCCAGCTGCATCCGGTTAGACTAGAAGCCGACCCCAACATAGTTGGGAAAGACTAGGCAGATGTTGATGGACGCCATCAACAATTAATCAATTTGGAATAAGAAATGGAGAAAATTTGACAACGGTGGCAGAAAATTTATTTGATGGTCGGTTGTCATAGTATAGGCATGTGTTGTGGAAGAATGAGGAGATCAAAGAAAACATGGATGGCCTGTGTGAGGTGACGAGTAACTATGGTAGTATAGAAATTATTGAAGATAAAGATATGCTGCGCCGACACCAAACGAATTGGGATTAGAACAACTGTACTGCGATCGCCAACCCGCCTGCCAAGCGTGGCGATTATGGCAAAACCGCCCAAAATATCTATGTGACGACACTTGGGGGAGGCCTATGTCCAGCAGTGGATGTCTTTTGGGCTGAAATGATGATGATGATGATGATGACAAAAGTATCGCGTAGGTGTACTCCTTTACTTACAGGAGACCACAGCGTGCTTAATAGATTATGAATGTGGATGACTATAAGAGCAAGGAGAGATTAAAGAACAAAGAAGAGATTCATGGTACACCCACATTTCACCAGTTATGCTTAAATCCCATGCAATAAGGGACGACCCTATTGCAAACAACCGGGCACAAATCCAGACTCCGTGAGACACTGATGAAAAAAACTGTTTAACACTTTGCCCGACCAAGGCTTCAAACTCGGAAGCTCACGGTCGGCAACCTGAGATCTAACCACTGAACTAGTCTACAAGTCATGTCATTGTACTCATTACAATATTATTTGGTCACCTTGTCTATTAAGTAGTGCCTAAATACGGTTGGAATAAATGATGGGTCATGAATTAAAATTACTAGTATGGATGTCCTACGTAGCTTCTAAATTTGGCGTTATAATTAGCGTGGCTAAATAATAACGGCCACTCGGGTCGACCTTCAGATATAATCGCGCTTACTTAAGTTGGTCCGTGGATGGGTGACCATCCATTGCATACCCAGTTTTCTCCCTGCCTCGGAAAGCACGTTAATCCGTTTTTCCCGGCTAGCATTTGTAGATCTTTGGCAATTGTTACAGATATTCAGTGGCCCGAAAGTCTGACAACCAGTCTTACCAAGGGACATTACCTAGTACTAAATGGGTTGTGAAGGTCAGATAGGCTCGAAAAAAGCTAGCAGTATCGTCACAGCGTTGATATTTTCCTCATTGTTTGCCCTTTTATATTTAAGAATTTATATATTGATATATATTTATAGTATTTTATATATCCTTAGTTTGTCTTATTAAATTATTATTTTTTTACCGATAGGCACTTACCACTGTTTGTCTCTGCATCACCCAAAGGTTGACTGGTAGAGAATGCCTATGGCATTAAGTCCGCCACTGTACATTGTACTTGAAGTTTTAAATAAATAAATAGGCAGTCGCGATGTAAAATACTGGTATTCAGCAGTATCTGTTTAGAATGGAAGCCGACTCTTACGTATTTGGGATAAGACTAGGCAGATGATGACTGCCTATCTGCCTTCCACAACCCAGTTACTACGCTATCCCTTATCAAGACTAGTAGGTACTTTGTAGGTAGGTAGTGTTTAAGCCTTGAATTCATAAAAAAACCTTGCAAATAATTATGTAGCTTGACCAAGAACGACTTCATCATAGAATATTGATTGCCAGCGGACCAATCGTAGGCCCAATCGATGGCCTATGACTATTTGATAAATGCCATGAGAATTGGAGTAAGAATGTCACCTGCTGGGAAATTATACAGCTTAATGATAATTATTAGGAACAGATGGGAAACGGAAAGGGATTCCCAGAGAGGGGTGTGGTTTTCGACCCTTAGTTGTAATTTTCAGGTGGTTTATTCATCAAAGTAAAAAAAAGTTGGAAAAAAGTGTGTTATTTAAACTTTTACCGATCTATTTTTACGGCACGGTTGGCGCAGTGGTTGAGCGATTGATTGCTTCGCTGCGTGTTGTGGGTTCGATCCCCGCACGGAATAAATGTTTTTCTGGGCTACAGATAGTTGTTCCGGGTGTTTGTGTATCAATGTGAGTCGTGTGAGTCAGATGTGAGTTTCTGTTTGTAAACGCATCCACGATACAGGAGAAATTGCAAATGTGAACGTTAAAAAAAAAATGAATTGCTCCTAACTATTTAATTGGGTTGGGTTATTATTTTTCGATGGATGGATTGTTTGAGGTATGCTATGAAAGAAAAAGGAGTAAATGATAGCTTGACGGTTAGCAGCACAGAATGGAAAAAAATAAGGGTTGCGCCGACCCCAAGTAACATGGGACAAGGGTATTCCTACCCTTGTAAGGTAAATGTCTTGTACTATACTAGCCGACCCGCACCAATTTCGCCTGTTACCGGATTTTCTTTCAAGTTTTCAACCTTTATTTCATCATCATCATCATTTCAGCTGAAAGACGTCCACTGCTGGACATAGGCCTCCCCCAAGTGTCGCCACATTGACCGGTCCCGTGCAAGTCGCATCCAGCGGATCCCCGCAACCTTCACCAGGCCATCGGTCCACCTAGCGGGAGGCCTTCCAACACAAAGTCTTCCAGTTCGTGGTCGCCATTCCAGAACTTTGCGGCCCCATTTGCCATCCGTTCTGCGATCAATGTGCCCTGCCCACTGCCGCTTAAGTTTGGCAATTCTTCGGGCTACGTCGGTAAACTTGGTTCTCTTGCGGAACCTTCTTCGTCTTGCTTGGTTCTCTTTATTTCATACGCACCATTACATAGAGGTTGCATTTTCCCTCATCCTTCTTAGCTGATGCCTATGTCAACGTATCTGTATGCCAAATAGTCTGTTCTGTTCCGTTGTTAGAGCTGTGCGTTGATAGTAAGTCAGGGCAAACGATTTTATAAGTATAGATTTCTGATTAATTTACATAAAGGGGAATGTTCACCCAAGGTTAATGATATCCGAGCAAATTGACACACTATGCCATCAGCCAACTTTTTCGATTGCCAAAGAATGATAGTTGAATTAATAAAGCTGGATTTAGTTTTGAAACAGTTTAAATTATAAAAAAAATATTGTGACACGTTCAACTATCACAACATTAGTTATTGACAAATAGACCAAAAAAAAAATCAATGTGGGTCTTCACATTGCGTTTTTTGTAACTTGACCTGCTCTTAATCTCTTGCTATTTAGATGATTTCGTTAGTGCTAGGACTTGGCTGTCCGAAAAATATGACAAGCAAGGAGACTGCCGAGGTGACAAATAATAGAGAAGTATGGAAGAAGAAGACATGCTGAACCGACCCCAAATAAATTGGGTTATGGGCAAAATAATGATGTGTAGTGCTAGGACTTGTGATGAGGAGGGATAAAGTCAGTCATTTGTAGTCTTAGTAATTATTGTAAGGTTTCTAGTATTAAGGATTATTTGTATGTATTATAATATATATTAGTTTTTTTTTACTTTCGTTTTTCGTAGTTGAACGTCCACTTATACAAATATAGTATGTATGGACGTTCAATGTACATTATTTACATTATTATATTAGTTTATTTGTTCGGTATATCATCATCTGCCTAGCCTTTTCCCAAACTGTGTTGGGGTCGGCTTCCAGTCTAACCGGATGCAGCTGAGCACCAGTATTTTACATGAAGCGACTGCCTATCTGACCTCCACAACCCAGTAACTGGGTAATACGATACCCCTTGGTAAGACTGGATGTCAGACTTTTAGCTTCTGACTACTCGTAACGACTGTCAAAGATCTACAAATGACAGCCGGGACCAACGGCTTAACGTGCTTTCCGAGGCACGGAGGAAACTCGATATGTAATTATGGTCACCCATCCACAGACCAACCTCGGCAAGCACGGCTTAACCTTAATGATCGTCCTGGGCGGCTGTTATTATTTAGCCACGAGCTCCTCTTGTTCGGTATATGTAGTACCTATTTATGTATATCAGTTTATGTTAGCAAAATGGTAATTTTCTCATTTTTTTTTTTTTTTTTACTCTACCACAGTGCTGTCCTATTTGCCCAAAGGTTGACTGATAGAGAATTGAGCCTTGTGGCATTAAGTCCGCCTATGTACCACCAATGTACGTGAAGTTTAAATAAATAAATAAAACGCATGTGACTATAATAGTGATGGATATGAATGTTGTTTGATGAAGAGGGAAAGGAAGGTCAACGATGTATGGATTGTGTAAGGAGTGATAAGAAAAAGAAAGGACTAAATAATGCCGTGACATCTGATAATAGAGAAAGGAATAAAAAAATGTGTTGCGCTGACCCCAAGTAGAATGGTGCTAGAACAGGCAGATGATAATGATGATGCTATGACTTACCAATCGAAGGTCTGACGATGCACACAGGTAGGTTGGTGTAGCTGTACACTATGGACTCCGCCAGCGCCTTCGTCAGGGTGTAGGGGTTGGGATGCTCGCCCTGAAAGAGGAACGATAGTTACGACCTGCTGAGAAAGGAGTCCTGGCCCCCTATTCACAAACGCTCGGATTCGATTTCGATTCGATAAGTCGTATGTCTATCTTGTTTTGACATTACAAAAGCGAGCGAGACATACGACTTTCCGAATCGAAATCGAATCCGAGCGTTTTTGAAGAGGGGGCTGGAGGTTAACCATGATGTTTTAAGCAGTATTGCTTTATTGTCATTCCAGTGTGAACTTTGACCTCCAATATCTCTATAACTAGAAGATTCTCAGTTATGGTCTCGAACAAATAAACATCGCAAGGAAAAAAATGCTATCGGCTTCGTTACGGACTTTGTTACACCCATGCATGATATTGTTACAATTTATTAATGCATAATACCTCTTTAAAATCTTTGTTTCAAAATCCGTAAATACTATCATGCACCAGATTGATTGTGGAGTGATCTAACGCACTAAACGGGCAATGAACAATTTTCCGTTGTCGCTTAATCGTGTAGATCAGGTTCCTGACCTTTTCGGTCTTGTCACCCCTGTGACTCAACTAGAGAATCTGATTAACCCCTCCCGCTCTCCCTCATTTTACCAAGAACACAGACCAAAACAAAACACATAAATACAAATTGACTTTATTAGACATATAAAAATTGCACAAAAATATTGAGCAAGTTCTTACAAATCACATTCACGGTCTGTAAAGATTATATAGTTATGTATCTATATAATCTTTACAGACTTTACTAAACCCAACATTAAAAAACTTGCAAATGCAAAATTTTTAGTGTGAAGGTTGGTACTGTTTCGCATTCGCAATCTCACTCATACAATACGTAAACCGTAGGTACGTACAGCTTGGCAAAAAAGAGTCTGACGCGGTGACAGTTGGAACTAAAATTCGTACTGGACATTGAAGCCTTCCATGGTGTTTGCGTAGCGTCCGAGGGACTGAACCACCCACTTGGAATTGGGATCATATCCCTAAAAATAACAAGTATCAAAATCTGTTGAGTTGTAATACTACAACTCAAAAGATTTTGATACTTGTTATTTTACGGGTTGCCACAGTTGTGATAGTGGCGACCTCATTTATTCCACACTCTTTTTTGCCAAGCCGTAAGTACTTATTTTTCGCGCGCTATATATAACATAAACGCGGCTCCGACTTGTCATTTAATTACACAGCTAGGGCATAAAACGCACTGGCGAGCTAGATTTGGTTCTTTCATTGTTATAGTATATTACCACTTATTACCCCCGTAGAATACCAGTTTAACCTCGCAGGGATAATTACCCCAGGTTAGGAACCGTCAAAGTCCAATGTAAGCTCTTCGCCAATATCTTCACTGTAGACTTTAACTTAACACAAGCGAGTAAAGGTTACGTAATTTTTTTCTATTTATATCCTTACCTTTTTACAACCTTGTCTTTATTTTTATGAAATGTGCCCACTCTTGACCTCAATCTTATCCTGAGGACAGAGATGAGGTCGACGGTGGAACGAGCAATTTTTTTTATTTTTTATTTAGGCAGCTTAGAGCTTACATAAAAATATTTATAAAAATATGCATGTTACAGTTATTATGGCCAACTATAGGTTTCCCTATATAACTGGGATATTTCTATACTAATCCATACTAATATTATAAATGCGAAAGTCACTCTTGTTTGTATGTTTGTTTGTTTGTTACCTTTTCACGACTAAACGGCTGATCGAATCTTAATGACATTTGGCAAGAAGATAGATTTCAACCTGGGGAAGGACATAGGCTACATATCATCACGCTACGACCAATAGGAGCGGAGCAGCAATGAAAAATGTTGCCAAAACGGGGAAAATGTGACGCAGACGAAGTTGCGCGGGACAGCTAGTATTATTATATATAATTATAAAGCTGAAGAGTTTGTTTGTTTGTTTGTTTGTCTGCAGTATGTCAGGACTCCCGATGGAAGATGATGGAACACACATACCTAAACACACGCCATTTGTTTTCATGTGGGTGGACAGAAACTGAAAAACGCCGACTTCAAACAATACATATAGTAGCGGTCCCATCAAAAAAGCACAAAAGCCCTGCTTTCTCAACAAACAATACTTCATTTATCAAGTAAATCCTTACACACTACTTTCACTTCGTCCACGTTCATACATCTGCTCATATTCACTGGAGGCCAGTACTAAGCACCTGAGTTTTCTGCAGAACCCAACCAATAAAGTAGCAGTATGAAGAACAGAGTTTAAAGTTCCTCAATACTCCATAGAAAAGGGAGGATCCTCCGACGAGAGGGGTATTTCTGGTGGGTTACACCAGGTATGAAACCGACAGTTGTTGTCGGGTTTTTCTTTAGAGTCCTTAAGTCGCGGACAGCTTTACCTGCGCGATGTAGGAATTTGATGTGGGTCCTTCATGTGTGGCGCTATAGTACTTTTTGTATTGCAGCTCCATGTACTAACCTGTAAAGTCTCTGAGATGACCTCCACGGTCTCGGGGGGCAGCATCTTGGTGCACCTCACGATGCTGTCCGGGTCGTAGGGAGGAGGGTAGACCCGCTCCTCGATGAGGGAGCGCGGCGCGTTGCTGTAGGCCGTGGATACGTGGACAAGCGCCTGGTAGGAGGTAAAGATGGAGTAGAGAAAGAAATTATCAGATCGGCATGAGTAACTGAGATGATCTATTTCTTGAGGTCGATTTGTCATTTTGCTACAACAAGTCCAAAAGTGACTAACGTTTTCGTAAGATAATTGCAAAAGCTAAGCTCGGTTTTTGGAAGTACTCCGATACTTTTAGCATGTATTACGTTTATTATATTATATTAGTATTATTATGTATTAGTTTAGGTTATAAAATAAGTTGATTTAAGTTTTTAAAAGTACTGTTCATGCACAAAGCTGTATCGTCTTTGGCAAATATTTCTGTTAAAAGGTTTGCTGTAAGAAAACCCAATTCTGGGCTAAGCTCGCCGTTGTGCATAAGCTATATATATTATTTGCGTGTATTATATCTTTTAATTTTATGTGCAATAAAGAATAAAAATTATTTCCTATATCTATTCAGGACATACTTACGGCACTGAGCAGACTATTGCACAGAAAACTATAACATCGAGTTAACATCTACACAAAACTTTTTTATGGTCAGGCCATCTTAAGGAACACAAATCATTAAAAAAATTGTCTCACATTTATAATCCGATCTAACATGAAAAAAAATCGATAAAGAAGAAAAAAAAACTCTTAAAGTGACGAACGTATTTTGCCGGTGAATGTACTTACCTTCAACTTTGGCATATCCTCAGCCAGTTTAAGGAGCGAAGCTGTTCCTTGCACGTTGAGGGTGGTGGCAGCATGCAGGGGCTCCGTGAACCTGACCGTGGCAGCCGAGTGGAACAGCGTCGTCACCTTGCCCAGCAGTTCTTGCTACAGAATTAGGGGAAGGAAAATATATCATTTGGAAAAGTACAATTTACTGCGTCTTGACTGCCTCGTTGGACTAAAGGTTGCAAGCCCAACTGCTGAGGCAAGAAGATCTGGGTTCGATTCCCGGTTCGGGCAAAATGTTATTGGGGTTTTCCATCACAAATTTCTCTGCTCTGCTCTGTATGGTGTCGGACGTAAAGAATAGCACCATCCCATATCTTCCCGTGGGTGTCGTAAGAGGCGACTAAAGGATTTGCCAGAGAATGAGCAGCAGCGTTCTCTGTGCTTTTGTAACAATCGTACTGCGATCACCAACTCGCCTGCCAAGCGTGGCGATTTTGGCAAAACCCTCCAAAATGTCAATGTGGCGACACTAGGAGGAGACCGACAAAGACAGAAAGGAGGCCGGAAAAGACGTCAACTGCTGGACATACAGCAGCCACGGAGTCTGGATTTGCCTGGTTGTTGGCATTAGGCTCGCATCCATAGGATTTAAACTTAAAAACTACTCGGCCGATTTTAAAAAAATATTTCACCGTTAGAAAGCTACATCTTTACAGAGTAACATAGGTTAAGTTGTATCACAATTTTCGCGGACAAAGTCGCGGTTAAATGCTAGTAGTTGTTAAAGGCAGACAAGAGTGACTCTCTCGTTGGTCTTTACTGTTGAGCTTGAGTTAGTCCCGGGACGTTACCCAGCTCGAACAAAGTGGTATTGGGTTTATGTCAAATAAAATACATACCTGTTCCGGGCTGACTCCAAGCTTGGGGGCGGAGACATCACCGGTGATGGGGTACAGCTTGCCCAGGCGCTCGGGCCAGCGCGCTCGGATGCGGTCGAACACCTGGGGAGGAGGTGGTGTTTACATCTTTGTTTGTAAGCATGTTACTTCGTCTTCTTCTTGCTGGTACCGGTAACTGGGAACCGCTTTACATAGAAAATTTTCATCGGCAATTAAGGTTGCTGCATTTTTTTTTTGAAAGAGCAGGTTTAAAAAGAAATGCCTACGATATTTCTATGACGGAGAGGGCATTCCAACCCCCCCGGGTTGGAATGCTTCTGAATAAATGCTAACCATTTGTGCGTCGATGTCCCTATCACCCTGTACACTCACAGGGAATGTATTTTCAGCATCGGAACTTCTGCTCCACGTTTACTAATACTGTTTTACGCCTAAATTAATACGATATGATGATGAACACAATATGATTGCAGTGTTAGAATTTCAATTCACGGCACCGGCTTGAAAATCCTACAGAAAGCTTTGTTTTAGATGATCACTAAGCTGGTATCTCGTGTTAATTAAATCAGCCATCAATATTTGGCTTTCAAGTTCTATAACGTACTACTGACTAGCAGCAATGTGGTGCCGCAACGGTCCACCGTACTTCGGCTAGCGGTATTGTTTTAGCAGAATTTTCTTTTTCCAAATTTTATCTTGTTATTTCTATCTGCATAATCAGCGAATTTTTTATACCATTTAACAACCACATGTGTCTATCTTTAAGGTTCAGCCGCGCTTGCTAAGGTTGGTCTCTGGATGGGTAACCATTTCCTCCATGTCAAGCCGTTGGTCCCGGATGTCATTTGTAGATCTTTGACAGTCGTTACGAGTACTCACCAGTCTTACTTATCGTATTACCCACTACTAACTGGGTTTTGGAGGTCAGATAGGCATTCGGTCCATGTAAAATACTGGTATTAGCTGCATCAGCCCCCGTATTCACAAACGCTCGGATTCGATTTCGATTCGGAACGTCGTATGTCTATCTCGCTCGCTTTCGTAATGCCTAAACAAGATAGATATACGACTTATCGAATCGAAACAGAATCCGAACGTTTGTGAATAGGGGGCCTGGTCTAACTGGTAGCCGACCCCAAGATACATAAAAAAGCGCTCTTCCTCTCTCTACTTATTTAAAATTTGCTGTGCACGACAGGGTCCGTAATTGTGACTATTATTTTTTATTTGACCACCTATTAAGTAGAAAAGGCTAGGCAGATGATGACGTATAAAAACAAAACAAAATTTGCAAATCCACGAACCTGATGCTTCAGCAGTTCCTTATACCTTTGCTCCACCGACAGACCTCTCTTCGGCCTCATCAGGATATAGATGGTCTTGATCCCAGGACAGCTCCTGAGGAGTTTCTCCAGCAAAGTCTTGCCAACGAACCCTGTTCCACCGGTGACCAGGATCACAGAGTCTTCGTAGAAGTCTGCGATGGCTTCCGAGTTCTTGTCAGGCTGTTCCAAGTTGATATGCTGGCTCTCATAGTTGAGGTTCAGGGTGTGCAGGTCATTGCCGTTCAGCATTTCTATGTGTTTTCTAGAATAAAGGGAGGGATTATGAAAATTTTGAAAGATGCACACGGCGTCCCGTTTGTTTGTATGTTTGGTTGAACGCGCTTATCTCGGGACCTACTGGTTAGAATTGAAAAAATCTTTTAGTGTTGGATAGCCCATTTATCAAAGAAGCCTATAGGCTATAACATCACGCTATGACTGATAGGAGCGGAGCATCAATGAAAAGTGTTGCGAAAACGGAGAAAATATGGCGCAGACGAAGATGTGCGAGTTAGCTAGTATCCAGTATAACCAGACCTCGCTTTGTATGAGTTTCCCGTATAATGAAAACATTCATCAGCTCAATTTGGTTGTGCATAGGTTGATCGGTCATTTATTTAATTAGGTTAACCAACAATTGCTAACACGATGTACATTTCAGACTTAATGACAAGAGTAACATTTACAAGTTCAACAATTAATTACAGGTTAACACCACATGCACAAAAACGGTTTAACATAACATAGTCATCGTGCGTATGTTATTATTTTGATTAAAAAATAACAGTATTGTTGTGTTTTTGCATAGAACTAACAGTTATCCCCGTGTTCTAACCAAAGCGAATACTTAATTGTCCCCAAAAGAGGTATACTTGGTAAGGTCCGAAAGTTTCCGGCCTAAACACATTAATTCAATATATAAAACTATTCTGTCACTATGTTACTGAAGTTTTCTGTAGTTACCAACAGTAAAAAGATAATATTTTTGATCAATATAGTCTCTCCCTTTATTTCAATCCATTTTTATTTGTATATTAATCCATTTTTATAGTTGAAGCCGGTAACTAATAGACTTTACTGATTTGCTTGAAATATAAGTTAAGTTATTCCTAAGAATAGAATAGAATAGAATAGAATAGAATAAAACTTTATTGTACACCAAAAATTAAACATAACGGGCTTACAAAACTAATAATTTTATGGTTACAAAGGCGGTCTTATCGCTGATAGCGATATCTTCCAGACAACCTTCGGATGGACATTATGGAATTAAAATAAAGCTAAGCTAAGCTTGTCCAGATAAATTTTAAGTATTAAATTATTAAAATTTAAGCTATGATGTATAAAACTAGCTTTGTATGGTGTCGGACGTTAAGAATAGCACCATCCCATATCTTCCCGTGGGTGTCGTAAAAGGCGACTAAGGGATTTGCCAGAGAATGGGCAGCAGCGTTCTCTGTGCTTTTGTAACAACCGTACTGCGATTGTCAACCCGGCTGACTAGCGTGGCGATTATGGCAAAACGCCCCAAAATGTCAATGTGGCGACACTTGGGGGCGACCTATGTCCAGCAGTGGACGTCTTTTGGGTTGAAATGATGAATGATGATGATGTATAAAACTTACTGATATTCGTCCATTTTATCCGTTGACATAAATTTTGAATCCATTTTGAACCGAAGTCGCTTCCAAAATATTATAAGGTCTGTAACAAAAGAGATAATTACTTGTAATTATTTTCTGTATGAAATACATAACAGCTCGCTTGTAATCTCAGGAAGGTGAGGCAGAGGTGATAATAGCACCCCCACATTTCGCCAGTTATGTATAAGTCCCATGTAAAACGTGGGGCGAGCCTATTGCCATCAACCGGGCACAAATCCAGACTCCGTGGCTGCTACTGAGAAATTCCTGAAAGAAAAACCCAATAACACTTTTGCCCAACCTGGGAATCGATCCCAGCTCTCAAGCTCAGCAGTCGTGCTTAAGATATTATGAATTTACAAAACAAACTAACGTAAAAGGACAAGTACAAAGTACTAGAGGGTGGAGTTCAAACTGATGACCGCTATCTCACCTGTCCACCTTTTAACCTTTGGGCTATTGCCCCTTAGACATGACTTTAAACCCAATAAAATAATTGACGATAGGGAGGAGCTCGTGGCTAAATAATAACAGCCCCACGGGTTGATCTTCAAGGTTAAGCCGTGCTTGCCGAGGTTGCTCCGTGGATGGTTGACCATAATAACATACCGAGTTTCCTCCGTGCCTCGGACAGCACGTTAAGCCGTTGGTCCTGGTTGTCATTTGTAGATCTTTGACAGTCGTTACGAGTAATCAGAAGCCGAAATTCTGACATCCAGTGTTACTAGGGGGTATCGTATTACCCAGTTACTGGGTTATGGAGGGGAGATCGGCAGTGGCTTTATTTAAATAGCTAGGCAGATGATGGTGGTTCAATAAGATACACCCGGCGATTCTAAAAAATATACTTTTTTATATCGTGTAATTTTAAAAACAATTTATTGTTCATGAATCACATGAAAAATACATTTCCATTCTAACATTGTCTCGCTATGTATAGATTTCCCGTACAATGAGAGATCCGCATAAACTGGTTTTGTTTAGCTTGACTGATCAAGGCATGAATTCCTTAGGACTTTCTTAAGGGATAGTTTTTACATGCTATTTTTTTAATCGACTACAAAATAAATTGTCACTATTTTATTCGAATTACGTTGAAAATCAGCAATTTTTGAACGTCGAAAATTACTTAAGATAATATGCCCTCAAAATGTCCACCCATCACCAGTTTCAATATTAGGTCTTCATCATCTGCCTGCCTGTTCCCGTTTTGGTGTCGGCTTCCCTGAATACCAGTAATTTACATAGAGCAACTGCCTATCTGACCTCCACAACCTAGTTAGTACTGGGTCATACGATACCTCTTGGTGAGACTGATTGTAAGCATTCTTTAGGTACCATGGAGAAATGATAAGTGTGCCTAACCCTTAGAGAGTTACACGCGTGATGTTTTAAATTTTAACGTTTCTCTAAATAACAAATCGACTGCGTGCAACATTTTCTACCCGACTGCAACAGAGCCCAAAAGGAGGGTAATGCTGTCGTTCTGCAAGAAATCGGTACGTCAACATTGTTACGTAAAATGAAAACTTTACAACGGATTACTTCATTCATATTTATAAAATGAGGTTTTTGGAACTTATTAACATACTATTTCACATGGTTCGCTCGTGTTTATTGACGCATTTTACGATTAAACTTAGGGGTGCTTCACACTATGTTCGAGTCGGCACAAGGCAAAAATAAAACTATTTATTTTAATTAAAAAAGAAAGAAAAAGTATTTATTTATTTGTCTTGCACAAGACATAACAAAATAGTTAAACTAAATTGGTCCTTAATTAGGCAAATTAAAGGCATTTTTGAATAGTAAACTTTTACAAGGAAAAATAATTGATTTATAGTTGCACATTCGCAAAGGTCAACAATGGGCAGAAAATTCCTTGGTTAGAAAGTATTTTGAAAAGTTTCGGCTCGTTCAATTCGGTAGTGAACATTATAGAACAACAGTATCATTGTGTCAATTTGAGTATCATTTGGAAATCAGCAAACTACGTCCCGGGACGGTAGATGTCGCTGAATTATATTCGGGTTAGTTCTTGCTGATTCGTGTATGTTTTTCCCGAAAAAGTAACTATATTAGGGCTTGCGGCCGGTTTGTTGTTGTTTGTGCGGAGGAATACCAAATATTTGTCATATTACAATAGACCAATACCTTAGTAACACTGATTATCATATTTTCAGGCTTCAGACTACCCGCCACGACTGTCAAAGATCTACAAAAAACAGCCGAAACATTTACCCACGTATGTGCGATATTGCCGCTCGGCTCTACCTAATCATGCCGACCCGAGCATAGTGTGGAGGCCCCCTTAGGCAAGTTGCATACAGTCATCTTGCTTAACAAAGATTGCAAGTTCTCTTGCATTTGAAAATATTGTGGCAACTAGGGAATCGAGCTTTAGAAAGACACTGACACACGTGTATGAGTGACGGATACGATTATACGGATTATTCCGAACCTAACCCGAAATCCTAACCCGGTCGCGGGTTAGGTTAGGAACGGACCTTTCACGTCGGACGCCGTCAACCAAGCATTCTATTCATCAAATTATCACGTTAAGCCCGTGGTTCCGGCTGTCATTAGTAGATATTTATTTTTGCTTTTCTTGTTCTACGTTTTTTAGTAAACAACGACTTATTGTCGGGCCTACGATGCCCTCCTATACTTTAGTACCTACTAACGCTCTAACATTCAAATATTGTAAAACCAAATGATTTTAAAAGATTAACCTGCATGCAGTTTCTTGCCGGTTCTTCTCCATAGGAAACGACCAACCCGAACCGTGGACCTTTTGTCGACGTCTTATAAGTGCCCGTAGGCCTATGTAAAATGAAATATTTTGATTTTTTTATCTTTGTCCATGACTCAGGGCCATGTATTCTGCAGTAGTATTAATTTTAATTTTTGTATAAGGAATTGTATCGCAAACTCGTTGGTTATCCAGAATAAATAAATAACACGAAATTCGTCGTTTCCTACGGTGAAGAACCGATAAGAAATTCAATAGCGACTCTTTAAAAAACATTTTTATTATTATGCTAGACTTGATAATTATGTCAAACTGTTACTTAACACGCTCAAGTAAGTTTCGGTGGCTACCTTACTGGCGGGGCCCGGGAAATGATGGCGTGAAGTACCTATATTATATCACTTGGTTATGCCCGACTCGTCACTGTTCCTACTCGTCATCGAAAAACAAAAATTCACGATTCACTACTGTTTTACGCAAATATTTTTGTTTTTGTAGTTCGTCAAAAGAACAAACAATACAATTCATTTTTAAGTTGGCCTCAATCTTATAGAGAGGCGGCCTGTTTCCCAGCAGTGGAAACATTATAGGCTGATGATGATGATGAGGTAAAAAAGAAGCACAGTGTTCTAAATATCATCATCCCCAACAACGACCTTCATAAAACTGAAGACTCATATTTTTAACCGACTTCCAAAGGAGGAGGGTTTCAATTCGGATGTTTGTATTTTTTGTATGTATGTTTTTCCATGTTTTTGACGATGGCCTACTGCTGCTTATGTCCATGATATGCGAGAAAGTTATTATAACACAGTTTACTTTGCACGGTTTAAACACGAACAAAAACACATAACATCACGGCTGTAATTCCTGAACGGCTAGGCAGTCGAACAACAACTTTTGACCATTACATTGATTGATGATGATGAAAATACAGAGGTCGGTCATTTCTCTAAGCATTCATTTTAAAGATGTACATTAAAAAAAAAAAAACTTTATCATGTATTTTAGTAAATAAAAGTAACAGGCACAACACAGGATCGTATTTTTTTTCTGTGCACAACCCTTTTTATACACGCATTCATGTAAAACCAAGTATTATAACAAAAATATTATTTACAATATTTAGCCAATAGTTTTTACTGGTAAACAAACACAAAATATTTATAAACAAAAAATTATTATCACTTCAAGGGCCCATTTTTTCAGTATTTAGGTAACATTTACCTGATGAATAAATAATTTAATAAAATGACCGTTATAATACTGCAATATTTATTCCTCAAAAAAACTATTATCAGTCTATTAAAAAAATCACCCCTAAACATCGATAACTTCACAATAAAAACAAAAACCTCAATCAAAAAAATCCCTTAAAAAATGAAAACATACGTACCCAAATATATCGAAGCGCCGCGACGTTCGGGAAAAGGGACTCAAAACTTTGTTATTATTATAAACTATATCATGGTTCTGTTGGTACACGCACCGCGAATCTACAACTGCCTCGCGTCACGGCTTGGCTTTCACTGGCGAGGCGTTCACGTAATACTGGCTGGAACTGTGTGGGGACATACGGGGGGGTTTTGGGGACTGGCACGCTGGTAATGGCGATTTTTCAAGAGTACTTTATTTAATATACCTCAGAACATGTATCTAAAAAAAAATCAAAAAAGGAGTTGTAAAACGATGCAAAAGGAGTATGTAAGGATCGTAGCAGGTGAAGGAAAGTGCGTGAGTTTATGTTTGTATGCGTGTACATTTAAATACCAGGGTCAGATTATTGAGAATGTTTTTATTAGTAAGGGGTCAATTTAAGACGGTAGACTTTCAGGGCTAAGTAGACTTAAGTAAAAATTTACTTATTGTGGCATATTTAATTAACAATTATGATTCACTTCTTTGTAAAAAAAACATTTTGTCTAAACGAGATAAAATGTTTTTCTTTACAAAGAAGTGAATCATAATTGTTGTGTTTGTAATTGTGTGCTGTATCTTTAGTAATCTCCTGTTAAAATGATTTACAATAAATATTGTAAATCACTTCTTCAATCCTATTACTCGCTTAAATCATGTCGTATCGTTATTGTTTTTAAAAGCTTTTATTATAATTTAGGAAACCAGAATCACGAAGGAGAGCTAACTTTTTACCCAAGGAACCATAGGCCAATTTTAAAAACATAACACAAAGTAACTTAATCTTTTTTATTAAAAAATTTCCATGTTTTCGGGCCATGGGAGTACTTTTAACCATAACACCACACCAGCCATCCTCAGCAAGGAAAAACGCGCCACCGTGTACACACGCAACATACACCCGTATGTTTACAAATTACGCGTAGCTTATGTTCAGAACCATTCATTAGTTATTAGCCAACGCATAGGGCTTTTTACGATTTTGACATACCTACTGTTATGTCATTGATGGAGCCTAGTTGGTGGGCTTCAAGAAGCCCAGCGCTGGGCTAACCTAGTCCTAAAGGGTCCACACTAAAGTTCCTCATGTAAAGACTAGCTGACCCGTGCAATTTCGTTTGCGTCACATTTTCCCCGTTTTTGCAACATTTTTCATTGATGCTCCACTCCTATTGGTCGTAGCGTGATGTTATTTAGCCTATTGCCTTCGTCGATAAGTGGGCTATCCAAAACTACAATATATTTTTATTTTAAAACCAGAAGTTCCTGAGATTAACGCGTTCAACTAAACAAACAAGCAAACTTCACTATATAATCTTAAATATTATATATCAGTACATATATGTGATGCCCGACTCCGTCTTGCTAGTGGTTATCGTGTTACCCTGTAACTGGGTTTAGGTCTAGCGGGCACGAGCTCGACTGCTGAACATTCGGTCCTGGATTCGATTCCCGGGTCGGGCAAAGTGTTAGTGGGTCTATCAAGAATTTCTCTGTTGCAGCCACGCAGTCTAGATTTGTACCCGGTTGATGACAATAGGCTCGCTAAATAGTACATAGGACTTAAAAATAACACGTCGGCGATTACATTAATTGTTATTTTATGTTGTGACACACTTCTGTGGGCTTTAATCAACCACGCGGGCCCAGGGCGGGTTGGCAGAGGTCACATGTCTTCGAATTTTTGGTTTTAAGACAGGCCGGCTTACTCACGATGATTTCCTTAAACGTTTTGCAGTCGCCCCATGTAAAATGGGAATACCATTTTGCATCCGGTTAGACTGGTTCTCGATTACAATACACTGGCCTCCCAAAGTTGGTTGAAATTTTCACTTCAGATATTTCTTCGCAGTAGTGACTGAAATCATAGTTTTCTCAATTAAATTATGTGGATTCTACTATATTTGATGACGCTCGCAAAAAGCTGGGACTAACCTGGTGTCAGACTTTTTATGCCGTCCATGGTGCTCTGACTTGGCTTTACATGCCGTCGAGAAATATCTCCCAGGCATGCTGGTTTCCTCACGATGTAATCCTTCATTGATACTAGCCATGACTATGCAATACGCACATGAATCCGAAAAATCAGAGGTGCACGTTTTGGGTTCGAACTCGAGACCTATGACTTGGAATTCCGAGGGTCACACCACTAGGCTACTGCTATTCGATATTTCTCAATAATATACGTAAAAAAAACCTAAGTGAACACTTAGTCACTAGGAGGTGCATATTTGTTTTGCCGCCTTTTATAAGTTGGTTAAAATATTAAATCATTTAGGTTACTTGGGGTCGGCGCAACACGTTTTTTTCTTCCATCTTCCCCTGTGATCCGTCTCATCATCATCATCATTTTAGCCCAAAAGACGTCCACTGCTGGACATAGGCCTCCCCGCATATTGACATTTTGGGGGATCATCCGTCTAGCTATCACTCCTTTTTCTTTCAAATCATTCCTTGCACAATCCATCCATCGTTTCCTTGGTCTTCCACCCCCTTTCCATCCATTAACATTCATATTCACCACTCTCTTAGCTGTGCTCGCTCACAATGGGCGTCATCAGAAGGCTTAAAGTCACCCAAGGGCAATGGAGAGGGCTACGCTCGAAGTTTCCTTGAAATGAGGAAATCCGCAAGAGAACCAAGGTTACCGACGTAGCCCGAAGAATTGCGAAACTTAAATGGCAGTGGGCAGGGCACATTGCTCGCAGAACGGTTGGCCGATGGGGCCGAAAAGTTCTGGAATGGCGACCGCGAACCGGGAGACGATGCGTTGGAAGGCCTCCCATTAGGTGGACCGATGACCTGGTGAAGGTTGCGGGGATCCACTGGATGCGCACGGGACCGGTCAATATAGCGACACTTTGGGGATGAAATGACAATGATGATGACTCTTTAAGTCACATGCAATTCGTCCCTCCTCAACACATGTCAAAAACATGACAGCCAAAAATCGCTTCCAACTTTTCTGTAACTGGTGCAACTTTGAAACTTCTTCTTAAGTTAATCCCATATTACTGACCGTTAATTTCCTATGCAATAAAAAACTTAATATAACATACAGTTTAAACAATTAAAACTAGAATTTTACGTGATAAAGTGATATTACTTTTGAAGTGAAAATAACTGAAGTAACTTTTGGACGACACTGGATATTAGGAAAAACGCAGGTAAAATATGACTGGACGGTGAACGTTACGCCAATTGATAGTAATTTCGTCACCCTCGCATTTGGTGACAAATATGATTGGTCAAATATGAGGGTAACCAATAACTAACAGCATGATGCATCGCAGATGAATTGCAATTTTAGAGACTAATTCAAATTTCTCACCGATGCAGTTTGGCTTTGAAATGATATACCTAATTTAGTTTCCTAGACCATCATTATCTGCCTGCTTTTTCCCTCCTACGTTAGTATCGGCTTCCAGGTTAGGCGGATGCATCTGAATACTAGTATCTTACATGAAGCAACTGCCTATCTGACATTCATATCATCATCATTCTTTCGTTCTTATCCAAATTCTTGCGGTCGGCGCAGCATGTCTTCTTCTTCCATACTTCTATATTACTTGTCACCTCATGAGATACCTCCTTTCTTGCCACATCATCCTTCACGCAGTCCATCCATAGTTTCTTTGGTCTTTCTCTGTCAACCGCTCACAGAGATATTTCCAGCGTTTCAGAAACAGCTATAAGTAGAACATAATAATATCAAACAAGCATGAAATGGATAGATACGTTCTGTTTACTATGTGTAATAAAAAACCCGTTTTATTGAAAACTATCGCTTAGCGGAGCGTGAACTGATACGGGCCACATCATTGCAATCTTTGCTTTCTAACATACTGACCAAAATGGGTATAACAGGTATTGAGCAGTGGTGGTGCTCTGTATGGTGTCGGACGTAAGGAATAGCACCATCCCATATCTTCCCGTGGGTGTCGTAAGAGGCGACTAAGGGATTTGCCAGAGAATGGGCAGCAGCGTTCTCTGTGCTTTTGTAACAACCGTACTGCGATCGCCAACCCGCCTGCCAAGCCTGGCGATTGTAGCAAAACCCCCCAAAATGTCAATGTGGCGACACTTGGGCTGAAATGATGATGATGATTAGTGATGGCAGACCCGACTTACGAGCGGGAAGCCGTGGGTTCGAACCCAAACAGGCTAGGTTGGTCCTTGGGGGACCGCGCATTACATTAAAAGTTTCTTCCGAGCTTTCGGAAAGCATGTCAAGCTCGTTACGCCCGGCTGTCATTTGTACATCTTTGACATTCGTCACAGGTAGTCGTAGTAGGTAGTAGTAGTGGCCCGAAAGTCTGACAACCAGTCTTACCAAGGGGTATTGTAGTAACTGGATTGTGGGGGTCAGATAGACAGTCTCTACATGTCAAATACTAGAAGCTGACCCCAATACAGTAGAGAAATGGCAGGCAGATGATATCTGTACACCACTGGGTAACGCTCTACTCCGATTTCCTTAAAAGTAAAATAAATAGAAAAGGAGTAAGCAAATAGTAAGTAATACAGTCTAAGGAGAGCAGCGGTGGAGCAGTGGTGGCAGAGCCGACTTACGAGCAGTAAGTCGTGGGTTCGAACCCAGTCAGTCGCTTTAATTGCATTGTGTTGGTCTGTGGATAGACCAGTACAGAACTAGTTTTCTCCGTGCTTCGGAAATAATGTCAAACAGTTGGTCTCAGCTGTCATTCGTAGATCTTTGACAGTCATTACAGGTAGTCAGTGTACCGAAAGGCTGACAATCAGTCAATCAAGGGGTATCGTATTACCAAGTACTAAATGGGATGTGTAGGTCACATAGGCAGTCGCTCCATGTAAAATCCTGGTACTCAGCTACATTCGGTCAGACTGAAAGCCGACCCCAACACAGTTGGAAATAGATTGGTTTATTGGGACCAAGGGCTTAACGGGGCACAGAAGAAACTCGGTATGTAATCTAGGCAAGGCAGCTTAATTTGAAAATCGACCGTGGTTGTTATTATTTAGCCACGAACTCCAAAAACTATAAAAAACTCTGACACCAGGAGACCGCAAAAGCCGCAAAAGTTTCTTGCGCTCCACTCTCGCAATCCAAAACAGGCCACCTCAAGAACGAAGCAAGCTGTGGGAAGAAAGATGTCCTCCATCACACAACTTCGTGAAGCCCCAAGAACACCTGGCTCCCGGTAGTGACCAGCAATGGCCTATCTGGAAAGCGATTGCGTACCCAAGTAGGCCGCTGCAAACATAATCTGGCAAAATGGGGTATCATTGATTCCTCCAACACCGAGTGCGAGTGCGGCGCTCCGGATCAGACTATGCCCCACCAGCTGGAGTGTCCCAGGTGTCCGTTTACCTGCACTCTCGACGACCTGAATAATGCCTCTGACGCCGCAGTATATGTGGCTACCTACTGGGCCCAAACCATATAACAAAGAAGTATCATCGATACGACAAGAAGAAGAAGAAGACCAGGAGACTATAACCAGCAACCACTTACCAACCAAGCCATCAACCTATGTCCCAACACTCAGCGGGCTCAAGTCCAAAGTACTGGTTACTGAATACCCATCCGCTTGTGAGCTGTGCGCTGTGCCACTGACCCCGAAAACAAAGCTTATGTAATGGACGAACTAGTCTTATAGGCAGTTTTTAGATAACTTCGGCCGACTTTTTATGAGTGTAAAGTTGTATAGCTTTGTTCGCGACTTCGTCTTTGTCGAATCATCGTTATTCGACAACAGAGGCCCTAGCTCGAGCGCGTGGTTTAAACGGAACGTAAAAACGTCGATTAAAAAACGTAATAGTTTTACTATACAAATATTATAGAGCTGAAGAGTTTTTTTTGGTTGATTTCGCTAATCTCGGGAACTTCTGTTGCGAATCTAAAAAAAAAATTGTTTTGGATAGCCCATTTATCGACGAAGACTATATGGTCTATAACACCACGCTACGACCAATAGGAGCGGAGCATCAATGAAAGATGTGGCAAAAACGGGGAAAATGTGACGCAGATGTAGTTGCGCGGGTCAGCTAATATTTTCATCATTTTAAGAATTTATTCATATCAATGGGTGATATGAACAGCGGTAGCCCAGTGGTAGCAGGCCCGACTTACGACCAATAAGCCGTGGGTTCGAACCCAGGCAGGCGCATTACTTTGTGTAATTTATTTCATCACCGCTGCCCTCAAAATGGTGAAGGAAAACATGGTGAGGAAGCCGGCATGTCAAACCGCACTGGGCCCGCGAGGTGGATTACAGCCCACTCCCTCTTATAGAGAGGAGGCCTGTGTCCCAGCAGTGGGAACATTATAGGCGGATGATGATGATGATGATGAATGGATACTGATTGTGCATCTTACGCTTGCCGATTTGCGGTCTCCACTCAAGAACACGTCTGCTCCAACAGTCATCGGTTCTACGGGTAATATGGCCGGCCCATTGCCACTTCAGCTTACTTATTCTTTGACCTATGTTGACAACTCCGGTTCTCAGTCGGATCACCTCCTTTTTATCCATCAACATTTTTATTCATCACTTTTTTAGTCCCATGCATTTCATCTCTCCCCATAAAATTAATTATGTCTAGAGCGAGTATCAAAAACGCGATCTCCCACTTCAACAGTGAACTCTTGTGCCATTTGAGCGCTTGTGAAATATTTGTGTGGATCATGTTTCATACAACACTTTGCAACATACAATAACTGTATCCGTATCAAATGAGCTTATGATTTTCCTCCTTTCTGTCATGTTTTTCTTAGCATAGTAAAATCAGTCACGGTCTGGACCGGATTGGTTGGAGAAGGCAAATGTTAAGGAAAATTGAAAAGCCATGGGGGAGGCCTTTGCCTAGCAGCGGGACAGAGAAGGACAATATAAAAAAGAAGTACTTAATATCGCCATCCCAGCGTTCCCATTTCTAAGACTCAGGCCTCCTCTTAGATATGAGAGGGACTAGTAGGCTTTAATCAACCACGCTGCCACGATATGGGGGTGGATTAGTTACCTCACAACCGGGTTGGTAGATGTCAACTCTAACAAGAATAAAATCTGGTTCATCTAATCTAACAGCTATCTTTGTTGAACCCATAGTTGCATTCTGATTCAATCAAAGCTAAAGATGTCATATGTCTCTTTAAATTAAAGTGACTTAAGACATATATAGCTTCATTATATTTATTTTTTTACATCTGCAGCCCACCCCGGCTTCGTACCCGTATTTAACAAAAATTACAAAATTGTAATACACACAAATACACAATCATTTCTTGACTTAGATTCCCCTCGCATAAGGTGCTGTCTAGCTAGCTAGCTGAGCAGGGTGAGCGGCGACCACGCAACTTTTTTCTAATACTTACATTTTTAAACTCGTGATATCTTTCGAATGGAATGTCCGAATTAAATAATTGAAACAGTTATATAAAGATATTGAAGCAGTCTTCAATATGAATTATTTATTTTGATAAGGATTAATACCAAGATACAAATAAAGAGCCATTTCTAGCGGCGGCACATCAATATTTAAAATAAAAAAATATCAGTTATTGTGGCATAACTATAATAGTTACAAATATGCTGTCGCGACACTTTTTGTAAATAATGATGTGTTCTGCAAAGTCGTAGTACATTATTTTATCCTCTCATCAATAGTTTTCGCAGCGCACGCGATGTAAAGAATATTTTAGGTAATTTTTTTACACTGGGTTACATTATTGGAATTTAGTAAAGATCCCTAATTATTTTGAAAATATAATATAGCCTATGTCACCCGGGGATAGTGTATCTAGCTAGTGTAATAAAGAAATATTTTTTCAAATCGGTTCAGTAGTTTTGGAGTCTATTCAATGCAAGCAAACAAACAAACAAACAATCAAATCTTTCCTCTTTATAATGTTAGTTTAGATAACATTGATTAAAGACTTTAATCGATGTTTTAGATGTATTTAATTAATAAAGTTTTGTGGCACTTCAAATTTTACAGATGAAAAGTAGGTATTATATGTAGGCGTGGTTAGTCCGACTTAAGTTTACACCAGTGTGAGTCTTTGAGTCAAGAATAGTGTTTAATATATCATTAAGCGGTGTAGGGTTAGGTTAGGTTAGGTTAGCGGGACTGTTTCCGCACTTAGCCTCTTTATTGGGCCATTGTACGTAGGGTTAAGCACAGATGTGCCTGTAGTACACCAGTTTCCATAAATTTTTCGGTATTTGAGTTCCATGTAATCGGTGGACGGACGGGAACACCCACTAAGGCACAAATCCAGACTCGGAGCTGTTACAAAAAAAAAACCTGATAACACTTTGCTTTGATTCCTAAGTCAGGGAATCGAACCGAGGACCCAATGCTCAGCAGTAGCAGTTGCAACCTCTAGACCTTGGTTGTAAATGAGTAAATAAACCTCCATCTCACACAGAGCACAGAGTGTATGTATGTGTTACAATGTTTTTGTAAATTTCACAAAAAATAAAAACATTGTAACACATACATACACTCTGTGCGATGTTCCCCTAACAAAATTGGACTTTGTCCGTGATCTCGGTATCATCCTAGACTCCAAGCTTTGCTTGGACTTGCATATTAGCAAAATAGTTAGCAAGGCGTACCAACTTTATGGATTTGTTATGCACTCAACATTAGATTTTAAGAATGCTTCTTCATATATTTGCCTTTATAAGTCTCTCGTACGTTCGCAACTGGAGTATGCCGTGTCCGTTTGGAGTCCATATTATAAAAAATACATTGAGGCGATTGAGAGTGTTCAACAGAAATTCCTACGTGCTATGCATTTCAGATGCTTCGGATATTACATGCCATATCAGGATTTACTTAATAAATACAGACTCACAACACTTGAAAGTATACGTAAGTATTTGGAAGCCATGAATCTTTATAATATTGTAAGCAATAGATTTGACTGCATTGAGTTAACCAACATGTTATGCTACGTTGTTCCCAGAACAGTGTACAAGCGTAAAGTGCGCGCTGGCAGACTATTTTCCAGTCGTACCTGCCATTCTAACACTGGTTTGCGCTCACCTGTTCGCAAAATGATAGATTCGTACAACGGGAGTTTTGACCATATTGACATTTTTGCATGTTCTCCCAGTCAGTTCAAAGGTCTTATACTCAAGGAGCTCTCTTGATTGATGTCTATAGGACAGATAAGCATGATAGTTAAGTAAGTTTAGTTTTTAATATTATTGTATCATTACCCTAGCGTTTAAATTTTAATTTGTATTGTGTATTCTTCAGTTAATCTGTGAACAGCGTTGTGGGCTACAATATTGTTCAAATGTTTTGTGTTTCTATTTTTTTATACTATATATTGTAGCTGTTTGCTGTTCCTTTTGAATAAAAATAAAATAAAATAAAATCTACACGCCCACAAAACTTCAAAACGCTCCACCCGGGCATCGAACAGAATTACTCCCGCTATGTCAATTTCCCGCTAGGTCGATTCGCAAAACAAATGACATACAAAATAAACATCAAACCTGTTTTTAAAAACCGATGCAGCACTAAAAATTACTTACTTGCAAGACGAGTTGCGAACTAAAGCATAAAAGTGAATCAGTCGGTCATCACAACCGCGTGTGTTTTGATTGCGTAACCTTCGTTTATTTTTAAATGTGACCACACCGGCAACTTTTCTCAACGATGTTGCTAGCAACAGTTGCCGGAAGGATATCGGGTTACTTACTTACTGTGTTATGGAGGTGAGACTGGCAGTCGACCCCGACATAGTTTAAAAGGCTAACCAATTAATGACATCATTTGCCTGGCCTTTTCCGAAATTATGTTGGGGTCGGCTTCCAGTCTAAACTGGATGCAGCTGAATACTTGTATTTTACATGGCGCAACTGCCTATCTGACCTCCACAACCCAGTTAGTACCTATTGGGTAATACGACACCCCTTAGTCAGAATGGATGTCATCCTTCCGGCTGAAAACTCAAATCAAGTCAAATATCTACAAATGACAACCGGGACCAACGGCTTAAAGTGCTTTTGCACGGAGGAAACTCGGTATGTAATGATGGTCACTCATCCACGGACCAAACTCGGTAAAAACGGCTTAGCCTTGCAGATCGACCCGTACGGCTGTTATTACTTAACCACAAAACACACAAAACTCGAATTATTACGATGTAATTACTCCTTACTTCAAAAGTCTAATTTATCAAGTTGCTCCTAATCGTCCAAAAATGCCTCTGTGGCTCCCAAATCTCTAGTAACAATAATATGTAGACTTGCATTGCCTTATTGTTACACCATAGTCACCATAGTCGTGACACCATATTTGATCATTGCCAAAATTAAATACAGACTACAGTTGCCCGTCTAAGTCCTAACTTGAATACTATAAAATTCTCGGCTAACATTTCAAAATAATATGAATATTCAGACTAAGTATGCAAGAATTTCTATAACTGTTCCATAATACGTGATTTTCTTATTTAAATCAGCTCACTGTCTTACTTATTTATTTATTTATTTATTTATTTATTATAGTTAATTAAAACGGTATTACACCAATTACAGTAATTAACATAGAAACAGAAAAACAAAAGTTATACATCCAGTTGAAGAAGTTGAAGTTGTCTTGTTGGTTTAGTGGTCATAAGCGCAACTGTTGATCTTTGGGGTCTAGGATTCGATTCCCGCTTTAGCAGGAAGCGTCTCCAAATTAGTGCCCGGTTGATGGCAATCGGGCTGGCCCTATAATATTCCCATATTATAGTGACATCTACCAGCCCGCACTGGGCTCGCGTGGTGGATTACAGCCCACTCCGTCTCATAGAGAACCTGTCATAGGCCTGTGTCCCAACAGTCGGAACAATATACCCTGCTAATACTTACATGGTGACAGTAATAAGTACCTATCATACTTAACCCACTCTCAAACACGTTTTTGACACAAATTTCAACCTTATGTAATTCCTATTAGTATTAAAACCTGAGAAAACACGTGTTTTATTAGGGTTCCGTTTCTGAATGGCAACAAACGGAACCCTTATACATTCGTCACGTCTGTCTGTCTGTCTGTCCGTCCGTATGTCACAGCCGCTTTATTCTGAAACTACACACATCAAAAGTGTCTAGGGATCAAGCATTTTTATGCGGATTTCTTGAGATTGAGATGTGGCTTTGTAATAAATTTATGATTTTATAAATTTATATGGATCCTTTTTGGTGCATTTCATAATTTGAATCAGGAACTGTGAATCAAATTCGAGTAAAAGATGAAAATCAGCTGTCAATATTTTCCCTATAAAAACATACAACGCATTGAAGACATTATTAGTGCTACTGTTTCCCTACTACTGATTAAAACCAACGTTATTATTGAGCGGCGACGTCATTTAAGCAGGGAAGAAATCCTCAGAGCCGTGGGAATGATAGAAGCTGGTTCCCGGCAACGTACTGTGGCTTTAGCTCTGAATACAAGTCAGAGTGTTATCAGTCGACTTTGGACACGTTACCGAAGCACTGGTACCGTGGCTGAGCGCCATGGAGGACGGTATCGCTGCACCACACGGAGACAAGACCGATACATTCAAATCTTAACTCGAAGAGCTCCAACAATAACCGCCATGATGTTAGCCGTGAGGCTTCATCACTCTTCAGGGAACTTAATTAGCGACCAAACAGTCAGAAACCGCTTGCATGAAGTGAACCTTCATTCCCGAAGACCGCTACGGGTACCACCTATAGCAATGCACAATCGTAGGATTCGATATCAATGGGCTCTTGAACACAGAAATTGGGCAGAAGAACAATGGCGTTTCGTGTGCTTTTCTGATGAGTCTCGTTTTGGTATGAGACCGGATACAAGACGTATACGACACTGGAGAACCCCTGGACGCCAACAGCGATTAAAATCCTGCCAGGAAGTCCATCCTTATAGTGGTGGAACCATCATGGTATGGGCGGGTATTTGGATCGGCGGAAGAACTGAGTTGATTTGGATCAGAGGCAACCTCAACGCTCAAATTTATGCTGAGACGATTGTATCAGACGTCATCGTTCCTCTCGAAGTGCAAATCGGTCCCTTATTTCAGTTAATGCATGATAATGCACGACCGCACACCGCAAGAGTTGTAAGACAGACTCTCGCCGCAGCTAACATCAATGTCCTGCCCTGGCCTGCTCAGTCGCCAGACTTGAACCCGATTAGGCATGCATGGGATATGCTACAGAGAAGAGCTCTGCCGAATATGGAGGGTATCCAGTCGCAAGAAGACCTTTTTTTGTTGTTGCAACGAACATGGGCGGCCATTCCACAGCGTGATTTGGATGAACTCATTTTGAGTATGCCAAACCGATGTTCTTGTGTTGTTAGTGTTCGCGGTAGAAACACGGATTATTAATTGTTTAAGTTACCCAATAAAATTTTAAAGAAAACTGTTATTTCAGTCTTTTTTTCGAACTTTAATGTTAGTGGTTCAAATGTCAAAAATCCCTTTATTAGAAAATGGCAAATTTCTTTATTAATGCAAAGGTGACTTGGTTTATCGTTACTGTGACAAACGAAAACACTTTATTTGATGAATCCTTAAAGAAAATTTTAATTAATATCAATCAGGAGAAAAGTTATTGTAAAAATATATGTTGATCCCTAGACACTTTTGATGTGTATATTAAGACTACACAGTTGAAACTTGGTAGGAAGATGTATTCTGTGAAGTGGTTTACGATACGTAAACAAAAATTAAAAAAATAAAAGATTAGGGGGGCTCCCCTTACATGAAAATGAAATTAAAAAAAAAAACCTAATAAACCTATACGTGCAGGGTGTCTACAGATAGTTCTTCAAAAATGACATTCCTAAAAGCATTTTATTTCAAAGTCAATCGTATGAAAGATGTTCACTTTCAAAATGGTAAGATGTGTGTCCTCCTGCACGCGTAGCATGAGGGCCATAGAAACGGGCTATGTCGACGGAAGAATAGACAAACTGACACGTTGTCATTGTCTATCTGTCATTATGTCGATTCTTCCGTAGACAAAACTCGTTTCTACAGCGGTCATGCTACGCGTGCTGGAATGGAAAGTAAGAGGAGGCAAATTCTGATAAAAATATTGTATTGTAAAAGATAAAAAAGTTTTAAAGAAAATTGGTTTGAATAAGATTGGATGCTTATTTTTTCAGATTTGGGACTTTTACACCAAACTGCAGCAGTAACTTTCGTATTTCATTAATATACTATGAAAAACAAATTTAGTTTTGCCGTTGAGTGTAAATTTACATATGAATGACCGCTAAAAATATTGTTATATTATTTGGGGCTACGGAACCCTGTCTGCGAGTAAGACTCGCACTGGGCCGGTTTTTTAAGTGCTAGTTTTCACTTTATAAATTATACAGTGAAGTCAGCTGAGAAACTAGTACCTATTATGTATAGGCCGTTTTGGTCAGCCTTCCTAACAAATTATTAAACACTAGCTATTGCCCGCGACTTCGTTCGCGTGAAAATTTTAAATTGAATGTGTGTGTAAAAAAAATAGCCTATGTCCTTCCCCAGAATCATCATCATCTGCCTAGCCTTTTCCCAAACTATCTTGGGGTCGGCTTCCAGTCTAACCGGATGCAGCTGAGTACCAGTATTTTACATGAAGCGACTGCCTATCTGACCTCCAAAACCCAGTAACCAGGTAATACCCCTTGGTAAGACTGGATGTCAGACTTTTAGCTTCTGACTACTCGTAACGACTGTCAAAGATCTACAAATGACAGCCGGGACCAAAGGCTTAACGTGCTTTCCGAGGCACTGAGGAAACTCGATATGTAATTATGGTCACCCATGCACAGACCAACCTCGGCAAGCACGGCTTAACCTTAAAAATCGACCTGGGCGGCTGTTATTATTTAGCCACGAGCTCCTCCCCAGAATATAATTTATTATTTATTTATTTAATTACAACGGTTAACCACCAATTACAGTAACTTCAATCAACAACAAAGTAAAGACAAATTAACATGACAAAGTAAAGCAAATTAAGTTGAAACTTATATAAAACATGATATAAATAAAAGGAGGTTAACAACACTCATAAATTCCTCTCACAGTACTTCTGACATACCAATAAAATCTTCATCCATCCATCGTCAGTTTCGGGTAGCTTGACCTGGAGGAGCTCGTGGCTAAATAATAACAGCCGCACGGGTCGATCTTTAAGGTTAAGCCGTGCTTGCCGAGGTTGCTCCGTACACCCAACCACGGACCATCCTCAGCAGGCTCGGACATAATTGCAAACCGAGTTTCCTCCGTGCCTCGGAAAGCACGTTATGGCGTTGGTCCCGGCTGTCATTTGTAGATCTTTGACAATCGTTACGAGTAGTCAACAGTCAAACGTCTAACATCCAGTCTTTCCGAGGGGTATCGTATTATCCAGTTACTAGGTTGTGGAGGTCAGATAGGCAGTCACTTCATGTAAAATACTGGTACGCAGCTGCATCCAGAGAGACTGGAAGCCAACCCCAACATGGTTTGGGAAAAGGCTGGCAGGTGTTCATGGGTAGCTTGACCTACTGGCGTCGGTAATAGGAGGGCGAACCTACTACTCACCGGGGACAAATCCACTACTGAGAAATTCCTTAAGAAAAAAACAATAACATTTTGCCTGACCTGGTTAAACCAACCAGGGAGTCCTAGGTACCTGCAGAAAGCCTATTAGTGTCAGGCCAACATTGCCCAATAGGTAGGCAATATTGCCTCGGCACAATATGTATAATGTAGGTAATAATAAGCATTATGTAGGCACATGAGCGCGCGCAGGGCAGTGAAAGTAGATTCGCTTCATTACGCCTAGTGCGGGGACACGGTTGTTGATGTCGATAGATTGGTGTGGGAGTGTCGATAGTTTTGTGTTAAGGACGATATTTTTTGGTGATCTTTTTTTTAAAATATTAAAAGCGACATTTAAAAATCTTAAAATCGTTACATAAATTTTAAAATCGTTTCATAGACTGAATATAATTGTGCAAGTATCGGAAAGGTGTAGTCATATTTAAGGGTGTGCTATATAATTCAAATAGAATTTGTGCAAAAAAAATACTTTAAATATGTGTTTGTTTATGATTTCGAGCGTATGGCACTCGTGGGCTGCAGCTGAAAATCAGCGTCAGGTGGTACACCTTGTGTTGCCATCTGGCATTATGCTGAGCTGAGGCCCTTTTGGCATTATTAGTCTTGTTTATTCATTTATTTTGAATTATTTTTAAGGTGTTACTAATGCCAAATAAAAACAATTTTCTTTCTTTCTTTATAGGCTCTAAAACTGAACATTCGCTTTCATCATCTGCGTAGTCTGACAAATGACAATGACAGCCGGGACCAGCGGCTTAACGTGCTTTGTATGGGAAGACTGATTATTTTTTCCCAAAGTTTTGGTCACAAAGAGAAAAATTTTTAGTATGATGGTCTTTAGCACACCTTTAAACATGACGACACCATTACAATATACGCAGTACGGACGCTTTTATGAAAATATCTTTACTTTGGCAGCGTTTTTAACTTTTAGCACAAGGGTGCTTTTTCCTAATTCAGTTATTTCTGCTGGCTTGCTGGCTGACTGTAATAAATTCTTGAAGTTTTTAAATTTCATTTTTATTTTTTCCCATTTGCCGTGGATTACGTACGTGCAACACACAACACGTACTTGTGGCATGTGCCAAATAAACTTATTTTCTTTCTTTCTTTCTTTCAACACGTTTTCTTTTTCTATTCTTCCCTGTCAACCGTCATGCTATCATTGACTTCTCTTCATTGCATATAATTCCTCGAAAAACTCATCTACCTAAGCTTTGACCATTTTCATTTCGTTGTTTGATGAATGGAAAGGAAGAAAAAATTTCATTTCCCTATCCATTCATCTCATGTCTTGATATTCATCCGAAACATTGAGTGGATGGGTATAAGAAAAGTGGGAAACTAAAAAAATGGATGGACTGTGTGAAGAATGATATGGCCAGATAATAGGTATGGTCTTTTGACATGAATAGACAAGAAGAGAAGCATGGAAGAAAAGGTATTCTGCACCGGCCCCAAATAAATTGGGACAAGGGCAAGAGAATGGTGACGTCGAGTCGTCTCAAAGTTTTAGATGACTATCAAGAAGTTCCTACCCTCATAAAAGCGGTGCTTAGAAACATTTAATCAAAGATCTGTAGTGCGGTTCATAACATAACTTTCCACAATATTATTATGAGTTTATACAATTGAATATTACAATTGCATGGCAAACGAATAAAATGTCTACTACCTATAACCTAATAGATATTTTATTTGTTTTTGTGAACTATTGTTATTAAATACCGTGAAAATGGTTCATAAATGAAAACAATAACATAACGCTATGACCTTGTTTGGTGTAATGTGACTTTTTCAATGTCATGAAGTCTTTTGAAATTTACACAAACAAACCACAGTCACAGCTGCACTGTCTTGTGCAAGCGAGGCAGGTGATTCAATTTGATGATGATGAATTTGATGACCATCGCTAGGCCCGCGTGATGGATTATGGCCCACTCTCTCGTAGAGGTAGAAGGCCTGTATCTCACCAATCGGCACATTATAAGATGTTCGTATTTAAAATACTTATACAGGGTGTAAAAGGACCCACAAATTAGGTGAGCCGTTGGCTTGTTTAGCATTATCACCTTATAATGTGCCGATTGGTAGGATACAGGCCTTCTACCTCTGCGAGAGAGTGGGCCACAATCCATCACGCGGGCGTAGCGATGGTCATCAAATTCATCATCTTCAAATTGAATCACCTGCTGTTAAAATCTTATCGACAACACCAACGAAAGCGTGTCCCCGCACTACTTCCAAACCGGTCTGCGGTATAATCGCGTATATAGACAACGTTACGTCACTTCGTGCCATCGCGTCGTAACACATTACCCGCTTTTTTTTCAAGTCGGTCTATTTGTGTTGGGAAACCCTACAGTGGTGAAATTAGGTAAACGTTGTTACCTATTAACTAATACGATGACTGCCTCGTTGGTGTAGTAGTCGCAACCGCGGCTTCTGACCATGATGTCCTGGGTTCGATTCCAGTGTCGGGCAAAGTGTTATTGGGTTTTTCCACCAGGATTTTCTGCGTACTGATTGCTACGGAGTCTGGAATTGTGCTCGGTTGATAGGAATAAGCTCGCCCCCAATTACATGGGACTTAAACATAACTGGCGAAATGAACCTTAACTAAATAGTTAACTATTTTTACACCTCTGTCTATCCCTTCGGGGATTACAGGGGTGATGTTTATGTTATGATTAAAGCCTATTTTAGCTTTCTGGAATAAGAAGACTTGCTCCACTGACCATCATCATCAGCCCAGCCTTTTGCCAACTATGTTGGGGCCGGCTTCCAGTCTAACTGGATGCAGCTGAATACCAGTATTTTACATGGAGCTAGTGCCTATCTGACCTCCACAACACAGTTATTACTGGGTAATACGATACCCCTTGGTGAGACTGGTTGTCAGACATTCGGGCCACTGACTACCTGTAACGACTGTCAAAGATCTACAAATGACAGCCGGGAATAACAGCTTAAGCTCTGACTACTGACCACTAATAGATTTGTATCAAGATACATAACAGTTTCTTCCTATCCAAGTAGTACCTAGCATATCATCACGCTTTAATACCCTTCGGGGGTTAGGCAGGTGAGTACCTAATACTACACACACATTTCGCCAGTTATATTTAAGTTCCATGTAATAGAGGCGAGCTTATAGCCATCCATCGTTCACAGATCCAGACTCCGTCAGAGGCTGCTACTCAGGGATTAATGCGACCAGTCGACCAAAGAGTTAGTGGCAGAGAACTATGAGATTATAAGCAAGTAGGTACTTTGGGACGGCAATCCGACGACTAATGGCTTTATGTGCTTCCACAGAGCCATGGTCACACTAACAACTTCCAAATAGATGGAAAATTCCCAATAAAAAAGCTTAATAACAATTAGTAGGACCTGGAATCGAACCATGGTTGTTTGTGTGCGACTGCTAGACCAATGAACGGACTCAGTTTTGCGGATTAAAACAAGTGACAGTGACATCTAGCGGCAGCTCGTAGAACCATATATTATATTTACAAAAATCTTAATATTAATGTGACATGTATCATTGCTTTTAAAATTTGCTATCCGATTTCGACAAACTTTTCCACTGCTCTTCTATCGCCATCTATTAACGCAACAGCCAATCATAAGCGTCGACAATGTGCCGCGAGAGGGCGGTATATTAAGTACTGTTAGCAACATGATCAGCACTGTTAAATGTCATGTGAAACGGTTGAAAAATTCTCACACTAATATCTTGGTTGGAGTTTTAGCTACTCACCGCTAGGTGGCGTTAAAAGGGGCTTAAGACAAAATTGTGAATAATGGGTTTTTTTATTGTGATAGTATTTATTCTGTTTTTTGACGTAAGAACCATTTATTATACTGTTGTTACGTCAAAGAGTCCGATTCAATGCGTGAATATAAATCAACACAACAACAGTTTCAACTATTCGCCACTTGATGGCGTTAAAACGACCATCGACAAAATTGCATGCGCCATTCTGCAACGTGATGAATATTGCGACATTACTTTTGCGTAAGACATTTTTATGACGCTGTGTTACGTCAGAACGGTCACTCCAATAAAACGCATGGTCGGGCGCGAATTTGACTTTCAGTGAAGGTCGGATGGTATCTTGTGTATAAGCAATATCTTTCTTTGTAACATAATGTGCCTTTTAACCTATCGTCAGATCGTCGCCGACAGAGATGTTACGAAAGAGTTAGATTATTGACAGCGTGTATGCGCATTGTCGTACAATGATAATTTAGATATTTCATGAGGAATTTGGAGTTTTTGGGTGTGTGTCGTTGTTAGTAGTTAGTTAGGTATTGTGAGATTTCACCATCAAAATAAAGCATAGCTTAGTAGTGTGCATTGGCGTCAAGCACCTCTGAATTTTCGGATTCATGTGCGTATTGTAAATACGCACATGAATCTTGTGGCTAAATAATAACAGCAGCACGGGTCGATCTTTAAGGTTAAGCCGTGCTTGCCGAGTTTGGTCCGTGGATAGGTGACCATAATTATATGTCGAGTTTCCTCCGTCCTTCGGAAAGCATGTTAAGCCGTTGGACCTGGCTGTCATTTGTAGATTTTTGGCAGTCGTTAAGAATAGTAAGAAGCCAAAAGTCTGACATCCAGTCTTACCAAGGGTTATCGTATTACTCAGTTACTGAGTTTTGGAGGTCAGATAGGCAGTCGCTTCATGTAAAATACTGGTACTTAGCTGCATCTGGTTAGGCTGGAAGCCGACCCCAAGTTAGTTTCGGAAAAAGCTAGGCAGATGATGGCAGATGATGATGTGGGTATTGTATATTGATCACTTGCTTCATTAAAGATAAACATCGTGAGGAAACCACCATGCCTGAGAGATATTTCTAGACGGCATGTAAAGCCAAAGTTCTGTATGGTGTCGGACGTAAAGAATAGCACCATCCCATATCTTCCCGTGGGTGCCGTAAGGGTTGACTAAGGGACTTGCCAGAAAATGGGCAGCAGCGTTCTCTGTGCTTCTGTAACAACTGTACTGCGATCACCAACCCGCCTGCCAAGCGTGGTGATTATGGCAAAACCCCCCAAAATGTCAATGTGGGGACATTTAGGGGAGGCCTATGTCCAGCAGTGGACGTCTTTTGGGCTGAAATGATGAGTAGGTGATTACAGCAGGTAACATGATGACGATAACGCCATCTAGCCGAATTTCAGCCACAGGGACTGCTTTCGATGGCTTTCTAGGGTGATTGTCGAGAGCTTTGTTGTGCTGCTCTTTCATTTGCTCTCTAGTGGCTAGCATATCCTACTTTGGCTGAAAAACTCCGAGACGAACCCCAAACTATAAAAGCACTTTACATAGAAGCGGCTGAAGATCTTCATATTGTCGTCAAGTAACTTCGTGGCTGAATTGTCGTAAAAAAAGCGCTAGTATGAACTTTAAGGTAAGGATAGGATATATAGGTAGTTTTATTAGACACTATCATCATCTGCCTGCCTTATCCTAACTTTATTGGCGTCGGCTTCCAGTTTTACCGGATGCAGGTGAATACCAGTATCTCACGTGGAGCGACCGCCTATCTGACTTCCACAGCCCAGTTAGTACTGGGTAATACGGTACTCCTTGATAAAGCTGGTTGTCAGACTTTCGGGCAATCTCAATATCATAAAGTCTAAAACAACTTGACTCTTGGAAGTCATCATCATCATCTGTCTAGCCTTTTCCCAAACTATGTTGGGGTCGGCTTCCAGTCTAACCGGATGCAGCTGAGTACCAGTATTTTACATGAAGTGACCTGCCTATCTGACCTCCACAACCCAGTAACTGGATTACCACGATACCCTTTGGTGAAACTGGATGTCAGACCTTCGGCTTCTGACTACTCGTAACGACTGTCAAAGATCTAGGCAAAATAAATAACAGCCGGGACCAACGGTAAGCCGTTGGTCCCCCGAGCGACCCGTACGGCTGTTATTATTTAGCCCCGAACTCCTCACTTGACTCTCGGAAGTGGGTCGCAAAAAGTCAATGAAACAAACAAAGTTTTTTTCTGCAACGACTTTCAACATGACAGGACTGTAGGCTCACCTTTTGTCTGACTCAGTTCAAAGTTCGGAATGTTAACTACAGACAATCGAAGGCCTTACTAATGACCAAACGTTCGCCTGAAATCTAGAACGAAGTTAGACTTAAATATGAACTTTAACTTAAGTGAATGTGGTTCAATTTGGTTTGTAATGCCGCGCGCCGCTACCTAGTTCGATTGCTGTCAAAGTGCGTTCAATAGATGTTGGCCTTAACCGCAGTTCAATAATGAGGTTCAAACACGTGATTTTAGATAGTAGAGATGAATTAAACTATTATCGGTGCGACATTGGAATTGGCACAGCTTTGCGTATTGCATTTAGATTTAATTTGTTTACTTTGCACGAGTTTTTGATTTCTGTAATTAAATAATGCATCTGATTCACGCCGGGAAATCATTAAATGCCGGGAAGTTGTACCTGCTCAGAGATTGCAATTATACAGTAGAAATGCCAGTTGTATGACAATTAATATTTATAATAAATTACCACCAGACCTGAGAAAGTTACCATTAAATGTAAAATGTTTCCTTGGCTCTGACATGTTTTTTTACTCCGTCAATCAATTTTTAAATCATATTTATTGTAATTAAGATCTTAATAGACATAATAGGCAAAACCCCCAAAATGTCAATGTGGCGACACTTGGGGGAGGCCTATGTCCAGCAGTGGATGTCGTTTGGGCTGAAATGATAATGATGATGATCTTAATAATGCCATTAGTACTCTGACATTATTGCGAAATTTTTGACGATGTAATTTTATTTAGACTTTTTGATCTAGTTTTGATTTGCATGTACGTAGCTTATTATTTAATATTTCTACACCAGCAATGGTAGTATGTGTGAAACAAAGTTTAAGGTAAGATCTCAATGTACCATATCTTCTTCTTCTTCGTCTTCTTCAACCCATGGACTCAATGCTGAGTGTAGGTATCTTCCAAATCTCTCCAGTTTTGGCGGTTATGTGTCATGGCTTTCCAGTTTCTTAGGGCATCTCCCTCTATGTACCATATACTAAGAAATAAATAAATAAATACAATACAATACACGCACTGATGGTTCAGTACCACAGAGACCAATGCCATCTTCATCATCAGCCTATAATGTTCCCACTGCTGGGATAAAGGCCTCCTCTCTATGATAGGGAGTGGGCTGTAATCCACCATGCAGGCCCAGTGCGGGTTTTCAATTTTTAGTTCTAGGACATGCCGGTTTCCTCACGATGTTCTCCTTCACGGTAAGACTCGTTGGACTATTTATTAACTAAAGCCTTTCAGAGGGACTGCCTATCTGCCCTCTACAAACCGGTTAGTACTGTCAAAAAAAAAAAAAACAAAATAATTTATTTTACATAGGTTCAAGTTCAAGTTATTTATTTCATAACAAAAATACATTTGTATATATGTCAAATATATTTGATATTTCCACAGTAGGTACACAAAAACCAACATAAACAATTATCTCGTTCCTCACCCATTATCAAAGTTAGAACGTCTGTCCAAATTAAAAATACTAACTTTACAAAGGTTTTTAGGCCTACAGGGGCACTTATAAAATGTCGACAAAAGGTGCACGGTTCGGGTTGGTCGTTTCGTATAGAGAAGAATCGAAACTCCATGGTTGCTCTTTTAAAATCATTTGGTTTTACAATATTTGAGTGTTACAGCGTTAGTACTTAAGTAGGGAGGACAGTAGACTGTGTAATACGATACCCTATGGTAAGACTGGTTGTCAGACTTTCGGACCACTTGTGTACGACTCCCTGTAATGGCTGACAGAGACCTACAAATGACACCCGAGACCAACGGCTTAACGTGCTTTCGGAGGCACGGAGGACACTTCATATGTAATGGGAGGTCACTGGTCACCCATCCACAGACCAACCTAGGCAAGTCTTAACGTGAAGATTGATCCGAATGGCTGTTATAATTTAGCCACGAGCTCGTGGTCATTTCCAAAGGTCTAAATAATAAATCAATATACTTGTTAGACCTTTTGGAAAGACGTTGTCCCCATTGTGATTTAGCCGTGGGCTAGTATGCGTAGTTGCGTATCACATAACGATACAGGTATTTTGGAGGTTAGAGAAATCAAAACATTTTGAAATGGCGAGATTTTGTTTGCTGTTGTGCGTTGGATTGGAAATTTGGAACCCAGAATTCAATTTGTGTTATTTTTTTATCAGCAATTTAACTGGTATGTAAAGGGCGAACGGCGACGAGGATAAATAAGGTTTTTTTTGTGGATGGGTGACCACCCGACCCGAGTTCTCTCCGTGCCTCGGAAATCACTTTAAGCCGTTGGTCCCGGCTGTCATTTGTAGATTTAACGGTGTTTCTGTTTTAAGGTTCCATACCCAAAGGGTCAAACGTGACCCTATTACTAAGATTTCGCTGTCCGTCCGTCCGTCCGTCTGTCGCCAGGCTGTATCTCATGAACCGTGATAGTTAGACAGTTGAAATCTCTACAGATTATGTATTTCTGTTGCCGCTATAACAAAAATACTAAAAACAGAATAAAATAAATATTTAAGGGGGCTCCCATACAAAAATGAGATTTTTATAGATAATGGTGCGGAACCCGACTCGCACTTGGCCGGTTTTTTACAATGCCAGTAAACACAATTTCATTTCTTTTAGATATTTGACAGTCGTGACAGATGTTACAGATAGTCTCTTGCCCGAAAGTCTGACAACGAAAGCCGAAACCTACGCTGTCTAAAAATAAGGGGTAACCAATCAGCCATGTTATCAGGCGTAATTAGATTTACAAACATTACGAGTACACCTACGCATATACGCGTCTAATACAGGTTCTAATCAACCTGACCTAGAGGATGAAGAAATCTCTGTTTGACATGTCGACTCAAAAAATGTGCAGTCGACTGTATTTTAGTGTAAATTCTATGAGTCGACATGGCAAACAGATTTCTCAACAATTGTCTTTAACAAAACTAGTTTTCATGACATAACATCACAGCTGTAATGTTTTTGGAACGAAGTTCCTTATCGCGCGTTGCGAAAGGGGGCTAGACGGAAAAAATTAAGACCAAAAGTTGTAACGACACTTTTTTTTCCTTTGTTAAGTATGAGTGTTTGAAAGGAACTTCATTCCATCCGGGTGTCCCTTGACAGCTTGACACGTCTCAAGTTTTTTTTAATGGAACGTAGCCCCACACTAGGAATTTCTCCTGTATCGTGGGTACGTTTACAAACACTTAAACTCACATACACAAACAGACAGACCCGGAACAAGCTCTATTAGTAAGCCATACAAATATTTGTTCCGTGCGGGGATAGAAGCCGCGACACGCAGCGCTGCAGTCGATCGCTCAGCCACGGCGCCAACCGTGCCGTCAATTAATGAAGGATTTCGAAAAAGTGTACCTACACATTTTTCTACTTAAGTTTAAATCTCATGTAATACTGCTGCTGTGGTGCGTGTCACGGGTTCGATACCCGCACGGAATAAAAATATTTGTTTGCCAAACAGGTATTTGTTCCGGGTCTGGCTATTTGTGTATGTGAGTTTAAATGCTTGAAAACGCATCCAGGATTCAGGAGAAATTCGGATATAGCGGGCCAACGATTAAAAAAAAAATTGGCTTCTACTGGGCACAAATCCAGACTGCGTATAGGTGCTAATAACTCAATAGGACTTTTGTAACCAGGGAATCGAACCCAGGACCTTATGCTCAGCAGTAGCGCTTGTGATCATTAAACCAAAGAAACGGCGTATTAAATAAAGGTGTCTTCAAAATCCAACTATTGTCCCTATGTTTAAGAGCGTTTACACCTTACGGCATTTCATACAAACTTTCAAGCCCTTATTTTCCGAAATGACTGAACCGATTTTAATGAAACTTAATACACATAAGCAGGATACATAGGTCTAAAAAGTTACTAAAAAACATTTTCGAAATGTCTTATAAAAAAGAAGATGATAGAAAATTTCAGTTTCTACACATAATTTATAATCGGTCTAATTTAGCTGTAACACAATTTTTCGAAAATGTTTTTAGTATCTTTTTATGTATTCTGCTTACACGTATGAAGTTTCATTAAAATCAGTTCAGTCATTACGGAAAATAGGGACTTGAAAGTTTGTATGAAATGTCGTAAGGTGTAAACGCTCTTAAGTGTGATTGACCATATTTGTTGCTTAATTTGGGAATTCCATACATTACGGATTAGTAATAGGAAATTTTTACTATTACGAGAATTTATCCGGCAAGGTTAATTTGTGGTTAGCCTCTGCTTTCATGGTTAAAAAAGAGAATTGTTTATTACAGTTTTTGTGATGGGATTACTCATAGACACAGTTTACAGTTTTGTAAATCTGCTTATTCTTATTTTTTCTTTCTGTTTGCACCTTGTTTTTTTAAAGGTATATTTATGTGATTTCATTGAGCTTCTGTATGTTGTGCTATGTCTTTTGTGTGCACTGAATAAATGATTTATCTATCTATCTTATCTATCTATCATAGATACCTCGGAAAGTATGCCCACTTGCCCCCATGCCAACCTCGGGACATCTTCATCATAAGCATAGAATAGCTTCTTCTTAGCGTCTGGACGGGATCTAAATTGTATCGAACTAGAATTTTCCTACGTTTTTAGCATCTTCAGGTAGCCAATCCCAATATAGTTAGGAAAAGGCGAAAGTTGACGAGGTAGGTGTCTTTAAAAAGAAATGATGTATAAATAAAGACGCTGTTAAATTCTAATTGTTACCGTGGATAATACCTCCTAGCTACTCGTTGTCTGGATAACAGTGGCTCCCAACCTTTATTGTACCAGGTACCACTTTAATGTCTTAATTGTGAGCAGCGACTATAAGGTGCTAAATAAACATGAACACCAACAGGATTCTATCTAGGGGGGTGAATCTTTAGCTCAAAAAATGGAAAATGAGATGAAAATGAGCACCTTTTTGCCGACGTTTTACAAGTGCCCATGTGAACAAATAAAAAATTATTTTGGAGAAAGATTTTGAAGGATACAAGAGCGATCGAAGCAAGCTCGAAAACTTTCGCAATCTTTCGAAATAGGAGTTAGTAGATTTTTGCAGAAATGGTTATGAATAATCTTGCAAGGGCAAACGAAGCAAGCTCGAAAATTTATCATCCCGACTTTATAAGGTTTACAATAAAACAACAAAAAAAATGATTTTTTATTTTAACATTTTGCGGACCACAAAGGGTGTAAATAGAACTATATCGAAGCCAGAAAGCACTTGGCCTCCCCATCATTGCGATCATTTTTTGTTCTGGACCATACCTGGGAACCTTCTAGTTACAGACATGTTGGAGGGCAAAATTATAACTTTTTAAGAAGTATTTTTTTTAAATAAGTTTTTATTGTTATTATTTTACTTTAAATACATTCCCGACCACGGTAATATTCAATGCATCTATCAGCACAAGGTTTTGAATACGTTACATTCAGTTCTACCGTGCATGAAAAGCATGATTTTTCACCAAAAAAAAGTCATTTTCCAGCAAAAAATAAGTAGAGTTACTAGTTTGATATCCAGAATCTTTGGTGACGGTTTCATGAAGGGTCACCTTATACCTTATATTTTAAGGTCTTGCGGACCACGGATGGTCCGCGGACCAAAGGTTGAGAACCAATGACCTGACTGATAGTTACAACATAATTTTATATGTAGTTGGGAAAGAAAATACTGACTGAATTATTGTATCGAACTATCATTTTCTAAGCTTACTATGAAAATTATAGTTCCCTACAATAATTAATAATGTACCAGTTATTTTGCCGGCAACAAATTTCGTAAATGATGAAGTAAGCAATCATTTTATCTACAGAACCTTAATCATTATAAGATTATTTATTATCATTTGTATGTTATTGAATCTTATTCTGCTCACCGTTGGATTTCTAAATAATTATGGGGCTGTTTTAAGTCAGAAATAAACTGTTGCCTAGGTGGTCAAAAGCGGGACTGCTGAGCACGAGGTCCCGAGTTCGATTCCCGGGTCGAGTAAAGTTTATTGGGTTTTTCCGTAAGGAATTTCTCAATAGCAGCCACGGAGTCTGTATTTGTGCCTGTTTGATGGCAATAGGGTCGCCCCCTATTACTTGAAACTTAAACTTATCTGTCGAAATTTGGGTGTACTATTAGGTACACTTCTGCCTGACTCGTACGGGGATTACAGGTGTGATGTTCTGTTGTACTACGGGAATTCCAACACTACTAAAGATTACGAGTAAGCAGTAATTTTAACGATAATTATAAAATATTAACAGACTAAGTAAGTCGTTAATAATGTTGCAATAAAACAATAGTAAGTTAGAAACAAACCGGATGCGTAATGGCTTTAAGTGAAAGTAAGTATACAGCTAATCTAATACTAATAATAAAGCTGAAAAGTTTGTTTGTTTGTTTGCCTCTCAATGTGCCTTTTTGCCCAATTTGCCCTTTGCCTCATGGTGTTCATGTTTATTTAGCACCTTATAGTCCTATAAGGTGCTAAATAAACATGAACACCAACAGGATTCTATCTAGGGGGTGAATCTTTAGCTCAAAAAATGGAAAATGAGATGAAAATGAGCACCTTTTTGTCGACGTTTTACAAGTGCCCATGTGAAAAAATAAAAAATAATTTTGGAGAAAGATTTTGAAGGATACAAGAGCGATCGAAGCAAGCTCGAAAACTTTGGCAATCTTTCGAAATAGGAATAAGTTAGTAGATTTTTGCAGAAATGGTTATGAATAATCTTGCAAGGGCAAACGAAGCAAGCTCGAATATTTATCATTTTGCGGACCATAAAGGGTGTAAATAGAACCATATCGAAGCCAGAAAGCACTTGGCCTCCCCATCATTAGGCAATAGGGTCGCCCCCTATACCTTGAAACTTAAACTTATCTGTCGAAATTTGGGTGTACTATTAGGTACACTTCTGCCTGACTCGTACGGGGATTACAGGTGTGATGTTCTGTTGTACTACGGGAATTCCAACACTACTAAAGATTACGAGTAAGCAGTAATTTTAACGATAATTATAAAATATTAACAGACTAAGTAAGTCGTTAATAATGTTGCAATAAAACAATAGTAAGTTAGAAACAAACCGGATGCGTAATGGCTTTAAGTGAAAGTAAGTATACAGCTAATCTAATACTAATAATAAAGCTGAAAAGTTTGTTTGTTTGTTTGCCTCTCCTCTCCTCTATCTCAGGAACTACTGATCCGATTTGATAAATTATTTCATTATTTGATAGCCCATTTATCAAGGAAGGCTATAGGATATACAGGGTGTAACGGAAAGGGTATATACATACTTAAGGGTGTGCTACAGACCATCAAACTGAACATGTTTCTCCACAAAAAAACATCGAAATAACGAAAAAATTATCTGCTGTCCCATAGAAAATTTCAATACCTATTCGACCAAATGTATGGGGCAGCTGATATTTTTTCGCTATGACGATGTTGGTCCGATGGAGAAACATGTTCAGTTTGATGGTCTGTAGCACACCCCTAAGTATGTATATACCCTTTCCGTTACACCCTGTATATCATCACGCTACGACAAATAGGAGCAGAACAGCAATGAAAAATGTTGCGAAATCGGGAAAATTGTGACGCAAACGAAGTTGCGTGGGACAGCTAGTTAGACATATTTATAAAGGTGTCTCTCCACAGCTGACCACAGCCACGCTCGTATACACACGGAGACACATCAACCTATTCATTTCCAGTATAACATGGTCTCGGTTTGTATAGATTTCAAATACAATGAGAGATCCGCATAAACTGGTTATGTATAGCTTGATTAGTCGTGCGTAGGTACTTGGCTTCGCTTTATAATATGATAATGTAGGATTGTCCGCCGCGTCTTTTTAGGGTTCCGTACCCAATGGGTAAAACGGGATTATTACTGAGACTTAACTGTCCGTCCGTCCGTCCGTCTGTCACCAGACTGTATCTCATAAACCGTGTCGTTAGCCAGTGGAAATTTCTACAGATTATGTATTTCTGTTGATGCTAAAACAAAAAATACTAAAAACAGAATAAAATAAATATTTCAGGGCTCGAAAACCTTTTTTAGTAACTTTTTAGACCTATGTATCCTGCTTATCCGTATTAAGTTTCATTAAAATCGGTTCATTCATTTTAAAAAATAAGGACTTGGAAGTTTGTATGAAGTGTAGATACTTGAAGAACCTCCAGGTCAAGCGTAAACTTTTATAGAACAGATGTCATTAGTTTCGCGAATCGACATGGGGGATGAGATGGAAAGGGGATGGAATGGGATTAATTAAATCCCGCGTACGTCCTACATATCAGTGGGCGACCGACTTAAAAACTGAAAACATAATTGATGTTTATAACTTGCCTATAGAGAATAACTAGGATATATGTAATTTACGATTTTGACATTTTCTGTTTCAAAATCTATGGATTTTGAAAGGGAAGGTCATATTGCTAAGTGATATCATCACAAGAACACAAGAGATAGAAGAACAAAAGAGGAGGTCGTGGTTATATAGCCACAAGATAATAACAGCCTCACGGGTCGATCTTCAGGCTAAGCCTTGCCTTGCCAGCACTTGCCTAGGTTCGTTCGTGGATTACCCACTACTTACCAAGTTTCCTCCGTACCACGAAAAACATGTTAAACCGTTGGTCCCAGCTGTCATTTGTAGATATTTGACAGTCGTTACTCTAACAACAGTTAACTAGAAACCAGAAAATCTGAAAAGCTATCTTACCGAAGGGTAACCCAGGAACTGGGCTGTGGAGGTCAGATTGGTCGCAACGTGTAATATACTGGTATTCAGCTGCATCCGGTACAGTCATTCCAGTGTTCAAGACATAAACATCCACTCCATTCAATCTATATTATATTGGGGATACTCCACTCATGAAGAAATTCAAGCAACAAATAAAGTGGATTAGAACAATATGTGGGATACACCTGTGCTCTGTATGGTGTCGGATGTACAGAATAGCACCATCCCATATCACCCCGTGGGTGTCGTAAGAGCCGACTGAGGGACTTGCCAGAGAATGGGCGGCAGCGTTCTCTGTGCTTTTTTAACAACCGTACTGCGATCGCCAACCCGCCTGCCAAGCGTGGCGATTATCGCAAAACCCCCTTTATGCCAATTTGGCGACAGTTTCGGGAGACCTATGTCAAACAGTGGACGTCTTTCGGCTGAAATGATGATGATGTGGGATGTACACCAAACGGATTCATGTAAACCTCATTTCATAAACCTCAAGGTATTAACCCGCCTTTCTCTATATATCTACGAGTTCTCAATATTAATTAAAGCAGACATCAGTAGCTATGACACATTAAAAACCAGTAGACTTAAAGATACATTAAGAAAAATAGTGCGTTGAGTCCCTCCGCGCGGAAGAAGTGAAACTTAACGCAACAGTGCTTTCATACCCCCTCCATGGTAGCGTTAAACATTTAACGCAACCTTGTTGGAAGTCGCATAAGAAGTTTCACTTCAATAAAACATCCCACACTGCAGTACATAGTAATAGTATTTTTGTATGGGCATAAAAATATTATCATTTACTCAAAGACATTAAAAGTATTCATTCAATTGGTATTTTTAAAAGGAAGCTAAAATAACTTCCTGATTAAAAAGGCATATTACTCAGTTAAGGAATTTCTTGAAGAAAAATAATTATGTGATATTGGAATGATTGTGATGCTTAATAACATTAAATTATAAGAATATGAAAAGTATGATATAATATAAAATGTGATAATTTAATAAAACTTGTACGTGTGGTGTAACTGTTAGTGTAAGTTGGTTTTAGAGGGTGTAATACAATACAATCCTTTATTTCAGGCAACTAGGTCCATAGAACATAATACATATTATATATAAGCATAAAAAGACTAACTATAAACTAATACATACATTATAAAACTAAATCTTTAAACTATTGTACACGAAGTGACGGCGTCGTGTCGCGCTGCGTGGTGTCGCGTAGCCTTCCGCGGAATGCATGACACCCTTCGGCCAAAACTTCTCCTTGACGAAGGTCTCGATATGATGAGTCGGAACTCGCACCACGAACGATTTGAAATTCGTGGTGTGGCGCGACTCCAACTTCTCGACTCTCAAGGTCCAGCTGGTCTTCACTCGTACATACTCCATGACCTCCTCAACCTTCGTGGTGTGATGTAGCCGGGCACATAGAGCTGCGTCGTGGGTATTGCCGGACGCAGCATCATATAATGGAAAGGGTATATACATTCTTAAGGGTGTGCTACAGACCATCAAACTGAACATGTTTTCGGATAAACATCGTAATAGCGAAAAAAATATCAGCTGCCCCATACATTGGGTCGAATAGGTATTGATATTTTGTATGGGGCATCAGATATTTTTTTAGCTTTTACGATGTTTGTCCGATGGAGAAACATGTTCAGTTTGATGGTCTGTAGCACACCCTTAAGTATGTATATACCCTTTCCGTTACATCCTGTATTTAAATAAATATAAGATAATGTAAACTGGAACAAATGTAATTTTGAGTGTGTATATTTTTCTTTATTTTTTTATATTTAAAAACCATTTAATTTGCAATGCCCTGATAGGCAACTACGTTATAAGAACCCATCTATTTTCAACATCTTCATGACTACACTAAGTTCGCAATAAAGAATTTGAACATATTATTCTAATATGTTTATGATTCAAAATCTCTCAACAACCATCAATCAAAAATTTATGTCAAATTGTTGCGCATTAATTGCGCTGTTATTTTGTAAAAAAATAATATGATATACTTAATTGTATTAGTTAAAAAAAATAGATTATCTCAGTGACTCCTGAGACGTGATTGACCATCATCATCATCATCATCATCTTCATCGTCATCATCATCATCATCATTTTCCTGCCACGTTATTCGGGTCGGCGCAGCATGTCTTCTTCCTCCATACTTCTCTATTACTTGTCATCTCTTGAAGACACGGTTGGCGCAGTGGCTAAACGATTGACTGCTGCGCTGCGTGTCGCGGGTTCGATCCCCGAACGGAACAAATATTTATATGGCCTACAGATTGTTGTTCCGGGTCTGGCTGTTTGTGTATGTGAGTTTATATTACGATACAGTAGAAATTCCTAGAGTGGGACAAAGTTAAAAAAAAAAAGTCATCCGTAACCTCCTTTCTTGCCATATCATCCTTCACACAGTCCATCCATCGTTTCTTTGGTCTTCCTCTACTCTAGGCATCCACACTCGTAATCAAAACTTTCCTCACGACATTTTCCTCATTCCTTCGCATCACTTAATCACATAACAAGCAAACCAATCACCACACTACTGAATGGTGCAACTCCATGTAATATTCGGTTGCATCCGGGTAACCTATCTCAATCAATTAAGTTGGGAATGGCTGGAATCCACATTCATACTTAAAACCTCAAAAACCGGCCAATTGCGAGTCGGACTCGCGCACGAAGGGTTCTGTACCATTATTTTTAAATACGAGCAAAAAAATCACTCTTTTGTATGGGAGCCCCCCTTATACAGGGTGTAACGGAAAGGGTATATACATACTTAAGGGTGTGCTACAGACCGTCAAACTGAACATGTTTCTCCATTGGACAAACATCGTAAAAGCGAAAAAAATATCTGCTCCTCATACATTTGGGTCGGATGGGTATTGAAATTTTGTATGGGGAGCAGATATTTTTTTCGCTTTTACGATGTTTGTCCAATGCAGAAACATGTTCAGTTTGATGGTCTATAGCACACCCCCAAGTATGTATAAACCCTTTCCTTTACAATATGTATATTTATTTTACTCTGTTTTTAGTATTTGTTGTAATAGCAGCAACAGTAATACAATATCTGTAGAAATTTCAACTGGCTAACTATCACAGTTCATGAGACACAGCTTGGTGACAGACGAACGGACGGACGGACGGACAGCGAAGTATCAGTAATAGGGTCCCGTTTGACCCTGTAGGTACGGAACCCTAAAAAACCCTTACGACATTTTCCTCATTCCTACGCATCACATGAATAATTTTACCAAGGATGAAAGAAAAACCTTTTTCATTCGGTACAACAGCTGCAAACATCAAATAATACCATGTCCAAGCAACTTATGTAAAAGTTGGTCATGCTTCACGTTACATGTAGGTTGTAACTCGAAACGTAACCAATTAAAATTGAGAAGAAATGGTCAAGGACACACGCAACGCGCTGTGGGTAGGGTTGCCGCCATTTTGTTGTAGAGACCTGCACAGCAAGTTACAATAATCTGTCGAATATTTATACCAATATTATCAAGCTGAAGAGTTTGTTTGATTGTTTGAACGCGCTAATCTAAGGAACTACTGGTCCGATTTGAAAAAATTACTTCAGTGTTAGTTACCCCATTTATTGAGGAAGGCTATATGCTATATATCATCACGCTACGACCAAAAGGAGCGGATCAGCAATGAAAAATGTCGCGAAAACGGGGAAATTGTGACGCAGACGAAGTTGCGCGGGACAGCTATAGTAGACAGGCTTTAATAATAATGGATTTTTAACTTTATCGTTGATGAATTAGGATCAAGATTGATTTGACAGGTCCGGTCAGCTTGATGTGCTAGCATGTGTACAAGAAATAAAATTAATCATCTTACAACTACAATAATATATCTCATCAGCATTCATCTGCCTAGCCTTTTACCAACTATGTTGGGGTCGGCTTCCAGTCTAACGGAATCCAGGTGAATACCAGTATTTTACAGGAAGCAACTGCCTTTCTGACCTACAGAACCCAGTTAGTACTGGGTAATACGATACCCCTTAAAAACAGTCTTTCACGCCACTGACTACCTGTAACGACTGTCAAAGATCTACAAATGACAGTCGGGACCAACGGCTTAACGTGCTTTCCGAGGCACGGAGGAAACACGGTATGTAAGTCACCCATCCATGGACCAACCTAGGCAAGCACGGTTTAACCAAAAGATCGTCCCGAGCGGATGTTATCATTTAGCTACGAGCATGTTGATATTTGTCACTCTCTCATGAATAAACTACTGAACAGATTTGTATGAAACTTGAGACACCGGTAGTTTATAACCTGGATTAGCAAATAGGACACTTTTGATATCGGTATTTCAAACGCGTGGTGCGTCGCAACTAACACTCATCATCATCATTTCAGCCGAAAGACGTCCACTGCTGGACATAGGCCTCCCCAAAGTGTCGCCACATTGACCGGTCCCGTGCGACTCGCATCCAGCGGATCCCCACAACCTTCACCAGGTCCGATGTTCCACCTAGTGGGAGGCCTGCCAACGCATCGTCTTCCGGTTCGCGGTCGCCATTCCAGAACTTTTCGGCTCCATCGCCCATTCGTTCTGCGAGCAATGTGCCCTGTCCACTGCCACTTAAGTTTAGCAATTCTTCGGGCTACGTCGGTAACCTTGGTTCTCTTGCAGATGTCCTCATTTCTGATTTGATCAAACTAACACTAACATGGTTTAAACCACATTTACATGTCAAATTAAGTGGCGACAGCTGAGCACGAGGTCATGGGTAAAATTCCCGGGTCCGGCTAGTTGTTGATGGCAATAGGCTCGCCCCCTATTACATAGGACTTAAACATAACTGGCGAAAAATGGGTGTTCTATTAGGTACACCTCTGCTTAACTCTTCGGGGATTTCAGGTGTCATTTTTCATTTTGGAAATGGCATCTTTCAGTTCAAGCTATGAAGCTGGCTTTTGCTTAACCGGACTATCCTGCGGGTGCCTTGAGTGTAAGACCTCCAGCCAGGGTATAAAGCTAGGCGACAAACGCTAAGGGCTCCCCCTGCGGGGTACGAGCCTTGGCTTAGGGCGTCGCTAGGGGAGGGCAGCAAGGGGACAGGCTTTAACTGAATGATTTAGGGGCTGATTTAATACTATAGGCTAAGCTTCACGGGCTGGTTCGTGCAAGGGGGTTGTTTTTATTGAAGAGCTCGTGGCGAAATATGAACAGCCACAAATACTGGTAGGAGTACTGTTGACAGCCCTAGCTGTGCGTGTTACTGCGTTTTGTTATTTCGACAGAACACGTGTTGATAATGATACAGAGAGAGTGTTAAAAGTAACCGAGATTTGCGTAATCAGAGCAACTGTAGCCCATTGGTGGTACTGACGAGAAATAAGCTTGTTTGGTTGTCCCTGTTCTGTATGGTGTCGGACGTAAAGAATAGCACCATCCCATATCTTCTCGTAGGTGTCGTAAGAGGCGACTGAGGGATTTGTCAGAGAATGGGCAGCAGCGTTCTCTGTGCTTTTGTAACAACCGTACTGCGATCGCCAACCCGCTTGCCGAGCGTGGCGATTATGGCGAAACCCCCCTTATGTCAATGTGGCGTTGGGGGAGGCCTATGTCCAGCAGTGGACGTCTTTCGGCTTAAATGATGATGATGGATGTCTCTGAAATTACAATCAAAATCAAAATATTTTATTTCACAGGCCTACATGGGCACATACACTGTAGTCAACTAAAGGTGCTCGGTTCGGGCAGGACGTTTCCTATCGAGAAGAACTGGTATGAAACCATCATCTGCCTGCCTTTTCCCAGTTAAAGGGTCCAGCAAGTTAAGCCGGTGGTCCTGAGCCTGATCTCTCTTCATTCGTGGTAGATTGCCGTCCTCTTGAACTATGAGAGTAAAGGAACAGAGCGTGCACCTGCGTCTGCGCACACAGTTGTACACTATAATAACTGCCGCGCGGTTAATCTCCGCTGAGATATGCCACCATGACCGAAAAACGGTCAGATGGACTTTCATTGCTCGGTAACACGATACCCCAATGCTACAGAGTTTTTCCATAAGGAATTGCTCATAGCAGCCCTTTGTGCCTGGTTGATGGCAATAGGCTCGCCCATTATTACAAAAAATCATCATCTGCCTGCCTTTTCCCAAACAATCTTGAGTACGGCTTCCAGTCTAACCGGATGCAGCTAAGTAACAGTATTTTACATGAAGCGACTGCCTATCTGACCTCCACAACACAGTAACTGGGTAATCCAATTTATACCCCTTGGTAAGACTGGATGTCAGACTTTTGGCTTCTGACTACTCTTAACGACTGTCAATGATCTACAAATGACAGCCGTGACCAACGGCTTAACGTGCTTTCCGAGGCACGGAGGAAACTCGGTATGTAACTATGGTCACCCATCCACGGACCAACCTCGGCAAGCACGGCTTAACCTCAAAGATCGACCCGTGCGGCTGTTATCATTAAGCCAAGAGTCCCCTATTAGATAACTATATGGGTCGTAAGCGTAACTGGTGGCAAACTATCTACAGTGTGGAAGCAATACTGACACACCGACGCTAAAAATAAAAATCTGCTGTTTCATACAAAAGTCTAATACGGCCATTTGTATGGAACAGCTGACTTTTGAAAAAAATATAATGATGTATGTACCGTATACGTTGTAACTGATTTAGCGTCAGCGGTCCTTACACCTTGCATTAATACTTACGTATACCTCTGCCTGCCCCATTAACAAAAACAGGCGTGATGTTATGTTATGTATGCTGTATGTATCTACTAATAATACACTTACCTATAAGACACATCTGAATCGTCAACAATACAAATATTGGTCACGACTGACTTGAGAATCGAACCTGTAACCTTGGCACGGATGTGGAGACAATCCGTGCTCTCTGCCTATCCCATTGTAGGCTAACCAAAAAAGGATGCATCATATTTTGTGAATAGGATTCTTGTCTTAAAACTGACCTAAGTAATTGGCGTAATGTTTAGTGTAATAATCTTATGTCTAGGTACTGTCAGCTGTCAGCAACTACAAGATGAATTTCTTAAAAAAAGAAAGCAGTTATTTTAGGGCTGAAGTTAAAAGTCTGAGTTAAAATTAAACCAAAATTATTCAATTTATCAAAAATCCTACATGGGCCTTATAAACAGTCGTTTCATATGGATACGAACCGATAAGAGCCTCCATGCTTACGATTTTATAAATATTCGGTTTGAATATGCCTCAAAAACATGCATTATAATATTGCAAAATCATGCCACCCAATAAATACTAAAACGACATTAAAATTCTATTCGATTCTCTTAATATTACAACATTTTTCAAACCTTGAAACCATAGTGCCTTTTACGTAGGCTGAGAACCAGAGATAACTTATTTTTATCATATTTTTTTTTTTACTGTTGTCTAAAAAGTTTCCAGAAATAGGTTTTTCTGAACGATTAGGAAGTGTGAGTAACGGAGGGTTTTGTCCTAACCTCTTAATGGGCACTTTTATCGGTGATGGCCCATAATCGATGCGGCCAACGGCACTCCATAGGTTGCAACCGCGAAGCACGGACGAAAAAGAATCGTTGCTAAAGAAAAAAATCGGACCATTGTTTTTTTTTTATTTCGTAATTTTTCGAATGTGGATTTGAAATTGGAAGTGCCAACTGGTGTGTGATTTTGTTATTATTGATTTTCGGTGCCATCTTTTTTCGGTGAGTTTTTTTTATTCTTTTGTTATTTTTTTTTAACGTAAGATGTTTTGTTTTGTTGTTTCTAGCTGAACATAAGTTTCGTTTTTATTTACTTTTACCCATACTTAAAGGTGAAAATAACCATTTGTGTGTGTACAAAAAGAAGGTACCTACTTGATAAATGTTTCTTTGTTATTTACTACTTTGTTACTTACTATTTATATTATAGAAAAATACCAAAGGTTTTTTAGTAATCAAAAGTAAATTGATTGGTCAGTGGGTCGTCTTAATTGTTAGTAATGGTTTGATGCATTCTTATTTAATATTTTTATTTTCATTTGAAAAACGGTGTGCGGTTATCTCACAATTACTTGCCGTATCAAATATAAATTGTAGGTAGATGCGTATTTTTTCAAAACTATTTACAAAGTTCATAATTATTTCATGTTCTAATTAGGTGATCAAATTAAATTAGGTATTTTGTATTGAAAACGTTGAAAAAATATTATTTTAGTATTAAAAGAAGAGGCAAGACAAAAAAAAACTCATTTTTAGTATGATTTTCTGATCGATCGATTCGTATTATGTCACAGTTTCATAAACTAAAATAGAACGCATGAAGTCAATCCGTCCGTCTTTATCTAAATATCTATGCTAACAATAAATGACAGGACTTCTGTTCCATAGAGCAATTAGCAACAGGGATAGATTTTCTATTCGATTTTTTAAATATTTTCCGCGAAGAAAAAAAAAACAATAAAGCAGGTAGGTAAGCAATAGGTATCAAAACTTCAACTAAGTTCACAGAAATCTCATCTAATATATAAGTAATCTGACTTTGAAGTTGGATCAAGTTCAGTTGGCTTATTAAAAATCTATAATTCACTGACAAATAACGGATAAATAATTTATACAAAATTATAATCACGCAATTTTAAACAAAGCTAAAACAGCACTACTGAAGGATTTTACAAATGATAGCCGTTGGTCCCCGCTGTCATTTGTTTGTATCTTTGACATTCGTTACAGGTAGTTAGTGGCCCGAAAGTCTGACAACCAGTCTTACCAAGGGGTATGGGTACTTAAATAAAGAAGCAGGTTTCCGGTACGGGCGGGTCGGTCCCGATCGGTGCAGGTATTATTTTCTTTGATTTACAATGCGCTCACATAAAAAGAAACAGGTTAAATTATGTCAAATTTATATGCAAGTTAACCCGGTACCGACCCGCACAGATTTGTCTCTGCCGGAAACCTGCTCCTTTTTGTAAGCAACCTATCGTATTACCCAGTACTGAGTTGTGGAGGTCAGTTAGGCAGTCGCACCATGTAAAATACTGGCTACATTCAGCTGCATCCGGTTAGACTGGAAGCTGATAAAAAATAGTTAGGACAAGGCAGTCAGATGATAGGACGGAGGAATGTGGGAAGACAACCGACTAGGTGGACCGACGATCTCATTAAAGTGGCCGGAAGAAACTGGATAGCCATGACACATAACCGCTAAAAGTGGAGAGATTTGGAAGAGACCTACTCTCAGCATTGGGTGGCAAAGGGTTGAAGAAGAAGAAGACAGATGATGATGATGACTCATAAGAATCCTTGTCCTCACTGACATCAACGCACAGCACAAACCACTAGACAGGATAAAATTTGGGTTATAGATAGCTATTATAACGAAGACATCTTTTAAGAAAGGATTTTGGAAAATTCAACCCCTAAGCGGGTTCAATAGGGCTTGAAAGTTTTTCCATAGACGTGTTATTGGTACGCACTGTGACACTTCAGGCTTAAGAATCTGCATAAATAAACTGGTTTTGCATACCTTGATTAGTCGCCGTGTGTACACCCAATGCCAATGACAGGTCATATTAAAAATTCATATATTAAGTTTGATTGACCCCCAAATATCTGTGATCCGATCGATTGCGCCATCTGTCGGATGGCGTGGTTTAACCTTAACCTTTTTAGAAGGAATTATTATAATAATATACGTCGATACATATAGGTATATTAGATATGTTAATCGAGAAGTTAGGAAATCATTTTTTAAGTACGTTCGCACCGAAAACGTTGATATGTTTTTGTTGTTTGTCTAAAAAAAATTAGAAAAAATATTTTAAAACTGTTATGAGATTTTTTTACTTCTAAACTAATATTATAAAGAGGAAAGATTTGATTGTTTGTTTGTTTGCATTGAATAGGCTCCGAAACTACTGGCCCGATTTGAAAAATTCTTTCAGTGTTAGATAGCCCATTTATCGAGGAAGGCTATAGGCTATATATCATCACTCTACGACCAATGTGAGTGGAGCAGCAATGAAAAATGTTTGGAAAACGGGGAAAATGTGACGCAGACGAAGTTGCGCCGGACAGCTAGTTAATTATAATTACTGGTTTATTAAAAACATTGTCTGTAAGCCATGCAGGGTAAGGTAGAGGTGTAACTGTTTAAGGGCATAGGTATATAGGGGCGACCCTATTGCCATACATGATGTCATCTCTGAAAGATGAGGCAGAGGGATACTTAATAGTACACCCACATTTCGCACAAATCCTATGTAATATGGGGCGAGCCAATTGCCATCACCCAGGCAGAAATTCAGACTACATGGCTGCTCCTGAGAAATAATCATCATCATCAGCCTATAATGTTCCCACTGCTGCTGGGACACAGGCCTCCTCTCTATGAGAGGGAGTGGGCTGTAATCCACCACGCTGGCCCAGTGCGGGTTGGTAGATGTAACATGTCTTTGAATGTTTAGTTCTAGGACATGCCGGTTTCCTCACGATGTTTCACCTTCACCGTTTTTGAGGGCAGCGGTGATGAAATAAATTACACTAAGTAATGCGCTTGCCTGGGTTCGAACCCACGGCTTAAGCCCATGGCTTATAGCTCAAAAATACCTGATAAAAACTCAATACCACTTTGCCCGACACGGGACTCGGACCTAGGACCTCCCGGTCAGCAGTCGCACTTACAACCACTCGACCAACGACACAGTCTATAGTCATGATTTTCCTATAGCAAGTAGCCGTGAGTCTCAGCTGTCATTTGAATATTTTTGACAGTCGTTGCGGGCTCAGACGCCCAAAACTCAGACAACCAGTCTTACCAAGGGGTATCGTATTACCCAGTACAAACTGGGATGTGGAGGTCAGATAGGCAGTCGCTCCATGTCAATACTGGTATTCAGCTGCATCCGGTTAGACTGGAAGCCGACCCCAACATTTTTGGGTAAAGGCGGGCATTCGATGATGATGGTGTTCTATGTATAAAATATCTATCGCGAAGGGCGGGCGTTTTGGGGGACTGTCTCTTATAATTTTGACGTTCAAAAAGTGCTGATTATCAGCCTAATTTGAATAAATGACTTTTGATTTTGATATCAGTTACTTATTTATTACATATTAATTACAAATAAATTTCCAAATTGTCACCTTCATTTACGCAAAAATTACTCAATAGGGACTTCCTAACTAGTAATATTGTAATTAACAAATCACCGAACAAGTTAATCAGGCATTTCGAAAATTCCGAAAATGTGCAATTGTTAAGAAATTTTTTAATGTGTTATACGTTAACTTCATTTTGTTCATTATGTAATTGTAATGTACAGATTATGATCGAGCTACTTAAAAGATTGTAATCGTTATTTTAACAATGTTTTGCACAATTCGTCAATTCTGAAAACACAATTACAAATGCGTTAAACGTTCCCATGCATCTTTGGTGATTTAGTTTAGAAAATGTTTAGCTATTGTATACCAACAAAAAAAAATGCCTTACCTTCCTAATTTCATATCACATTTTTAGCAGACTTCTAAAAAAGGAGGAGAAGCTCGTGGCTAAATAATAACAGCCGCACGGGTCGATCTTTAAGGTTAAGCCTAGCTTGCCGAGGTTGGGCCGTGGATGGGTGACTATAATTACATACCGAGTTTCCCCCGTGCCTCGGAAAGCCGGCATGTTAAGCCGTTGGTCCCGGCTGTCATTTGTAGATCTTTGACAGTCGTTACAGGTAGTCAGGGCAACGAAAGTGTGACAAATAGTCTTACCAAGGCCTATCGTATTACCTAGTACTGACTGGGTTGTGGAGATCAGATAGGCAGTCGCTCCATGTGAAATACTGGTACAGCTACATCCGGTTAGACTGGAAGCCGACCCCAAGATAGTTGGGAAAAGGCTAGGCATATGATGATAATGGGTACAATAAATTAAATTGGTAATAGGAAGTAATCTTAAGCTTCCGACATTTTACGTATGTATCGAATTAAGTTAGTCAAAGACCACTTCAAAAACAACAAATTATTATGCAAATAAGTATGCCTTACAAAATAGATTTTGACGGTCACCTTTATTTGCTCATTATATAATGGCTTAATCGGAAGATAAGTATTTGATTTGGTGATTCCTTTGTCTCACAAAAATCTTGGGCGTGTTTCAAATTAGACGAATGCCGAAATATTTTTGCTCTCTTGGAATTTGAAGTCTCAGTGCTGAGAACAGTGATGAAAGTGTAACATGTTGCTTTTATCTTGGAATTCGTTTAGGTGTCGCCTAGGGTTAGTCTAGTCTTAGTGGAAGAAGGAGGGAAATGCATTTGCAATTTTCGATAATGGTGGTTGACTTAATATCGTGGGAGGAAAAATTTATTGCACGGCAAGAAAAAAATGGAGTAAGCAGAAATTGGATCAAAATAAATCTTCTTCTACTAAGCGTGTCGATGGCAATCTAAATTGTGTCGGCCCAGAACTGAGCCACTAGTTGGCACCCTCTATAGCGTCCATCATTTCCTGTAACGAGCAAACAGCAGGACACGCGGGACACGATATTCAGTGTCGCATCGTTTGTGGAACCGCACCACATTTACACTGCAAGGCAGAGTCATTAATGAATTTCCACCTGAGCAGGTTCTCCTTGCTGCAACCAACCTGGGTCCGAAGTCTATTTAAAGACTTCCAAGTCAGCCATGGCAACTCATGTCCAGATGGGGTCTTAGCAGGTGGAACGAATGGGTTAGGTAAGGATGCACTACCTCGCCACAGCGTTAGTCTCTCCGTAGACCAAAATAAGTTAAATGATTTATTTTCAAATAATTTGTAACTATAAAGAAAGAAAGAATGGATGGAATGAATGATGAGGTGACGTCTGACTGGGGAAGAAGAATGGAATGAAAGAAGATAACGTGTTGCGCCGACCCAGTGTAGAATGGGACAAGGATAGAAAGATGATGATGGTATCTTCCCGGTGATAGGTAAGTGGCAATGATCGCTTCAGATCAGGAAGACTGTTCGCTTATTTTCTTTCTTCCATACAAAAACAAACGATAAAACATTGACCTTTGGATCCTGTTTTTACCAACCTACGACAAACAAAAACCATTCACCAATATTAATATGATAAATGTGAAATTAACTCTGTTTGTCTGTCTGTCTGTCTTCATACCTTAACGACTGTACAGATTTCAATAAAATTTTGTACACACTAGACCATGATGTGGTAAGATCATAGGATGGGTGTCTTGGTGACTTTCATCGCCGTAGCACGTGCCCACGAAATAATTGACGGCACGGTTGGCGCAGTGGTTGAGCGATCGACTGCTGCGCTGCGTGTCGCGGGTTGGGTCCCGTTCGGTGCACGGAACAAATAATTATATGGCCCACAGATTGTTGTTCCGGGTCTGGTTGTTTGTGTATGTTAGTTTAAATGTTTGTAAACGCACCCACGATACAGGAGAACATCCTGGTGTGGGGCAAGGTTTAAAAAAAAAAATTAAACAAAAGATAATGGCCGAATACATAACATCCTCCATTTTTAGAACACTTTTAAAAGGAGTATAGCAGGTGAGCGTTCTGTAGTGTCTGCCTATCCCCATGGGGAGCTGGCATGAGTTTGTTTATATAGAGTTTAACTGTTTGTAAACGCACCCACGATACAGGAATAAAAGCGACGTAGTCATTTTGCGACTTAAGTATTTTGGGATTTATACTAAGAGAGCCGCGGTTAATTTGCGATCCAGTCATTCTGATACCAACCCGAAATGAAATTCCTAGTGTGGGTCAAAGTTTTAAAAAAGAAGTTTGACCGATCGAGTTCGACCTTTTAGCATCCTGAGGTTAAGTACACGCATAGGAAGCCGCGGGTACAAGCTAGTCTGTAATAGTTCACAAACACCGAGTAGACTTTACTCTTGATCAAGATGACTCACAAAAAATAACTGTAAGTTTCATTCGTCTACCAAAGTCCATAGTTAAGTCATTAATTATGAATCATAGTAAACTTTTAAACACAAGGTAAATACACAAGACTTGTGCATAGTCAAACACAATAAAAAGTTAAAAACAATTCTAACGAAAGCTTAATTTTTTGCTGATTGAAAAACATTTTAGTACTAGGTCATGTCCGCGGCTTGAGAGCAGCGGTGGCCCAGTGGTGGCAGCCCCGAATTACGAGCAGTATGCCGTGGGTTCGAACCCAGGCAGGCGCACTACTTTGTGTAATTTTTTTCATCAACGCTGCCCTCAAAAACGGTGAAGGATAAACATCGTAAGGAAACGGGCATGTCCTAGAACTAAAAATTCGAAGACATGTGACATCTACCAACCCCTATACCGAGCCCGCGTGGTGGATTACAGCCCACTCCCTCTCATAGAGAAGAGGCCTGTGTCCCAGCAGTGGGCACATTATAGGCTGATGATGATGATGATGCCCGCGGCTTTGCCCGCGTGGTGTACGAATTTGACTCGCGTGATTGCACTGCCGGGATAAAAAGTTAAAATTCCATGTATTAATCATCATTCTCTTGCCCTTATCCCAATTTATTTGAGGTCGGCGCAGCATGTCTTCTTCTTCCATATTTCTCTATTACTTGTCATCTCATGGGACACCTCCTTTCTTGCCATATCATCCTTCACACAGTCCATCCGTCGTTTTTTTGGTCTTCCTCACTCTTTTATCTATAAATCCAAAACTTTCCTCTCTCAAAGTTGAGTCAGAGTGGTTTAACACAGGAAAATACGCGGGACATGCATAGTCATCATGAAAGATGAAAGCTTTAAAGACAACAAAAACATATTATGACGATAGTTTTTTAATTTTTGCCCAAATAAAGTGGGGAAAACTTGTTTATTTTTTATTTATATGAACTTTTTAATTTGGTCTTGTGGTTTGGAAGCGTAACTGCATCGCGGAGTTCAATGTCCTGGTGATGGTTGTACAAAGTGTTATTGGGGTTTTTCCATCAGGAATTTCTCAGTAGTAGATTAGAAGCAGCACCAATCGCTCATTTGCATATAATAGCTGTTTTTAATTTTATATCCTCGTTGAACTTCTAACACTAACGTATGTCAATTAATGACTATCTTGATGCCATTTGCTAGAGAATCGTAAGACGCGTCCTTGCAGTTTATCGGAAAAAGCAACGTGTCCATCTAATTAAAAGTGATCACAAATTTTGAAATGGTATAAATTTGTATTGTACCTTTACCTAAGCATAATTATGCAGTTTTTGCACTCTCCTGTAAAGTTGCTACCTGTGTCTTACGTAGTGTTAGAACTTCAACGACGGTATTTAAGCAAAAATCTGTATTTTTTACTGAAAAAAAAATGCAACAAAAGTGCCAGAGGTGACACACGCAAAAAACACCAAAAGTAAAATACCCCTAGAAGTACACAAGCGTGCAATACCATAAAAAGACGAAAATAATAAAAGGTACACTTACATAGAGGAGAAAAACAATTGAATACCACACGTGTTTCTTAAAAAAATACGGAAAACACCATAGCGTCGGCAGCGGTCAATTAATTAATTAATAACAGTTAAATTCCTTAATTGTCTGTGGTTTTGTAATTGAATAACATCTTTTATTGCTATACAGATTGATCTTATAGCAAAAAACTGTCCGATTATACACCTTCTTGTATATAATTTGAGAAAGACTTTGTTTACCCCAGTTTTTTTGTGGATGAAGTCATCTGTTATTGCAAATTTTGAAGTTCAACTGTACCTACATATGTACCGTACCAGCGTGCATGTATGACCTGATATATGAACATGGACGAGGCGGAAGGTGTATGTAAGGATCGTGGCAGATGGCGTTCTGTGGTTTCTGCTGGTCATCATCATTTTTTTCCCCATTTTTTACGGATGGGAAATCATCAAATGACCCCCCCCCCCCTTTCCCCCTTCCCCCGCTCTCGGCGGAGCGGTAGGGAGTGTCAAACTTGTACTGACTAAAACCCATCTATGTTCCGTCTTAGTCCTTTGTGTTCCAGGACCACGGTATCTCTTTCGAACAGTCCTGCAGCGCTGGCAGGCATCGGCCCACTCGGACCCCTTCCGATTTGCTGACATCTCCTTGAGGCGCACGTAGAACACGAACGCGCCAATGGCCTGTCGTCATAAGACGGACGGACGGTGAGCTAACCCATTACTCACCGTCCACAGGCCCGCATTTTCCTGCCCTTGTCCTATGTTATTTGGGGTCGGTGCAACACGTTTGTTCTTCCATTTCCCCCAGTTCATCATCATCATCATTTCAGCCCAAAAGACGTCCACTGCTGGACATAAGCCTCCCCCAAGTGTCGTCACATAGACATTTTGGGGGGTTTTGCCATAATCGCCACGCTTGGCAGACGGGTTTGCGATCGCAGTAAGTACGGTTGTTACAAAAGCACAGAGAACGCTGCTGCCTATTATCTGGCAAATCCCTAAGTCGCCTCTTAAGACACCCACGGGAAGATATGGGATGGTGCTATTCTTAACGTCCGACACCATACAGATACAGACAGATACAGATTTTCCCCCAGTTACGCTGTCATTTACTCCTCTTTCCTTCATATCATTGCTCACACAATCCATCTATCTTTTATTTTGTTTTCCTCTCCCTCTCCAACAACATTTATATGCATATTCATCACTCTTTTAGTCATATGTGTTCCATCTCTCCTCATCACAAGGTCCATAACAAGACAGACGACTCCTTTTTATTTTCTGTAACAGTCGTCACTTTCAAAATTCCCCTTATATGGATAAAGTTAGAAATGAGCATATGCTCAATTCTAACTTTATCCATTTTAGTCACTCCACATATCCATCTCAACATTCTCATTTCTGCTGCATGCAATCTTTTTTCATCCGTCTTCTACACTGCCCAGCATTCCGATCCGTACAGTAGGTACGACAGGTCGACCAACGGACTTGTATATTTTCCCCTTTAACTTGAGGGGCATCCATGGGTCGCAAGTTGTTCCAGTGACCTGTCGCCATTGCATCCATTCTGGGGGTCTACTCTCTAACTCCTTCAACAAGAATACGGGTCCGTCCGTAACTAGCTTTATACTTCGAAATGAACCCTACTCGGGAGTAAGAACAACTGTCCAATCGTGATGTCATTCACTTTTAGTTCGGGCCCCTAACAAATCTTAAGACCTCACGTGATACGGAGTAGGAAACCACCGTAACTTCGGCCGAGACTATGGCATTCGTGCTTAGAGAATAGACCCGCAGAGTTGATTCGATTCTGCCTCTCCCCCAATGAAAACAAGTGTGAGAACGTATGAGGCATATGATTATGCCGCCAATACAACCGACTGAATGTAGGCTCGGTTCACACCCGACCACTGTGCGTTACACAACTTTGATTAACGAATACAGACGCAAATCGCAAAGACATTGGCCTCGTTTTTAATCACAATTTATGTGGAAACGTATAAACAAGTTCTCTGATGAGAATTTTACATATATTATATGACCACCTTATAACTTGCTGGTAGCAGAGATTTTTATGTTTATTTTGTTGAGAAGCTCGGTTAAGCCGCGCTTGCAGAGATCGGTCTGTGGATGAGTAACCATCCATTATATGTATAACGAGTTTCCTCCGTTCTTCGGAAAGCTAGGAAGAGGAGGAGCTCGTGGTTTAACAATAACAGCCGCTCGGATCGATCTTCAGGTTAAGCCGCGCTTGCCTTGATAGGTCCGTATGGCTGGGTGACCACCCAATACATACCGAAAGTTCTCCGCGTTTCGGAAAGCACGTCAAGCCGTTGGTCCCAACTGTCATTTGTAGATCTTTGATAGACATTACAGAGTTCGTTGCCTCTTAAGTCTAACAACCGGTCTTACCAAGTGGTAAAGTATTAGTTATTATATTATTAGGCAGTCGCTCCATGTCGTATGGCTGCATCCGGTTAAACTGGAAGCTGACCACTAAAGTTAGGACATAGGCAGGCTAGGCAGATGATGCGTAGTAGTAATTAATTCGGGATAAGTTAATTAATTAACCTTAGAAGACCGTCGATCAATGTGTTGTATCTAGATACATCACATTGATCGCCGGTCTTCAACGGTCTTCAACCGACACGTCGATACGAAAGAATGCGTACATTAATTTTTTTTTTTCTTGAAAACCTAGCGCTTGACCAAGCGATTGATTAATTAAAATATAATTATAACTTGAAAACGATCGTCCTACATCCACCTGGATCAATGGCCACGGTTCGAGTTTAGATGTTTTTTTGCGGGTGTCAGTCACCTCTGGCACGTTTTTGCATTTCTCCAGTTAGATATAGTCAAAATTAGAAGAAGTTGAAGCAAAAAATGTACATCATGCCGATTACAGATAAAATCTTCAAATGTGCATTTGCGTAAAATCCGTTCTTTAACATGAGAAATTAATTTTCTATTCTTGAGAACTTGACGAAAAAACCCCAATAACACTTTAACCCACCAGGACCTTGAACTATGCTCTGCAGTTACACTTCCGACCACAAGACCGAATTAAAATTTGATTAAACAAAATTTCCCCATTTTTTTGGCCTGAAATTAAAAAGCTATCGTCAGATGTTTTTGTTGTCTTTAGAGCTTTCATCTTCCATGATGTCTAATGCATGTCTGGCTTATTATCTTGTGTTTTAGAAGATCACCCTCACAAATAATGTGAGTGAGGAATTTTTTTAGTATGAATGTTGATGGCTATAAGAAGACCAAAAAAACTGGACTGTGTGAAGGATGATGTGGCTAGAAAGGAGGTGGCTGATGAGATGACGAGTAATAGAGAAGTATGGAAGAAGAAGACATGCTGCGCCGACCCCAAATTAATTGGTATAAGGGCAAAATAACGAGGAAATGTTTCCAAATGTTATCTGCTTCGATTCTGATCTACTACTTTTACTTCGTCCGCAGTCCTGCATCCACACTTTAACTGCTTAGCACACTTTATTCGTACGAACATCGATAGGTGCAGCATCCCTTCTTCTACCATACTTCTCCTTTAGTCTTTATTTCGTTAGTCAGACTCGGCCATTTTTTGCCATGTCTCTCTGCACACACTCTTTGGTCTTCCCCTACGCAATTGGCATCCACATTCTTATTTTATGTTTTTTTTTACTGTTTCACTACATTTTCCTCATTCCTCCGCATATACAGGTTGGAACACCGTGGGGACTCCGACGCAAAAACGGTGACCACAAATTCAGAAGGTAGGTACGTTACATCATTTCTGAAGCACATACAAATTTTTCATCGAGATTTTTTAGCCCCTCCCATCCTTTACATCGTCCAATCAACAGAAAATGGTTTTTTTTATGTATACTACTAATATAATAAATGCGAAAGTTACTGAGGATGTTTGTTTACTGCCGCCCGATACGTTGGGGACGTATCGGGCTAGGATAGGGAAGATTCGCCGTCCTAGGCATATCCTCGTAGAACCCGACGATGCCATATTTAGGAGGGTAATGGGGCGTCGTTCCTTCCTTCGTTTCTTCGGGCCTCGCCGACGAGGCCCCACGAGACGCCCCAGTAACATCACCCCGCGACTCTTGCTCGACGAGCCATAGCCCGCGCCACTGTGTAACGTTAAATTCCCCAAATTATAATAATATGACCCAGCCTACTGCTGCCCGCCCCCTCTAAATGACGCCCTAAGCCGATGTCCGAACCCCACACAGGGTGACCTTAGCGATAGGTCATTTAATGTAACTAGTTTGTAAGCCCTTGCTGGGGGCTTTAAATTCATTTGAGGTTACCACAGGTCAATCCGGTTAAGCAGTCACAATCTTAGCAGGTTGATCTGCGAGTGGCCATACCAAAATGTTTGTTTATCTTTCACGCAAAAACTACTGAATGAATATGGATGAAATTGGGCACAGGGATAGATAAAAGTCTGGAAAAGCGCATAGGATACTTTAGATCCCGTCCCCAATTACCGAACAAAACGCGGGCGAACCTGTGGGCATTAGCTAGTATAATGCCATAATGTTAAGTACACTATAAGAATACATCAAAACATACATACCATACGCTTTTATTATATGCATGACACGTGTAATAACATTATTTATTGTATCTATTGGAAAAATTCTAGCGTTATATACTTACGTCATGTCTTATGTACTACATAGTACATAACTAATATTATTTTAATGAAGAGACTAATTAAAATGCCGTAGATTAACGTTTATCAAGATTATACCATATCCGTGAAGCCGCTAGGAATAATGATACATTATTATGTCAGACAGTTACGTATTAGAGCATTTACGTCTTACGACTTTTCATACAAACTTTGAAGTCCTTATTTTCCGTAATAACTGAACCGATTTTAATGAAACTTCATACGCATAAGCAGGATACATAGGTCTAAAAGGTTACAAAAAATATTTTCAAAAAATAGTGTTACAGCAAAATTAGACCGATTATAAATTATATATCTTATATTAATTATAATTATCTAGAAACAGAAACTTCCAGTCATCTTTTTTAGGGTTCCGTACCCAAAGGGTCAAACGGGACCCTATTACTGAGAGTTCGCTGTCCGTCCGTCCGTCTTATTTTTTTATTCATTTAATAAAACAAACAATACGTGTCTAATATTTTTGTATAACCTCTGCCGGACGGACAAAATAGAATTTCGTTTTCTTTACTCAACTCAGTCATCATAATGGCCCCAACAACCAAAGGCCTCCGAGACACTAGCTTGATGTTAATAAGCATTTCTGTCTCACGACCCGATTTGTACTCGCATGTGAATAAGAACAGACTCGCAAGAAAAACAGCTGGTTCACTCTCACAGATGATTTCTTGCGATTAATTTCCTAGGTTATGGTATAATTAAGGCTATAATTACTTTATAGAAAACATGTTCACTTGTCATGTGCCAGAAGTGCACAGAAAATATTAAAAAACCGACCAAGTGCGAGTCGGACTCGCGCACGAAGGGTTCCGTACCATTATTTATAAAAAAGAAGAGCAAAAAAAAAAATTTTTTTGTAAAAATATTTAAAGGTACTCCACCCTTAAATATTTATTTTATTCTCTTTTTAGTATTTGTTGTTACAGCGGCAACAGAAATAAGTACATAATCTGTAGAAATTTCAACTAGCTAAGTATCACGGTTCATGAGATACAGCCTGGTGACAGACGGACGGACGGACAGCGAAGTCTCAGTAATAGGGTCCCGTTTGACGAGTCCCGTTTGGGTAAGGAAAAACAAAATAAAAATATACAAGGCGTAAGGGACACAAACGAAAATTATCATCGGCAATTACACCAACACGGTAAAAATGTATGAAACACCAGTTTAGCAATCTGCCGGCCAAATAGTGTAGCAAGACTGGTCAGACTTTTGGGGCCACTGACTACCTGTAACGACTGCCAAAGATCTACAAATGACAGCCGGGACCAACGGCTTAACATGCTTTCCGAGGCACGGAGGAAACTCTGTACGTAATGGCTGCATACCCATCCACAGACCAACCTAGGCAATTACAGCTTAACCTGAATTTTGACCCGCGAGCCACGAGCTGCTCACCACACGTGTGTAGATATCCTTAGTTTAAAACGCCACACTTATGCATGGTCATGTATTGTGGCGAAACGAAGCCCATTAAATGTTGGGGATTACCAAATGTACGTAATATCGACAGACTTGCGAGACGCCTTTCATGCGAATTTAGTGAAACTGCACCAATCGGCCAGTTCAATACTATAAAGTTAACATCATGCTTGTAATATCCGCAGGTTAGGTAGATGTGTACGCATGGTGTATCTATGGTAGAAGATACACTTGCGTTTGGCCAGTCATGTTTAAGTTTCATGTAATAGGTTGCGTCTTCTACATGGTGTCGGACGTAAAGAATAGCATCATCCCATATCTTCCCGTGGGTGTCGTAAGAGCCGACTAAGGGACTTGCCAGAGAATGGGCAGCAGCGTTCTCTGTGCTTTTGTAACAACCGTACTGCGATCGCCAACCCGCCTGCCAAGCGTGGCGATTATGGCAAAACCCCTCCTTCTAGGGGGAGGCCTATGTCTAGCAATGGACGACTTTCGGCTGAAATGATGATGATGAATACTAGACTATTGCATTGGGTAACCCAAAAATTTCTTTTCCAAAATTTTTCTTCTGTTTGTATTGTTTCCTTTTTGAAAGGTGTTCACTAACAAGATAATTTTAGTGGCATTAACATCTCCATGATTCTGCTCTCCTAGTACTTTCTGTTCAAATTCTAAATTGAGTTCTCTAGTAACAAACCTTAGAGTATGCTAGAGAGAGAAAGACAAAAAATAACAACATCAAGAAGACGTTTAGTTGTAACTTTGGGAGCTGACTGCACTGTAGAATGAAGTCGGTTAAAAACAGCTGCAACAGTTTATGGGAATCATTGTTTAAAGATTAAAATAGTTACGAAAGCGCACTGTTTTTCACTTGTTTTGCCCGTCTTTTATTTGGTAGTCGAAATTGGAAAGTTACTTTAAGGGATGTACCCATATGATAAGAACTATGCGAGTGTGATCTTCGTTACTTCCCAGATCTCCGTGGATACAGTAAACAGGGTGAATTTAGAGAGCATTATATTACGATCAAATAAAATTATTAGAAAACAAATTTAATTTGATTAGCTTTGTCGGAGCTGACTGTACAGTGGCCTTCACCATTACCGGACCCATCTCACAAAGCAAAAAAAAAGGAAAATGGGTCAGGTAATGCTGGCGACTGACTGTTCCAAATTCAAGTTGTTGGTATTCGTTCGCATTATAATTTAATAATTTATAGAGTGGTATCCGTCCGAAAAAGAAAATAAAAATTAGTTGAAACAAATACCAGTGGTATTAGTTTTTGGGTTTGGGACGGAAACTTCACTACATATTATAAAACAAAGTCGCTTCCCGTCTGTCTGTCCATATGTATGTGATGCGTTTTTTTAGGGTTCCGTAGCCAAATGGCAAAAAACGGAACCCTTATAGATTCGTCATGTCTGTCTGTCTGTCCGTCCGTCCGTATGTCACAGCCACTTTTTTCCGAAACTATAAAAACTATATTGTTGAAACTTGGTAAGTAGAGTATTCTCTGAACCGCATTCAGATTTTCACTCAAAAATAGAAAAAAAAAAAACATAAATTTTGGGGTTCACCATACATAGAACTGAAAACCAAATTTTTTTTAATCACACCCCTACGAGTGGGGTATCTATGGATAGGTCTTTAAAAATGATATTGAGGTTTCTAATATCATTTTTTTTCTAAACTGAATAGTTTGCGCTAGAGCGACTTCCAAAGTGGTAAAATGTGTGTCCCCCCCCCCCTCTAATTTCTAAAGTAAGAGGAGGAAAATTCTGAAAATATTTAGGATTGTAGAACGTAAAAAAAACTATCAACGAAAATTGGTTTCAATAAGATATGATTTTCAGTTTTTGAGATATGGGACTTTTTCATCAAACTGCAGCAGTAACTTTGTTTTTCATTAACATGCCATGAAAAACCAATTTAGTTTTGCGGTTGAGTGGAAGTTTACCAACTAATACTACTAACTAATGAATGACAGTTCAAAATATTGTTTGGGGCTATAGAACCCTGTGTGCGAGTAAGACTCGCACTTGGCCGGTTTTTAATAGATAGAGTGATTCAATAGGAAGGTTTATATGTATAATACATGTATAATATAGTAGGGAAACATTGATAATTTTAGAGGTTTCCAATGTGATGTCGTAAATAAACACATTTTTTTTGCGCTTGCATTGCAAGCGCTGGCTGAACACTACGAGATAGATCAAAATAATGTACTACATTATTGTATACCTTAAAAAGTCCGCGATGGTATATTTCTATCTCTTAGGGCTAACCCACAATAGGTATACATTTTTTATCCTTTACGTTTTACGAGAAATAATGGCTTATTTACAAAGCGATCATAAGCAATACAGCATTAATCCTTATCCAATTAAGTACCTTAAATGGATTATGCATTTAATATAGATCAATATGACCCTTCACAGCATGTAATTTAAATGAATATTTCCGAAGATATTACAGATTTAAAATGCAGGGACATAGCGGTTGTGGCGGTGACAAAAAAGCTGTGAACGTTGTATATAAAGACATTCTGTAGTATATTTAGTATCAGCATTGGACCCGTGCGAAGCCGGGGCGGGTCGCTAGTACTCTAATAAAACATAATAATACTAGGTAACGTATACGAACTACGAATTGTTTCGACCCTGAACTTTACCGATTGTCTACCGCCTCCGTCCAAGCCATCTTTGTTATTATTCTAGTGCTTAACCTTTTAATTTGACATCACAACCGTATGGTGATGACCGCTAAAACTGCCTGAGGACAGACTACATGACATCATGCCTGTAATCCCCGAAGGGTCACGCAGAGGTGGACCAATATAACAACCACATTTCCCCAGTTATGTTTGAGTCCCATGTTAAACGGGGGCAAGCGTATTGCCATCAATAATTCAATAATTTTAAAAGAGTAACTTATGGAGTTTCTTGCCGGTTCTTCGCCATAGGAAACGACCAACCCGAACCGAGCACCTTTTGTCGAAGTTTTATAAGTGCCCGTGTAGGTCTATGTAAAATAAAAATATTTTGATTTTGTTCTGGGGAAATTGTCGTGAGAAGTTTGGAAGTTTTAAATACGAATGTGGATGGCTATTAAAGTAGGGGAAGCCCAAAGAAACGATGGATGGACTGTGTGAAGGATGATATGGCAAGAAAGGAGGTGACGGATGAGATGACGAGTAAAAGAGAAGTATGGAAGAAGAAGACATGCTTCGCCGACCTCAAATAAATTGGGATAAGCGCAGGAGAAATATGATGACTTTAGACTTATCATCTTGAGATATAAGGACACTAAAGTGTGATGCACGACTTATGCAGCTCCTAGATGGACTAGATGATATTTAATGTTAACAACCAGTTTTCCCAAAATTGGTCTTAAACATAAAGAGCAAAATGTGGGTGTGGAGACCACTACCTACCCTCGGAGAATAGTGCCGTAACGTTATGTAAATAAGTAATTGATATTTAAAAAGACCTTTTATTCTAAATTATTTAGGCAAAAAACTGGAGGTGTGTCATTTTAATATTGAACTTATGACTGTTATTGCAAAACTGCGCAGGCGCAACTTCAATTCAATGAATTTAGGAACACGGCCTTCGGATTCGCGTTATCTTACACAATCGAACTCTTACGAATATTGCCGAAGACGAGATAGCTGTGATTCTTTCTAAAAGTCAAATTGCAAAAATATTTGGGTACAACAAACTTTTGACAAAAAGTGGCACAGCTTTAACAGTGATAACCTAGTAGTGTCTCGTCGGTCTGCCAAGTTAAAGGTCTCATGTTCGAACCCAAGACACGCACCCCTGATTTCTTGGATTCATGTGCGTATACTTGCTTCAGTGAAAGAATACATCATGAGAATAGTTTTCTTGCTCTTTCTCTCCCAATGAAAAGAAACTAAAATAGCAAGATGGAGACAGGGATGTGAATCATCATCTGCCTTCTTTTTTCCCACTATGTTTGGCTCGGTTCTAGTCCTACCCGATGCAGCGGAATACCAGTATTTAACATGGAGCGACTGCCTATCCGACCTCCACAACATGATAACTCGAAACCCCTTGGTAAGACTGGTTGTCAGACTGTCGGGCCACTACCTGTAACAACTGTCAATGATCTACAAATGACAGCCGGGACCAACGGCTAAACGTGCTTTCCGAGGCACTGAGGAAACTCGGTATGTGATGGGTAGGCAAGTACGGCTTAACTTGAAGATCGAACCGAGCGGCTGTTTTTATTTATCCACGAGGAACATGAGTAACGTTTATAATTCTTGACCAAGAATCTCGTAACTTTGTAAACAGTATAAGATCACATAATATTATCACCACCTAGTGCGGAGCTGACCAGCCATGAATGACTTAATAATAGATCATTCCATTAATGCTTCGTCATCTAATTTGATGACCGAGTGCTCAGCCTGCACGGCGTTAGTCATGGGGAAAATGTAGGTTAAAGACACAGAGTTTATTTCCATAAGGTGGGAGCAAAAAAGTTGTGGTTGTAGTGAGAAAATATTCCTATAGAATAATTGAGAAGTTCCCGGGTGATGGCCGGCTCACTCCCTATTATATGGTACTTAAGAGGGATCTCTAGTGGGCTTTTCTCCATACAAACATATTATATATTGTATTCTGCTATTTTCTTCGTGGATAATGCGTCTAGAGCAATGATTTTTTTTCCAAAAAATCTAGGTCTTATTAATACTCTTCTTTTTTAGCTAGTGGGCATGTGTGAAACTTATGCTCGGGCCCACGGGCTTGTATATAATGTTAAAAAAAGTGTCGTTATGGTCTTCGGGGCTGGTCGTAAATACCCAGAAACTGTGCCTCCGATCAAGCTGAGTGGTGTACCCTTAACAAGGGTACGGCAGTTCAAGTACCTTGGGCACGTATTGGCTACTAGTCTCGAGGATAATGACGATATTGAGCGAGAGCGGAGGGCACTGTCGGTGAGGGCGAATATGATTGCCCGCAGGTTCGCGCGTGCTTCTAAGACTGTGAAAGCAACGCTATTCCGAGCTCACTGTACGTCTTTTTATACCTGTAGCCTGTGGGTACATTTTACGCAAAAGTCGTACAGCGCCCTTCGCGTTCAGTACAATAATGCTTTTAGGGTGCTGATGGGGCTGCCTCGCTTCTGTAGCGCATCAGGGATGTTCGCAGAAATGCGAGTGGATTGCTTCTATGCTATAATGCGGAAAAAATGTGCATCCTTGGTGCGCAGGGTGCGGGCCAGCTCCAATAGCATCCTGAGCATGATTGCGGATAGGTTAGACTGTTGCATTGTGAACCGTTGCTCCAGAATTTCGTGTGGAGTTCTGCAGCGGTGATTCATAGTGTATTTTCTTTTCTTTTTTAATTGATGTAAATAAAATATTAACATAGTCTTAAGTAAATATTGTTACTAACCGTTTTATATGAGTCATAGTTACTTGAAATAAATAATTTATTATTTATTATTTAATACATGCCCCAATCTTTTCCTTTTTTTTTTCAAAACATAATCACGAATAGAATTATGACAATCCAAAAACCCGAAAAAAAGCCCGTTTTTACCGCCATGTTCAGACGACTATCAGACCCACTGGATAAGTTTTTAAGAAAAAAAAAAAAAAGCATAGATATACTTTTCCTCGAAATTTTGATATAAGAATTATTTAGATCAGTTTAGTTTTGAAGAAGAAAACAGCGGAATACAAAACGTCTTTTGGTATATTTTTGTAGGTAAAATCAGCCCTGAGCTGTAGTTGACCCTTACCCTTACTTGTTACCCTTGTTCGCACTTTACGGGGGCTTGTTCGGGCGCAGCGCGACTGCAATAGTTTCTTCAAATACCTATTCTTCAAATTCCTCAGGACCAGAGTCCCCTCTTAAACATAACTGGCAAAATGTGGACGTATGTACTACTAGGTACCTATCCCTTCTCGGGATTACCGGAGTGATGTGAGATTAATAAGAGAATTAAGAGGGTCGATCTTTAATGTTACTCAGGGGGATCTGTGCGTGGGGTGACCACCCATCACATACCGAGTTTCCTCCATGCCCCGGAAAGCACGTTAAGCCGTTGGTCCCGGCTGTCATTTGTAGATCTTTGACAGTCGTTACAGGTAGTCAGTGGCCCGAAAGTCTGACAATTAGTCTAACCAACGGGTTTCGAGTTATCTAGGTACTAGGTTGTAGAGGTCAGATAGGCAGTCCCTCCATGTAAAATACTGATATTCAGCTGCAGCCGGTTAGACTGGAAGCCGACCACAACATAGTAAGGAAAAGGCTAGGCATATGATGATAATGGGTACAATAAATTAAATTGGTAATAGGAAGTAATCTTAAACTTCCGACATTTTACGTATGTATCGAATTAAGTTCGTCAAATACCTCTTCAAAAACAACAAGTTATTATGCAAATAAGTGATTTTGACGGTCAACTTTATTTGCTTATGATATAATGGCTAAATCGACAACATAGTTGGAAAAAGACTAGGGCTATAAACTGAGAATCGAACCCGAACCTAATGCTCAACAGTTGCCCTTGCGATTACTAGAACAAAAATGTTGCTTTACTTAAATATATGCTTTGACTTAGATTATTAAATATAACTATCAGTCTCATAATAATCGTAAAATAAATACATACCGTTTGACATTTTCCCAATTTACAGAAGACTAAGTAAACAGCTAGAAATAATGTATGTATGTTTGTATATACGGTCTATGACCAAGATATACATTGGGAGGAAACGTATTTTGAATTCGCAATTAAGTTACCGAAAATGTAAATAGAAGTGTGTTTTTAGAAAATTAACATTAACAATGACGGGTAAGGTTCAGTTTGCACTGCAACTTCAGTTTTTTTTTGTTTTTAATATTAGATACAAGTAAAAAAAAAATGCCTAGTCATATAAGTAGTTGACTAGACTAGAATACTTGAATTGGCACTAAAAATGTTCCCATTATGTTTTAAACGTATAATAAAAGAAAAAAAAAAACCGGCCAAGTGCGAATCTTACTCGCACACAGGGTTCCATAGCCCCAAACAATATTTTGAACTGTCATTCATTAGTTAGTAGTATTAGTTAGTAAACATCCACTCAACCGCAAAACTAAAATGGTTTTTCATAGTATCTTAATGAAAAACAAAGTTACTGCTGCAGTTTGATGAAGAAGTCCCATATCTCAAAAACATCATGTCTTATTGAAACCAATTTTCGTTGATAGTTTTTTTTACGTTCTACAATCCTAAATATTTTCAGAATTTTCCTCCTCTTACTTTAGAAATTAGAGGGGGGGACACACATTTTATTTATTTATTTATTTATTTATTTATTTAAACTTCATGTACAATAGTGGTACACAGGCGGACTTAATGCCACAAGGCATTCTCTACCAGTCAACCTTTGGGTTAAATACGACAACATTGTGATAGGGGTACAAATAAATATTCACAAAAAACCACTAGTTCTCAAAAATTAATTAAATTAATTAAATAACAAAGATACTAATACACATCATACAAATAAAATAGACTAATAAATATTATAACAAATACTGAAATAAAAAACGAGAATCCTAATAATAATTACTATGACTAGACTTTAAATGAGTGCTATTTAGTCTGACTTAAATAGTGGCGAACTTTCTTTTTAAAAGTGAATTTACTTTCGGCTCTTTTAATGCTAATGGGTAGCGCGTTCCAGAGTTTAATAGTTGAGATAGCATAAGAATTTGACATAAAACCAGTGCGGTGTGAAGGAATTTGGAGAAGTAGATTTTTAGAAGCTCGAAGGTTAAGACTATGAGAACTGCCCAATACCTTGAAATAAGTTTTTAGATAATCGGGAGCACATGGATCATTAATTATAGTGAAGAGCATGCAGAGAGATCTGAGGGACCTCCTGAGTCGGATAGGCAGCCATTTAAGCTGAGAACGGAAAGAAGAAACGTGATCGTATTTTCGAAGGCCAAAGACAAAGCGAATGCAATTATTGAGTAGTCGATCCAATTTATTTTACCACTTTGGAAGTGGCTCTAGCGCAAACTATTCAGTTTAGAAAAAAATGATATTAGAAACCTCAATATAATTTTTGAAGACCTATCCATTGATACCCCACACGTATGGGTATAATTAAAAACAAATTTTTGGTTTTCAGTTCTATGTATGGGGAACCCCAAAATTTATGTTTTTTTTTCTATGTTTGTGTAAAAATCTTAATGCGGTTTACAGAATACATCTACTTACCAAGTTTCAACAGTATAGTTTTTATAGTTTCGGAAAAAAGAGGCTGTGACATACATACGGACAGACAGACAGACAGACAGACAGACATGACGAATCTATAAGGGTTCCGTTTTTTGCCATTCGGCTACGGAACCCTAAAAAACCAAAATCGGTTGGCATTTGATGATCTTTGTCAGACAATATTTGTCCTTCAAAGATCATTAAATAAATTCAATACTGGTATTCAGCTGCATCCAGTTAGGGGGCGATCATTAATTACGTTAGGCGTTTAGGGGGGGGGGTCGAGCTATTAGAAAGGGGATGAGCCCTGTCAAGTCAAATCCCACGATATCCTACCAAGGAGGAAGGGGGTGTCGAAAAATCACCAAAATTGACTCACGTTAGATAGATTGGAAGCCGACCCCAACATAGATAGGTAGATTAATGGATGAAGCAGTAATATCCTAGTGTATGACCGTCGGACTGCCAAGTCACAGGTTACAAGTTCGAACCCAAGACACGCGCATCAGATTTCTCGAATTCATGTGCGTATTGTATAATTATCACTTGCTTCGGTGAATAAAAACATCGTGAGGTAACCAGCATGCCTGAGAGATATTTCTCAACAGCATGTAAAGTCAAGTCAGAGGTCCATGGACGGCATAAAAGCTCTGAAATCAGGTGAGCCATTAACCATAGCATAAAATAGGAAGATAGGCAAAAACTACAATACGCCATCTTCTGCTATAATACAATACTTACATACTCTTTATGTTCCATTGAGTCCAGAACAGAGCCTAATTGACCTCTACAAAGCCTAATTTAATTCTGAGTCAAAATCAAAACAATATACTTCCCGACTTCAAAGAGTTAGTATGCAGTGTTTGTAGTGGTCTGGTCCGTTGCCAAGGTGAAAACGTGGGGAACATACATATGTTTGTTAAAATGATAACATTGCTATATATGTCGTTATATGGATTATGTCATGTCGAAGCGTCTGAGGGGCGTATGGGTTAGTGCAACAGCTGTGCGAATCTCTTGGTTCGTCATCTCATCATGAAAGCATTCTCTGCCTGGCTCCAAAATATATAATAAAATACCAAATGACATTAAAGATTTAAACTTGACACAATTTAAACGGAAAGTATATTTTTTTTTTTTTAGAAAGAGCTACGAGTTGTTCTTTCTTGACAAAATCCTAATCCCTGACTTCATCATCTGCCTTCTTGAGGAGGTCATGGTTTTTCTTGTCAACTATGCGAATCTCTCGGTCATCATCTGCCTAGTCTTTTCCAACAACATTTAAAGAGGAAGTAGGTACTTATGAACTAAATTAATGAGGAAAGTTTTGAGTATGAATGTGGTTGGGTATAAGAGTAGAGGAAGACCAAATAAACAATGGATGGACTGTCTGAAGGATGATAAGGCAAGAAACGACGTGTCTGATGAGATAGTAGTAGAGAAGTATGGAAGAAGAAGACATGCTGCGCCGACCCCAAATAAATTGGGATAAGGGCAAGACAGTGATGGCTAAATAATATCAGCCACATGGGTTGATCTTAAGGTTAACCGGCGCTTGCCTAGGATAGTCCGTGGAGGGGTGACCACCCATTACATACCGAGTCTCCTATGTCTCAGAAAGCTTGTTAAAGATCTTTGACAGTCGTTATAGGTAGTCAGTGGCCCGAAAGTCTAACAACCAGTCTTACCAAAGGGTATTAACGGTACGGGTATTAAGGGTACTAACTGGGTTGTGGTGGTCAGAAAGGCATTCGCTCCATGTAAAATACTGGTTCAGTTGCATCCCGTTGGAATGGAAGCTGATGGCAGGCAGATGATGATGTGCAGGAAAATGATGGTGGATGCGAGGAAACACCATAGAATGGCTTAGTAAAAACTAAGTAAACTATAAGACAAGACTAGCTCGAGTTTCTAATGTAGATACTGTCTCTAAACAATATAATTGTCTAGCGTGTTACCTATCTACCTACATACCAACTTCTTGTTTCTAATGTGATGTTTTTATGTCATCAATAACAGTAATTAGCAGTGTCTTGATTATTGTTAATGGCATCAATGTACTGCGAAACTTTTGAACACATTTTTGCATAGGTAGGCGAGATAGTGGGAAAATACACAACAGTTCTTTTAACCGCGACTTCTAAAAAAGAAGGAATTTCTTTGTTTCAACGTATGTTCAATTCCTCTGAGGTTACTGGTCCGATTTTCGTGATTCTTTTAGGGTTCCGTACCTCGAAAGGAAAAAGCTTATAGGATCACTTTGTTGTACGTCCGTCTGTCCGTCTGTCAAGACCCTTTTTCTCAGGAACGAGTGGAGGTATCAAGCTGGAAAATGTATAAAATACTCAGGTCTACTGTCCCTTAGTGCTGTGAAAAAATCAAACTTCTAAACTTCCAACGCAATCAAAAGATACAGTCGTTTATGCCGCAAATTTTCGACACTCGCAAGGGAATCAAAACCTACAGGGTACTTCCCGTGGACTCAGAATCTTGAAATTTGGTACGAAGCAACGTCGTATAGTCGAGAGAGTGAGTCGACCAGAGTGGCTATTGCGATTTAGCCACGAGCTCCTCTGTCCACCGTCTAAGTCTAAGAATACACGGTTCTAAATCAGCTGTTTGACAATAATTAGACCATTTATATTCTATAACAGTTATAGAACATACATTAACACTGAAGGCTATGTATGAACATGTACAGACGTTTCGCAAGCAAGCCATCGATGTGTTTAATTGCTGGTAATTAATCCAAACAGCCTGAAGCCATGGATGTGGTGGTCAGTGTTGCATTAGATATTAGGTGATAAGAATCAGAAATTAATTAGGTTATGTGTAGGCCGTTAAGGCGCTCTTCTAGGTGACTTTCATGCTTTTGAGGGGGTGAAGCAGATGAAGAGGGGCGTCGAGTAGTCCCTTTAGTCCCGCCTACTGGCGGGGTGCCTCGCTTGAATCACGTCGATGTGCGACGTCAATAAATGTATAGAAGCTTAATTTCAAAACTCATTATAAAAGTACGAATAGCCCAGCGCGCCGCTAGCCTACTTCGCACATTGCTTCCGCGGTGATCTCTAGGTTCGAACCTCAATACATGCAATTCTTTTATATCTTATTTTTTAATATAAGGTATGTACCTACATTTCAATATCGCATTTTTTTTTAAATATGTTTATATTTTTGTTTTCTTATTTTTTCCTAATAAGTTATAGGTTGATTGTTATTTTGGATTGTTTGGTTGTTTGTTTGGATTGTTATTTTATAGAAAAGGTTATCGAAATATTATCGAATAGATTCGTCAAACGAATAATAAATAATTCAAAGCAGCCTCATGGACAACCAACGGCATTAAAGTCGGCAGTAAGAGGTTGACGAATCTCCGACTTGCCGACGACATGGTCCTTTTTGCCCACACAGCCCTGGAACTACAGACTATGCTCCAAAAACTGCACGCGTAGCATGACCGCCGTAGAAACGGGCTATGTCGACGGAAAAATCGACTAAGTGCCACATTGTCATTGTCTATCTGTCATTATGTCGATTATTCCGTAGACAAAACTCGTTTCTACAGTGGTCTTGCTACGCGTGCAGTTTTATTTTTTAATAAAGAAGTAAATTTAAAATTGATTGTTCGATTAAATTTAGAATTTGACAATAGCACGTGGCGCCATCTATTGTGATAAGAAAGTTATTGTTGTTTTCCATCGGATCAGTACTTTTTGTCGGGATGAAAGGTATCCTATGGCCGTTTGTGTACACCTTACAACGTACATGCAGAATTTGAGGATGATCACTTCATTGGTTTAGGCGTGAAGAGGTAACAAACAAATTTTTAATATAATAATTTTCGCATTTATAATATAATAACTAACTGTGCGCGACTTCGTTTGCGCGGACTTTTTATGTGTATAAATAAAATAGATATTGGACGATTCTCAGACCTACCCGATATGCACACAATTTCATACAAATCGGTTCAGCCGTTTTGGAGGAGTATGGTAACTAACACTGTGACACGAGAATTTTATATAAGATATAAGTATAATATATAAATATATATTTAAAGAAATTTTTATTTATATAAAATTAGGCTCAAGATAGAGAAATTAACTTGTAGCGGTTCGATATTAGTTCAATGCTAGCTCAGTGGATAAGACCGTGCGCCTCACATACGAGGAGTTGAAAGAATAATCACAGGAAAGAGACAGACGGAAAGTAGTCGCCGTCAAGAATTGGCAAGTTCCGAAAGACAGGACACAGGTCAGAGTATTTTTGGGTTTTTGCTCCTACTATCGACGGTTCGCATAGAATTTTGCTGACATTGCGAAACCTCTACACAAACTCACTGAGGAATAGCGACAATTCTGTTGGGACAAGAGCTGCGATGTCGCATTTCAGGAATTAAAGAAACATCTGTGCAAAACACCTATTTTTAAACAAACCAAACCGGAAAGAAATCATTGCGTTACTCGACGGGCTACTGCCGTTGTAAAGACATTGCAGCATTTCAGTAAATAAACTCTTTTGCAAAAAACAAAAACGGGCACCATAGATTTTTTCTCTATTTCAATGAAAAATAACAAGAAAGAGGTTTTATTCATTTGACAATGTATTGGCATGTCATTTGAAGCATCCTGGCATGATTCTTTACGTTCCAAATTTAAATTTTGAAATGAGCAAAAGAAAAATATTGATTATTGTAAAATTGGAAACGATATTTTTACTGATTACTAAAATTTTAAAACTCTTTGCAAATTAAACAATTTAATTTTTCTTTTTACATTAAATACCAGTTTTTGATATGAGTTAAAAGCGATAAGGGCCGGTAAAATTATAGCCCTACTTGAAGAAGGTCGTTCGCAAACTTACGTGTCTCAGCGGCTAAATGTGAGTCGTTCAACTGTCCAGAGGACTTGGCAACGGTATCAAGAGACCGCTTCGGTCAAAAGAAGATCTGGTTCGGGAAGAAAACGATGCACAGAACCAAGAGACCGCTTTTTGGTGAGTCAGGCGTTGCGGAATCGTAAAGCATCAAGTGTGGACCTGAAGAAGAGCCTTGAAGAAGAGGAGTAGAAGTTAGCTTGTGGACGTTCAGGAGGAGGCTTTGGCTGCCAATATCAGGAGTTACCGCCCGGCTCGGGGTCCTAATTTACTCCGTGAGCACCGTGTTGCTCGACTTTAGTTTACTCGAAACTGTGCTTCATGGACTCTGGAGGACTGGAATAAAGTATTGTTTTCTGATGAAGCTAGAATCTCTTTGTGCGGAGAGGACCGACGCCGACGAGTGCTACGAAGACCACGGGAACGCTATGCGGAAGTGTGTTTCGAAGAAATCACTCCTTATGGCTGAAGCTCCGTTTTGTTTTGGGCAACAATTAATTCGACGCAGCGTACGGAGTTAGTTTTCATAGAAAATGGAACATTAAAAGCACACCGGTACTTAATGGAATTCCTAATTCCATATGCACAACCTGCATTGACTGTACTTGGGGAAGATTCCATTTTTATGGACGACAATGCTCACCCACACCGTTCTGACGACGTGGAAGCGTACATGCAAGAAGTAGGGATCCGTCGTTTAGATTGGTCAGATCGAACTCCTGACCTCAATCCAATTGAGCATGTCTGGGATGTTCTAAAGAGACGGATAAGATGAGTGCAACCTGCTCCACAAAACATCAGGGAGCTAAAACGAGTCATTGCAGAAGAGTGGGAACGTATTCCTCAAAACGTTTTTAAAAACATCGTGGAAAGCATACCCAGAAGGATTCAAGTTGTGATTTTGGCAAGAGGAGGTCACACTCGTTATTAGGTTTTTACATTTGTAACTTTATTTAATCAAAAAAAGTAAAAAAATCTTCTTGTCTTTATGCCGACCACTTTTTAAAAAAAAATTGCCGAAGTTCACTTCACGCGTATTAATTTACACGATTATAAGTATACAGAGTACGTCAAATAATTAAATTTCATGGCAAGAGAACGATGATAACTCAAATCGTCCCTAGAACGTAATTTCCTTAGGTGCCCGTTTTTTTTTGCAAAAGAGTGTATTTGCTGGGACGAAAGTTCCAGCTGCGAACTGACCATGCTGCATTGAAGTGGCTATTACAGTTCAAAAATCCGGAGGGACAAGTGGCGACATGGATTGTGATGATGGTGGATTGAACTACTGCAAGAGTTCGACTGCATAACTGAACATCGCACTGGGAGAACTCACGGTAACGCAGACGCCTTGTCAAGAAGACCTTGTCCTGAAGATTTTAAGCACTGTGCCAGGCAAGAGACTAAGGAGGTAGCAACTGTAAGGGTGCTTAGAACGAATCTCAGTGATGAATGGAAGGAAACCCTACAGCAGGCTCAGCAAAATGACTCAGAGACCAAACCGATCTTCGAGTAGATCAAAGCTGGTGCTACTAAACCCAAGTGGAGTGATGTGGCAGCGATGAGTTCCATCACGAAGAGTTATTGGGCCCAATGGAACAGCTTGGTTATCCAGGATGGAGTCTTGTGCCGTAAATGGGAAAACGCTCGAGGGGACAGGTGTCATCTACAAATGGTTGTCCCTAAAGCTAAAGTACCGGATGTTCTACGGCTCTACCATGATGTATGTTCAGGAGGACATATGGGGGTAAAAAGGACTCTAATGAAGATCCGAGAGCGATTTTACTGGATCCACTGTCGAGAAGATGTGGAGGACTGTTGTCGTAAATGTATCACTTGTGCGGCTGTGAAAAGACCCCAAACACGCAGCAGAGGTGTATTAAAAGTGTACAACGTTGGAGCCTCCTGGGAATGGTGAGCCATTCTCAGAGAGTGAAAGTGGGAACAAGTACTTAATGGTTGTCATGGATTATTTCACAAAGTGGCCAGAAGTGTTCCCCATTCCTAACCAAGAAGCTACAACTGTCGCAGATAAATTGGTTCAGGAAGTTTGGAGTACCCTTAGAAATTCACAGTGATCAAGGAAGGAATTTTGAATCACAAGTATTTCAGGAGACTTGCCGAATGATGGGTACCCACAAAACAAGAACCACTTCTTACCACCCACAATCTGATGGAATGGTGGGACGCTTTAACCAAACGTTGTAGATAAATCTGGCAAAAGTCGTAGCAAGCAGGCAAAAGGATTGGGACAAGCACTTACAGCCGTTTCTTCTGTCCTACCGTAGTGCAGTCCACGAAAGTACGGCTGTGACACCAGCCTTCGCGAACTTTGGAAAGGAATTACGGTTGCCCGCAGATTCAATCACTGGAACTGCCCCTGATGCACCACGCAGTGTTACAGATTATGCAAATGACTTGCGTAACAAGTTGAACTATGTCTATGAGCATATCTGACAATTCGGCCAAGATCTCTGAGAAGATGAAGACCCGTTATGACCAGACGACGAACAGGAGAGGTTTCGACGAGAATTCACTGGTGTGGTTGCATAACCCAGTGCGTAGCAAAGGTAAGTCTCCTAAATTGCAATCAAAACCATACCATATGGGATGGACCATACTGAGTCGTGACCAGGATTGTCCAGGGTCAACGATGTCACCTACCGAATACAGAAGGGTCCACGAGGTGCGCCTAAGATCGTACATGTAGATCGATTAGCGCGATACTACGGGACTTACGATGCTCGGGACGAGCATGTCTAAGGAGGGGCAGTGTTACGTTGCCTGCTTTACGAGAACATTCTAGGATTACGTTCGAGTCTAGAATGATCCAGTATGTCTAGAAGATTCGAGAATAATCCTAGAATGTTCCACAATGGAAATGTCTAGAAACTTTGAGAAAGTTCTGGACCTTTCTAGAACTTTCTAGAAGGATTGGTTCCACTATAAAGCTATTTGAAAGGTTCAAGAAGGTTGTAGAACTTTCTCGAAGGATGGATTTCCCCTAAGGAACTACCTAGAGATTCACGGAAGTTGTGGAAGTTTCTCGAACATGAGTCGGCCATATAAATAGGCGACGGGTGCGGAAGTGAGTTAGGCATGCATTCTAACTCACGCGACGAAGGAGCGGCGTAGACCAGCTATTCATTCGCTTACATGGGCGGCGTTACATAGTACATTGCCGCTCAAATTCAAACACTACGGCCCCTAGTCTGGAGCGCGATCGGCTAGCTCTGAGAGCGTCTGCAGACGGGGGCCAGCATCCTTAGCGGTAGGATGCGCCAACAAAGTCACCTCCGTCACAGGTCGTCATCTGCTGGGCCTCCTCCGGGCAACCGGAGGTCTCACCTGGCGGTGACAGACCGCCGAGGTGGCGTAAAGAAAGCGGCGCTCGCTACGGTAACGTTTCACCGTAGCTAAGCGTGCAGCGCCCAGCGCCGCTGGCGACTCCTACCGGACAAAATGACAATCACACACTGGCGTAGGCGTTTACTGGCGTGGTACGTTGCAGGGTTTTTCAAAGAGGAACCTCCTAACAATACGCGCCTTGTCCAGAATTACTGCTTTCTGAATCAAGCCCTTGATCCAGCTGCGAAACGAAAGACTCCTCAGATGTTGGTCGAGGTTTCTAAGCCAGTTAGCAGTACGCGGACCTTCCTATCACGAAACTTGTTTCCGCCTGACAAAAGACTGCTTAGCATCTTATTCAGGCGGCCAAAGGAGCGTTCCCTCAACGATTGTTTCATGTCAGCAGTATTGATGCCTAATGCTTCTGACATTCCCAAATACTTGTAGGTTTCTGTAGAGAAGAGGAATCGGATCGGAGATTCTGGAATCCCATGGATTCCATAATCTCGCTTCACATGCATGACTGCGCATTTGTCAACAAGTTTCTGTAACCATCAGTAGCTTCATCAGTTGCAAATTGTTGGGGGCAAAGAGTTTCATATCAATCATTTACATGGTTGGAAGGCATGGTATGACCACCTCTCCTCAACCGAAAGCCTAGACCTGAACCCCTCAGTAGCATGCTAAGAGGGTTTAAGGCTAGGCAAAACCACAGGGCCTCCCTGTGGTCTTGCCTAGCACTGGGTGACTTAGCTCAGACTATCACCCTATCTACAATAAACTTTAAAAGGTCTAAAGAGCCACTCAGAAACTGTATCATTAATGGCTTTTCAATTCAATTCAATTCAATTCATTTATTTCAGATAAATTACGACAATCCATACACATTTAAAAAACAAAAATGATAAAAACAAAAGCAACAAAAAACACTACAATAATAACAAATTAAAAATAGAAATGGAAACATTGAATTAGGACCGGACAACACGTACATGCAGTTTTGTCCAATGCTCCATGAAGGAGCACTCCATGTCCATCCTCCCAGCAATGAGCTGCAGAAAGCTGTTGGGGCTGCCCCGTATGCGGCGCATCAAAGACGCTATTCTTTTGCGATGTATCGCTTGAAAGCCATCCACTTGAGCATCTGCAAACATACCTGATGCGCTACAAAATCGTGGCAGCCCCATCAACATTCTGAAAGCGTTATTGTATTGGACACGCAGGGCACTGTAAGCCTTCTGCGTATGCTTCACCCATAGGCTGCACGTATAAAAAGACTGACAGTACGCCTTGAACAAGGTTATTTTTACCTGTGCAGTACAGCGTGCAAACCTACGGGCCAGCATATTAGCTCTGACTGACAATGCCCTGCGTTCCCTTTCAATGTCCACATCATCGCAAAGGCTCTCGGTGACCCAGTGGCCCAGGTACTTAAATTGTGCCACTCTTTTGAGAGCACCGCCGTCCAATGTGACCTGGGGTACGGTGTCATAGCTCTTTGTACCAGCCTTGAACACCATCAATTCGCTCTTGGTCGTGTTATACCTGAGCCCATGGGCCTCCGCATAGCACTCGCACACCTTTATTAAGCGCCTGAGGGCACTGACCGATGGGCTAAGCAGCACCATATCGTCGGCATAACTTAAATTGTTAACAAAAACTCCGTCAATCGAGCAACCTACCCGGGTGCTGCTGAGCTCACGGAGCAGCCGATCCACGTACAGGTTAAAAAGCTTGGGAGAAGTCAGCCCACCCTGTCTTACGCCGCACTCCAACCTATACTCATCCGAAAGTGATCCTGCCCACCTGACATTGTTACGCTGATTGTCATACCAATATTTAAGGAGCGATGTGAACTCGTCAGGTAGATCAGTCTCACTCGATAACTTCTGCCATAGCTTGTCATACACCACCAGGTCGAATGCCTTTGACAGGTCTAGAAAACAGGCGTAGACCGGTGTATTCCTGCTGGTGTAATACTGGATAGTGTGCTTGTTTTAAGTGTCTTCGCAGTCTTGATATAACTAAAAGTTTTGGCGAATTATACTATAGCTGAGCTAGTGTTTGTGAGGGAATCCCCGAAAAAGACAGCTGTGCTAGCTACATATTATTATTTTTCTTAATGTTTGTATTTTGTTCTTGAAGTTGTGAGGCCCTCCTCTGCCCTCCCCCCCCCTTTCTGCTAGGTTACTGGACAGACGGGTGCGTGGATAGACGAATGAAAGGGTGGACATACGGACGGGGCGGATGGAGATATGCATGAAGAGGTGAACGAACAGTAAGAATACACTAAATTAAAACAATCTAAGTCTAATAGTAGATTATGCACCGAGGGGCTAAAGTTGTGTCTTATGTCACGGGCGTCATATTGAATCTCGAGCGCAATGAAGGATTCGGGATTTAACTCACGAGCAAAGCGAGGGAGTTAATACAAGAATCCTGAATGCAGCGAGGGATTCAAGCTAGCCCAAGGCAAAGACACCTTTAGCCCAGAGGAGGATACTCTACTTTTTACACCTACTGTGAGAAAAAAAATAACTAATGTTACAGCCAATTTGACGACACGGTTGGCGCAGTGGTTGAGCGACCGATTGCTGCGCTGCGTGTCGCGGGTTCGATCCCCGCACGGAACAAATATTTGTATGACCTACAGATAGTTGTTCCGGGTCTGGCTGTTTGTGTATGTTAGTTTAAGTGTTTGTAAACGCACCCACGATACAGGAGAAATTCCTAGAGTGGGGCAATGTATAAAAAAAAAATGTTATTGCCAGTTTAATGTTAATCCATTCCTTTTAAAAAATGGTTCGTAGTTATCTAATTATTCTCACAATATTATGTCTTCGAAAACATGGCAACGATATGAAGAAGCAGTCGTAATGATTTTGTAGGAAATCGAGATTATCATCCACGTGTAGGGTAAGGGTGTTTGTTAGTACTATACTGCCAATTTAGCTGAGCATGTGAGATTCCAAATTCAAATCACATTATTGACCAGCGGGTCTTAATGAAATCCAGTACAACATTATTGACCGGCTGTGCCCCCGGCCACTAATGACTCACTTTAGGTTAAGGTTGCTTGACATATAATTTGACATTTTCGAGCAGGTCTCAGGTGGTGTGAAAATAAATTTTATTTATTTTTTTGATGATTTTAGCAAAATCTAAATATATAAATTCGGCACGACACAATTCTTCAAAATGTTGTCTTCTAACATAAGACGTTTTCATATATGGTATCTCTCGCGCTTTTTAGTTGACTTATTTACATATGATAAATCACTTTTATTTTGTTTATGGTTCCTCTACATTTTATTCTTGACAATTTACAAAATAGATGAAGTTGGCGCTTACGAAATTTTTCGATATTTTTATCATTGGGGTCATTTTTGTAGTTTTAAGGGTCGCTGATAACGAAGATTTGGTAAAAAAAAAACTTCAAGATGGTGCGGATGAAATTTTCAGTTTTTTCGTCATGGGAGTAATTTTCTTGGTTTTCGGGATCGCTGAAAACAGGAATGACGAATAAACAAAATTACATTATTTAAGTTTTCGGATTCCCTTCGCAGAACTTTGACCCTTCGCCACTGAGGTTCCCCACCCACTATTTTGACTCTTCGCCACTGATGATCACTATTTTTTTATTTACACATTTTATGACTAAAATCGAACAAAAATTTACGCGAACGAAAAACTAATCATAAAATAAAATATAATAAACAGCTTTCAACAACAAACAGATCGAAATTTAATTGAAAAAATTTGAGCGGCGAGCGGAAAAAAGTGACATACGTCCATCTAGCAGCGCGCCTCAGCGGTCACTGTCACTCTGCGTAGAAATAAAAGAGATGCGACAAGACGCCGCGAATGGCGTGATGTTTTGTTCGACTTGTTCGAATAATTATCATTAAAAACATGAATCCTTACAAATATAGTAAATAAAACGAAAAAGAAAAGCGACAGTTCCCTTTATTATTTTATATTACATCACTGTTATTAATTTAGTCAAGATTAGTTGAGCAGTAGTACAGTTACACTTGCTTGAAAATCAGAACTTCTCGATTTTTTTTTATCGGGATGTTTTTCCAAAAACGTGTTTTGGGCCCGAAGGTTCCCTCATAAATATGGTCAAGAGTAACATATATTTTTTTTGTTGCTCTAAAATGTATACATTTGGCTAAAAAACTGTTCAAAGTTGCCTGTTTTGACGAGGCACAGCGTCTTAAGTCACCGGAGACATACATATAGCATCACGTCTGTAAACCCAGAATGGTTAAGCAGAGGTGAACCTATAGAACGCACCCACATTTCGCCAGTTATGTTTAAGTCCCATGTAATAGGGGTCGACCCTATTGCCATTCATCATCATCATCATTTCAGCCCTAAAGACGTCCACTGCTGGACATAGTACAGCATGTAGATAAAGGCCTCCCCCAAGTGTCGCCACATTCACAGTTTGGGAGGTTTTTCCATAATCGCCACGCTTGGCAGGCGGGTTGGCGATCGCAGTACGGTTGTTACAAAAGCACAGAGAACGCTGCTGCCCATTCTCTGGCAAGTCCCTTAGTCGGCTCTTACCACACCCACGGGAAGATATGGGATGGTGTTATTCTTTACGTCCGACACCATACAGGGCCTGTTGCCATTAACGGGACACAAATCCAGACTCCGTGGCTGCTACTCAGAAATTCCTGATGGAATAATCTAATAACGCTTGACCCGTAAATCGAACCCTTCCCCCTCATGCTCAGCAGTCGCAGTTGGGACCACTCGACCAACGAGTCAATTACGAATTTAGGATAAATGTAGACAGGAAAGTCGATTGATTATTTTACTAAACAATTCTACAAATCGTTGTGTAGTTAGATACCTACTTAAAATAGTTAAAATCAGTATCATTTTCTTATCAATAGTTAAACACCTGAGCGTTTACGAAACTTTCAAGTCCTTATTTTCCGAAATGACTGAACCGATTTTAATGAAACTTCATACGCACAAGCAGGATACGTAGCTCTAAAAAACTTTTCGAAAAATAGTGTAACAGCAAAATTAGACCGATTATAAATTATCTATAGAAACAGACATTTCAAATTATCTTTTTTATAAAAGACATTTCGAAAGTGTTTTTAGTAACTTGTAAGACCTATATATCGCACGCCCAGAACAACACTGAACTAAGTCAAAATAGCTAATTTTTCAGAATCGACCAAAAACCATTATCTCATGTTTTGTCACAGTTATTGCAAATGTCCTGCACATTGCATGTGAAGAATCCTATGCGCATCAGTATTATTTAGTTCAGTTGATTCAAAACGCATTATTAAAGCAAAAAACGGTTATTTTTTACTTAATTCACTGTTGTGGAATGACTGAACGAAATAAAAAATTATTATTTCGAGTTACGTGGTTTTTACTGATTGATTCTGAAATAATGCACTATTATTCTACCATTTTTTAAAGAGATTCAATAAAAAAATTATGACTCATTTGTTTTGTTTTCAGGATTAGACCAATTAAAGAATTAAATAAAAGACAAAATTGTACTAAAATCAGTAGGTACTTATATTTTGAACATAAACTAGAACTCGTTTTGGACCCATAGTGTTAATTTTAACATTTAAATCACATAAAACAAAAAAATAACTTAAAAAATACTCTGTTAATCAAAAATAATAAATAAAATCCGGCCAAGTGCGAGTCGGACTCGCGCACGAAGGGTTCCGTACCATTATTTATAAACACGGAGCAAAATAATCACTTTTTTGTATGGGACCAAAAAACAGAATAATATAAATATTTAAGGGGGCTCCCTTAAATATTTATTTTATGCTGTTTTTAGTATTTGTTGTTATAGCGGCAACAGAAATACATAATCTGCAGAAATTTCAACTGGCTAACTATCACGGTTCATGAGATACAGCCTGGTGACAGACGGACGGACAGCGAAATCTCAGTACCTAATAGGGTCCCGTTTGACCATTTAGGTACTCACACATTTAGGTAAGCCGAATTCAAAGCCCTCAATTTTTGAGAAGTGATGTACTCTATACTTCGGTTTAATTTCTTGTATATGCCTTAATAAGTATTCTCTTTGCGTCTCCAAATCGCCCAGCTGCCAAAACTGTTTGAAAATGTCTTGTATTACCATTTCGTCTTTTTTAGTTCTGCAATTCAACCTGCATTTGTCGCCACAAGGTGGAAGTATTTGACGCTCAGCGATCAGTTTTGTAGAATTTGTTAAAGAAACATGCTCTTTTCCTGTATTCCGCAATGTCTTAGGCTTTCAGCCAGCAGGGTTTCGTATTCTCTTTCTTATTAACTTAGGCTCGCTCACTGATGGAGTAGTGTCAATAGCAGAAAAAGTTGAAGGTGCGTTTGTCGCAGTAGAAATGGAATCGCCTTGGGTATTCGCTGTAGAAGGATCCGGCCTATCGGATTCATCATCAGATAAACTACTTTAACTGCTGGAGCTTGACGATGAGGAGCTGGAGCCTGACGAGGAGCTTGAAGAGGAAGGAGAAGACAATCTTCTAAGGATTACGAGAGGCCGCGATAGTCCTTTCGTCGCGAAGTAGGATCCGTATCCGAATCATCTATAAAATCTTCTTCATCGCCATGATCAGATAAAACAGTAACTGGTACCTCCCTATCTGATCTTTCATCGGTTGATGCCACCTTCGCTGACGTCCTATCTATTGATGCCATCTTCGCTGACGTCCCATCGGCTGATGCTGCCATCGCTGACGTCCCTTCGGTTGATGCTGCCATCGCTTACGTCCCGTCGGTTGGTGCTGCAACGGATGTATTTACGACATCCTTTGCCACGCTGATTTGTTGAACAGAAGGTCTGGTTTCTTCTGTGGTTGCTTCCATTGCCTTTTTAAGTAACAGGAGACCACAACCTCTCATCATCTGCCAAATAATAATTTCAAATTTGATTAATTCAACAATAGTGCATTATCTCAAAAAAATAAATATTAATCATCTTGTAAATTAAGAAAAATACAAATTGTAAATATATTTCTTTTAAATAATAATGTAAGTAACTATTACAAGTATTAAAAATATTTATTATCATTATTTAACAAAGTTAGGACATAATTTACATCTACCATCAATAGTGTATCATTTAACAGATTTTCACCTTTTACGAACAATACTGAACTATTTTGAAATAATATAAAAAATCAAACATACCTTCGTCAACAACAGAGAACTATTTCGAAATAGTATCAAACACGTTGTATAAGCACAGTCACCAACATTGAATTAAAACGAAATAATTCGGAGTATTATTACGGCTACATTCAACAACAACGCATTATCACAAAATAATACGCTGTTGCGTAAAGGAACTGCGTGCTGTTCCCTAAGCGGACAAGTTGCAACTAGAAATAGTTTTGTGTTGGCGGTATGACTCTGGCAGCGCGTCTTCAACAATAGAGAGTTTGCACGCCATCTGTTGAACATTTTTGTAAATATAAATACGCCTGTCTTCGTGGTATGCGCGGACAATTTTTGGCTATTCAAATCTATAAAAAAGTCGATTTTAAGATTTTCCGACATAATACAGTGTTGTTCTGGGTGTGCGATATCCTGCTTATGCTTATTAAGTTTTATTGAAATCGGTTTAGTCATTTCGGAAAATAAGAACCTGAAAGTTTGTATGAAATGCCGTAAGGTGTAAACGGTCTTAAAGTTAAGCCAAATTGCGTGAATACGGCTAACAATTATAATAGTTCACCAATACTCATTATTGACTAGCAAAGGAACCAGTTTATCTAAATAAATCATTGTTCGAAAAGTACTTAATTATAATTCTGCGAGTATTTTGTAAAATAAACATTGTTATTCCGACGTACGAACGCACTGTTTGTAAGTAAGTAGTACCTATTTGATAGTCAAAGTGATAAGAACAAAGATAGTTTGGTGAAATTGCAGTTCAGCTATGCTTAGTGAAAGTTTGAGGCTTAAATCTTAGTATTAATTGACTTGCTGTAAATTATAGTTACATATTTCTGGATTATCTTATTTAACATAAGTAAGAAAAGGAAGAGCTAGTGGATGAATAATTAAAGCCGCTCGTGTCGGTCTTTAAGTTAAGTCGTGCCTGCCTAGGTTGGTCCGTGGATTGGTGACCACCCATTACGTACCAAGTTTTCTCCGTGTCTCGGAAAGCACGTTTTAAGCCGTTTGTCCCGGCTGTCAATTGTAGATCTTTGACAGTTGTTACAGTGGCGTGAAGGTCTGACAACCAGCCTTATCAAGGGGATCGTATTACCCAGTACTAATTGGGTTGTAGAGGTCAGATAGGCAGTCGCTCCATGTAAAATACTGGTAGGTATACAGCTGCATCTGGTTAGACTGGATGCCGACCCCAAAAAAGATGGGAAACGGCTGGCAGATGATGAATACAATTAGCGTGAAATTATTTTATTGTTTACGTTGTATACTTTCTTCTTACAGTGTAAGTAACCAATGACCATTCCTTGTCCACAGACAATGGCGCCCTCTGTGTGCATAGCTGAGTACTATGCCGGCAAAACAATATTCATGACCGGGGCGACCGGTTTCATGGGCAAAGTAATGGTGGAGAAGCTTCTCAGATGCTGTCCAGATGTCAAGAAGATGTACCTTCTCATGAGGCCGAAGAAAGGACACAGCAGTAAGGAAAGATTGGACGACTTGTTGAATTGTCGGGTACGTAGCGACATCTAGTGTCTAGTAGCAAAACTGTTTTGAAATTAAAAAATAGATGTTTTTAATATAAAAAACACTGCCTAAAATAAAGTACCGACTCAAAAATATACAAAAATAACCTAAATTTTTGGCTCTTTCTATTAAATATTTATTATTACGTAAGAAGAAAAAAAAGGTTAGGTTAGTCTAGGTACATAACACACATGAGCAAATTCTTACTTTACATCTCCGACTAAAGCTAAAATGAAAACATTCCAGGTGTACGACCGTCTCAAAGCCAACTCCCCCAAACTTTTTGACAAGCTGCACGTGATCCCCGGAGACATCCTGTCTGAAGACCTGGGCATCTCCGAGGCGGACCGCAAGCTCATACAGGACGAGGCACAGGTCCTCTTCCATTGTGCTGCTTGCGTCAGGTCAGTACAAAAAGATTCAATATCCTTGTAGGAGTATGAAGAACAGGGTGTATAGTTACTTAATACTTCATCGAGAAGGTAGCAGTTTCGTCTCATCGGTAATATTTTACCCATTGTTCGTCCGTTTATTTTTATGTTTATATTTTGATCAATATAGATTCTTAGTATTTTGATACATATTTATAGTATTTAAAAAAAAAAAATGTAGTATGTCTTTGTATCCAATTAAAATCATTTTCAGACACCTCCACTGTTTGTCTCTGCATCACCCAAAGGTTGACTGGTAGAAAATGCCTATGGCATTAAGTCCGCCTCTGTATTATGTGCTTGAAATTATTCTTCACGAAGATGTCATGCTCGGCAAAAATCTTGAAGCAAATTTACTGGTTTTTCGCTAGAATGCTCACCAGAACGCTCGATAGACTGCTCGCTAGAACATTCTCGTTATGTTTTCTGTAATGTTACATTCGCAAAATGCTCATTACAAGTGAATGCTCAAGTTTATCAGCACCTTAAGTCGCGGATAACTTTACTTGCGTGATGTAGGGTTCACAATGATGTACTGAATACGACCGAGAATATGACCTATGACTTAGCAGTCACATCACAGGACTATCACTGCTTAAAAACTCTGACCCCAGTGTCCGTACCATGACGCTTAAAAAAATATTGTTCCATTCCTATTCCAGAGTGGGAAAGAGATGGAGCTAGACGACCTGTATAGATCCGTCTCTGTTTCACTCTGGAATAGGAATGGAACAATAATGTTTTAAGACGTCATGGTACGGACGCAAGTTAGGCACTAACCACACAAAAAGAAACATTTTAAGATCGTTATACTTAATGTTTCAGATTTGACATGTTCCTGCGCGATGCTGTCAAAATGAACACAATGGGAACTAAGAAAGTCTTGGAACTGGCTGAGGGTGTGAAAAATTTGGAGGTAAGGAACTGCTGAATATTATGCTATTTTTCAATCTTTAATCTCGATATTACTTACGTATCTCGGTATCTCGTCTCGTCACTATCGAAATGATTCATTATCATCTTCCCGCCATTGTCCCATGTCACTTGGGGTCGGCGCAATACTTTGTTTCTTCCATTCTCCTCTAGCATCCGTCACGCTATCATTTTCTCCTTTTTCTTTCATATAATTCCTCACACAATCCTTCCATCGTTTCCTTGGTCTTCCTCTCCGTCTCCATCCATCAACATTTATATTCATCACTTTTTTTTTGTCACATGCAATTCGTCCCTCCTTCCCATCACATGCCCATACCATGACAGGAGATTTCCATTTCACTATCAAAATGATTCGCTTCATTAATTCTCTTAAACCATACAGCATACGCATCCATCACAAACGCTATAATTTCCTAACCTTCTTTTCCAGGCCTTCGTCCACGTTTCAACATCCTACTGCCGCTGCGAGCTGGACCTGTTTGAGGAGAAGCTGTACCCCTCCAAGCATCGGCCTGAACATGTGATCCACTGCGTCGGCTGGATGGATGATGAACTCCTGGGACATATGCAGCCCAAGTAAGCCCATATCCCATGACAGCATGCCTTGAGATCTGGATTTAGGTCCGTCATTTTCTCTCCCCAGCTTAAAGACTGGGATGAGTTCTGGAAGACTGCTTCGTACAATTTTGAAGTGCAAAAAGTGCTGGTTCTCAGCCTTATTTTACAGATTGGAAGGGACACCAATGCACAAATTATTAAAATACCGATGAAAAATTGCTATGTGGGGGGTTCAGCATGATGTAGTGACTATGGTGGTAAGCGTTTGTTCGTTGATGTTCCCTCCATCTTGTATCTTATTTTTGCCTGCAGTTCCCAAAGTATCTTAGGTATTGTACACTAACTTTTCACTGCTCTGAATTAAGCCCCACTTAAAATGGTTCGTGTCTCTTAACACCCAGAAGGCAAGAAGCCAAATTTCTACTGACTGACAAATTCTAAAATTATTCATATTCCTCTTTCTAGCCATATCTTCTGTCTCACAAACCAGCCATTATGTGTTTGTTCTTTTAGTTTTATAATCATCCACTTGCATATACAAAATGAAAAGTCACTCATTTCTCCATAGCAGATGCCCATTTTAAAAACAGCTATTTTCTGCACTATCAATAACACTTGAAACGAAATATTTACCATGTTTACTTTATTTTGTTTTCGAGTTCCCGATATTCTCCGATTGTTGATTGTTGTAATAGTGACCATGGCTGTTTAAAAACTGGTTCCTGCACAACTTCTTCTTCAATGTAAGTTTATGACTATTAAATTAAAATCAAAATTACTTATTTCCCAGGATAATCGAGCCGCAGCCCAACACATACGCGTACACAAAATCTCTTACTGAAGATGTAGTGTCACAGTACGAGGGCAAGTTCCCAATCGTGATCGCACGGCCATCTATCGGTGAGTAGCGGTACTAGTTGACGTTTGTGGATAAACATGGCGGCGATCCTTTAGCGCGTCAAAAGTAGACGTGTGTGCTGTTTTTTACTACTGGACCCAAAACCCATGAACTCCAGACCTACGTTATTTTATAAAAGCTGAATCTGTGGAAGTACCTTACTATAGGAAAAAATAATTGGATATTATGAAAAATCGGTCGTGGGGGCTTTGGTAGATGTCAGGTAACAAATGTGTGCTAAATAGCCGCTAAGTTAGGTTATTTGCAATTTAACACACTTTTGTCTGGCGAGGGTTTCCCACCACACAAAGGGTCTGGCAGGGGAGGAGATGACTCATCATCTAATATGATGCAATATGAAAAATACACGCTTTATAGTACGACCACGGCGATATAGAGCAACTTGGAGCAGGATTGCTCGCTTGTCTATGCTTGGCTATGGTTGCAAAAGAATGTCTGTGTTAGAATTTTATGTGCTGTTTAAAGTTTGGCTTAAATTTCTGTTGTATTTACAGTTGCTGCGGCGTACAAGGAGCCCATGCCTGGATGGGTGGACAACCTGAACGGACCTACTGGACTGTTAGTAGGAGCTGGAAAAGGTAGGTTAAATTACCATATTTACCTATTACCACCATAAGTAAAAACACCATTAACGAAGCCGAGAGCCTCTTGTTCTTCCTATCATTGCAACCATTTTTTATAACCGACTTAAAAAAAGTAGGAGTTTCTCAATTCGTCGGAACATTTTATTACTCGAAGACGCCTGGACCGATATGGAGAATTCTTTTTTTTTTTGTTTGAAAGTGTACAAATTCCAAGAGGACCTACCAAAAAAAAAAATATTGTGTTAAAAACATTGTACATAGTACGTAGGATTCCCTGACTCCTCCTATGGTCATCAGAGCAGGATTTGATGATGGGATCCTGGAGAAACCGAGGGAACTCTCCAAATTATATAGGCATACTTGAAGCGGTTTGGGTATTTTTTATAATTACAATGTAAAATTGATATTATACAAGGATTTGTGTGTGTGATGATGATGTGATACCACAACTAAAAAGAGTAAATTGTTAATCTGACAACGTTCACTACAGTACCATATTATGTTCCAGGTGTGATCCGTACGATGCACTGTAACGACAGCTACGCAGCCGACGTGGTGCCCGTCGACGTCACAGTCAACGCCTGCATCATTCTGGGATACCTCACCGGAGTTGAGCAGTAAGTCACATAACATATTTGCAGCCAACTAGTGCCATCCTCTTATTAGTATTATTATAAGCCTATATTGTCCCACTGCCACTGCTCAGTAAGGTGTCGGACGTAAAGAATAGCACCATCCCATATCTTCCCGTGGGTGTCGTAAGAGGCGACTAAGGGACTTGCCAGAGAATGGGCAGCAGCGTTCTCTGTGCTTTTGTAACAACCGTACTGCGATCGCCAACCCGCCTGCCAAGCGTGGCGATTATGGCAAAACCCCCCAAAATGTCTATGTGACGACACTTGGGGGAGGATGATGATGATGATGATTGTCCCACTGCAGGGCAAAGGCCTCCCTTCCCTCCTTCCACTTTTCGCGATCTAGTGCGATTGTAGGCCAATCCTTAGAGAACGACTCGAACTCGTCCATTTGAAGATAATGAATTTTTCGTCGAAGCTGCTCGTGTAAGCGCACTGCGCAGTTATGCTATGGCTAAATAATAACAGCCACTCGGGTCGATTAAGGTTTCGGCCGATGGTCCCGGCTGTCAATTTTATATCTTTGACAGTCGTTACAGGTAGTCAGTGACTCGAAAATCTGACAACCTGTCTTTTCAAGGGGTGTCGTATTACCCAGTACTAACTGGGTTGTGGAGGTCAGATAGGCAGTCGCTCCATGTAAAATACTGGTATTCAGCAGCACTGCTGAAAGCCGGCCCTAAAATGGTTGGGAAAAGGAATTATGTAAAATAAAATGTAAAGATAATTTCGTCTACTAAATTTCTCCACTATTTTTTACCTATAAAAATATCATTTATTGCTAAACATTGACCCAACAACCCAGAAAAAAAATGTGTTTCCATACCTAAGTATTTCTGTTTTATTCCAGGCCCAAACAGATCAACATCTGCAACATCACTCAGTCTGGAATCAACCCGATCACCTGGGGACAGGCTTTGGATATGGGTAAGTTGTATACCGTTTTCATCTACAAGTTATTAAACTGACATAATATTACACTGTCATTAACACTGGCAACGGTATATTTACCATTTGTTTACTATTTGTTTTTAGTTCCCGATATATAGGGTGAATGGTAATTCGTGACCGATACTTAAACATATAACAAACAGCTTTCGCAAAGAAACCCCCATACTCCCATACTTAAGTACTAACGCTGTAACAGAAATATTGTAAAACCAAATGATTTTAAAAGAGTAACCATGGAGTTTCTTGCCGGTTCTTCTCCATAGGAAACGACCAACCCGAACCGTGCCTCTTCTGTTGACGTTTTATAAGTGCCCATGTAGGCCTATGTAAAATAAAAATATTTTGACTTGATTTGAAACATTTTTAGGGTTCCGTACCCAAAGGGTCAAACGGGACCCTATTACTGAGACTTCGCTGTCCGTCCGTCCGTCCGTCCGTCCGTCCATCCGTCCGTCTGTCACCAGGCTGTATCTCATGAACCGTGATAGTTAGCCAGTTGAAATTTCTACAGATTATGTATTTCTGTTGACGCTATAACAACAAATAATAAAAACAGAAAAAAATAAATAGGGGGGCTCCCATACAAAAAACTGTTTTTTTTTTCGTTTTTATAAGTAATGGTACGGAACCCTTCGTGCGCGAGTCCGACTCGCACTTGGCCGGTTTTTTAATACTCATTAACTTTTATAACAATAATACAAATCGCACGAGCTAGCCTGTAGCTTATCAGCTTATAATAACTACAGTTTATCCGTGAGCACGGTGCTTGTAACAGCGCCGAATTGGAAAAGCATATTGCTAATCTATAACATGCTAAATATCCCGTTTCCCATGTTAATGACAGCGTATTCATCTACTTTCATAATCAGCCTATCGTTCCCAACTTTCCACTTCTGGATCACAGGCCTCCTCTTTGTGTGAGGGAGTGAGGGTTAATCCACCACGCGGTCCCAGTGTCATTTCATAATGTGACGTGAATTTAAGTAAAGGTACCATCCCTACCTCATTGCTACTTCACCAATTCGCACTTAGCGTTTTCAAACGTCTTTCCTAATGCGTACAGCAAAGGAGTGAAACTCACTGCCTGCGTCTGTTTCCGAACGCTTACAACCCTAATCTCTTCAACGTTAGAGTGAACAGGCTTCTTCTGGGTAAGCTCGTACCATCGTCGACTTTGTCTCTGTCATCTCTGATCTAGACTTAGTGTCAAATATTGTATAATTATTGTGTAATTACTTTATGTATATGTAGCGACACAGAGGAGGAAGGAGGGAGGCCTATGTCCACTGCTGGGACGTCGCACGGCTGAAATTATGACGATGAACGATGATGTAATTTATTTCATCTACTGCACTTTAAAGCTTTCGCTTTTGGGTTCGAACCCACCAACCACTAGAAACTTGGGCCATCACCCCGGGTCACCACTGCTACATCTCCCAACTCAACCTCACCTCCTGCAGGTCGCGTGCACGTCCAGGAGTTCCCGTTCACTGTGTGCCTGTGGTACCCTGGCGGCTCGCCCAAGAGCTCCTGGATCGCCCACCAGCTGGCTCTGTTCTTCACGCACATGCTGCCTGCGTACTTCGTGGACCTGCTCATGTTTCTTATGGGGAAGAAGACTTTGTAAGTGCATTTATACAGGGTGTAACGGAAAGGGTATATATATATATACTTAAGGGTGTGCTGCAGACCATCAAACTGAACATGTTTCTCGACAGCGATCATCGCAATAACGAAGAAATTTTCAGCTGCCCCATACAAAATTTCAATACCTATTCGAACCAAATGTATGGGGCAGCTGATAATTTTTTCGCTATTACGATGTTTGTCCGATGGAGAAACATGTTCAGTTTGATGGTCTATAGCACACACCTAAGTATGTATATACCCTTTCCGTTACACCCTGTATAGTGTGTGTGTTTTTTTTTATTGGGATAGTAAATAGAAATTCTGAATCGGATGACAAAATTGGGACTGCAACATTAGGTTTTAAATATTTTTTCACACAAATTATTCTGTCTACTTAATTATTCATGAAACAAATGCTGTAGCGACCTTCAAAAAGCAACTTATAACTAAAAGTACTACAGTACCATCTATGATAAAACTGTAGAACTAATATAGTCTTTTCTCGCATAGAGAAACCCGACAACAACTGTCGGGCAATTGCCCACAAGACATAACACCTGTCTGGTCGGAGGATCTTCCCTTTTCTATGGAGTATAGAGGAACGGTGCACCCTGTTCCTCCTACACCTAAATTACTAAAATAACAGTTAAATATAGCGTCCATATAATATGCAAGAAGGTATAATACCTGCATACTGCGAGGAATAAGGATACAGCTAGTTCTTTATCGAGTGGTTAGTGCCTAACCTGGTGTCAGAGTGTTTATGCCGCAATGTTTAAGTAACCTGATTATTGTTCTGTATGGTGTCGGACGTAAAGAATAACACCATCCCGTATCTTCCCGTGGGTGTCGTAAGAGCCGACTCAGGGACTTGCCAGAGAATGGGCAGCAGCGTTCTCTGTGCTTTAGTTACAACCGTACTGCGCTTGGGGGAGGCTTATGTCCAGCAGTGGACGTCTTTCGGCTGAAATGATGATGATGATGAACCTGATTATTGAAAGACTAAATACTTTGGTCCATCCGTAAAACGAATGATTGTTCCCTACATACCAAACAACTATTGCTATCTATCTAACTAATACCACCCTGTAGCTTAAATAACTTGTCTGCTAAACGAAAACCTACTCTATTCCAGCATGATCAAGATCCAGAAACGCATCAACTACGGTCTGGAAGTCCTGCAGTACTACACCACTAAAGAATGGCACTTCACCAACGATAACTTCGTGGCGCTGCAGAACAGGATCTCCAAGAAAGACAATGATACCTTCTATACGGATATGAAGGTAGGAAATCATTATTTAGAAGTCCATGATCAGTCAATTTTTCTCGCATTACCCACTGCTGGGACACAGGCATACTATACGCGGGCCGAATTCGAATATTAAAATTTGGTGCTTGAACACTTTTCTTCATGATTATTTTTCTTCTTGTTCATGTTTAGTAAGTACTTAAGTACAGTCTGCAAAAGAGATATGTAACTGGTTACTTATCTCCTTTGCAGACTGTACATCAGAGGAAGTTCGAAAGTTGCGCCAGTTACAGAAAAGTTGAAATCGAATCGACTGTTTTGATATGGGCCTGTGATGGGGGACGAATCGCATGTGACTACAACAGTGATGAATATAAATGTTGAAGGATGGAGAGGGAGAGGAAGACCAAGGAAACGATGGATGGATTGTGTGAGAAACGATATGAAAGAAAAGGAAAAAATGCTGTGTCGTCCAACCGGGGAGAATACGTATAACGTTTCTGGTGTTATTGATAGAGGAAGAAGAAAACTTTAGCATGTTACTTGGGGTCGACGCTATCATTAATCCTTCATATCTATCCATACTAATATTATAAATGTGAAAGTCACTCTGTTTGTTTGTTTTATGTTTGTTTGTTTGTTACCTTTTCACGACTAAACTGCTGATCGGATCTTAATGAAATTTGGCAAGAAGATAGATTTTAACCTGGGGAAGGACATAGGCTATATATCATCACGCTACGACCGATAGGAGCGGAGCAACAATGAAAAATGTTGTGAAAACGCAGAAAATGTGACGCAGATGAAGTTGCCCGAAACAGCTAGTATCTATATAAATGACGCGTCACGTTGTTTGTCCGGGACGGACTTCTAAACTACTTAACCGATTTTAATCAAATTTGCACACCATGTAGTCGCAATATTATTTTATTGTAAGTTAAGTCATTATTATCTGTTATCTCCAAACGATTCTAACAGATGGCGGTATTTGTTGACTGGATTGAGTAAGTATTCAATAGATGGCGCTGTATAAGAGCGGAGCAGCAATGAAAAATATTGCGAAAACGGGAAAAATGTGACGCAGACGAAGTTGCGCGGAACAGCTAGTATATATATATATATTTTTCCTTCACATCACCCTCACTCAATCCATCTATGTTTTCTTTGATCCCCTGAGCCCTGACCACTTTAAATAAGGTCTAATTTCGCTTGCACTTCCAGGACATGGACTGGAGTATGTACATCAGGAACTACATCAAGGGAGCTCGGGAGTACTGCTGTAAGGAGGACCCCTCCACCCTCCCTGCCGCCAGGAGGTTACAGAAACAGTAAGTGACATTAGCATTACTTACCTCAACGATTTGAGTTATCTTGGTACTCTTGGCGCGAGGCCTTAATCGGAATTAACGCGACCATTTTGTTTTTTCAATACGAATTCAAACTTTTTTTTTCGTTGACAAAGTCTCATGAATATTATTGTCTCTCTCACTTATACTGTTCAATATTGAGCTGCTTAAAGTCAAACAGCTAAGAGTTTCTATCGTTTTATGCGGTACCGTTCTGAGAATGTTTTGTCTGTTTCTTCTCAGAGTAGTCAGGTACGAAACATCGACCCAAAATAGTTTTAAAAAAAAATTACGTGTAAAGGTGTTTGTAAAAACCATAGTTGCAAAATAAACATCATGTATTTACCTACAAGCTCAGTTTACCATGACGTTTAGGTACACACACGGGCAACATAAAGTGGCGATTCAATTTATAATGCCATAGCGGCTGGATCAAACAACACTTTTTTATTTAATTTTTGGCCATCATTATGCTTCGTTAAGAGTCTTTTTCCACTCATTATATTGCTACACAAATACAAGTATCACTAAGGTCAAGTATCACACGCTAAGATCTTATAAAATACGCAAACGAATTTTTATGCGGTTTTCATCAATAGACAGAATGATTCAAAAGGAAGGTTTTTATTATGTTTAATTCTGGTTTATAATATAACTAATTTCTTCTTTTTTCTTTCCACAGATTATACTACCTGGACAAAGCAGTACAGATCATGGTCGGACTATTATTATCCTACTTTGTTTACTATTACTTTAATATGTTATATTCTTTGATTAGCGCGTAATTTAGATAAATAATAATAAGTTAAGTAATTAATTATTGATAAAAATGAGGTTTGTAGCCTCATTGTATTACTGTCATACAGCCTGTGCCTGTTAATAAATTGTAATCAAATTCAAGTCATAATAATATTATATTTAAGCCCATTTAAGGAAACACTAGGCGAGGTTCTAAAGGGTTTGGAATTTTTGGGCCTGACTATCTTTCGATTTTTTTTTTCTTTATCAAGATAGCAACCTCGCATAAACCCTATATGTGAATCATTAGCTAGCCTTAATAAAAACAAGTTTTATATGAGACAAAATCTTCTTTAGCGTCACATTTCCGAGTGGCTTCATCATTACAAATTAATAAAATAAAAGTGTCTGTTTCTAATTTCGAAATAACGGTTTTTTACTTTTTGGCTGTATTTTTAAATAAAATCAAATGGCGGAAGGTAAGCAAGTCAGTTTTCATGCAAAATACTCGAACCCATATTTGCGTATTCATGTAGGTCTCGTTTAGTGGTCTGAAAATAGGTATTATATATTGTGTAAATTACTTATACCTAGTTATTAGGTAGTAATTTGTTTAAGAAGTGTGTCAGTTGTGTAAACGCCCCTTTCTTAATTATTATTGTAAAGTAGATTATAATTTTTAAACATTTGAGTAAAGTACGGTCAAGGAATGAAAATGTTGGGTAAGTTTTAAACAAATGCCTTTCTCCACTGCTCTCAAATTGGTGAAAGAAAACATCGTGAGGCAACTGGCATGTCCTGGAACCAGAAATTCGAAAACGCGCTGGATGACAGATGTGTCCTAGTAGTGGGAACATTATACGCTGTTTATGCTTATGCGTGTCTTTCCAAAATAGCGGGTTTTTGACACCTTTCTCAACTTTCATTTATGGCAAAATAATAAGGTGCAAGTAAAAAAATAAACCTTAAGGTACTGCTAAGTTCAATATAAAATGCCATTTTGCAAAAAAAAGGACGAAACAACGCTGCTAAAAAGCAAAAAATACGCTGATGTGAACAGATAGAATGTACTAAATTTTTCACCAAATTTGATCTGTATTAAATATAAGCAAAATTGCTACTTCGATTGGGGCCTAACATTTTTAATCCTTGACTGCATACAAACCAAAGACAGGCGACCATCACCGCATGTGTAGCAGACCTTACAACCTGCCTAATACTCAAAATAAATATGATTACAATATTTCGCTACGATAATTATGATAATTCGAAATACGATAATTCGCTCTAAATGTCAATTAAAAGTTCGGGAATCCTCGAATCATTTAAAACTCTTTCTTACTTCATTAACACGCTGTCTCTTTTTCCTCTTTTAATAATCATTTTATTTAATCGACATACTGTACTCACGTAAAACTGGCTCATGAGTTTAGCCACAGTCGTGCGACTGTGGCCCAACAAAATAATTGTTTTATTCACAAGTGTCCTTAGTATTTTAACTGTATACCTCATGTATAATAGCAATAAACAATGTTAATTCGAATTATAATTATAATAAATTAAATTAAGATAAATAGTGAGTTTTATTTGTGTAACTAGTTTTTGTTTGTGGCTTCACTCGCAGGATCATTAGAAATTATCCTATGGGGTAAAAAGTTTCCTTTTTTCATTTCTTGCCATGGTGGCCTGCTGTCTCTAGCAACAGTTACCGGGCAATCATTATTGGAAATAGTTGCCCGTGTGCTTACACGGGCAACTATTTTCAATACACCTTAACTTTTATTATATTGATAAATGACGAAACCTGGATCTAGTTAAGTTAAAATAAAGATAGTAACTTTGGCTTACATTTGTGTGAATTGATTACTTAGTATAACATCACGCCTAGGGCATGCATTTCCGAACTCCGGAATTTCGTAATTCCGGTATTCCGTTACAATTTTACTGATATTTCAATTCCGGAATTGAGACTGGTAATATCGGAATTCCGATATTCATATTTTTTTTATATTTTCTCGTTTCATATTAATTTATTTTTAATTTCTGGTGTGGTCCACTATTTACACAATCCGCAAGACTTCTTTCCACAAGTAGAGGGCGATACCCAATAATGAAGAAATTTCTAAGATCATTGTCGATTTGCAACGTCAGCTAAAGTTCAAAACTCCTAGCGAGCCCATCGACCCTACAACTGCATAACCCTTCGCACTAGATTCTTCTAATAATGACTTGTCAAATAATATACCAACTTTACAAGAGCAGCTCGATAAAGAATTAGATAAATTTAGGATTTTGATAAATGTATTAAAATCTGGAATTATATGTAATATGTTTAATTATATTGTGTGATAAATAAGCCTTATTGATTTTACAGTTAAAATGTTTAATTCGAATAATAAGGGAGAAAGATGACCAAATCTGTTTAGTTGGTTACTAAAAATATTATTAATTGGTTATTATAAGTCTCAATATAATCATAAATTTTGTTAGATTTGAAACAAACTACCAGTTTCGGAACCAGTTCCGGAATTCCGGAATTAGATCTCCAGTATTGGAACTCAGTTCCGGAATTGAGAACGTTGCGATATTGCATGCCCTAATCACGCCTGTAATCCCCGAAGGGTTAAGCACAGGAATACCTAATAGTACACCCACATTTCGCCAGCTATGTTTATGTTTAAGTCCCATGTAATAGGGGTGAGCCTATTGCTATCAACCGGGCACACATCAACGTTCCGTGGCTGCTACTGAGAATTTTCCTCATGGGAAAAACCAAAAACAATTTGCCTGACCCGGGATTCGAACCCAGTACCTCATGCCCAGCATTCGCGCTAGCGGCCCCTCCACCAACGTGGCAGGTAATTTTAATTAAAACTATCATTAAGCTTACGACATATAGGGTAGGCAGTGAACTACGTTATAAAACAGAAAAACATTTATAATGTTCCATACAGCTTAATTTATTATTAGGTATAGGCTGTAATTCCCCTTACACTAGGTCACACTTAAATCAATGCTTATGTGAAAATATTCTGATGGCTTTGCAACTCTTTGTAGAGTAGAATCCGGAGCGTAGCAAGGGATTCGCACTGGTGGATTTTAAACCTTCGGCACAAAGCCCAGCGTTGCAAATCAAGCAACAAAAGGGTTTGAATTAAGTGGCCAGTCTACCTTCCGCCTTTTTTTTTCAATGTTCCGTTCTCACGTATGACCTATATTAATAGTTAGCTAGTATCAATACAAGCTAGTTTTGTATGATAATTGTCATAAATTTTATCTTTGACATTTTATTTTGTGCTAATGGTGACGCCACTGCTACCGTAAACTATTAGCTCCGTATTTAAAATTATAAAAAATAGTAATTCAGTGTAAAAGTGTCTAAAATTGTGTTTAAATTGTGCGTATACGAACAATAGCTGCTTTAAAACGTTTGCAACAACTTTTAACAAGTATTGAGTGTAAAAACAGTTAAAAACAATCTTACTAGAACGTTTGTAAATAAACAAGTGTAATAAGTGGTATTTAGATATAAACATTGGCCAAAATACGCCTGAAAACATACAACTATCATAAATATTTAAAACAAAGTGAACTTAAAGTGCTATAAACCTAATATTTGAGTGAAATTAATAGTGTAAACAATTTCAAACAAATTCAAAAATTTAAACGACGCGTTTCTCGGCGTCTTTTAACGATCATTATTGACTTCCACCTATTATGCTATTTCGAACATATTTTTATTGCAAATATAGCGCATTGGCCATCGGCTTGACTCAAAACGCACTAATCAAGAAATCCGAGGATCAAATCTCAGTTGATATAAGATTGACTTTTTGTGTTTAATTTTTTTGTTTTCTTACGTAAAACAAAAATTTCACAAAAATATTAAATACACACTACGTAAAAAGAAATCTGTCATAAATAATTCTTTGAATGTTTTTTGAGTGTTGATAGATGATAATTATATAAAACAGTCTGCTTCGAACTTATAACTAAAATAAAGTGCAGTGTCAAGTCATATTTATACTTAAAAACTGTAAAACCATAAAACAAACTCTATAACTGTTTATTTTCGAAAATTTGAATTTTGGCGTCCCAAAAAATAAACCTCTGTTCCATGAAATAAATCTGTCAAAATATAAAGACAGCGCCATCTAGTATCGAGTAGCGATTCTAGTAATAACAAGTTTCGTTGGCAAGTAACGAGCCACTATTTCGTGGGAAATCATTTGATTGCCAGATGAAAAAAGAAATTCGGGGTAATTGGATATCCCTACTCGAAAAAGACCGAGCAAATGTTATATTGTTTGAACCAGAAAGCAACATTTATTTGAAATCTTAAATAAATCACATTGAGCAACAATATTTTGAAGCAAAAAAAAGCCTAACGTTTATTACATATGAGGCATGTACTTATAGAAACGCATTTGAAGTTCTGCGTAAGATTTCATTGCATTTAAAATTGCTTGAAAGTTTGTTTACAATTTACAACTGCAAGAGTAAAGTACTCATTAGAGGAAGAAATAATAACAAATATGGGGTCTGAAGAAAAGAATATAACTTTACGTTGCAAACATAATGTTGTGAGAACTTTGTCATACGAATCACCCTTTATCAGACGCAACTCACTAGATTCTATTAACTCTGAAATAAATACGACGGCATTAAGTATGTTCGATTTATCAACAAGCGCTCCGTCAGATGACATCTATAAACTGAGACAAGAATTAGAAGAAAAGCAAACATTATTGGATAATGCAAACACGGAAATTGATAAACTATCCTTAGAAAATATTCAACTACGCAAGGAAATTCAAGAACTATGTACGCTTAAGCTAACACAAAAAAAATATCTACAGAGAATGGAAAAACCCCAAAAACAAAAATAACACAAAACACTCATATCAACAACGAAACAAAGGAGTCAGGGTGTCTACAACCTACAGAAAAAAACAGATGTAATACTGAATATGATACGAAAGTACTTCCTACCACAATAATGAATATTGCACCTCCAGATGAACCAATTGCAAACGAGGATAAAAATATAACACAAAATAATACATCAACCCGGAAATACAAAGAAGAAAAGGAGATGGATAAAAAACAGAGATCCATTTACATATTTGGGGCTCAGCAATGTGTAGGATTAGCATCTAAGTTAGCTCATTCCAGAACTAATACCAGGTATGAAAAATATAGAATTGAATCTACTACGAAACCGCAAGCTTCAGCAAACGACGTCCTCAGCAGTTGCGAACGCATGAAAGTAACATGCGGAGATAAAATAATTGTAAGCGTTGGTGAAAACGATCACAACCCCATAAAACTGTTATACAATTTATCGTATGTACTCAAAAAATTTGAAAAGACCAATGTCATTGTTCTTGGTGTAAATAAAACTTCTCATCTTAAGGAAAAGACACTGAATGAAACTTTAAAAAACTTTTGTAATAATATTTCTAACTGTACCTTTATAAATTGTTATAAGTTATCTGTATATTCTTTATGTAAGAAAGTTAATTCTACTATAGATATTTTAGATTATAATGCCAAATATTTAAATTTCACAACAAAAAAAACTGAAACATACATTAACACTAAGATTGTATCCCAAGCAGATGCTTTTACACTTAAAAAATATTATCTGGTCATGAAAACATCCCGAAAAGAGAAGTTCTAATTGAAATAAAGAACAAATGCACCAATAGTAGCAACCGCGTTTTAGGAACGATACCATATTATTTCGATTTAATGCGGAAAAAAGCTCTTGAGAAAACAAAAATCAAATCGCTTCAACATGAAAGTATATCGTTTTTTCTATAACGCTAAATCAAAAAAATGATCTCTATAATGACAACGTTACAACTACGGACTCATTGACACTGTTTCACCAGAATATAGCAGGCCTTTTAAACAAACAAGACAATTTAGAGTTAGCCATCGATGATTTTGATAGAAAAAAATAATTACATAGATGTGATATGTCTCTCGGAAACTTTTATTAAAAGAGGCAATGAAAACAACGTTACTTTAAAAAACTTTAAGCTAATTAGCTCATACTCGAGAATAAAAGAAAAAAGAGGTGGTGTTTGCATTCTTGCACGAAATTCTATAGACTATAAAGATTTGGCTATCTGTAGCACCATGTCCATGGATAAAGAATTTGAATGTTGTGGAGTAGAATTTCCCGCTCTCAACTGTATTATTATTTGTTTATATAGAACCCCAGACAGCAACATTAACTCATTCTTCAACAAACTTGAACTACTCCTACATAAAATTTGTAATAAACCCAACAAAAAAATTATTCTAACAGGTGATCTAAATATAGACACGTCTTAAAGACACTCTAGTCAATTTTGGTCTCTTCTTACACATAGATCAACCAACGAGACAAAAGGCATGTATTGATCACTTTATAAGTAACATCAAAGACGCGAAAGGTAAAGTTCATGAATTATTCCTCTCTGACCACAACACGGGACAAACTTTAGAATTTTCAATTAATAATAAACCTAAAAGACTTATAAGTTGGTATGTGTACAAAAGAGACTATAGTAAAAATAACCTAGACAAATTTATAAATTGTTTGTCAGCCCTAAGTTGGTCAGAAGTGTATGAACAAGAAAACTTAAATTCTGCTTTTAATATATTTCATTAAACTTTTTGTTTATTTTATGACCTCTGCTTTCCGATAAACAAAGTAAGAATAAATTCAAACTGTAAATCTCCAAGGTGGATCACTACAGGAATCAGAAAATCAAGCAAACAAAAAAGAAAGTTAAGAAATCGGCAATACATTTCAAAATCTGAAAACGATTCATCTAATTTAAAAAAATATAGTTCTGTCTTCAAAGGATGCATTATTCGATCAAAACACCTCATAAATTCTAAAATAATGTCAGCGGCAAAAAATAAAGGCAAAGCTGCATGGCAGATTATCAAAAACAAAACTGATTACGTAAACACTAAAACAAATTTAGAAACTATTAAAATCAACAATAAACTTTTATACAAACCTTTAGAAATTGCTAAAACTTTTAATGGCTTTTTTATTGATGTTGCCAAAGAATTCCATAACAACAAAAATAAGGCTTCACCAGATAAGACACCCAAAATAGATATACCAAATATGACTCAAACCATGTTTTTACATCCATGTTATGAGAATGAAGTAAGAAATACCATAATGTCCCTCAACAACACAAAATCTGTTGGATTTGACGGTATAGCAACTCACATACTTAAATCCTGTGCCAACATTATATCGCCAATTATTGAACACTTGATCAATCTCTCATTCTAGCAAAGGATTTTTCCAGATAAACTCAAGCAATCGATTGTGAAACCATTGTTTAAAAAAGGTGACACAAAAGACTTGTCTAACTACCGTCCGTACCGTACCGTACCCTATAGGTCGGTAGTTAGACAAGTTAATATCTAATTTATCAAAAATCTTTGAGAAAATTATGCATCGTAGACTCACAAATTATTTAGAAAAATTCCAAATTATAAAAAAAAAGAACAAAACGGTTTTCAAAGGGGTAAATCGACAACGTTAGCAGCATTTACTCTAATAAAAGATGTAATTGAAAAATTAGATAAACGGGTTCCAGTGTCCGTTATCTTTTTTGACATGAGCAAAGCTTTCGATTTTGTCAACCACGATTTACTTATAAAAAAAATGCAATAACTACGGAATCCGAGGGATAGTTATTGACTGGATTACTAGCTATTTATCTAACCGCCAACAAAGAGTAGAAATAAGTACAATAAACAAAAACAAAGAGTCAACATCAATCAGTTCGGAATATAGTCAAACCAAATCAGGTATACCACAAGGAAGCATACTGGGCCCATTACTTTTCCTTATCTACATCAATGATTTGTCCACTGCTTTACAACAACAGTGTATACTCTTTGCTGACGATATATCGGTAATCGTTGCAAATGATAATAAATCAGACATAATTCACGAAAAAAACCTAAATACAATAGTAAATCAAGTTTTAAAATGGCTAGAAAATAATTATCTTTGTGCAAACCTTAGTAAAACCAAATACATAAACTTTCAAAATTACAACTCAAAACCAAAAACATATAAAGTAAATTGTCAAGGACAACAAATAAACGAAGTAAGTGAATATAAATTTCTTGGACTCATTCTTGATCAGCACTGTCACTGGAAATTACATATAGAACATGTTTGCAAGAAACTCAACCAATTTGTTTTTGCACTTAAACGTTTAAGACGTACCGCTAGTGAAGCAGTCGCCCTGACTGCTTACCACGGGTATGTATCCTCCTTACTCCGGTATGGACTCCTACTCTGGGGGAACTCGACAAATATAAATGAAGCATTTATTGTTAAAAAAAAATGCCTAAGAGCAATTTGCGGTATCAGCCCATTAACATCCTGTCGACCACTGTTTAAAAAATTAAGGCTATTAACTCTAACAGGCCTTTTCATAATGCAGGCTGGTATTTTTGTCAAGGAACACTCTAAGTTTTTTATAGCATGCGACCTGCATTCGAAATACACTCGTCGAGATCCCACAAGATTAAGAATACCTGCACATCAAAGCACATTATGCCAAAAAAATAGTTTAATCACTGCAATAAAAATCTTTAACAACATACCAATAGAATTAAGAGAACTCCCTTTAAAATATTTTAAATCCAAATTGTATAAATGATTCATTGATAATTGTTTTTATAGTGTAAAAGAATTTCTAGAAAAAAAAATAGCTGATAGATATGGTTACTGAGCTCTACAAAATATTTCATGTTGCTGCGTTTTTTAGTTTTTTATTCTTTATTTTTAAGTTTATATTTTTATAAATTAAAAGACGTGGATATAATCTAGACTTATATTTCTCACAATTTCTACAGTCTTTCTCCTTAAACTAGTTAATGCTCTTCGCCTGATTGCTGAATCGAGAAATGGCGCGAGCGAATACCAGCAGTCGCCAAGCCAGTTCGCCCGCCACCGAAGCCACCGATAACGATAGTTCCTATTTCTACCGGCTTGGCGCTGCTGGCGCTCTCCACCAGTGAAGTCTATTAGCTACTTATTAATCTTATTGTTAATGAGTTAACAACTATTTATGCTAGAATTATAAACAATTTTTATTAAATATTAAACAAATCATTACATTCGGCCATCTGAACTAGTGCTACCTCCTGGTGCACTAAGAGTGAGTATTTCGATTTAATTAATTCCACTAACTAACTAACGTCGAGTAGACAACTGTTTTAAAACAAAAGAATACAAAACTAAAAAGGTAGGTACCTACTTACAACTAAATTGTAACATTACTAAATAGTTAGGGTTTCTCATAAATATCTAAGGTAGGTACATATGTAGGTACGTAATTCTGGCAAATATTATTTTGATTTTACTATTCAAAAACACCATAACTAACAATATTACATAATTCATTACCATAAACACAAAGCAACTCCAATTAAATATTTTCTCTACTAATTCACATCCGCATTGATCTATTAAAACAACATTTCCAAATTGCAATATTTAAATCTACTAAATTCTAAGTCTCACTCAAAATAATAATACTTTAGACTTCATACCAACCATGAATCAGTAAGACAGTATTTAGATTAATGATAACAAAATTTTTATACATCAAGCAGCATTCATAGCTTATTTACATACATATACGTAGGTACTAGCTTACTTACATAACAGAACAATCATTACATTCGTTTACTAAATCGTAAAACAATCTGATTCTGCTTACATTACCTATTTAAATGTATAAACATTTAACCTAATATAAGTCTACCTTATTCGGCGTAGCCTAAATTTGGATTTAACAATGATCTCGTTTTACGTCCTCCTCATCTGTTTCACTTTCACTAGTTGTTACTGTATTAACATCACTATTCAAGTTAAGTGATTCAACATGAATCCACGGTCTCATTCTATCTGCAGCAACAGTTGTATTATACAATCGTGCTGATTTAAATCCTGGTACGCTGGATATATTATATCTATCATTTCCTAATTGTTTTATTACTTTATAAGGCCCTACAAATTTAGGCAAAAGTTTTTTACTCTTTCCATCATTATTAAAATTAGACTTAACTATCTTTACTAAATCACCTTCTTCATAGATTTTAGCAGGAGATTTGTTTGCGTCATGCAAAGCCTTCTGTTTTTCCTGAGACGCTTTAATGTTTCCATATGCTACCTGCCTCAGAGTTTCCCTATTTTTCGTTGCATCTTCTGAACTACCATCTTTATTAATGCCAAATTTATTCGTAGAAGCATTTCGAAGTTTTACACCAAATAGAAGCTCTGAGGGAGTCTTTTTCGTCGTTGCGTTAACTGTGTTGTTGATACCCCATTGTATGCTACCTAACTGTTTGTCCCAGTCTCGCTCGTCATTATTTAGATTTTTGGAAGACAATGCATTAAGAAGGGTTTGATTAAAACGCTCAGCTTGTCCATTTGAACGTGGGCTGGCAACAGCGTTTAAGATGTGTTTTACACCATTCTTGACATCCATCCACGATCAGAAATAATTCTTTCAGGTACCCCAAAATCATTAACCTTATTAACCCCATCCGAATCCTTTGGTCCCGTTTGAGGGCCCCTTTTGGGCATCGCGCATTACGTGATCGCTACGACATTGATCCCTACTTCACGTACGATTAGAGTTTAAGTTTGCCGGTATGAGTGTAACCCATTTGGGTTCCTCGGGGTCTTAACGGCGGATGATGTAACTAACCCATATGGGTTCCACGGTGCCGTGCAGGTTAAATACATTTTCTAACACTCTAATAACATTTTTAGTTTTGGTGTCTTTTACGGGCTTAGCAAACAAATATTTAGTAAAACCATCTACGATAGTCAGAATGTAGCTGTTTCGAGATTTACTCTTAACAAAAGGTCCTAAATGATCCACATGAAGAGCATAGAAGGGAATATCTTTCTTTTCGATCGGGTACAAATATCCCGACTTAACTTTAGCAGCGCTATCTTTAGTATATGCACAATTAATACATGCGGCCACGTATTTTTTTACGAATCTTCGAAGTTTGGGAAACCAGTACTGATCTTGAATTCTCTCAAGCGTCTTTGCCTGTCCAAAATGACCAATATCGTCATGATTTATTCTACAGACTTGCCACCGAGCATTACGTGGTACCACCAACTTTAACTGATCCCCAACTCTTCTGTACAAAACGTTATCTTTCATTGCATAATTCTTTTTTATATCAACAACTTCATTTACTGTTTTAGGTTTAAGAATTTTTGTTATTCTAACGAGTTCAGGATCAGCTAATTGAAGTGTTACAATCCAGTTCTCAGTGGAGATGTTATAAACGGTTTGAAGTTCTCTTTCGCTGGGTACTCCTAAATCTAAATCCTCAACTACTGGATTACGACTTAACGCGTCAACGTGAGACATTCGACTACCAGCGCGATATTCAATGCCAAAGTCAAATTCACTGATCTGCAACCACCACCTTGCAATCCGAGGAATCAAGTCTCGTTTTGTAAGGGTGGTCCTTAATGCATTGCAATCTGTGAACACGGTAAACCTTAAGCCTAACAGGTATACGCGGAATTTTTTTAGTGAGCAGACCACGGCTAGTGTTTCCAACTCGTAAGAGTGAAAGAATCGTTCCTCTGGTGTGGTCTGCCTGCTGAAATATGCGACTGGTTTTAGTACCCTGGGATTAACTTGCCATTGAAAAAGGATACCACCCAAACCTAGAGCACTTGCATCTGCATGTAATTCAGTTTCTAACGTAGGATTGTACAACGCCAATATCGGCCGCTCTATTAAACGATCTTTTAACGTCAAAAAAGCGGAATTCTCATTTTCAGTCCATTGCCACGTAGACTCCTTTTTTAGTAACACTGTTAAGGGTCTAGCTATTTCTCCAAAACTTTGTACAAATTTTCTAAAATAACTGGCTAGACCTAAAAATTGTCTAACCTCGTGGACATTTCGAGGTGTAGGAAAGTCCTTTACTGCTATAATTTTCCTTTCACTTGGTTTGACACCTTCAGCAGATATTTCGTAGCCTAAATACTCTAGCTGAGTGTCAAAAAACCTGCACTTAGACAATTTAAGAGTAAGTCCCGCATCTCTCAACAATTTAAGCACTTCTTCTAAATGTTCGAACCCTTCTTCTACAGATTCCGATGGTATAAGAAGATTGTCCATATAGGCCAAAGCTGACGTGAACCTGCGCGATCCAAGAACTTTATTTATCATTTTTTGAAAAATTGCAGGTGCGTTTGCCAAACCGAACGGCATACGTTTAAATTCGTAATGGCCGTCCGGTGTAACAAACGCAGTCAGATGACGACTCTCTTTCGCCATCGGTATCTGGTAGTATCCCGATGCAAGATCTAAAGTTATGAAGAACTTATTACCACTCAAATTCGAGATTTGATCGTCTATCAGTGGAAGCGGGTACTTATCTTTAACAGTTTTATTATTTAATGCCCTGAAATCAATACAAAGTCTATAGTCACCTGTTTTCTTTTTTACTAATAACACTGGACTAGCATAATTAGACTCAGATTCCTGCACAATATCATTATCAATCAATTCATCTAAAATTTCTCTGACTTTGCCACGTTCATAAAACGACATACGATAAGGCCTATAAACTACTGGTTTGTCATCGTTTAGTTCAATATTCATTTCAACTTTTTGTGTGCACCCTAACTCACTAAGGCTTGTAGCAAAGCATGGCCTATATTTTTGTAAAAGTTCATACAGTTTTGTAACGTCTTTCTCATCTAATTGTGATCCTATCTTAATGTCATCTTGATCTAATGGTAGGAGACTTGTAGCACCTTCAGAATTTATTTGAAGGGTTTGGCTTTCAGTTACGGGTTTAGTTCTAGCAATCAAAACATTTTCATCGAAAACTATAGGAGTACTGGTCAGTGCTGTAACAACAATAAACCCCCTTCCTTTTTCTAGCCTATAACAGCCACTGTGTAATCTATACTCTTGGTTTGGATTTAATCTAGTATCACCTTCTAAATAAACGTCAACCGTCTGATTTTCTCTTGAACTGACTTCTATGAATCCTCCTTTGTTTATCACTGTTCTATTGACAACGAATAGGTCAATTTTGTATGTTGTCATATCATTCGTCGCTAAAGTAGAACTATTGTAAAAGTATAGAGTTTCCTTATCCTTCAATACCATAACATTAGGAAGCTCGGTAAAATTTCGGCCAACAAGCACAGGCGTATGTAAATATTCGTCGTTTACAACTAAAACTTCTACACGGGCTTCTATATCGTCTAACTTTGCGTTGACTAGGGTTTTGAACAAAGGTCTAATGGCCGTATTGCCAAAACCGCGTACTGTTGGCAGGTGATTTCTATCTTCAATTACACCAAGTTTTTTGGCATCCGAGAATCGGATTAATGTGCAGTCACTACCAAAATCAACATATGCCTGCAATGATGTATCATCAACGTCAATGATCTTATAGAATTTTTTATTTGATTCTTCAATATTAGGCTGTATAATGTCCAGTACCGTTGAAGATATCTTTAAAGTTTTCTTAACAGGAGTTACCTGCTTTGGATCATAGCTTAATAAGGGTTTCTTCGTGCAATTACTAAGATCGTGACCTACCCTACCACATTTAAGACATTTAATCACAGGTTTAGGGCACTTATTGAAAGTGTGACCTCTCTCTTGGCAATTGTAGCAAATTGGACCTACTCTACGGCCTGAATCGTTAGCATCAGTACCTCTAGTCGCATTAGATGTGTTACTTCCATATGCATTAGGATGGTCTTTCCTTCTTAGATGACTAGTCGTTTGAAATCCTATCTGATCTTTGGGTTGTTGAGATACTAAATAACCTAATAGATCTTCTGGCTCTGTACACTGCAGTGCTTGGGCTCCATTCCTTATCGATGGATCATTAATGCCATGGACTACACAATCTACAGCCTTACGCCCTATAATTTCGCAACGTGTTATCAACGTCAATTTTTCATAAAAGTATTCCCTAACATTTTCGCCTTGACGACAACGCCTATTCAACATTTCCTGTAAAATAATGCCATAATTTTCCTGACTTGGAAATGACTTTCGCAACTTAATCTGCCACTCCTCCCAGGAATAAGTGAGTGTGGATAGTGATTCGTACCACTTTTTGGCTAAGCCACATAGTTTTTGCAAGGAGAAGTGTATCGTCTGCCTTTCGTTCCATCCATAGATAGTCGAACATTCATTTACCTTTCCTAACCATCTATCTACATTTTGTGACTTGTTATTGGGATCAAACTCTGGAATTACATTGTGCTGATGGCTAGCACCTAATAACTTGTTAGGGTCACCTCGCAGTGAAGCAATAATCTTCATAAGATCTTCAGCAGTCAAACTCTGAGTGGAAACGTGTGTTGTATTACTAGATTCATGATCGCTGACTTCTTGTTGAATTCCGTCAGGGCCATTTTCTTTCTCAGACTCCGATGATGTCGACGGAAATCGGACGTAACGCCCCTTCTTCCTTTTAGGAACATATTCTTCGTCGGAACTCATACTGGAACAAGCCAGATCATCATTTAAGTTTGTGTCGCGGTATTAACTTTTCATTACCACAATAATGCCAGAATAATGTAACTTAGTGTAGCCTTGAGTTACTAAAATTATGTAAGTTACTAAATAATTCTAAATTATTTAAATACTGAATATACGATCACACCAGATTTTGAGGATTCAATATTATTGTCATACGAGACACGTAGATGTCCATAGATATTATTTAAAACTCACGCATGTATTAGGTACTTGTCTAATTTTAGACATCTTAAAATGTTACTGCAGACACATACCTACATCATACAATGTCCAATTAATTTCATAATTATAATTGAAAACACATACAGGTCTCAACGATAAGCTTCGTATTTTATTATATTTTAAGACACCTACATGCCCAACTTTAAACTTCATAAAATACTGTTGAAAACACATACAGGTCTCAACGATAAGCTTCGTATTCTATTATATTTTAAGACACCTACATGCCCAACTTTAAACTTCATAAAATACTGTTGAAAACACATACAGGTCTCAACGATAAGCTTCGTATTTTATTATATTTTAAGACACCTACATGCCCAACTTTAAACTTCATAAAATACTGTTGAAAACACATACAGGTCTCAACGATGAACTCCGTATTTTATTATATTTTAAGACACCTACATGCCCAACTTTAAACTTCTTATAATACTGTTGAAAACACATACAGGTCTCAACGATTATCTTCGTGTTTTATTACATTTTAAGACACCTACATGCCCAACTTTAAACTTCTTATAATACTGTTGAAACCACATACAGGTCTCAACGATTATCTTCGTGTTTTATTACATTTTAAGACACCTACATGCCCAACTTTAAACTTCTTAAAATACTGTTGAAAACACATACATGTCCAACTAATTACAGAAATTATTGAAAACACATGCATTTCCACCTTTAAACGGCATAAAATATTTTGAAAACACATACATGTCTAACTCAAAACATCACAATATATTGTGGTAAGCACATACACACGTCCACCTTTAATACTTAATTAAAATTGTTGAAAACACATACATGTCCAACACATAAGATAATATTGGAGGCGCATACATGGCTTAAATAAGTAGTCTATATGATGCACGATCAAACTAAAATCTTTAAATTATTCTTCACAAACTTCAGTATATAATTTTATTAAAATATTGCAATGGAAACCACACCCACAAAAATGTAGTAATTAAATGTAGGTAGGTGCAAAGTTTAGAGTTAAATTTCGACAATCAAATGCAATCGTTCCGTTAAGCATACCAAGCTATATAGGAACCTACAAATACACATTTCAAAAGGGGCTGTTCATAATATTAGTAATCAATTTTTAGGAACAACCAAGATTTAATTTAGTGACATAAAAAAATATAGACACGATTTGACTTTTCATAAAAAATCTCTTATCTCCTTCATCAAACAAACTCTGAAGGTATTTGGATAGATTAATCTGAATTGCTCTAAATCATAAACCTTAGAATTGTGATCATATTATTACGATCTATTTATCATTAAAAATCTACTGATTTTCTTTTTCAACTACCCTCCGAAAAATAAAACTGATGAACAGTTATGAACAGTCCGGATTATGAACAGTCATGATTGTAATTCGAGTTACCATTGGGTGGATAAACATGATGGTCTTATACGATTTGATAAATTATATCAAAGGATCCAAATATAATATAATCATGGTAGGTACTTACGTTCAGAATGTCACCAACCACTTTGTAGGCTTGAATTTACGATGTCACTTCTGAGATTTTATAAATTAAAAGACGTGGATATAATCTAGACTTATATTTCTCACAATTTCTACAGTCTTTCTCCTTAAACTAGTTAATGCTCTTCGCCTGATTGCTGAATCGAGAAATGGCGCGAGCGAATACCAGCAGTCGCCAAGCCAGTTCGCCCGCCACCGAAGCCACCGATAACGATAGTTCCTATTTCTACCGGCTTGGCGCTGCTGGCGCTCTCCACCAGTGAAGTCTATTAGCTACTTATTAATCTTATTGTTAATGAGTTAACAACTATTTATGCTAGAATTATAAACAATTTTTATTAAATATTAAACAAATCATTACAATATTAATTGTTTAAAGATTTCGAATGGATACGAAGCCTTAAATTGTAAGTGCTAATATAGCACTAGCGTTGTAGTATTAATATTTTAACAAATTTATGTTTCGTATTAAAATTACGTTTAACATTTTCAAATATTTGTATGCCATTCTATGGCGAAACATGTAAGTTCACAACCCTATTTATAAGACCTAAATGTACCATGTTTTTACGCAAATAAAAATTATTCTATTCTATTCTATTCTATTCTTCTATTGGATTTTTACAATAATATTATTACTGACCTTTTATATCCATTTGTTTTTTTAATTCATTTGTTTTATTTAAATTTGACATTCCATTTTATTATTGATTGACATTCACAGAAGTTTTTATTGCATTATTTAAAAAAGATGACATATCGTTTTATAATAATTTGATTTTCGTTTCGTTTTATCTTTTTTGTGATCTTGTGTTCTATTGTATATTAATTATTTTAAATTGAATGTGGATTAATATCGTTTTGAATTTGTTATTCTACATATATCCAAGTGAATAATTAATGGTTACTTTTTTTATGTAATGTTTTGGAAAAAAATTACTTATGACATAAGCATAATTGATTCGTTAAGAAGGATTCTTTCTTCGCTGCCCTCGAGATCCAACTTAGTCCCTCGAATAAAATTTCCTTTTTTTCACCTGTTTGTAAGTAGTATTTTTTATTAACTTTTGATAAGAAGATAAGCTTTGTTGTCAAGGAAAAATCTATAACAAATGACGACGCGAATGATACTTTAATTGAATAAGAATTTAATGCGTCACCTTGAGATGTTCCTTATATATGTCCGCTAGACTATTTGGACAAGTTAAGGACGTGACGGGCATACAATAGACAACACCCATACAGAGAAGGCATAGACAAGTTGACTATTATAGATCGGGCGTTAATATGGCACGTCATCGACCACCATCTGCTTAGATTATTTCCAACTATGTTGGGGTCGCTGGCTTTCAGACTAACCGGATGCAGCTGAACACCAGTATTTTACATGGTGTGGCTGCCTATCTGATCTCCCAGTTAATACTGGGTAATATGGTACCCCTTGGTAAGACAGGTTGTCAGACTTTCAGACCACTGACTACCTGTAACAACTGAAACTAACGGTAACTGAAACTATTTCACAGATATGTGAAACAGAAAATGTTTAAGAAAACCAAATTAATGGTGGTACTGACTTAAAATTAATTCGCAAATGCCAGGAAACTATGTAAATGAACGTATTTTTTTCTAAATTTTATTGTACAGCTTGGCAAAAAAGAGTGTGGAATAAATGAGGTCGCCAGTATCGCAACTGTGGGAACCCGTAATACTACGACTCAACAGATTTTGATACTTGTTATTTTTAGGGATATGATCCCAATTCCAAGTGGGAGGTTCAGTCTCTCGGACGCTACGCAAACACCATGGAAGGCTTCAATGTCCAGTACGATTTTTAGTTCCAACTGTCACCGCGTCAGACTCTTTTTTGCCAAGCTGCACGTTTGTTCAACACTTTTTGAACAGAAATACGGACTCTCTTACGTATTTCTTACGCGTTACAATCCGAATGGCCTCAGACTAACAACTTTACTCGCAGTCGCATTATAGTGCTCAGCGGTGATTGAGTGATACATCGGTGCGTTGTTTTATCATAATACTAGCGACCTGCCCCGGCTTTGCACGGGTGCAATGCTGATACTAAATATACTACAGAATGTCTGTCGACATCACATTGGAAACCTCTAAAATTATCAGTGTTTCTCTGCTATATTGTGCATGTATTATGCCTATAAACCTTCCTCTTGAATCACTCTATCTATTTAAAAAAACCGCATCAAAATCCGTTGCGTAGTTTTATAGATCTAAGCATACATAGGGACAGACAGCGGGAAGTGACTTTGTTTTATACTATGTAGTGATGATTGACTTCAAATAGGTAGCCAGAATTTAGAGGTTATTTGGGGTTGAAGAGACACCCCCGCTTAGAAATTATTCATAGGATTTTTTTCTTAAATCAGCTCTTCTATACTTTTTGACTGCGTAGGTATTGCACTTTTGTAGGAAACATCTTGCTGTCTTGTATGATCAGAATGTTGGGCCACAAAAGAGATGAATGAAAGGCATTTGCATGTGGCTGAGATGAGAATGCTAAGGGGGATGTGTGGTGTTACGCGCATGGATAGAATAAGGAATGACTACATTAGAGGAAGTCTGAAAGTGGCGCCGGTGACTGAAAAGATGCGTGGTAATCGGTTGTCGTGGTATGGGCATGTGATGCGGAGGAATGAGGAAAATATAGTGAGGAAGGTTTTGAGTATGAATGTGGATGGTTATAAGAGTAGAGGAAGACCAAAGAAACGACGGATGGACTGTGTGGAGGATGATATGGCAAGAAAGGAGGTGTCTGATGAGACAGAGTTATAGAGAAGTATGGATGAAGAAGACATGCTGCGCCGACCCCAAATAAATTGGGATAAGGGCAAGTGAATGATTATCTGTTTTTATGATGAAAAATTTCTGATTTCTAGTTTAAAATAATGTACTAAATACATGGTAACCGTTTTCACATCGATGTCCCTTCCACCCTTTATGTACACATAAAGGGTGGAAGGTACATTCAAAAACAATATTTTTAATGACTGTTTTTTTTTATTACCCGATTGTCCCAAAGCCCAATATGAGAGCACAGTTTTAATTGAATGTAAGGGTTTATCATTTATTAGATTTAAATGGGTAAGAAGGTTTTTTTTTTACACCTACTGCTGGACAAAGGCCTTCCCTTTAAAAACGGAACCCTTTTGTTTGGAGGGATCCAAACAAAAGGGTTCCGTTTTTTACCATTTAGCAACGGAACACTAACAATACACGTGAAACTGGTAGGAGGTAGGACGGGTGGCCTTTAACCTCACGACGTATCACCAAGAGCGAGGGGGGGCTATAAAGTAACCTACAAACGGGATTAAAGTATGACACCTTACCGACTTCGGTAACGGGGACTTTGAAGCTATTTCCCTGCGTGCACTTATTGACTGGCAAGAACGAATTTATTTATTTATTTCAAATAGTACTAAGATTACAGGGAATTCCTAATGCGTCAGCGTGGTCGTTAATTTAACATACTAGCTATCCCGTGCAACTTCGTCTGCGTCACATTTTCCCCGATTTTGAAACATTATTCATTGTTACAATTAACCAATTATCTAATTAAAAATAATATAATTTCTCAAAACCAATACGGATTTATTAAAGGTAAGTCAACTGAAGACGCGGTAATAGATTTAACAACGACTGTGATTCAATCTCTAGATAATAAATTAAAAACCATAGCAGTATTTTTGGACCTGTCGAAAGCTTTCGACACGGTTTCTATTCCTATCCTTTTAAAGAAGCTGGAAGCAGTAGGCGTAAGGGGCACTGTCCTAAAATTATTTAGTAGTTACCTTACAGAACGTAGTCAGTTTATGTCAGAGTCGGAAATTACACTAGCAATGAAGAGTTTCTCACATATGGAGTCCCACAAGGCAGTGTGCTTGGTCCCACCTTATTTTTGGTGTACATCAACGACCTGTGTCAACTGCCAATTAACAACTGCAGATTTATTACATATGCAGATGACACGGTGCTGATTGTACATGCCAAAGACTGGCAGCTAGCCTACACTGAAACTGAAAAGGCACTATCCTCCGTAATAACCTGGCTAAACGACAACCTATTAACCCTTAACGCAATTAAAACAAAATTTATAACCTTTTCTGGTTCCTCCGCGTCTCAACCTTCGGACTCCTTGAAAATTATTGCTCACACCTGTCGTCAGTCTAGTCCCAATTGTGACTGTCATCCACTCATACGAACAACCGACATAAGGTATCTGGGAGTTCAAATTGACTCCCTCTTTAGTTGGAACAAGCATATAGGAAATATAGTTTCCCGTACAAGAAAACTTCTGTACATTTTCAAAAAATTAAGATCTTCTGCTGACCTAGACACTTTAAAGCTAGTGTATTTTTCCCTAGCTCAATCTATACTAATGTACTGCATACCGGCGTGGGGGGGCACGTTTGCTACTAGTATGCTGCGAGTGGAGAGAGCGCAAAGAGCGGTCCTTAAAGTACTTTTAAAGAAACCTATTAGGTACCCGACCGTAAGTTTGTACCAACAATGCTCCGTTCTTACAGTAAGACAGCTCTATGTGCTTCAGACCGTCCTGCGTAAGCATGCTACAATCCCTTATAAGCCGAACAACAAGCGCAGGAAGGACATAGTGTGCGAAATTCAGTCGCATAGAACTGCTCTCGCCAGTAGAAATTTTATATAAATAGTTCTCGTCTCTACAACCGCATCAACAAAATAGCCTACATACATGACCTAACAAAAAATAAGTGCAAAAAAGAACTACACATCATCTTACTAAAGTTAAATTATCGGGAGACTGAAGATCTTCTCAAACCAATCCAATACACGTATTTAAAACACAGACACATACATACACTAACACATACACTCACTAATACACCCACCCATACATAATCACTCACCCGTGCATTGTCGTGCACGCATTCTCACAAATGTTCAACTTAAGTAAATAAGTAGCTTAATTTTAAATTCAACCTCAGTTTATAGTATTATTTTTAATTTTTAGATCTGTATTAATTATAAATGACTTTTACTGTTTATTTTTTCGAGTTCACTTTGTAGCATGTTTGAATTTTTTATGTACACATTTCAGAAGGCGCTGGTGTCTGTGATACAATGAATTTCATTCATTAGTACAGGCACCAACGATACACTTATGTCTGTAATGTTCCTTTTTTTATTGGTAAAATAAAAAAAAAAAAAGAACTCCGCTCCTATTTGTTGTAGCGTAATGATATATGTATAGCCTATAGCCTTCCTCGATAAATGGGCTATCTAACACTGAATGAATTTTTGAAATCTGATAAGGAGTTCCTGAGATTAGCGCGTTCAAGCAAACAAACAAACAGCTGTATAATATTAGTATAGATAGTATAGATTAAGTACTTAATAATAACTTAAAATAACTTGCTCTGTATGGTGTCGGACGTAAAGAATAGCACCATCCCATATCTTCCCGTGGGTGTCGTAAGAGGCGACTAAGGGACTTGCCAGAGAATGGGCAGCAGCGTTCTCTGTGCTTTTGTAATAACCGTACTGCGATCGCCAACCCGCCTGCCAAGCGTGGCGATTATGGCAAAGCCCCCCAAAATGTCAATGCGACACTTGTGGGAGGCCTATGTCCAGCAGTGGACGTCTTTTGGGCTGAAATGATGAATGATGACTTAATAATAACATAACACATAAAATGTTGTTTTTTGAATTCATTCGAGGAGCAGGAAAATAAATCGAACCTGTCACTAGTGTCATTTGTTTTTAAATACCCGGTACTTGTATTATAAGTACCTATACATAATTTACAAACGTTTGATAAATAAAGGGTTAAATCAACCCTTAACGGAGCGTCCATGATCTCCGTAATATTAAATGCATCACCAGCACAATGTTTTGAGTGCGTTACATTGAGTTTTACCGTGAAACGTGATTTTTCATGTATGGTGTGTTTTCATATATGTGTTCTGTATGGTGTCGGACGTAAAGAATAGCACCATCCCATATCTTCCCGTGGGTGTCGTAAGAGGTGACTAAGGGGCTTGCCAGAGAATGGGCAGCAGCGTTCTCTGTGCTTTTGTAACAACCGTACTGCGATCGCCAACCCGCCTGCCAAGCGTGGTGATTATGGCAAAACCCCCCAAAATTCCAATGTGGCGACACTTGGGGGAGGCCTATGTCCAGCAGTGGACGTCTTTTGGGTTGAAATGATGATGATGATGTGTTTTTCGCCACAAAAAAAAAAAGTCGTTTCCTAGCAATAATTTATGCGTAAAGTTACTAAGTTTGATGTACCTACAGAATGCTTGGTTGAGGACTTCGTGAAGGGTCTGTTTTACACCTTGTATACAAACTAAATATTTAAAAAAAAATGTACAACGACGTCACTAATTGGGCGTCGTCAAAACCGTATCGTATGCACACGGGAACGTTTATTGTTAGTTTAGTTATATTAATTTGTTTAACATTTTAAATTGGAATAATATTTTATTCTGGTTTATGTACCTACGAAGTACCTAAATATTTTGTTTGAGAACGCAGACAGTTATAATTACCTAGAATTACTATAACACGATGTTTTTCAAAGGGTCACAAAAAAAGAAACTAACAGACTAACTATTGAGTTTTTATGTAAATGTTAGTTAGGTATTCTTAAAATATGTAGTTTTAACTGGTCAAAAGTAGTTTTGACTAATTCACAGTTTTGATAGTGACATTATATTTGCAAAAGTACTGTTATGTAAGTTTGACTTAACTAAATTAATTATTGTGTAGTATTAACCATGACGTCTTAAAGCAGTATTGTTTTACTCTTATTTCAGTGTGGGAAAGGACATTCAGGACAAATCTAAAAGGGTTCTGCTTTTTACCATTTGGCAACGAAACCCTAAAAAGGTGGAGCGTTAAATATACAGACAGACAAACACACTTATGTATTATATCTTACGCGTTACTGTTAGGGTTGCCACACGTCCGGAATGCTGGGGGAATACTAAAAAGTCCCAAATGTCAAAATGAAGAAACCGAGCATAATTATTTTAGCCATGAATACTTCTTTTTACTATAGTGTTAAACCTTATGATCATCTAATGGTATCTTTAACTTCGATTATAGTGGCACTATCAGCAAACACGTAAACAAACACATAAAAACACACACTAACACACACGCGCGCATACAAACACACATTTATAAAGCAACAATCACACACATTTATACTCACAATTACATACTACACAGAGCTACTACTTATTTTATAAGTCTTTATTCGTCTTTGTTCAAAAATTAGTTTTTAATTATATGAAAATTTCTGTTTTTAAAGTATCAATATTGTTAGCTATCATTATGGGAAAGAGCGAAACGACCCCAACACAAGTTTTATTCATTACTCAATGGGGCTGTTTCATTCAAAATTTGTAAATGTAACCGTTTGAGATACAATAAACTTTTTTTTAGATAACGGAAATATAACCTTAAAAAAAAACATTTTTTGTTGCCAAAAATAGTAAATGATCACTAAAACTAAAACCCCTTTTTAATGTAAAATTACAACCAAAAATTGTACATTTTGCTATCCTATTAAAGCAAACTCCAAACCACAGCTCTACGCCTAGTGGACGCATTTCTGTCTGCAGGGTTTAAAGTAAAATGTCCCGAGCTCGCTTCGCTCGCTCTTGCATCCTAAGTTCTCCTTGTCACAAGATTTGGTGATCATTTACTAAATATGGTTTTCAATATTTTTTTGGTCGGAGTTTAGTTATTGACGTGACATCGTCTAATAAATCGATGAACGCCGGCTGCACGCACGAAAAAGCATGACTCATTGTAACGTTACGATCGGAGCGAGAGCTCTGCACGAGCGAGCGAAAGGCGATCGGCTTGAGCGTTCGGCTTGCTATTCATAAAAGTATGCAATCATTTCATCAATGTTTTGTTATGACGTTGTCACGTTAAACTATCCTCCGTAAACCGACTTTACAGACACCATTTTTTTTTGGTAACGTTACTTAGGATCTCAAAGTATTTTTTGGTGGTCGTTATATTTAATCACGAAATATAAGTGTGAACCCTAGATACAATAAAACGTACAATGTGTTGCATACTAACTGACGCGCAGTCGTATTATAGTGCTCCGTGTGACTGATTGAGTGTAATCTAATCGGTAAGTGTTTATATCTTGCTTTTAAATGGGGGGTAGGCAGAATTAATAGTTAAAAAATTAAGATGACTCCTCTTACCCGACTGCGGCTCTAAAAGAGAATATTATTGTTTTGGCAAGATTTTTTTTAAAGAAATATCTTTAAATAAAATCAACTGTTGTATATTTTTTATTATAACATCAGTAGTCCCTGGACGGATATTCAGCGGTCTTGTGTAGTGTGCTTTGTTTTAACTGACTTAAAAAAGGCAAGTACTTTATTAATTTTCAATAATCTTTATTCGGTGCTCATCTTCGATAGAAAGGGACATCGACGCACATACGGTGATCACGTATATAGTACATAATTCTGAACGCACCCATATTTTTTTTAAAGAAATCATCTGTCCCATACGTTATAACCGTGTATTGCAGTTTTGTATGAAAAAGTGTTTTTATTAATTGCATCTGGAAAAGATTTATGTGTGTGGGGGGGTTGGAATTGAAAAAGTGGAAGCGGGTTGTTTAAGGAACTCTAGTACTAAATTGTAAATGCCAAATCCAGATATTAGTTCCAGCAAAATTACTGTTTTGTAGGTATTGTATGTGTGTTGTTACTAGCTAGTTTAAAATACTTTAAAACTATACGGTTTTTGTTCTCACTAGTACTACATTTTGGCGTAGGTCGTACTACATTCACCCTGTAAAACTAGCACTGATATTTGGATTTGCTAGTAGGAAATGGCAAGGACGAGTAGGAGATGAGAAACAATAATAGTAGTCTCAAAAACTTCCAGGAGACTTCCTGTAACGGGATTCTGGAATCTGCAGTACTGGAAGTATTATCTTCATTTCATCCCGCCCCTCGTCCTCTCTGTGCACCTTCTGTGGAAATCCACAATGGATGTACTCCACCGTGGGGTCTGCGGAGGGTTGTCAGGCTCTTATTGACTAAAACCACACGGTGATCCTCGTCGTCACATCTGGCTGGGGTGCGACACAATTGAATTCTCCATAATCACTCCAGCAGTGACGGTGGCTCGATCTCAGAATACCAGATTCGCAATATACCAGAAGTACAATTAAATTGTAATCTGTGGAGAACGTAGTGGGTAGCATAATTGTTAAAAATGTAATATTTAAGATATTGTAACTTAAGTTGTATTGTGCTACTGTTTGTTTTTCCTTAAATAAATAAAATAAAATGCCTCTAGAAACAGTAGTTCAAGCTGAGTGATATAGAATCTATCAGTGAATTCATGAATTTGAGATATTTAATAAGCAAATAGGTGCAGATAGGTAGGTGGGTTCGAACCCAGGCAGGCGCATTACTTTGTGTAATTTATTTCATCACCGCTGCTCTCAAAAACGGTGAAGGAAAACATCGTGAGGAAACCGGCATGTCCTAGAACTAAAAATTCGAAGACATGTGACATCTACCAACCCGCTCTGGGCCCGCGTGGTGGATTACAGCCCACTCCCTCTCATAGAGAGGAGGCCTGTGTCCCAACAGTGGGAACATTATAGGCTGATGATGATGATAAGATTGGTACACATCCGAATAACACGTCGGTGATACAAGCGTTTTTATTTTATATTTTATTACGTAGATTATTCAAGGATATTGTGAAGAAATCGTGGCTAAATAATAACAGCCACTGGGGTCGATCTTTAGGTTAGGCCACGCTTGCCTAGGTGTGCCCGTGGATGGGTGACCATAATTACTTAGCAAGTTTCCTCCGTGTCTCGGAAAGCACGTTAGGCGTTGGTCCCGGCTCGGTTGGCTAGTCGTTACATCAGGTAGGCAGTGGCCCGAAAGTCTGACAACCAGTCTTACCAAGGGGTTTCGCATTACTCATTACTAACTGGGTTGTGAAGGTAAAAATAATGGTATCTAGGTGCATCTGGTTTACTGGAAGCCGACCCCGATATAGATCGGGAAAGGCAGATGTTGTTATAGCAACAGATTATTTGAAATAACTCTGTTAATTTAATCATAGGTTTTCAAATAGTGCGTGCATATTTGTACCCTTGACTGTAAATACCAACACAAATTGATTGAACAATTAAAATTATAACTAGGTATAGAGGATATTCGGTAATCAAATATTAAACACACATCATTTTTAAGATTGGACTGCAAATAGATTAACAGTCGTTCCAAGTAAAATACTAGTATTACTACAAAATACTAGTAGGTATTCGACGCTGTTGCAAACGCCATGATCACGGATAAACTGAAGTCATTGGGGGTGGGTGTTTCATCATCATCATCATTTCAGCCGAAATACATCCACTGCTGGACATGGGCCTCCCCCAACCCCACATTGACATAAGGGGGGGTTTTGCCATCGGAACTTTTAACTGATTGACGGATGACATGAGTGTATCAGTAGCAATCAATGGATGACAATCTTCCCATGAGTATCGTATTACTCAGTACTAACCGGGTTGTGGAGATCAGATAGGCAGTCGCTCCATGTAAAATACTGGTATTCAGCTGCATCCAGTTAGACTGGAAGCTGACCCCAACATAGTTGGGACCACCTAACTAAGACTGGTTTTCAGACTTTCGCGCCACTGACTACCTGTAACGACTGTCAAAGATCTACAATTGACAGCCGGGACCAACGGGTTTACGTGCTTTCCGAGGCACGGAGGAAACTCGGTATGTAATGAGTGGTCACTCATCCACGCACCAACCTAGGGAAGCAGGGCTTAACCTAAAGATCGACCCGAGCGGCTGTTATTATTTAGCGTATTATCTTTATTAGGAAAGAAGGGCTTTACTCTGTAATAAAAAATCAAAGGTCAACATTATAATTATTATCGTTTATTGACTTAAAGATGTTTTTATTAATAAATTAACAAAATAATTATTTATTATCATAACATTTGCAAACAAAATAATTGATATTCATTGAATGGATGCAATATAGCTGCAGTACTAGTAAATAAATAATATCACGTCTCTTATTCCCGAAGAGGTCAAACTCAAAGTAAGTATTTATTTCAAAACAGCCCTAGCAGGCGGCTTCGCCCGTGTGTAGGTCGGTAATTTTCCCAAGGAATTGGACTACCGGGATAAAAATGTCACAAATCCCATACACAGGTAGTTTATAACTTGAACTAGCTGTTCGTTTGCGTCATATTTTCCCCGTTTTCGCAATATTTTTCATTGCTGCTCCACTCCTTTTGGTCGTAGCGTGATGATATATAGCCTATAACCTTCCTCGATAAATGGGCTATCTAACACTGAAAGAATTTTTGAAATCGGACCAGTAGTTTCGGAGCCTATTCAATGCAAACAAACAAACAAACAACCAAATCTTTCCTCTCTATAATATTAGTTTAGATTAACATACAAGCTGTTGCTTTGAATCCTCGTCAAATTCAAGAAGGTTACTATGCTAATGATTCTCGTCCCGAATCAATAGTAAAATGGGCAGGTAATTTTTATCTTGTTTTCGAAAATAGGTAAGTGAACCGACCGTGTTTTAAACGCGGCCCATCTAATCCTAGCCTTATAACCGCGCTTTCATACATACAAAAAATCTCAAACGTTTATTCGATAATTTCTCATTCCCTAAACCACGTTAAGGGGGTTATTCTAAAATACTGACAAACTTCAATAACCAAAAAATCTGCGTTTATTAATAATTAACTAGGTACCACATCTTATTTGATTATTTATGTCTTTTGTGCCATCCTTTTAAATTTTGACGAGGATGCAAAACAACGCCTTGTATATGTTAATCCAAGTTATAAACTATCTGTGTGCCAAATTTCATCCAAATCTGTTGAGTCGTTTTTGCGTGAAAGAGAACATACATACTTCCATCCTTAGAAACTTTATCATAGTAGTAAGATTATTATCTGCCCTGCCTTTTCCCAACTACGTTGGTGTCGGCATCCAGTCCAACCGGACATTTTTTTGAGATCTAGATACAAAAATATTTGAATTGTCTATTTTTATATCAGGCTGTTAAACAGCTTCATACCTTTGCTTCAACTTCAACCTGTTAAAGTAAAGCGCGGAAATAAGCAAATAAAAAACGTTTCCTAATAATTCATAACAAAAACAATTTTCGTTTTGTTTATTTCTTCGAAAGTGTATTGAAATCGTTTGATACACGTAGGCATTTTTTACTGCTGTTTTGTTCCTTACTTTTTTTTCCATTGGTTCCATAACACCGTTGGGTAGAAAGGAGGTGTCTGATGAGATGACGAGTAATAGAGAAGTATGGAAGATGAAGACATGGCCTTCGCCTGCGGTTTAGGTATGGATTCCGCCTCAGTTGCAATAACAAAGTTTCCCTACTTGTATCAATATTGACATGAATGAATTAATAAATTCGCTGGTCACGCTATGATTGCCTCGAGCTAGCCTAGCTACGCTCTAGGCCTTTCAGCTTGGCCATCATTCCAGCCCTGGCTGTCCTCGCTGTAAAGGCCTCGACCTTATCTCAGCTCGTCCATCGAGTGCTGCACGCTGACCGCACTGTGTCGGCCTGGAGCTGCGCTACGAAACCCCCTCTTTTGAAACATTATTCATTGCTGCTCCGCTCCTATTTGTCGCAGCGTAATGATATAAAGCCTATAGCCTTCCTCGATAAATGGGCTATCTAACACCGAAAGAATTTATCAAATCGGATCATTAGTTCCTGAGATTAGCGCGTTCAAGCAAACAAACAAAAAAAACGAACAAACAAAATCTTCAGGTTTATAATTTTAGTATAGATTCTATTTCTTTTCGCTGTCACATCATTCGTACTATTTGCGCGTGTATCTCGGATCATGGCCAAGAGGTCACTCGTCCACAATTTCAGGAACACAAAAACGCTCCATACATAATTTAACATATACTTTTCATTAGTTAACTAAAACACTTTCTTCATATCCCTTGCAATAAATAATTAGACAAACGTTGCTATAGTTTCCGTTGAATTTCATCAATCAACCGACAGCCGATTTAGAGTTACGATACCGGTCATGACAGGCCAACGGTTGCTGGCGAAATGCAGTATAAAAAAGGTTGATCCGTGGATGGGTGATCACCCATTGCATACCGAGTTTCCTCCGTGCTTCGGACAGCACGTTAAGCCGTTGGTCCCGGCTGTCATTTGTAGATGTTTGACAGTCGTTACAGGTAGTCAGTGGTCCGGAAGTCTGACAACCAGTCTTACCAAGGGTTATCGTATTACCTACTAACTGGGTTGTGGGGGGTCAGATAGGCAGTCGCTCTATCTAAAATACTGGCATTCAGCTGCATCCGGTTATACTGGAAGCCGACCCAACATATTTGGGAAAAGCCTAGGCAGATGATGATGAGTAGAATCTGAAATAGTCTAGATATGTTCCTCCCTGCCTCGATAACAACGAGACTTAGGATAGGTACTAAATCTATATTCAGACGTGACCCACAAGAAGTAGGTAGTTGTAGTAGTGGTAGTAGTAGTAGTAGTATATGGCAAAGAGCGATAGAGCGTAGCAGTTTTGCTTTTAAAATGCAGCATATTTGACCATCATTTACCGGTCTTGTCCAGCTCGTCCCGCCATCTTCTACGAGGTCTACCGCGACGCCTTTGGCTGTGTCAGTTCTCCAGAAAGACAAGACAAGCGACCAGTGGTCCACATTCGGCCTTGATCGAAATGACTGGAACTCGTGGGGAAACCATTTGCCCAGCAGTGGGAAGACGCAAGCCAACAGTGTCAGTATCATCATCTGCCTGCTTTTTCCCTAATCTGTTGTGAACGGCTTCCTGACTATCTGGTCGCAGCAGAATACCAGTATTTTACATGGAGCTACTGCCTACGTAACCTCCAAAATCCAGTTACCGGGTACATTGAATGATGTAACCAAGATTTTGTTACAATATTTTGATTTAAAAGAGTGTCCATGGAGTTTCTTGCCCATTCTTCTCCATAGAGATCTACGCTTTGGAATTGGCAACTACAGTACTTTCACAAGTTATTATGCCTTGTGACTGGGACTGTAGCACTGTAGCAATTATAATATTGAAATAAATGCTTTGAGTGTGAACGACGTAGTTTCAGGTAGGTACTCTACCAACGAGGAAGTCAATATTTTCGTTTTAATTTTCAGTTATTTCACTTATTTATTGAGTGTTGCCACAAAGGCTATCCTTTAAATTACATGACCTTTAAATGTATATATGCATTGTTTCACTAAAATTAATTATGTATTTACGTAAATGACATCGTAGTAGGTATTTATGCGAAAACTTTATATACGGAAATTAAATATATTAATTTAAATATACAATTACATACGTACAAAGTTGCGATGTCATTATCAATTTCCACGAACATCACGGCAGTAATCAGCGAAAGATTAGGCAGAAGTGTACTTATTAGCACATTTCGCCAGTTATGTTTTAAGTCCCATGTAAAACGGGTTGAGCATATTGCCATCAGCCGGGCATAAATCCTGACTCCGTGACTGCTAATGAGAAATTCTTGATGGAGAACCCAACTTCATTTCCCGACTTGAGAATCGAACCTCAGACTCGGCAGTCGCGCTTACGGCCACTAGACCAACGAGGCACACGTGCTTTCCGAGGCACGGAGGAAATTCGGTTTATAACGGATGGTCACCCATCTACGGACCGACCTTGGCCAGCGCTGCTTAACCTTGACGACTCATGTGGCTGTTATTATTTAACCACGAGCTTCTCAACTGTGTTTCATCCATCCATCCATCTATGGATTACGAAATGTTTGTCACCTTCACAAGTGAAATTGATTACGATGTTACACCTATTTGTCTGCTTACCCAAGATATTAGCAAGTGTCACTATTGCATTTATGTTTGTAGGCACAGTTTTACAATCCAAAAGGTACATAGATGTTCTTAAACATACATTGATTAACAGTTTTTGAGGTCAGTAACAGTAAAGACGTCAAGAAAAATTATAAAAATGTGTTTTTTTTTTAGTGTGGACTGTTGATGGCAAAAGGCTCGCCCCAATAACTAGGGACTTTGAAATAACATGCGAAGTGTGAAAATCATGAATAAAACTTTTATTTTATTTTACTTGAATTGTTTTATTATTAGTTTGTGTGATTTTTTTTTATTATTTTGTACCCTTATTGATTTGCTTTTCATATTGATTCATTCATTAATTCATTCTTTTATAATATTTATTTATTAAGTATACAGTATACTTATACGTTGATTAATTTAATTTTATTTCTTTCTAATAAACTTTTTGTACTTACCTAGATAATAAGTAAATGATGTGGTTGCCTATAATTGGAAGCGCACACTTGTATTGTCCGGGTATAATATGTTAGCATGCATGTAATTGTGTAGATTGTAGGTACATAAAATAAGTATTTAATACACAAAGTAAATTATGTATCTTCTGTTGGCGATCCAAATCTATACCAATATTATAATACATCATCATCATCATCATCATCATAATCAATATTATAAAGCTGAAGAGTTTGTTTGTTTGTTTGCTTGAACGCGCTAATCTCAGAAACTACTGGTCCGATTTAAAAAATTCTTTCAGTGTTAGATAGCCCATTTATCGAAGAAGGCTATAGGTTATGTCTCACGCTACGACCAATAGCAGCGGAGCAGCAATTAATAATGTTTCAAAATCGGGGAAAATGTGACGCAGACGAAGTTGCGCGGGACAGCTAGTAAATAAATAAATGAAAGAATCCATCTTAAGTAAACCCGATCCACGGACCAACCTAGGCGAGCGCGGCTTAACCTCGAAGATCGCCCCGTACGGCTGTTATTATTTATCCACGAGCTCCGGAATTGTCGAAAGGTGTTAACAACAAATTTTCCTGACGGAACCAGTAATTGCGATCGCGATTTAGTTACCAAACATGAAACTTAAATATGATTTGGATAAAACAACTTTAACTCTGACGTTTAAAGTTCAGTTTGCTCTACAACCTATTTTTCTTTTATTGACTGAAATTATGGATGAGTATAGAAATTGATATGGATGGGTAACTACGACTGTATCAGTTCATCGGCAATAAAAAATAAATAAAAAAAATAAAATAAAATACATTTATTTCGAGCAATTAAAAACTCATATGTGAGGTACACACAAATATATAAATACACAAATGAATAAGAAATAACACCAAAGGACAAAAACACTTCAATATCTAACCAGCCCTGCTGACGGCCACATGCCTATCACAGCAGTGCCGTATGTAAGGGCAGTCCATTCGAACCGCTATCATCGCCAGGACAGCATTGGTGCTGCCCCACACCCCACGCACCAGAGACGCGCTCCGCTTGCGCATGGTCGCGTAGAAGCAATCAGTGCGCGCCTCAGCGAACATACCTGATGCGCTGCAGTAGCGAGGCAGCCCCAATACAGCCCTGAGCGCGTTGTTGAACTGGACGCGGAGGGCCCCGTATGATGCACGCGTGTACCTCGCCCACAGGCTACACGTGTAGAGGGATGTGCAGTACGCCCTGAAGAGCGTTATCTTCACCTCCCTCGAACATCGCGCAAACCTACGTGCGAGCATGTTCGCCCGCACCGACAGGGCCCTCCGTTCCCGCTCCATGTCAGCATTGTCCTTGAGGTCGGTCGTAACTAAATGCCCTAAGTACTTAAATTGATCCACCCTTTCGAGTGGAACACCGTTTAGAAAAACTGGTGGACAATTTTGCGAACGTTTTGTACCGGCCTCAAAGACCATGCATTGACTTTTGGTCACATTGTACTTTAACCCATGACCAAGGGCATACTCCTCACAGGTCCGTACCAGCTTTCTGAGGCCACAGACCGACGCGCTCAGCAGCACCATGTCGTCAGCGTAACTGAGATTGTTGACACAGACTCCACCGACATGGCAGCCAACATGCTGGCTACTGAGCGCGACGATCAAGGCATTCATGTATAGGTTAAAGAGGGAGGGGGAAGTTAACCCCCCCTGTCTCACCCCACACTGTAGCTGATACGGCTCCGACATTGTGCCCGCCCACTTAACGCTGTTGACCTGATGACTGTACCAGTATTTAAAAACGTTCACCAGTCTACGCGGCAGGTTTATTTCCTCGAGTTTAGCCCACAGGATGTCGTATGACACCAGGTCAAAAGCTTTGGACAGGTCGAGGAAGCAGGCATGCACTGGAGTCTTACGATCCGTGTAATATCTGACGGTATGCTTAAGACACAGTATTGCACTCTCAGTAGATAGTCGGGGTCGAAATCCAAACTGATTATCGTGCAGATCCAGGTACTTGTCTAACTGTGTATTAAGCAAACCGTCAAAAACTTTTGCTATGATCGTTGCAAGAGAAATCGGCCTGTAGTTACTTTTGTCAGCAACATCTCCCGTTTTATTTTTCACTACCGGGACTACTACGGTTTTCATGAAATCAGGTGGTAGGTATGAATGGCTCACGCATAGTGAGTAAAACATTGCCAATATTCTATTTACATGTGGCCCAGCGTGAACTAGGTGCTCGATGCTAAGGCCATCGTGGCCAGGGGACTTGCCCTTAGATATAACTTTTATAGCCTGAGCAACATCTTTGGCACCGAAGCAAGACCCCACGTCCCCGTCTGGCATCTCAACATCGAGCACCGTCCTCGCTGGTCCCAGTGGCGACAGTACACGAAAATGGTCCCTAAAAATATTAGCAACATCCTTAGGGTCACTCACACCCTCGATACTCACCGGTAAACCAGGTCGAACGTTTACTTTGTTGGTGCCCTTCCAAAAACTACGAAAATGCCCCCTCTTATGTTTTTCAGCAAGGGCATCCATTTTGATTTGCTCCTGATGGTTTTGGCACCATTTAAGTCTAGACTTAAATATTTTGCGACTTTGGTACATTTCGTTATACACACACCCAGACCTTGGCTTACCACACATCACCCACTCTAGAAACTTCGACCTAGCCACCCGGTGAGCCTCGCTAACATGCTTATTCCACCCGGCAATGCGTGGGCCATTCCCACCTCTCCCCGCACGCGTGCCTCCCCGAGCCGTCGCTGCCGCCGACGCCGCCCCTCGTAAGGCATTCACAATGTCAGAATAAAGCCTGTCAAGAATATGCCCATGGTCCGAGTTATTACAGTATTTATCTCCACAGCATATAAACTCCGCAGGAAAATCAATACAACTTAGCCTACTATGACATTCTTTCGCATATAACGCAATCTGCTCGTCAGTCCTGTCCCCCCATAACACATCGTTTCTTCGTACGCTTTTATAAGTTAGCTTTGGTGTTAACAAGTTGAAATTACACTCGATAATGAGCGGGAAATGATCAGACCAAAAAGTGTTATAGTCTATAAATGCATTAAGGACAGACTGTTTTGCCGATTGCGTAACAATACAGTGATCCAACCAACTACACGTTCCATGTGCCTCACTAATAAAAGTATAGGTATCAGAGTGAGGTCCCAACAACTCAACATCTACACAAGTCCATATCTGTTCACTACAGAAATTTATGAGTTCGTTATAGAATAGTTCACATGGATCGGCATTGAAATCGCCCAACACGAAAACTGATTCTACACCGTACTCATCTATTATAGCACTCACCGTCCCTAGACAGTCCGTAAATTCCGGAAGGTTTTCCGTCCCGTTAGTGGGCATGTACACACTCATTACTACCACAGGCCGATCACTTGTAATGATTTTAATTGCACAAACACGAGCATTATCGCACCGTAGCACTGACACATTCAGGAAAACACTGCTCCTCCAAAGCAGGGCGACGCCACCGAACGGCCTCCCACGTAATATTCCCGCCGAGGTGTCCACCGCCGAGGTACCTGTGTACCCGAACTCACTGTCTACAGTGCTCAAGTACGGCACCTCATCAGGTAGAAGCCATGTTTCCTGCAGGGCGATCACATCACAAGAACGACACAAATCCCTGATGCCATCCACAGATCGTTTAATGTTCTTACAGTTAAAACTCGCTAACCTATAAGGGCGTTTATCCATTGTTATTGTAAGTCGAGCCGGATACAGAAATATCTCTGTTCATATTATTGTGACTACCATTCACAAATCTCCTGAAAATTATACCTTCAGGCCAAAGCTTTTCATCCAGATACATGGTTAGTTTCGCCTCGGATACGAAAAATTTAAACGCACTGTGATCTGTCTGCTTTTTAATATTAATTTTGCGTAACGACACAGACTCGCGTGTTTTTGAGTGTATATATTTAATAATATCCTCTTTCGTAGTTTCACTGTGGACATTCGTAATGAACATAGGAACTTTCTTTTCGGCAGCCCTAAAGTTAAACTCCAAATCCCTTGCAATTCGTCAGTAGATTAACTGGCAATGCGTCAATAGATTATGTTTTTGTTCAGCATGGCTGCCTGCCTGTGGAAGTCAGATAGGCAGTCGTAGACATAACATCGCGCCAACTATCCCCTATGAGGTAGGCAGAGGTGTAACTAATGGGTCCATATTGGCTCACCTAAAGTTCTTTACCCGAAATTGTTCTTCCTAACCATTTGTAATCCGAATGATCATTCTTCCTAAAATTTTTCATCCTAAAGTTTTCATTCATACTATTGGTAGTGCTACCGGCGATGTTCATAACACTCATGTTTCCGAAAATTGTAATTAATAATATCATTAATGTAAATAATTTTAACTCCTACTGTTTTTTTTATCATAACTCATTTATCCCTAAACATAATTACCATAATATTTTCACTGATACTCAGATAGAAAAATTTACAAAGTGTAATAAAAATATATGTGGGTAGAAGATGATATTTATAGTTTTAATTTGGGTGGGGATTAGGTCAGAGTGTCGTCTTGGGGGCACTATGAAAAAAATACTTAGAAGAATTTTGCGACCAATTTCGAGGTAGCGCTCGCCGGGCGCTGCCGCGGCACCGCTCGCTTCGCTCGCTCGGCTCGCGCGTAGTTGGTCACAGTTCTAACCTAACCTACTGATTATTATGCATAAAAAGAAATATAAACAAAAAAGATATGACTTTGAATAATAGTGTAAAAGATGGTTATGTTGAGAAAATATATGAAAACAAATAAAAGTATAATAGATGTTTATTGCTACTGACATTATGAAGTTGAATGCTTCGGAATTATGAACATTAGAGACAGAGTAGTTAGGAATTGCGATTGTTAGGATGAAAAATGTTAGGAAGAACATTTTCGGATTTCCAATTATCGGAGTTGAAAATTTAGGTGAACTTTGGCGCACCCGTACCTAATAGTACATTTACACGAAAAAGAGAGAAATATTCGTCGATGGAGCTCGACGCGACTGCCGCTGCCGGTGACACAGGTGATCCGGGGTCCGGCGGCGGCGAGGCGGAGCTCAGCGACGAGTCCGGGGGTGGTGGGCGTGCGCGTCTCGAAGCTGCTCGTGTAATCATTCCATCAGCTGTCCATTTTAGTTTTCGTATTTAGCTTTTTCATGTATTTTGAATTTTGTAGTGACAGACGTCATGTCGTCAAACCAGTTTTCTTTTACTTTATGCTCTTCTAACTTCGTGTTTTCTTCTACATTTCGCCTGTTATGTTTTAAGTCTCAAGTAATAACCAGAGGTCGGAATTAGGTAGAGTTATTTGTGTACTTACACTGATTTCATACAGCGAAAGAATAAAGTGGATATCTGCCTCAAATCGCGAGTTTAATTTTAAAGAGCAGAAAAATCCCGTTATATATTAAATAAAAAAGGTATTTACTTTAACACATTTTAAACCATCCGACATCGGATGTCAGAAGTTGCAAAATTCCAACACGCAAGGGAAGATCCATATTAATATCAACATTTTGATGCAAGTACCAAAATAACTTTACCTAATTCCGACCTCTGGTAAAAGGGCACAAATTCAGAATTATACATGGCTCCTACTGAGGACTTCCTGATGGAAAAAACCATATAACAATATAGCCGAACCGGGAGTTGAACCCAGGACCTCGTACTCAGCAGTCGCGCTTGTGGCCACTACACCAACGAGGCAGTCAGTCGCTCCATGTAACATAATGATATTCAGCTGCATCGGGTAAGACTGGAAGCCGACCCCAACTTAGTTGGGAATAGACTCCTATTGCTCCTTTGGTCAATTCCAGATATTGGGATCACGTCAATTCCCAGGTCAGCTAAAGAGTTGTTTGGTCTTTAGATCTGAAATTTCTCAGTAGCAGCCACGAAGTCTGGATTTGTGCCCAGACAATAGGCGATCGCCCCCTATTACCGACATGGGACTTAGGAGCGTTTACACCTTACGACATTTCATACAAACTTTCAAGTCCTTATTTTCCGAATGACTTAACCGATTTTAATGAAACTTAATACGCATAAGCAGGATACATATGTCTAAAAAGTGTTTAGACTATAGATAATTTATAATCGGTCTAATTTAGCTGTAACACTATTCTTCGTAAAGTTAGTTAGTAACTTTTTAAACCTGTGTATCCTGTTTATGCGTATGAAGTTTCATTAAAATCGATTCAGTCATTTAGGAAAATAAGGACTTACGACTTAAGTACGTGAAAGTTTTCATGAAAAAAAATTAAATTCAATATATTTATTTCAACATGAATTCATTAGTTAATTACATTAGAATAGTGGTCAATCTTTTTGAGATAAGATTATGTGCGCTATCGGTTTGCGTTTAGGTGTTACTCGCTCACAGGTATTTCGTCTGCTTACTGGTAAAACAAGATAAATGCATTTTTTTACTAAATCGAGTTAAAAATGCAGTTATGTGTATTTTTTTACGCATTTTCGACTAGCAAAACCGAATAAATGCTATGTCCAATGGCTTCAGAGATAATGAATTTGTAAAAGAGATATCTACTCAAATTTTGAAAAATATATACTAGAATAACATAATAAATAATCTTATGCCTTAAATCTTATTCAGTTTATACAGTTAAACAACAATAAATGCGGTTAAAGCTTTTTACTTGTTATAATTTAAACAGTAAAATGCTATGAATTATTCTGATAAAACGTCATAAACGCATTTATTATTATAAACCTTAAATTATTTTAACAACAGAATCGTATTAAAGTTATTTATTTCATTTTCAGTTAAATACTTCTACTTGGTTTGTTAATGTCTATACAGAATAAACGAAATAAATGTCATTTATGCTTTTTTAACAGTAAGAACGAGAGCGATTGATCGCTTTTGTCACATTGCGTACGCGCGCACTCCACGTGTTCCGCGTAGAAATACATACATAAATACTAGAATAATTTAACAAGAAGCTGTGTTTTTGCGATAACTACGGAACACAGAGGAAAAAGATTAGTGTCCATGATAAACAAATCTAAAATAATTGAAGGTAAATGACATTTGTAAATTTTGAAGTTTGTGTGGTAGCTTTTGTTTTTTCAACGATTTACCTATGGAATGTTTGCTTGTATGGTGGCTATAGTATGTACATAGCTTTTTCATAATATAATGTAGGTACGTACAGGGTTCTATGACGACGGAGTTGCTCCTTGTCACTTGGATTCAGTATGCGTACTGCTGAGACATTGGTGGCCATTACCAGAGTTCGCGCCTGGAAAATCATTGTTCACCCTTTCTATCACAACACATCGAACTTTGTGTCCAGAGTTCTGGGGTAGACTAAATGGCATGATTGTTTCTTATCTGCGAGAAAGAACAATCTTATTCAAGCAATACACTTTCTGAACCACATTTTAATACTTGGTCGATCCCACAACGACGTTGGCGCAAAAACTCCAAGCCCAGGATGCAGTCGTCCACTATGTCGGCCACGATGACATCATTCCGGTAAATTCTGTCACCTAATTTTAACTCCACTTCTCTTTCTTGCCTTGGACGATTATGTCCTGACCGGTAGCTGTTAGTAGTTGCAAACGGTCGTGGTTATTAAATTAGTCCCAAAGAAACAGACTTGCTAAGTGAGAATTGATGACCGTGTGAGAAGCTCCAGTATCCATCGTCAGTTTGCATGGCATTCCATTGACTTCGCCTTTGATGGTCAGGCTGTTTCCATCATGTGCTTGCGAGATCGAGATCCTCCGGACTCTTTCAATATCAGCCAGCAGCCGCCCTTCCGCCCATCTGCCCGTCCTGGCGTTTACTCGTTTCCCTGCTGCTGCTGGGTAGTCACTTCAGCCACCCTTCTATTTTGATCCAGATCTCTCGGTGTGCTCCGCTTAGGACAGCTTGACCGATGATGACCCCTTTCTCCTCAACTGTAGCACCTAGGGCTGTAACTTCGGGCGGTCGAATACAGGTGAGGGTACAACTTTTCTGATGTGGTATGTTCGGTGGTCTTGCCTCACTGCCTCTACTTCTGAGGCATGGGCAAAGGCGTCTTTTAGTGTCTCATGATGCGCAAGTCTCACAGCGGCTCTAACTTCCAAGTCGCATATTCTGTCGATGAAAGCCTGTATAAAATTTCCATCAATGAGTACAGGGGCAGACTGATATGCTTTCCGAACCAGCTTTTCAACTTTCAGGGCATACTACTGTAGATTCTCGGCATTGCTTTGAACGCGATCCTTCAGCTTAACACAAAATACGCATCACACGCGGACGCGCACTCCAGGTGCACGTCACCGTATCTGGACTCTAACGCCACCAGCAGCTGCTCGTAGGTTACATTCTTGCCGCATAAAGGATGTTTAACGGATTGGTCTCGGAGGCCCATGGTCATGGCTTGCGATTTGGTCCACCCATTCGCCTTCATAACAGTTTCAAATTTGATCTTATAAGCCAATCACGTTTCAGACTAATTCTATTATCTTAAAACACCTTTACCTGAACCCTTTACCCATCAGTGAAGCTAAAAAGACAATCTTCTCAGTTAAGCAGTAAGAAAATAATTCCTGAGGAATAACACGATTGGTAGATACTCTTCTTTACTAACTGCAACCAATGAAGCAGATCGTTTACCTGCACCATCAGTTGACGAAGAATCATCGGAAAATTAAAATACTTAATTGAATTAAATGTCGTTTACCCAATAAATAAGTAATAAAATTGATTGATCATTAAGAAATTGTTTCTTTATTATCGTTTCATAGATCACCGCCACTATCAGTTTTTTATTTAATTGATCACTTTGGATGAAGCTTATTTAGTACATAATAAGTGACTTTACACTAAAACTCTACAGATAAAAAAGAATAAATGTATCAAAACTATTAATATTTTAGGAAATTATGCAAATATAAATCTTTCCTATCAAGTAATCGGTGTAAAATACAATAAGCTATTAAACAAAACTGAAATAAGCTTTTAAAATCAATGAACTAAGGAGATAGAACATGATTGTTAAGTACAGGTAAAACATATTAAATGCGACCCCCTTTCGATCTTAATTTAATTTTATACAGTTTTTACTTACCACAAATATTATATATGAGTAAATCTTAAAAGTAGGGAAGTTAGTGCAACATTTTGCTTTAACAGTTTTTCAATTAAAGAGTTTGAAATAGATCAAATTAAAATGTAAACTTTAAAATGTCATTTACTCGAATTGACTCCAACTCCACTTATTACTTTTTACCCGTAAGCAGACGATTTGTCCGTTATTAGACCCACACGCAGGCCCTTCCCCCATTCCAAACTTTTCAGTGGTAAAGTAACTTTTAGGATGTTTTTCGTTTGTCGAGATTTTTTGTTTTCTAACTTTTAAATGTTGTTAATGTATGAAATGTCGTAAGGCGTTAACGCTCTTTTACATAACTAATTGGCGAAATGCGGGTGTTTTTACAACAACAGTCTTTTTTGTCAGGTAGTTTGACCACTGCTCAATCAATGCTTCGATCCGTTACATATTATATCTGAAATACCAGCTATAATATCAGTTATAGTAGCAGTTATCGTATAATGTAATAGTTAGTTATACGTCAGTTAACTAATTGTAGTTACGTTACAGTTCGGTAAGAGTTCAAAAAGAGTTTAACTGTTTTATATACTGAACAACTGGGTTAATATAAGTTTTTAAACTGACATGGTCACACTGGACACAGTGAGTTTCGTGTATCGGGAACAGAATCGAGTTGTGAGTGACAGTGGTAGTGGTACGGAGCGCAAAAAAAGAAGGGTAGACCGATTTGTCTGCTCAAAAACACCCACCCGCAATAACTTCAGTTTATCCGTGATCATGGCGTTTGCAACAGCGCCGAAATATAGGAAACTCAAAACAAATAATAAGCATGGTAAATATCCCGTTACATCATCATTTCAGCCGAAAGAAGTCCACTACTGGACATAGGCCTCCCCCAAGTGTCGCCAGATTGACTGGTCCCGTGCATCTCGCATCGTCTCGAATCCCCGCAACCTTCACCAGGTCATCGGTCCACCGTGAAGTATTGAGTGTGGAGTGGAGGCCTTCCAACTTTTTGCATAGTCTCCCGGTTCGCGGTCGCCATTCCAGAACTTTTCGGCCCCATCAGCCATCCGTTGTGCGAGCAATGTGCCCTGCCCACTGCCACTTAAGTTTGGCAATTCTTCGGGCTACGTCGGTAACCTTGGTTCTCTTGCGGATGTCCTCATTCTGATTTAATCACGCAAGGAAACTCCGAGCATAGCCCTCTCCATTGCCCTTTGGGTGACTTTAAGCCTTCTGATGAGGCCCATTGTGAGCGACCACGTTTCGGTACCGTATTTAATCAATGGCAACACGCACTGGTCATAGACTTTCGTCTTCAGACAATGCGGTAAGTTGGACGAGAAGATACCACGCAAATTCCCAAACGTTGCCCAGCTGAGTCGGAAATCCCATTACAAGTGTTATTTATAACTGCAGTCTTATGTATTATAGCAAGGTATCTTTATTTTAAATCGTACACAATTATAATTAAAGGATCTAAAAATACTATTAACGAAGCCCAGTGGCACGTGTTCTTCCCTTCCCTTCCCGTCATTATGATATGTTCTCCATACAGTCCAGTATAACTTGGAATCTTCTGGTTATGAAGATATTGAACGTCAAAGTTCCAACTTTATCACAGTTTTTGATGTGTTACATCTTTAAGCGCGACTTGGCATTAAAACCGATAACACCGCCATTGTAACCATAAAACTAGCAGTTTTGTTAAACCGTTATGCTTCATTTTTGGTGTACAATAAAGTTTTATTCTATTCTACTCTAAAACCGACTCGTATGCCGTGATGAGAAATGGCATGTCGCTATCATGGTGTGATGTCCGCTCGACTCCCTTTTAAAATCGACCTGTTCCCATTACCTGAAGGACCTGGTTTGCACAAAACCTCAAACTAGACATGCTTTTGCGAATCGATTTTATGTGTTTCTAGGACCTTTTCTTTATAATAGACTTAACAAGATACTAAACATCTACAGTTTAAGTTATAAAAAATGTAGTTCTGTAATGTCGGATTATTTAGCGATACTTAATTACATAGACACAGAAAAACTTCTAGAAGTTGTAGTATAAGTATGTTATCCTCTCGTATTTATTTGTACATATGTATTTAGTTAATTAGTTAGTTTTAGTGTTTTTCCTTTGTACCAATTTGATTATACTTATAGTTGTTAATAGATTAATTTTATTTTATAATTTTAATGTCCTAATTAAATTGTGCTATGTAAAGTGATGGCCTGAAACACAGGTTTAAATAAACCTAGTTCGGGCAGGTCGCTACCAAACATCTGAATTGAACTACATATTTTTACTTGCAACTTTTGAATATGTTTTAGTTATAGTTTACTTATATGTACTAATTATACCCTTGTAAGAGAAATAATACTACTCTGCCTAAATGTACACACTTTTGTTATACTTTTTAAATAATTTTTTTTATTTTTATAGACAGTACTGTACTTATTTTTATTCCGTTTATTCATTAACTTAACATACATTTACATTTTTAAATATTTTTACAAAAAGATATAAAAAAACATTTAAAAATATAAAAATAGTAGCCAACCGGTATCGGGAACAGGGTCCAAGCTACCGGTGGTTAGGGTTACAGAGACAGGAACCTCCTCACAATGCGGGCCGTGTCAAGGAGTACTGCCTTCTGAATCTGGCTCTTGATCCAACTGCCAAGTGAGAGCTTCGACAGATGTTCGTCGAAGCTTTTAGCCATCAGGCCATTGGCCGTAACGACAATCGGCACAATGATAGCCGAGTTCACATTCCACATGCTGACAACCTCGTGTGCCAAGTCGAGATATTTTATTTGTTTCTCTTTCTCAGCCTTCACGAGGTTCTCATCATGCGGAATGGTAACATCGACTATCATTACGCAGCGCGCTGATCGGTCTATCACCACTATGTCAGGTTTATTGGCGACAATAGTCCTGTCAGTAATGATAGGCCGATCCCAGTACAGCGTGACATGGTCTTTCTCGAGAACTGGGTCGGGCACATACTTGTAGTACGGTACCTCAGAATCCACAAGTTCATATTTCAAGGCAAGTTGCTGGTGAATAATTCTGGCTACTTGGTTATGCCTGTGTAAGTACTCGCCGTTAGCCAGACGAGAACAACCAGAAATAATATGTCTGATGGACTCACCCGGACGGTGGCATGCCCGACACACGTCCACCGTCCCGTCCTTCATAATATGTTTCCGGTAGTTGTTCGTCAGCATAACTTCGTCCATAATCGCACAGACAAAACCTTCAGTTTCCCCAAAGAGGTCGCCGAATCGTAGCCAGGACACGGACGCTAGGAAATCTACATCGGGCCCATGAAGAGCCTGGTAGAAGCGCCCGTGAAGCACCTTGCCTTGCCATACTTCCTTGCGGTCATCAGTAGTAAGTACTACAGGTTTGCGCCAGTTCTCTTTAGCCATGGACAGCGGGGTGAGTACCTTATCCACTGCGACCACATCTCGGTGCATACCCACCTCGGCTTTCAAAAAATATTCTCTGAGGCTGCACACCTCGCGGTTGTGTAGGGTTTTCGCGTTTAAAAATCCTCGACCCCCGCACTTCCGCGGGATGTACAGTCTCATCACCGATGATCGTGGGTGATGCATCCGGTTTGCGGTCAGCAATGTACGGACTCTCCTATCTAGTGTTTCCAGTTCGGTCTGAGTCCATTTGAGTATGCCGAAAGAGTACATTAAAACCGGCATGACCCAACCGTTGAAGGCGCGCACCTTGTTACCGCCTGAAAGCAGGCTGTTTAATACCTTCTTCAGGCGACCGAAGAAGCGCTCCCTCAACGACTGCTTCATGTCAGCTACGTTAATGCCTAACGCTTCCGACATACCCAAATACTTATAGCTTTCGGATGAGGAGAGAGATCTGAGGTGTATGGAATCCGAGAGTTGGATTCCCTCGGATTCCATAATCTCTCCTCGCTTTACATACATGACTGCACATTTGTCCACACCAAATTCCATCCTGATGGCGCTACTGAAAGTTTCAGTTACTTTCAGTAGCTTCATCAGTTGCAATTTGTTAGGGGCAAAGAGTTTCAGATCATCCATGTAAAGAAGGTGAGATATGACCTGACCACCTCTCCTCAACCGGTAGCCTAGGCCTGAATCCTCCAGCAATGTGCTTAGAGGATTCAGGGCTAGACAGAACCAAAGTGGACTCAGACTGTCGCCCTGAAATATTCCCCGTTTAATCCATACAGGCTCATCGTTCCCCTGGATCTGTCGACATCCTGGATATTGAAGGACCGTCCTCCATTGCCCCATACACGACGCAAGAAAGGTGCGTAGAGTTGCATCAATCTTGTACAACTCCAGCACCCTCATGAGCCATGTATGTGGCACAGAGTCGTAGGCCTTCTTGTAATCTATCCAACATGTCGACAGATCCTTGCGGGATCGACGAACCTGTTGGCTAATGGCCATGTCAATGAGGAGTAGCTCCTTAGTACCACGGGACCCGTTCCTACATCCATTCTGAGAGGCCGACATAATAGAATTACTGTCAATGTGTTTGTTAATTTTCTCTCTCAAAATGGATGTAAGAAGTTTATAGACCGTCGATAAACACGTGATCGGTCTATAATTCTTGGGTTCCGCAGGACTACCTGACTTATGGAGCAGATGGGTAACACCCGTTGTAAGAAAGTTTGGTAGCGACCCAGATTCTAAGCATGACTGGAATTGAGATGCCAGGCGAGTGTGTGAACTACTTAGCCATTTGAGCCAGAAGTTGTGCAGTCCGTCCGGTCCCGGAGATTTCCAGTTCGGTAACGGACGAACTGCTCTGGCAACATCTAATGGTGTGATTGAAATTTCTTCCATTTCTGGGATGGATTCACACACTCGCTCGACATCACGCATCCAGTCACCCTCCGTATGGCAGACGGGCACCGACCAGATGCTGCGCCAGAATGAACTCGTGGCAGCATCATCTGGGCGGCACACGTCCGTCACACTTTGTTCGGGTCGCTCCCAAGCTCTGTATACCCACCTCTCATCACTCTGGAACATGCGATTCTGCGAGTACCGATCAACACGCTTCTTATACCGCCGAATACGGTTTGCCCATGCATAAACTTTCTGCTTCAGGAAGTCGATGCGCTCTGTGATTCGGGACATGTATTCTTGAGGGCTGATTCCAGTCCCCAAGAATGCCCGCCTCACAAAGCGCATCACACGTGGGCGTGTATTGCCCTCCCTGAAGCAGTATAGTTTGCCGATGAGTACCCTGGCCCCGTCGATACGGCCCTCGATCCTGCGTTGCCAGGCTGGTACGGCTGGTTTTGGTCGAGTAGCTACATCAAAATTTGGGAATTTGACGTTAGCTAAACGACAAGCCGCTACAGCCCCACAATACAAGATCGAGTGCGTATCAACGAGGTTCTCACTACTCTCAAAAATATTTTTGAGTTGAGAGTCCAAGGCACACACCAGCGCCCTATTTTTCTTATGCATGGGTAACCGTGGTAATCGGGGCCTAAGTTGGGCAGGAGTGGATCGATACACGTAAAGCGCATCTTCCAGAGCGCTCCTCAAACGTTCGTTGCACTGGCTACTTACCGTGGCAACCCTATCATCCTCTTCTACAGCACCAAGATTGGACCGCGGTGGTATTGCGTCCATAGTTGACGCTTGCACCGCGGTTTGCGCCGGAGTCAAGTCGATGTGGTTGCTCGGTACCTCTGAGCGCAGCCTATCAAGTGCGGCGTCGTCCAACATGTGATTGCGTTGGATGACTCGCACCTGATCCGACAACCGTTGGGCCGAAACGTTGACAGTTGGTTCAAGTTCCTGAAACATAGACAGCATCCTAACACGGTACGCAGTGAGGTTAGTTCCCCCCTCTGTAGACCCATAGTATGCGCGCATGACATTTTCATTAATGGAATAAGTCCATCTCATGCGCGGCACACAACCACCAGCAGCGGGGACCCGGCTCGGGGCCGGTTGGCCCCTAAGTCCCAAGCTTCTTGGTGGCCGGCCTCGCCCCGGCCGACGTACAGGTGTTGGCGACGTCGGCGGGGAGAAATACTCGTCACTGGAGCTCGACGCGACTGCCGCTGCCGATGACACAGTTGATCCGGGGTCCGGCGGCGGCGAGGCGGAGCACAGCGACGAGTCCGGGGATGACGGGCGTGCGCGACGTGCAGCAGCTCGTGTTATCATTGTTAAATTTAATTAAATCATTCCATTTTCACAGTATTTTTCAATTTCATCTTCGACGTTGGAACGTTGACAGATGTCATTTCACTCCGGCTTTGTTTTTGGATATTTGTTATTCTTCTTTTATGTATTTTTCCAAATATGTAGCGGTTATATGAGTTTTCGACTTATTTAAAATGTAGTGGTAAACAATTTGTGTATTAAAATAAATATTTTAAAGTAAAAAAGGAATAAGAAAAATTTAACGTGTTGACACACAGAGTTGCCAGTTTATTTTTATTATTATTATTACAATAAACACGGGTGTAGTTTTGGGGTCGGTGATAACGAATTAGGTCACAATGAAAATCCAAGATGGCACCGCGCGGTATTTTTCTAAACAATTTTTTCTTTATTTTACTGCATATTTCGTTTTAGGTTGTTATTAATTATAAATTTGAATATTTACAGGGATGTTTCACCCTACCAACTTTTTTTTATTAATACAAACCAAATCACGCATTCTGGTTAAAAGAGGGCTCACTTCATAGGTGAGCTCGCTTCATAGGTGAGCTCGCTTCATAGGTGAGCTCGCTTCATAGGTGAGCTCGCTTCGCTTGGTCTTCTTTAAGGCGGTAGTTACTGACACCACCAATCTTGCTCAATGCGAATTGTCCATGATCAATATTATTTTATTGCCTCTGTTCTAGAAATTCAAGATGGCGCCCACAGTTGCCGAGTTCTACCGAGGGAAGACGATCTTTATTACTGGAGGAACTGGCTTTGTTGGGAAAGTAAGTTGGATTATGTTATTGAATGGCAAACGGAATGGAAGGGTCGTAGTAATTGCCCGCACAAGCTCTTTTTTTTTTCTATTAAATCGGACCACTCTTGACCTGAATCTTGTTCTGAGGACAGAGATGAGGTCGACAATGCAACGAGCTAACCAACAAGATGCCTAACTCGCAACCTAAATAGATTGGAGTCATACACTTATGCAGAACGTCTGGACTCCCGATGGAAGAAGGGAGGTGGTGGAATGAGCTAGTGGTGGGCTCTTGGGCATACTCAGTCAGTCTGTTAAAGACAGACAATCATACAAGTTTCCAGCTGTATGCCAGGCTATGAAGCTTGTTACCCACCAGCTTAGCGTCACCAATGAGTCTCTTGGAACTCCCTCACAAAGATCTCTTCCATTCTCCATCTGCCTGCCTTTTCCGAACTTTGTTAGATTGGGTAATACGATACCCCTTGATAAGACTGGTAGTCAGACTTTCAGCCCACTGACTACCTGTAACGACTGTCAAAGATCTACACTTGACAGCCGAGACCAACGGCTAAACGCGATTTCCGACGCACGAAGGGAACTTGGCAAGTAGTGGGTGGTCACCCATCCACGGACCAATCTAAGCAAGTACAGACAGACAGAGCAGCTGTTATTATTTAGCTCCGAGCTTCTTGCATATACGCAAAAATTAAACAATAGATAGCCTTTCAACTGAGTCTAAACAATCCGACGCGTATAATAAACAGTAATTTTAAGCGATTACTGCATATTTGCACTTTCTCCATAGCGTCAATAATTGGTTTAGTTGAGCTGCGTAAGTGCTGACATAATATAACATCATGCCTGTGCTCTACGAAGGGGTAGACAGAGGTGTAGTACATCTACACTTTCCTAATTATGTTATAAACTAATTTATAAAATTAAAACCAAATTTACATTCGTCGCTTTATAATGACAGCCGCTCGGATCATTGTTCAGGCTTTTTTTTATTATTTCTTTTTTAATAAAAGGTGTATCTTCAGGATATGCCGCGCTTGTCTAGATTTGTCTGTGGGTGGGTTAGCAGTTATATACATACCTAGTTTCCTTAGTAGGTACCTTGGAAAGCACGCTAAGCCGTTGGTCCCGGCTGTAATTTGTAGATCTTTGACAACGTTAGAGGTAGACAGTGGCTCAAAAATCTGGCAACCAGTCTTCCCCCGGCGTATCGCATTACCTAGTACTAATTGTGTTGTGGAGGTTAGATAAGCAGTTGCTCCATGTAAAATATACTGGAAGCCAACCAGGCAGATGATGATGCTGATGATCCGAAGTCGGAGTAGGTTTGATCCCACCTTCAAAGTTTTCCAATCATCGGTCTAAACTCTAGAACATGTCCACTTCGTCTCTTTTTAAATAACGTGCGCCTCATGAGCATAATAAACAGTTTTCCTTCCATTCTAGGCTTTGCTCGAGAAGCTTCTGCGGAGCTGTCCAGACGTTGGCGCCATCTATCTTCTGATGAGACAGAAAAAGGGACTCAACTGTGAGGAGAGACTCAAAGACCTTTGCAGTAAGCAGGTGGGTTTCTATCTACATGTAGCTGCACCACAAAAGTACTTCAGCGCCATCTATGGCGTACATGAAGAACTAACATCAAATTCATACATGCAGTTAAAGTTGTCTGCGACTATTAAGATTAAATAGGAAAACCCGACAACTGTCGGGCAGTAGCCCACCAGATATAACACCCGTCTGGGAGGAGGATTCTCTCTTTTCAATGGAGTATTGAGGAACTTAATGCCCTTCTTTTATACCCCTACATACAGAAGGTCAAGGCAAGTCTCGATCGCTTTAGTTGCGCATTCCTATCACGATTGATAGTGGATGTAAAAAGACCCGGGAGGAAGCCGAAAGGCACTTGTTTCCGTTTTGCAATCAGTTCAGAAAATTCTTAGCTATCCTGCACCTCGAATAGGTTGATTTCTTTATCATCGTTAAAGATTTGGATGCGGGTTTGAACCCCCAAATCGCTCCCCCCCTCCTGCCTATGACCCTGGTTACCATCCCACAGAAAAAGCTAAACTTGTTTCATGTTCCTGACGTCTTCAAGGCATATTTTCTATACTAAATCTTCTTTCCCCGGCAGGTATTCGATCTCCTTCGAGAACAGAGCCCCGAATTTATCAAGAAGATCAAGGTAATCAACGGTGACATCACGGAGGATGGGCTGGGCATCTCGGAAGACGACAAGAAGCTTCTGCAGAAGGAATGCAACATCATCTTCCATAGCGCCGCTTGTGTCAGGTGAGAAGATTCAACAGCATCTCGCCTTCATCCCCGAAAGACAAGGCAGAGTTGTACAGTACTCGCATATTTGTAGTAAGTAATTTATTGTTGGGCCTACGCTGTCCTCCCATACTTAAGTACTAACGCTGTAACATTCAAATATTGTAAAACCAAATGATTTTAAAAGAATAATCATGGAGTTTTTTGCCAGTTCTTCTCCATAGGAAACGACCAACCCGAACCGAGCCCCTTTTGTCGATGTTTTATAAGTGCCCATGTAGGTCTATGTAAAATAAAATATTATGATTTTGATTTCGCCAGTTAAGTCCTATGTATTAGGTGGTGAGTCTATCGCCATCAACCGGGCACAAATTCAGACACTATGGTACTGATAAATTCTTGATGAAAAAACACAATAACATTTCCCGACCAGAGAATCGAACCCAGGACCTACGACTCAGCAGTCGTGCCTGCACTTTTGCTGTTGCTACTGAAAATTTTCTGATAGAATTCCGGATGGTCCCGGCTGACATCTTCTAATATATAAAATTCTCGTGTCGCGGTGTTTGTTACCAAACTCCTTTGAAACTTCTGAACCGAATTATATGAAATTTTGTGTGCATATCAAGTAGGTCTGAAAATCGGCCAAAATCTATTCTTCATGCCCTGAAACGCATCAAAATTTCCACGCGAACGAAGTCGCGAGCAGCAGCTAAGCTAGTAATATTTAAAACTTAGATAGTCAAGTCTTCCAAAAGGTATTTCGTTACAAAGTAACTGGGTTGTGGAACTCTGAAGGCTACAGGCTTAATATTGGTTTTCAGCTGCATCTAGTTAGACTGGAAGCCGACCCCAATATAGTTGGGAAAAGGCTAGGCAGATGGTCTTCTCTTCTGTTTCGTGTGGTTAGTTTTGTCAGAGTGACGGCGGTGATCGGTTTGCGCAGTGGATAAGCGATTGACTGTTGTGCTGCGTGTCGCGGGTTCGATCCCCGCACGGAACAAATATTTGTATGGCCTACAGATAGTTGTTCCGGTTCGGGCTGTTTGTCTATGTGAGTTTAAATGTTTGTAAACGCACCCACGATACAAGAGAAATGCCTAATATGGGGCAACGTTTTTTAAAAACGAAAGATGAAAGTTATTATGGGCCTCTAATTAGCTTAAAGCTTTACATGCCGTCGAGAAATATCTGTCAGGCAAACTTGTTTCCTCACGATATTTTCCTTCACCAAAGCAAGTGATAATTATACAATACGCACATTAATACAAAAAATCAAGAGCTGCGTGTCTTGGGTTTGAACGTGAGACCTATATTTATGACTTGGCAGTCAGACTATCATACCACTAGGCTATCACAGATAGACTAGGCAGATGATGAAAATGACTGACTTCTAAACCGTGTTCTGTTTCCAGATTTGACCAGAAGCTGAAGGATGCTGTCAACATGAACACAACTGGCACCTGGAGAATGTTGAGTCTCGCCGAAACTATGCAGAATTTGGAGGTGATGTAGCTTGATAACCTACTATGCGAAAGTGAGGATGTATTGATGTCTCGACGTTTTAATGTTTGTTACTCTTTCACGCAAAAACTACAGAATGGATCTAGATGAAGTTTGGCATAGAGATAGCACATAGGACACTTTTTATCCCGATCCCGACAATTAACGAACAAAACGCGGGCGAAGCCGTTGGCATAAGCTAGTTGGTTACAAGATCGGTTTCTTCATGAATAACCGTTTTAGATAGCGCGCCTCACAATCCGTCGCCACTCCTCTAGCACCGCTGCATTCCTGGTACAGTCCTACTGCCTTTGCTAAGCATTAGCATAGTATAATCAGCCTGTAATATTCCCACTGCTGGAACACAGGCCTCGTCTCAATAAAGAGAAATAAAGAAAACATATTTATTTGACACATGCCACAAGTGCACACAATACTGACGACACGGTTGGCGCAGTGGTTGAGCGATCGACTGCTGCGCTGCGTGTCGCGGGTTCAATCCCCGCACGGAGCAAATATTTGTATGGCCTACAGATAGTTGTTCCGGGTCTGGCTGTTTGTGTATGTCAGTTTAAATGTTTGTAAACGCACCCACGATACAGGAGAAATTCCTAGTGTGGGGCAACGTTTTTTTTAAAAAAAAAAAAAAAAAAAATTTAAAAAAAAAAAACTTAAATCAAACAGAAAATATGTCTCACGGCTGCGCCAACTAGGCCCAGTTCAGCAAAATGCCGAGCAGCTATAGTGCCCGACGCTGGTTTTCAACTAGACCTGAGAGATAGTCAAGTGACGAGACGGACGTAAAACAGTTAATGAGAGGGAGTGGGCTGCAATCCACCACGCGGGCTCAGTGCGAGTTGGTAGATGCCACATAATGCGCCTGCCTGGGTTCGAATCCACGGGTTACTACTGTTCGTAATTCGGGGCTGCCACGACTGTGCCACCGCTGCTTCCCGAGCTTTTGCTTACGGGTCCATATTGGCTCACCTAAAGTTCTTTACCCGAAATTGTTCTTCCTAACTATTTGTAATCCGAATGATCATTCTTCCTAAAATTTTTCATCCTAAAGTTTTCATTCATACTATTTGTAGTGCTACCGGCGATGTTCATAACACTCATGATTCCGAAAATTTTAATTAATAATATCATTAATGTAAATAATTTAAACTCCTACTGTTTTTTATCATAACGCTTTTATCCCTAAACATAATTACCATAGTATTTTCACTGATACTCAGATAGAAACATTTACCAATTGTAATAAAAATATATGTGGGTAGAATCTATATGTCGCAGTTGTCTTGATTTATTCCGTTAGACACGGTCATCATGTGGGCAGAACATGGGATTCGTGCTATGAAAACACACACTACACGAGGTACACTGCTTTTGTCGAACTCACTTACTACTCACAAATTACTTGAAATTACAATCCAACACAATAACACTAGGCACCATGAATCGGGGAACAGTTTCGGGAAGTCTTGACTCCGCCGCGGTCAGACACAGACTGTCCGCCTCACAGCGAGTTCGAAACATCACGACTCTGTAGAAGCGCGCTTTGGTGTGGTAGACTGGTAAGTAAATCGCGTGATGCTACCTTTGGCGCGCTTGCCGATTCATTTTCTGTCCGTACTAATGACCGGATCCTACATATATATTTATAGTTTTAATTTGGGTGGGGATTAGGTCAGAGTGTCGTCTTGGAGGCACTATGAAAAAAATACTTAGAAAAATTTTGCGACCAATTTCGAGGTAGCGCTCGCCGGCCGCTGCCGCGGCACCGCTCGCTTCGCTCGCTCGGCTCGCGCGTAGTTGGTCACAGTTCTAACCTAACCTAACCCATGGATATCTTTCCAGGTACACACCGCAATAAATAAAAAAATTAAAGTTACGCAAAATGTGTATAATACTGATTATTATGATTAAAAAGAAATCTAAACAAAAAAGATATGACTCTCTTATATCTTTTACACTATTATTCAAATAGTGTAAAAGATGGTTATGTTGAGAAAATATAGGAAAACAAATAAAAGTATAATAGATGTTTATTGCTACTGACATTATGAAGTTGAATGCTTCGGAATTATGAACATTAGAGACAGAGTAGTTAAAAATTGCGATTGTTAGGATGAAAAATGTTAGGAACAACATTTTCGGATTTCCAATTGTCGGAGTTGAAAATTTAGGTGAACTTTGGCGCACCCTTTGCTTACAAGTATACTTGTCCTAAAGAGTCCGTTAAATTTTCCAGGTGTTCGTACATCTATCGACAGCGTACTGCCGCTGCGACCTAGATGTGTTGGATGAGAAGGTGTACCCGGCGGTGCACAAGCCGCGTAAGATCATGGACATCGTCCAGTGGATGGACGATGACACCCTGGCTTACTTGGAACCTAAGTGAGTAGTAGAACATGGCTAATGATGGATTTTCAACGCACTGCTTACTTACTTAGGACAGTTGAAAATACAACAGTGTGGTTTTATTAGGTTACGCTCTGTTGGATTCTCAATAGCTTATTGCTTAAAGTTAAAAATTCAATGCGAAATAAATCAATGGTGATCACGATGGTTAGATCTCTCTGTAAAGGAGCTCGTCCGAAGAAGTTATTTATCTACTTTGCCGCCAAGAAACGTTGCCACATAATTATGTGTTTTGCTTTAAAGGAGAAGGAGAAGAGAAGAAGAGAATCGAACCCAGTAACTCCTGCTTAGCAGTAGCAAAGTGGGAAAGTCTTGGAAGTGAATTCTTTCATCATCATCATCATTTCAGCCGAATGACGTCCATTGGTGGACATAAGCCTCCCCCAAGTGTCGCCTCATTAACCGGTCCCGTGCGACTCGCATCCAGCGGATTCCCGCAACCTCCACCAGGTCATCGGTCCACCTAGTGAGAGGCCTTCCAACGCATCTAGTATTCGTATTCTAGTTCGCGGTCGCCATACCAGAACTTTTCGGCCCAATCAGCCATCTGTTCTGCGAGCAATGTGCCCTGCCCACTGCTGCCTTTCTGTGACAGTTGGCAAATTGATGAAATGTGGCAATTTGGTTTTCCTATCTGTATAAAGTAGCGCTTTGAGGAACCTAAATTCAGCAGTAGACGACTCACGGCGTTCTCACTTCTATTTTAACCCCAATTTTCAAAATTCCAGGATAATATCGTCGGAGCCCAACACGTATTCTTACACGAAGGCTATTACTGAAGACTTGGTGGCAGAGTATGCTGGCAAGTTCCCTGTCGCCATCGCCAGGCCTTCTATAGGTTAGTATCATCATTATCTGCCTGCCTTTTCCCAACTACGTAGGGGTCGGCTTCCAGTCTAGCCGGATGCAGCTGAATACCTACTAGTATTTTAAATAGAGCTACTGTCTATCTGATCTCCACAACCTAGTTAGTACTGGGAAATACGATACTCCTTGGTAAAGCTTTTCGTCAGACTTTCGGGCCACTGACTACCGGTGCGGCTGTTGTTATATAGCTACGAGATTCTCTATAGACTGTAGCTTCGTACATTTACATACATAAACTCATACATCATCACATGGGGGCAGGTAGAAGCCACAGAACACCACCTGCTACGATCCTAACATACTCCTTTTGCCTCGTTTACGTTCATACATCTCATGTCATACTCACAAGCCGGTTGCGAGTACTACACACCTGACATTTCTGAAGGACCTCACCAATAAGGTCAGTGTATGTCCTTCTATGTCTGTGTCTGTATTGTGTCGGACGTAAAAATAGCACCGTCCCGTATCTTCCCGTGGGTGTCGTAAGAGGCGACTAAGGGACTTGCCAGAGAATGGGCAGCAGCGTTCTCTGTGCTTTTGTAACAACCGTACTGCGATCGCCAACCCGCCTGCCAAGCGTATCGATTATGGCAAAACACCCCTTATTATGTCAATGTGGCGATACTAGGGGGAGGGCTATGTCCAGCAGTGGACGTCTTTCGGCTGAAATGATGATGATGATGTCCTTCTAAGGCGTTCAAGCTTAGTATACCATGACAATATACCTTTTGAACATCATGGATGGCTGTTTAAGGGTGCTGCGTTAGTATGCCTTCTACAAAAGTGGACCGAGTGGAGTGGAAGTGGTGAAGTGTGGTGGAGTGGAAAGTGGTCTTACAAAACCACGTGCGAATTCGATTGATGCTAGAATCACTGGTATGGTCGATTCGGATGATGTCTTTGTCCACCAATAGATGTTTTGTGGCAGATATGTGGATGATGATGAGGCCACTAGGTATTACTGATAAATCTTTTTACTTTCAGTGACTGCAGCATGGCGGGAACCTATCCCTGGTTGGGTTGACAATCTGAACGGTCCAACGGGATTGGTCATCGGGAGTGGCAAAGGTGAGTCATTTTTACATGAAGCGACGGCCTATCTTACCTCCACAACCTAGTTAGTACTAAGCAATACGATACCCTTCTTGGTAAGACTGGTTGTCAGAGTTTTGGGCCACTGACTACCTATAACCATTGTCAAAGATCTAAAAATGACAGCCAGGACCAACGGCTTAACGTGCTTTCCGAGAAACTCGGTATGTAATGGGCGGTCACCCATCCACGGACCAACCAAGGCAAGCGCGGCTTAACCCTGAAGACCCCAGTGGCTCTTATTATTTAGCCATGAGCTCCTCGAGTTCGGTACCTGACATTTTTTTTTTGACTGTTCTGAGAAGTAACACCGAAACATACTCGGAACCCACAGTGTCTTCTAGAAACCAGACACGGTCTTGATCAGATGGCCTACCACGATCCTTTTCCGGTGTGGGAAAGAGATGGCGCTAGACATGCTAAATAGGCAGCTCCGTCTCTTTCCCACACCGGAATAAGAGTAAAACAATAGGTAATGTTTTCAGACGTCATGGAAGGCCAGCAGATCATGTAAGGACCATACATATCAGCGGCCGAGATTTTACCAAGTTTTAATGAGAATTAATGTTTCCAGGTGTGATCCGCACCATGCACTGCGAGCCTTCCTACAAAGCTGACGCTATATCTGTCGATGTGGTCGCCAATGCTTGTATACTGATTGCCTACGTTACTGCTCAAGACAAGTGAGTTCTATCCTATTCCCCCATCCCCATTCTATCATCGGACGAGCAGACATAAGGCGAAGCGTCACCGAAGTTCTACGGACCCGAACAAAGCGCTTTGCTTCCACATTTATTGTGCAAACCTCCTGTGGAATTCACTGCCGGGTTTGCTGTTCCTTGATCATTGTGATCTGGATCTTTTCAAACTTCGAGTGACTCGGTATTTTCTAGGCGAGCGTGCTCCACCCTAGACCGCGTCATCGCTTCACATCTGGCGAATTGCGGCCAAACGCCTTTTAGTATAAGACAAAAGAGTGGGGATGGGAGATACACTTCTTCTTCATTAGGCGCGAGACCCAACTGTGCCTATGTTACTTAGCAGACAGCTGTGTTGCTGGGGTGTATGTTCTGTCACTTCTTCTCCCCAGCTAAAACACTAGGAAATGGTGAAGGGCGGGCATTTTGGGGGACTGTCTTTTGTAAAATGACAGGTTACAAAATTGCTGATTCTCAATGTAATCAAGCAGACTAAATTTCGTTTGATATGTTACAGAAAAGTTGAAAGGGAATTGACTGTATGTGTAGTGATGAGGTGGGACAAATTGCATGAGACTAAAAGAGTGATGAATATAAATGTTGATGAAAGGAGAAAGAGAGGAAGATCAAGGAAATAATGGATGATTGTAAGGAGTAATATGAAACAAAAAGGTGTAAATGGTAGCGTGATGGTTGACAGAGGAGGATAGAAGAACAAAACGTATTACACCGACCCCAAGTAACATGGGACGGGGGCAGATGTAGATGCAGATGATGATAAGCTCTTCAATCTGATTCCACGTTACTTATCCATCATCAGCCTATAATGTTCCCACTGTTACTGCTGGTACACAGGCCTCCTCTCTACGAGGGGGATTGGGCTGTTATCCACCACGCGGGCCCAGTGCGGGTTGATAGATGTCACATGACTTCGATTTTTTAGTTCTATGATATACCGGTTTCCTCACGATGTTTTCCTTCACCGTTACTTATCCATTTGCCTTTATCTCAATATTTATCTTGTCTCTCGCGGTGACGCAAAAGACACATTTAAGAGGACCTTTAGTAGGTTTAACTTTAACCAAACTTGAATCTAAAACTATTGTTTTCATTTTCAGACCAAAAGACACGCAGCTATACAACCTGACACTATCTGGTGTTATAAACTTGACGTGGGCCGAAATTATCCAGTTAGGTAAGTTTTACTAAATAAATGAGTAATGAAACATTACTTAGTACCTAAGTTGAGCTCTGTATGGTGTCGGGCGTAAAGAATAGCACCATCCCATATCTTCCCGTGGGTGTCGTAAGAGGCGACTAAGGGACTTTCCAGAGAATGGGCAGCAGCGTTCTCTGTGCTTTTGTAACAACTGTACTGCGATCGCCAACCCCCTGGCAAGCCCCAAGCGTGGCGATTATGGCAAAACCCCCCATGCTATGTCAATGTGGCGAAACTTGGGGGAGGCCTATGTCCAGCAGTGGACGTCTTTCGGCTGCAATGATGATGACGATGAAGTTGAGCGTCTTTACTTAAGTAGGATACGCACGGGATGGTTTGCCACGTCAACAGTGCTTATCATTTGTTTGCCAGCAACGCATCCGTCAAGCAGCGAAGATAGCAATGCATGCTCTGAGTTTCCTTGCGTGATCAGATAAGCAATGAGAAAACATGGCCGTCTTCCGAATGTTCGGCGAATTGCTCGGCTTATAGAGAACTGCCACATTGCATGGCATCGGCACACTGCACAGCATGGGTGCCTAATCCTGCAGTGAATTGGCGGGCATTGACTGGCGGTTCGCACAAAAAAATGGAAACAGAGTTTTGTTCGGGTCCGTATAAACGGTGACGCTTCGCCGTCTCAGCTCGTCCGATGATGATGTTTCTGATGATGCCTCTGCTAATTAAACGTATTTCCTTTCTCGTCATATCACTTTCTTTTTTCAGGAGAGAAATGGGTGAATGAGTACCCCTACTCGATCGCTCTGTGGTACCCTGGCGGCTCCATCAAGTCGTACAAGATCACCCATCAGCTGGATATGTTCATCAGCCACATTATGCCTGCTTACCTGGTCGACGCTCTGCTGTTTCTGCTGGGGAAGAAAACTTTGTAAGTTACGTTATGGTGAAAGCGTTAAGAGATAAGCTAGTAATATATGCGATAGTATCTCTGCCTGTCTGTTACTATTTCACATCTTAAAAGCTGAGTGGATTTTAACATTTCTTGCTGAGGTAGACTTTGACCTGGGTACTTAGGACTTAAAGAGAGGATATTTTTAATCCAGGTATATGTTTCTGTGGGTTTTTGGGATAGGCACATGCCACGATTACAATCATGCAGCAGTCAAAGTTGGAGTTCTCGTAATTTCCGACAGTGCTGTCAGTATCTTTCAAACTTATAGGTACTATCACTTACGGGATATTTTCCCTGATTACTATTTATTGTGAGCTCCCGATATTTCGACACTGTTGCAAGCGCCATGATGTCTGGAGAATGCAGGTGAATGGAAAATAAATAATTAGGAGCAGACAAAACCAAAACAACATTCGGGAGAAGGGTTTCAAATTATTGTCAAGTGCGTGGAAAGTGATAAGTACGCTCAAACGAAATAGCCGGCGTCATAGTAAGAGAGAGTTTACAAAACCAGATGATATTGTGGGCATATTTTGCCGTGACTTTGTATCGAGTGCCAGTAGTGAAACGTGGCAAAAGACATAGTCCGGGGAATTTACGCCGAATATTAGGCTAACTTTGCATTAATTAAAAACAGCGATTTTTTTCATTGAATGTGTAGGGTATGGACAGGAGAGTATATTCAGCTGTTTCCCGCGAAAAGTTCACCTCCGCGTGTATGTTTTTTTTAAGAAAACTTCTAATATGTATTTAACTTGGTGGAAAAAAAATATAAACAGGTATGTTTATTTGGAGTATTTGTAGAACAGATTGAGTACTACAAGTAGGTCAGAAAATTAAACATTTTCGTCCACGGAACATTCGTTTTTTAAAAAAAATCTTATAATTTGACTTCGTACTTAAGGCAAAAATATTAACAGGACAAAAATAGTGCTAAAATGATTTATATCACCATGTCTAACTATTATTATAAAAATTAAACAAATTCTGCTCCGGACTTCACAGAAAATCAAGAAAATCAAATACTACTTACGGCAAAAATGTAACAGGATTTAAATTCATTGAATAATGAGAAATATATAAATCCAAACCTTAATCCCCCAAAATTAAACAAATTAGAGCGATAATTAATATTGTCAAAGTAAAAATTAAATTACGATGCACGGTGTCAGCGCTAAGCAGCGTGCGGCGTACGGCGTGTGCTAGTGTGCGTTAACAAGATAAGCGTTGCGTTCATTGTGTGCGTATGACTGTGTTGTTGTTTGAGTCGGTGTTTTATTGAGTTAAGCGACTGTACACCTTATTTCTATTACGGAAAGATCAAATTCCTATGAAAGTGCTGCGCCAATTACAAGAATAAAGCTTGCAGACGTATTTTACGTAAACATTAATTGTTTTTTTTTTTTCACGATTTGCTTTAAAGTGTTTAATTTTCGTTTAAATAGGTTAGAAATAAACTCAAACTCAAAGCGTTTATTTCAATTAGACCATTACAGGCACTTTTGAAAGTCAAAAAAATAGCCTTTAGATGAAAGTTAAACTAAATTAAACCCTGTTACCTTTTTGCCTCAACCGCTATTGTAAAAAAACTGGTAATAATAACTTCCGGTAGTACAATTTGTTTAATTTTGTTTAATGGCGGTGTAATATATTAATTTAAGTTATTATGTAAAAAAATCGCTGTTTATATTTTTGCCTTAAGTACAATTCAAAAATTTCGTAAATGTTTTTTTACCGTAATTTTCGTGGGCGAAAATGTTTAATTCTGGAAAAATATATTTCTATCACCAATTCTTTACCTAAAGTAACTAAATTTGTACTGTTAACTTTTTTTCCCATGTTTTTATTCACAAAAACGTGTTTTCGTCTTTTTCAGCTTGATCCGGTCTCGGAAAATGTTTAATTTTTTTTTATTATTTGAAGAGCTAAGGTCAAGTACACGATTCAAGAAAAAAATCGCTGTTTATATTTAATGCAGGGTTCAAATCTAAAAGCCCCGGACTAACAAAGTAACTTGAGACTTGCTCGGGTAGACCATGACCTGGGACTTAGAACTTAACGACATAGGATATATTTAATCCCTGTAGTACATTTTTTTAGGACTTTTCGCACGTACCATGTAAATTAGCTAGAATTTTAGAAGTTGCAAAACAATAATAACGAAGATATCTTTTCCCAGCATGATAAACCTCCAGAAGCGCATCAGCCATGGTCTCGGCGTCCTTCAATACTACACCACGAAAGAATGGAACTTCCGCAACGACCACTACAAAAGTCTTCGGACCAGGATCACGGTTGCCGACAACGAGACTTTCTATACGGATCCCTCCGAGCTGGATCCTGAAGAGTATCTGAAAAATTATGTGCTGGGGACCAGGCAGTTCTGCTGTAAGGAGGATCCTGCTAATCTGCCGAGGGCTAGGAAGCTGCATAAGATGTAAGTCTTCTTCTTTTCGTGTCGTTATTGCCTAACCTGGTGTCAGAGATTTTACGGGCCTCTGACTTGTTTACATGCCTTCGAGAAATATCCAGAGATATTCAGAGTTCTTATGCGGCCCATGGACCTCTGACTTGGCCTTTACATACCGTCGAGAAATATCTCTCAGGCATGCTGGTTTCCTCACGATGTTTTCCTTCACCGAAGCTAGTGATAATTATACACTACGCACATGGATCCCAAAAATCACAGATGCGTGCCTTGGGTTCGAACTAACGACTTATGTAAGTTATCATCATACTCCTGCCTTTATTCCTATTTATTTGGTGTCAGCGCTAGAGTCTTCTTCTTCCATCATCATCTGCCTAGGCTTACTCCAATGTTGCGGTCAGCTTCTAGTTTAACTGAATGCAGCTGGACTCTTGTGTTTTACATACAGCGACTGCCTTTCTGACCTCCCCATCCCAGTTCAAACTGGGTAATTCGATATTCCTTCGTTAGACTGGTTGTCAGAATTTCGGGCCACTGACTACCAGTAACGACTGCCAAAGATCTACAAATGACAGCCGAACCAACGGTGCAACATGCTTTCCGACGCACGGAGGAAACTCGGTATGTAAAGGGTGGTCACCTAGCCATGAACCACCTAGACAACCGCTGCTTCACCCCAAGATCGACTTGAGCGGCTGTTCTTCTTTAGCTACGAGCTCCTCCCCATTAGGTGATGAAATAAAAATAAAACTTAACCTTAATTCATTTCTTCTAGCCGTTACTTCGCTGACCGCCTCATCAAGCTAATATTCTTCGGCCTGCTGCTCTGGACCCTCTACAGCAACACCCACATCTTCACATCCTCAGTGGAACTGCTGGACAGCACCCTGAAGAGTATACCGCCTATTAATCAAGCTAGGGCAGAGGAAATTGGCAATATAGAAGTTTAGAACTTATGATAGATTTTTTTCAACCAGTAATCCATATTAGCCCTGGATCGACAGAGCTGGAAGTTATGGGGAGAGGCCTTTGCCCAGCAGTGGGACGAATCGTAGCGCAAAAACGTTTTTTTTTTGGTCATAGAGGCTAATCACCACCACATTAAAAAAAAAATATACAGATTGTAAACAGACCCTTCACGAAAACTTCAACCAAACATTCTGTACATCAAACTAAATAACTCTACGCACAAAATTATTACTGGGAAATAGTGTCCGACCGAAGGTGCAATTCTGGCCGAAGCCGAAGCCGAAGCCGATTAATCGGTATTCACCAAAACCTTCGGCCGAAGCCGAAGCCGAAGCCAAAGGTGTCATTGACCTTGAGAAATACGATAGTTACTTTGATCTCAGAATATACTAGATACATATTGTGAGACCTTTAGAGATTTAGCCCAATAACGAGCCGAGTGACCAACATATACAAGTAGGTAATAAAATATTGTCTAAAACCAGACAATACTTACGGTTTTTTGGTTCTTAGAGTGCCTCACAATAATGAACGTATCACCACAGGTACTACTCACAGTAATAAATAAAATAATTTGTAATAACAAATATGAAATATTTAAAAACAAAACACTTATTAGAATTTTAAGACGCGCTCTCAAACTTGTTTTGACTCGTTTAGTTTACTAACTGCGATTCGTTTGGTCCGGTGCGGCGGCGCGGCGAAACTCTGCTGCTCTGCACACTCTCCGTCTCGCTCTAGCATCGTTCAGTAAATTTCAAATCTTGACAACTAGCAAACCTTCGGCTTCGGCCAAACCTTCGGCAAATTTTTGGCCGAAGCCGAAGATTTGGCCGAAGGTGCTTTTTTGGCCGAAGGTGGCCGAAGCCGAAGCCGAAGCCGAAGCTTCGGTCGGACACTACTGGGAAACGACTTTTTTGGGTGAACGCACTCAAAACATTGCTGGTCGATGCTTTGAATAGTACAGGGGTCGTGAAGGTAATTAAAGTAAACTAAAAAAACATTAAAAACTTGTATTTAAAACATCTCCGTAACTAGAAGGTTCCCAGCTATGATCCAGAACAAAAAACGTAACGCAATGACGGTAAGAACAAATGTCTTTCGGCTTCGTTATAGGCCTTTTTACACCTTTTATATTGTTAATTTCATAAGAAGCTAATTACCAAGAGAATAATGAATCTTTGAAGAACACTAGACCAAAGTAACTACCACGTTAGGTATAGCTGTAAACGGATCTTTTGGCGTGTGGTGAAAATCTGAACTAACGGTGCCATCGTTTTTTTTTCCCTTCTATCGGGCGCCAAAAGATACTGGTAGCACTTCATGTACGCATGACACCTAGATAGCTATAAAAATACTTAATTTAATTTAAGCAAGCATGTATATCAAAGTAGGATTGTAGGTAGGTAGTTTAGGTATCCAATCATTGAGTCTGTCGTAGCCAGATCATAGAATTGATCAATTCATGATGTGGCCAACCATTTAAAACTGGCCATTTCGTTTAAACGTCAACGTTTGATGATATGGCCATCCACGTTTGGCCATATGGGGCTAGGGAACTCGTCCCACTCGAAACTGTGACCAAGGACCAATTCTACCCTTTCTTTTTCGATAGGGGTGAACTAATCCCAGAGAATTTGGATGCAAGAGCTAGCGAAGCGAGCTCTGAACTTGGGGCACCCCGACTCGGACAGGTTTGGTCCGAAGGGGATGTCGGGGTCGGGGTTTCCTGAAATACAACCATTTCATGAAATGGTTGGCCACATCATGAAGTGATCAATTCTATGATCTGGCCACGACATATCAACTAATATTATTGAGCTAAAAGGAGATAAAGTGTTTAAGCAAATGCTCATTCACGTGTTAAAACAGAAAACCTTGTTTTAATTTTGTCAGTGTCGTCATTCTAGAAAAAAATCTAGAATCCGCAACCAGTTATAACCTCTGATCTCCAAAAACTAATTAATTAATATTAATGTAATATTAAAATCTGTTTATTATGATATATGTATTGTGTTAATCCTAGCAAATGTCACATTTAAAGACATACTGAGCTATATGTCTCATAAAACTGTAAGAGCAAAGAGTATTTAAGCATAGAAGTTGCTATCAAATATTTTACAGGGGTCAAGTTTTAATTTTACTTATTTTTAAGTATAGTGCATATAACTGTGATTTGTAAATGTTAAATAATATATTGTCATGATAACTTGTTTTCTTTTTTTTTATTAAATGGTACATCATATATTCCGAAAAAATTAAGAACCACCTCCGTTTCTTGGAGTCGGTTGAAATAAAAACGACGATATTGTATCACGGTGGACCGTGTCGGTACATACTGTGCCTACCTATACTGTGAGTAAACAGAGAAAGTTTATATTTCGATTAGCGGTACGAGTGTTGTTATTTTGTTAATTTCAATGTTGAACTCTACACTTTACTTGCATGAAGATATTCTTATTTGGTAAACATTGAACAAAATGTTAGTTAGATTTAGCAAACAAATTAATAAACCAGCTTCAACATTCTTTTTGATCTATCTGTTGAGCTCCAAGCTCACTTTCATTAGAAGAGCAGCTACCTGCTCTCCACAGGGTGCAGAGACTATTCTTCAAAACATTCTGTTATGTTTATTATGAAATCTCTCTTTCGCATTAAAAAACCAGCCTTCCCAACAAAAATGAAGCAAAAGGTATTTTCTGTGTACTTTATTTTGTTCTGGTAACTTCGAGATTAGTGTAGAATCAACGATTCGTGTCAGTCTCTTCACTAGTTATTATAAACGTAACATAACCAATCACAGGTCAATGACATTTAATGGCCAATAAAAGCGTTTGTTATTGTCATGATTAGCCAATCATAATTATTTTTAGAACCAACGAGAACAAAACATACGTCATTGAAAACCTACTATTGCATCAGAAAATGTTCAAGGACTTCCCAGATTGTCTTTGTGTCAGTAACTTTTTAATCGATTCGTACAAATCGAGTGATCTGATTTTCAAGAAATAGAATCGCCAGGGAAGCCCGCTATAATTATTAAGTTTGTCGTAACGAGTTTTACGATATTTTGCAATTTCCAGCCCCCGTATTTACAAACGCTTTGATTCGATGTCGATCGACAAGTCGTCGTAGATCGTCGTCGTAGTCGTCTATCTTTTTTGGCATTACGAAAGCGAGCGAGATAGACGTATGACTTGTCGATTGACATCGAATCGAAGCGTTTGTGAATACGGGGGCAGGTCTGTATCAGGTTGAATGGTGATAAAAATTGTTTTGATCCAGGGCTGGTTCACATTAATTTAGCCCTGGTTGTTGGTTTTGCCATGCCTGTGATAGGACTCTACTTATTAGTGTATTGGCCCACGAATCATTAGGCATACGACAGCCATTGTTACTCAGTACCAGTACTCAGTACCTCAGATGGGCGGAGAAAAATAACGACAGGCTAAAAATCTTATGAAAGAAGATAGCTTTAAAATGTAAAGTAAGAATGTATCGATACTTATATATCAAATCAAAATATATAAATATAATATAAATAATATAATATATTTCAAGTAATTACAAGAAAATAATATTTTTATTTGATCGAATCGATTTGCTTAAAAATCGATTTGAAGCATTTTAAATGAATGGTCAATGCTTACCCATCACTAGCACGGCAAAGACAACAAAACTAGTATTTTATCTGTCATTCCCATATTTTTCACAAAATGGCTGAACTATAGAGACGTGTATCACAAGTTATATTCGTCATAATGGAGCTTAAAAACAATAATTTCAACAAAAACAAGTGCACAACTACTTTTTCGAAAACAGACGTGTTGATTTGCGAAGATAAATCTACATCAGTGTGTAAAACCGACGTGATTTCCTTCCGCGAGAGTGTCTGGATTTCCCCGAGAGATTTTCCTTTGCAGTCTTATCCGAACTTTATAAAGTGTTGCAGATTTGTTCATAGGCCTTCTCCAGACATTGTTAAAGATTTTCGAGTCCCTACAATGTGTGCGTGAGTGAAAATGTCTTAACTGTGATCTAGTTTACAAGTGTATAGAAATAGTTTAAAAAACAAATAAAAATGAATTTTGCTACAATTCGGGCCGACAGGCGCGCCGTTTTTAACCCTACACATTATTCCATCGCCAACTACAGTACAGACACAAAAAAGGAAATGAGAACCTCGTTTGGTGACGACCTTTTTCTGAACAACCTTCATTTTATTCCGGATCCTTTGATGAAAAATTTGGCGGACACGATCATCACTGAGGAAAAAATGGCGCCTAAATCTAAATTAAACAATAATATTGATGTGAAAACAGACGACGATATAGATATTGGTCCTGATTATTCCCCATTATCAGGCATTACAAGTTTTTTTTCTGGTGTAATGAATGTGATTACCAGTGCAATGTTTAGCAAGCGTAAGCAGAGTGATTATACTGCCGAGCCGGGCCGCCAGATGGCGGTACCGTCGATGTGGCATGGCGCCAAACTTTTGGATGAAAATAAAATTTTAGAGGATGAAAATCGTTCAAATGAAATGTCTAGTGAGCTTTTGGATTCAGAAATGACCGACGTTAAGAAGGCGGCGGCTCATTGTCAAAATAAAATCGACCAGGTCCGTCTACTGCTTGGTAGCAAGCCCGTCCCATGTAACTTCAGGACTCGGAGACGTCCAAAAAGGGTTTTCGTAGAGGCAAGTTCCGTTGAAGATAGTTTCGAAGATGCCTTTTCTCCTGAAGACTTTGAAAGCATTGCTAGCAAATCCTTTATTGAGTATTCAAGCCCTGTATGCTACCATGATCATGTTTTCCATGAACTTGATGGCCCTAAGGTCAAAATTGAGACTGCAAAAACCCCTCCAACCATCCCAGAGCCTATCGCGGTCTGTGAGACAACAGAAATTGTTAAAAATGTACCTGAGATTAACACTACCAATGAGAGTAAATTAGATACGAAACCTGAAGTGGTTGCAACTTGTGAAGATAAACTTAGTAAATTAAAGGCATTGCTGCAAGACAGAAGAAAGAAACCTAAACCTATTGAGCCTGAGCATGAACCTATTGTTGTACCGGAACCACCTAAACCTAAGACAAAAGTAAAGGACAAGAGGTTTAAGAACCCAAACCGTACCTGCGGGAAACGTACGAAGTCTAAAATGAGGAAGAATATTCAAGAGGACTTACAGTTCGCCAACGAGATCATTATTGAAGAAGCATCCAGCGTTGAAAACTCACCGCAGTTAACCTGCTTAGAAAAATATATCAAAGCTGCCAAAAAGCCAGACAAAGCTTGCCTAGATAAATACATTGCTGTATCACCGAAACCTGAAAACGAATATTTTGATGAAGTAGCTGGTTGTTTCCTTCCTGGTTCTGTCGCAGAAAGCGAAGATTCCTTCCAAATTGTCTTTAATGATTGTCCTAAGTTACGCAGAACTTCAGACTGCGAATCTGAAGACTCATTCATTGTCTTCGAAGACTCTCCTGACAGTTGCTATACTTCCAATGACGTCTTCGGAGAGACCAGTGACTCAGAAGACTATGATAGTGACTCGGATATGAGCGACTCAGGATGTGGGAACTTCTCATTCAAGCTTGCTGCTTCCCTGTCTAAAAGTGTCTGTAATTTGGCTGATGACAGCTTGTATGCGGAGCACAGTGAGGATGAAGTGGATTGTGCAAATGTGAGGGACGTGACTGTGTGTGAGAATGTGGACGTTGATCATGTGGACCCTGGTGATGTGAAGACTGGCCTCCTGATCGATGACAGGAAGAAACACCTAAGAAAAAGTTTACCAGCTAAAAGGGTGAGTGGTTTTTCAGTATTTCAGTCAAATTACAGCTAAAAGTACAATTCCATTGGAGTTGCCTTCATATAAATAAATAGTTTGAAAGATTCAAGCATCCGAGTCTAAATTCCTTTATTCTATTTCTTTTTTTGTGTTTAATTTTTTGTTGAAAGATGTCCACTGCAACACAGTCTTGAAGAATTTGATCAAAACACTGCATGTGTGTTATTGTTGAGTAAATTGCATAGTCAACTTTGCCACTAAAAGGTGGAATAAAACTTGAGCATCATAAAATTAAGCTATATATCTGTTAGAATATAGACAAATACTTATCCTGTTTATTACAATGATTTGCTTGCCTTATGGTTGAAAAATTATCCCATGACTTTGTTTTAAAAATAGCTGTGACACTCGGAAATAATTAGGTCTCAATTTCATTCCTTCGTTCTCACTGGAAGAATTTTCTGAATCAGATCAGCAGTTTCAAACCAAAACCTATTTATAATATTATAGTATAGAAAACCTTTGATTTTGAGCATGAATAAGTTTGCAATCATCTCAATACACAACAAAACATGACAACAGATGTTTGGTAAAAGTAAATAGAGTTGCATCATCAAACTGCAAGCTATCTATTGTTCAACATATTCTTGCTATCTACGATGACTGTCAAATGAGATAAGAACGTAAATATCTTCAATTGTAGGATCTGTACGGACAAAGGTGAAATTAATACCATATGTGTGTTGTGTGGGTATGGAGTTGCATGTGGCTAAATAATAACAGCTGTATGGGTCAACCTGCAAGGTGAAGCCGCGCTTGCCAAGGTCGGTCCATGAATGGGTAACCATCATTACATATACAGACAGTTTCTTTTGTGCTTGGGAAAGCATGTTAAGCCATTTGTCCCGGCTGTCATTTCTACATCTTTGACGGTTGTTACAGGTAGTCAGTGGCTTGAAAGTCTGACAACCAGTCTTACCGAGGGGTACCGCATTATCCAGTACTAACCGGGTTGTGGAGGACAGATAGGCAGTCCCTCCATGTAAAATACTGGTATTAAGCTGCATCTGGTCAGACTGGAAGCCAACCCCAACATATTTAGGAAAAAGCTAGGCAGATGATGACATTCATGTCTTTTTACCATGAAGATAGGCTGAATGTCACTTGCTACCATTCTTACATAATCCACATTTAGCTTCGTCCCTGTTCATACAATCATCTGGTCATACATGTATGTTGGTAACTTTAGTATATTATGTACATTGAATAATAAAACTTAAATACTAGTCTGCGTCCCGTGCCTGCCCTTTCAGTTACTAGGCAATCTTTTATCTATCTTAAACATATACTAATAATATTACAAAGCTGAAGAGTTTGTTTGCTTGAACACCCTAATCTTAGGAACTACTGATCCAAACAGAAAAAATATTTTAGTGTTGGATAGCCCATTTATTGAGGAAGGTTATAGGCTATATATCATCACACTACGACCAATAGGAGTGGAGAATCAATGAGAAATGTTGCAAAATAGGGAAAATGTGACGCAGACGATGTTGCGCGGGTCAGCTTGTCTTGTAAACGTGAGAAACGTCATGTAACTAAATAACATTTATAGGTTTTCAAAATATATTCTTAACTAATCCTTAAAACCTAATATTTAAAGAACAATTTTCCTCAAATAAAACATAGGCATGCTCTACCAAAAGTTAAAGTTTGATAGCACCTTTATTTTGTAGAAAATAAGGATGGTTTTCGTAAGTCAGGTGTCTAGGTACTGACGTGCGGTCTAACTTACGTCATTTGTCGAATAGATAAGAGGGTAAAACAATTTACTTGGTGATAAAGATATGTTTTGCTTGCTAGTTAATATGGTTTTGACTAAAAATGGGGGCTTGGTTGAAAATAAACTTTTTTCCAACTCGCACTGGGCCCACGTGGTGGGTTATGGGCAAGTCAATCTCATGCAGAGGTTAGTGTCCCAACAGTGGGAATGTTATACATGGTAACGTCCAAAGTTTCCAGATTCAACTATTAAATTAAGGATTAATAACCTAACAGAATTGGATTGCAATAAAGGGTGACTAAAACAAAAAATATTACTTTTTAGCTTTTGGTAAATAGAGAAAACTTCAGTTATTTTTTTGTGACGTGATAGTTTTGTCTGCCATCAATGCTTAATGTAATGTGTGTAGGCTGGCTAAAGTTGTTTGGGTGCTCCCTTATAGTGTAAAGCTCCCAAAACTGTTCGAAAAGGATTTTATTAAGTGTAAACGAATCCTGCACAGGTTACTTTTCTCTTTCTACCCCCATTCTTATTAAACTAAGGGCCGATTTTTCAATCGTTAGATAACTTCTACCTGATGAATAAATTTGACGTTTTGACACAGTGTCCAAACAAAAACTGTCCGGCTGCTGCGTGTCACGGGTTTGATCCCCGCACGGAACGAATATTATTATGGCCTACAGATAGTTGTTCCGGGTCTGGCTGCTTGTGTATGTGAGTTTAAATGTTTGTAAACGCACCCATGATACAGGGAAAAATCCTAGTGTGGGGCAACATTTAATAAATAAAAAAAACAAAAAAATAAAGTCACAATTAAAAAACCAGCCTTAAATTATAGATATTTTTTAAAAGAAATGGTCCGACATTTTTTGCCTGATAACCTAGCTGCTCCTCCACCTAGATTAGATTTCTAAAATGTAAAGAGATAATATTAAATTGCAATTTGATAAATGTTTGAAAGTCCTTGAAGATAATGTTTAATCTATAGTATTGTCAGATAGCAGGAATAACAATGTAGGAGGTCTTCAAGGTCTTCCTACGGTCTTTTTAGACCCCTCACTGCGTTGCTCATATCAGCTAATCAATAAATATAAAACCACAAATGAAACATTAAACTTGACTCAATTTAACAACTTCTAGTGTTTTCCCAACTATGTTGGTGTCGGCTTCCAGTCTAACCGGATGCAGCTGAATACCAGTATTATACTATACATGGAGCTACTGCCTATCTGAGCTCCACAACCCAGCTAGTACTGGGTAATACGATACCTCTTGGTAAGACTGGTTGTCAGGCTTTCGCGCCACTGACTGAAGATCGGCCTGCTGACCTACCATGACGTCTTAAAGCAGTTATGTTTTACTCTTATTCCAGTGTGGAAAAGAGACGAAGCTATACAGGATGTCTACCGCCATCTCTTTCCCACACTGACTAGGGAGTAAAACAATAATGTTTTATGACGTCATAGTAAGCCACCTGATTGGCTGTTATTATTTAGGCACGAGCTCCTCAGTCCTAATATCCTATTGCGTACTAAATCATTGCAAGAAAGAAATACAACATACATTAGCAATTATCACACGTTTTATACCTATGATAATTCGTTCCAAGCACGCCATTATAGACCTTATTGCTTCCACACAAGGTTTCCCATCCGATCAGCAACACAGTCACGTGGTAACCTTGAACGCAGTGATATTATCAGGAAACGTTCCACTTATATGTTATTAAACAAAGTATTTGTATTGACTGTCTCATTGGTCAAGAGCGACTGCTGAGCATGAGGGCCTGGCTTTGATTCCCGGGTTGGTCAAATTTTTATTCGGTTTTTCCATCTGGAATTTTTCAGTAGCAGGCATGAAGTCTGGATATGTGCCCCGTTGATGACAATATGTTCGCTCCTGTTACAATTTATTATTATATTATAGTTAGCCCATATTGTGCCCATATTGTCCCAGTGCTGGGCAAAGGCCTCCTTCCATTCCTTCCAACGGTCACGATTCTGTGCTACTTCTTTCCAATTCTCAAGAAAGACCTGTCCAGTTCGTCCCGCCATCTCTTTGGTCTGCCGCGGGCCCGTGTCACTGTTTCAGGGCACCAATCCTGAGCTTTACGGGCCCACCTAGTATAATTATGGAACTTAAAAAGGTCAACAATTTGGCACACCTCTACTTAACCCCTCGGGGATAACAGTTGATGTTAAGTTATTTGCCAAAATTTCAGTTCCAATTATATGTATGTGTTCTTTATTTTATTATCTGCAAGAAGAGATATCAATATCACCGATTGAACGTATTGATCCTGCGATTGACAGATGTGACCCCAATTCAATAATATTAATTCAAACGCAATAACTTTCTTCATTGTAAATTTTTCAGCCATAAGGAATTTCTCAATAAGAAAATAGACTCATCTTCTATCTTTAACACAAGACGTATGTCCGTTTTTACTAAAACTATACGATACATAACTTTTTTTCCATATGGGATATCATCAAATGACCCCTCCTGCTCTGGGCGGAGCGGAAGGGAGTGTCAGACTTTACTGACTAAAACCCATCCATGTTCCTTCTTAGTCCTTTGTTTTCCAGGGCCACGGTATCTCTTTCGAACAGTCCCGCAGCCCTGGAGGCGATACTTAATTGAATGCCTAAAATAAAACTGTAATGTTCGATTTTCAAAGTTAGGTTGCACCAGCATGCCTGAGAGATATTTCTCGACGGCATATAAAGCCAAGATGCCATGGGCGGCATAAAAACTCTGACACCAGGTTTCACACTCCAACAGTGCCAATAAAAATTAGCAAACAAAGTTTACCCCGTGGTTCGTCAATTGTAGATCTTTGACAGTCTTTACAGGTAGTGGCCCGAAAGTCTGACAACCAGTCTTACCAAGGGATATCGTATTAACCAGTACTAACTGGGTCGTGGAAGTTTAGCGAAAGAGCTAGCCAGCTTATCTGGCCCAGTGAACGGGTTGTGGAGGTCAGATAGGCAGCCGCTCCATGTAAAATACTAGTATTCAGCTGCATCCGGTTAGGCTGGAAGTCGACCCCAACAAAGTTGGGAAAGAAGGCAGATGAAGATTTTTTTTTGATGCTCAATAGTAATAATTACATATCGAGTTTCCTCCGTGCCTCGGAAAGCACGTTAAGCCGTTGGCCTTGGTTGTCATTTATAGATCTTTGACAGTCGTTACGAGTAGTCAGAAGCTAAAAGTCTGACATCCAGTCTTACCAAGGGGTATCGTATTACCCAGTTACTGGGTTGTGGAGGTCAGATGGGCAGTCTTTTCATGTAGAATACTGGTACTCAGCTGCATCCGGTTAGACTGGAAGCTGACCCCAAGATAGTTTGGGAAAAGGCTAGACAGATGAGTAGTACTACTAATTAAATATTTAATTGGAGGAATATAATAAGTGTAACGCAACACAACTCTGCTTACCGTTTCAGAGCGTACAGTCGTGATGTAGTGTTGTTATTATTCATATAAAGCTGTATCATCGAGTTTTCATCATTGTTTATGATTTTTACATTACACAACGTAAATAAACATTAAGTTTACAATGAATCATTGCTGACTGGACTTTAAGGTCTTTGTCCTCAAACTAAAGTTGGTTAAATATGTATATCATCTATTCATTGTTTAGTTTTTATGTGAGGATTGAGACGGCTCAATGAGGAGTTCACCCATTATATACCGAGTTTCCTCCGTGCCTCGGAAAGCACGTTAAGCCGTTGGTCCCGACTGTCATTTGTAGATCTTTGACAGTCGTTACAGGTAGTCAGTGGCCCGAAAGTCTGTCAACCAGTCTCACAAAGGGGTATCGTATTACCCAGTACTAACTAGGCTATGGAGGTCAGATAGGCGAGGGATAGGTGGGTTTAGGTCCATGTAAAATACTAGTTTTCAGGTGCATCCGGTTAGACGGGAGGCCGACCCCAACATGTTGATGTTGATGGCATAGCTCAATGTCTTCCGTAGAAGCACAATACGGCGGACTATTTCACATCCTTTCACCATCATAATCTGCCTACATATTTACCTACTACATAGTAACGTCTAAAAGTTTACTACTATAAAATTAAGGATTAATATCCAAACATAAATGGATTGAGATAAAGGAGATTATTGATCTTATATAATACTAGCTGTCCCGCGCAACTTCGTCTGCGTCACATTTTCCCCGTTTTCAATATTTTTCAGTGCTGCTCCGCTCCTATACAGCGCCATCTATTGAATACTTACTCAATCCAGTCAACAGATACCGCCAACTGTTAGAATCGTTTGGAGCTAACAGATAATTGTGACTTAATTTGCAATAAAAATAATATTGCGACTGAGACATTGAGATGTAAGCTATCCTATCTTTCAAGTTGGATCAAACTGCACACGGTGTGCAATTTTGATTGAAATCGGTTAAGTAGTTTAGGAGTCCATCCCGGACAAACAACGTGATGCGTAATTTATATTTAGATAGATATGACTCTTTTACCGTGGGTATAAACTAGAGAAAACATAAGTAATTTAGTGACATGATAGTGATCTCTGTTTAGTCTAATTGTTGACCGGAAACTTTTGGACCTACGTGATTTGTTGTGGTCGACTTCCATTCTTGCCAGACCCATGCTGGAATACAGCTGCATGCATACTCCAGGCACATACCTACGTGCGTGTACATGGAGTGGCTGCTTATCTGACCTCCATAAGACCCGCAACCCGGTTACCAGATAACCCGATACCCCTTGGACGGAAGACAGTAGACTTTCGGACTTAACATCACGCCTGTAAGCCCCGAAGGGTTATGCAGAGGTTTACTTATAGTACACCTACTTTTGTTCTGTATGGTGTCGGACGTAAAGAATAGCACCATCCCATATCTTCCCGTGGGTGTCGTAAGAGGCGACTAGGGGACTTGCCAGAGAATGGGCAGCAGCGTTCTCTGTGATTTTGTAACAACCGTACTGCGATCGCCAACCCGCCTGCCAAGCGTGGCGATTATGGCAAAACCCCCCTTATGTCAATATGGCGTTGGGGGAGGCCTATGTCCAGTAGTTGACGTCTTTCGGCTGAAATGATGATGATGATGTCACCTACATTTCCCCAGTTATTTTTAAGTCCCATATAATAGGGGGCGAGCCTATTACCATCGCACAAATTCAGATTCCGTGGCTGCTTCTGAGAAATTCCTGATGGAAAAACCAATTACTGAATAATCTACGAAAAACCCAATATCACTTTGCCCGACCCGGGAATCGAACCCTCGTGCCCTTGTGTCTTTCGGACTTCAGACAGTATAATAGCAGGTCAATATAAGACTTGCAATTAAGTGTGCTAAGATGTTGTAGCATGTGTAGTGCTTCTGTTAAGTGTCACCCCCACCTGACCCCATCATCACCTGCTCAAGAATCATAATGGTACCTCTGACATCAGTACTACTTGCAACACAAAACCTCATTCACAAAATAAATATTTACTCATCAATAAATTACACAATGAGAATGAATTATTTCTTCAGTTCACCATCAATGGTGATTGGCCACGTAATCCTGCTCAATGCTTATTATCTTTCTGTATGTTGCTCAATAACTCGGAAACGGCTTGAGCAATTTCTAGCAATTTTATGCGTAAGTATCTTAGACATGCAATCTGGTTTCCAAGTTGTTTGCAATTAGGTTTGGTAACGGGCAATCGTGAAATAGGGCTGGTAATTTAATGATAGTATCATCTGGACCGGTCAATGTGGCGACACTTGGGGGAGGCCTATGTTCAGCAGTGGACGTATTTCGGCTGAAATGATGATGATGATAATGATCTGCTAGTATTGAGTGCCTCGTTTGTCCAGTGGCCGCAAGCTCGCCTGCTAAGCATGAGCTCCTGGGTTCGATTAACTGGTCGCGAAAATTTTTATTGGGTTTTTCCATCAGGAATTTTTCAGTAGCAGCCATGGAGTCTGGGTTTGAGTTCGGTTGATGGCAATAGGCTCGTCCCTTACCTAAATAAAGACGAAATGTGGGTGTTCCATTATGTATAGCTCTGCCTTACCCTTCACGGATTACAGGCGTGATGTATGTCTAAACTAATATTATAAAGAGGAAAGATTTGATTGTTTGTTTGCATTGAATAGGCTCCGAAAGTACTGGTCCGAATTAAATTCTTTCAGTGTTAGATAACCCATTTATCGAGGAAGGCTTAGGCTATATATCATCACGCTACGAACATTAGGAGTGGAGCAGCAATGAAAAATGTTGCGAAAACGGGGAAAATGTGCCGCAAACGAAGTTGCGCCGGACAGCTAGTTATATTATAATTATGACTCTGCCTAACCATTCGGATAATTTTCTTGGTTTTCTTAGTTTTAGTTATTTTGTAGTCTTATCGACATTAAGCCCCAATTCAATAATCATTTTATTGATATATAGCGGCATGAGATCTCATCTGATAAAAACTGGTGACTGATTAAATCAAGCGCAGTAGCGTCCTCCTGTCTGATAAATTTATCTCTATCTCTAGTCTGTTATCTTTTCTAATCAGTGCTCCAGAAAACTACTTGCCCCTACTAGGTCTTCGTGGTGAGTTACGGCCTTTCACAAATGTCTATTTCCCAGCAGTAAAAATATTGCAGTACAGAGTACAAAGGCGGGCTTATCAAGTAAAGTCCAACTAAGGACTAAAAAAAAAAATATGTTCGTGGTGTCCCTCCGCGCGGAAGAATTGTAACTTCGTAATGTGGAAATGTGAAAAGTGCTTTCATACCCCCTCCATGATAGCGTTAAACGTTTAACGCAACCTTGTTGGAAGTCGCATACGAAGTTTCACTTCAAAAAAATGAATTGATATAAAGGAAGACTATACTGAACAAAAATATTACTTTTTTAACTGTGGAGTAACAACCGAAAACTTCAGTAGGTCATTTAGTGACACGATAGTTTTGTATCTGTAATTAATTTAATGTGTGTAGGCCGGAAACTTAGAACTTACCATGAAATTCTATAGGATTTTTTTCCAGCCAACCTTTGGGTGATGCAGAAATAAACAGTGGAAGGGTAACATTATATGCTGACTTCTAAAAACACGGTCCCGTCATTCGTATATCTTTGAAAGTCGTTACAGGTAATCAGGAACCCGAAAACTGGTCTTACCACGTGGTTTCCTGCTCAATACCTGGGTTGTGGTGGTCAGATAGGCTCGACGCTCCATGTAAAATACCAGTATTGAGCTGCAAACGGTTAGACTGGAAGTTGACCCCAACAAAGTTGGGTAAAGGCTAGGCAGATGATAAATATTTCTTTTCCATTGTTAGACTGGAATGTAGAATGTAAACACGCTTTGTTTAAATAGTATGCATTGAATCTTTGTTATCGCTACTGTAACCAATCAGGTATTTTGAACAATGAATCTTTGTTCTTTCTCTTCGTATTGTAGATCTCATTGTTTCAATCACGATAGGAAAATATTGTCTTAACAAGAACGCAAAAGTATGGCGCCCAATTGGGACCTTTGTTAAAATGAAATAGGTAGTCCCAACTGGGCGCCACATTTTGGTAAAACCCAGTAAGTATAAAGGAAGGTTTACCGGACGATCTTATCATAGCAGATCAACTTTAGACGTGCAGTGAAGTGTCACGGTGCAATAATTGTAAACTTTCATCTTGATCTGCCCCCAACACCACTTGCCGAACAATGATTCTAGTAGGGCGTACTTCGGCTTTGCAACCTCAGCTATCACGTAGCGACAAACATAACATGACAAACATAAATCACGCTTGTATTCCCTGAAGGGTTAGCAAAAGGTTTACCGCTATAGTGCACCCACATTTCGCCACAAAGAAAATGATGCAAAATGGCAATATCAGAATGAAATATCTGGTGCAACTTCCACTTCAGTACTTAGATGACTAATATGATACAACTCAGTGTCCTTTCATAATTTCTTAGAAACTTTCCCAGTACGCAATACGCTCCAGAACTTTCATCATTGATTACTGCAAAGGACGGATTCAAGCTTCGAATGTTTTGTGATCAAAACTTCAAGTCAGATAAAAAAGTGAATTTGCAAGTCATGCGCCAAGGTGTCTAGCGTTTTTGTACCATATGCGTTGCAAATTGTTAGTATTGCTAACGACCCCGAGTTATTTGTCGTAGGTCAGTTTCAAGCCCGAGCATGATGAAATAAACTGCACAAAGATGCCTTCTTTGTGCAGTTTATTTCATCACCACTGCTCTCAAAACGTTGAAAGAAAACATTGTAAAGAAACCGACATGTCCTAGAGCCACTGAGCCAGCACAGGTGAAATACGGTCCTTCCCTCTCACAGAGAGGAGGCTTGTGTCTCAGCTGTGGGAACGTTACAGGCTGGACGTTGAAACTAAATAAAACATCATGTCGTGTAATCTCCGAAGGTTTAGGCAGAGGTGTACATAAAAAAAAACACCCACATGTCCCACTTTTCGCCAATTATGTATAAGTCCCATGTAATAGGGGGCGTACATATTGCCATGCGGGCATAAATCCGAATTCCGTGGCTGCTACTGAATAATTCCTGATGGAAAAACCTAATTACTCTTTTCTTCAGCCGTGAGTCGAAGTCGCCAGGACCTCATCCTCAGCAATCGCACGTGCGACCACTAAACAACTAAATACTGTCACGAAAACCTGCCCATATTCCAGTCTACTTTGGGTCAGCGCTACACGTTTTCTTCTTCCAGTCTCCTCTGTCAGATTTCACGGCATTTACTTATTTCTCTTTCATATCATTCCTCACACAATCGACTCATCTTGTCTCTGGCTGTCCACTCCCTCTCCACCCATCAACATTTACCTCAAAGATGCCTGACCTCTTATTGATCTATGTTACCTAGAAATGTCTACTTGCATTGTGGCATGTCTCTATCGACGATTGTTTGTTTACATAATTATTTTGTTTACTGTTATGACGTCAGTGTGGTCGGGAAACTTAAGTTTGTATAGTCGTGCATTTTCTGCGATTTTGAGAGATAGTTATAAACATGTCATCATCTGCCGTCTTTTACGAACTATGTTCGGGTCGGCTTCCAGTTTTACCGGATGCAGCTGAATACCAGTGTTTTACATAGAGCGACTGCAGTTAGTACTGACTACTGGGTAATAAGATACTCTTTGGTAAGACTGGTTATCAGAGTTTCGGGCCACTGACTTGCCTGTATCGACTGTCACAGATCTACAAATGACAGCCGGTACTAACGGTTTAACGTGCTTTCCGAGCATGTAATAATATGAAATTGATATTGAATAAATACACCAGGAATGTAGCACGTAGCATGACTCTGTGGAACCAAGTTTCCACAGTGTCATGCATGCTACGCGTGCTGGGCTGAGATATGCCAGCTTGATGGCAAATAGGCTCGCCCCTATTACATGGCGAAATGTGGGTACACTTCTTCCGATCCCTTTGAGGATAACAGGCGTTGTTATATTTACTGTTTTGATGCCACAGCGAGAACGGAGAACTGTTTGTATAGTCGGTCATACGTTATCTACAATTTTGATAAGTATAGAACGTTCGCAAATAAACGAGTTTCTTGCACGGTGCATTTCAAATTTTGCTGGTATTATTTAGCGAAGAGCTCCTCCTACTTTGACATGCTCTAATAAATAAAATTTAGTGGCGCCAAGTCTAATGGGCACACAATTAGCGTCACGGACCGCCCCATCGCCAAAGCCGTTTCTAGATACGGCATTTGCGTCAGTGCATGTAAACGGCGAAACGCTACGTTTGTTTGAAAGTGTTGACAAAGACACCTAGTAACCGTACTCTGTGATCTGTGGTAGCCATTTAAGCGTTTATTTCATAGCCAATACGGGTTGTTTTCGTACTTTAAGTTACTGTAGTGCAGTCAACCATACAATCATCATCATGTACCTAATGGCTGTTTTCTATAGGCACAACTCTTTACCACATCCTCCACCATCAACCGTCATTTGTTTTGTTCTGGTCCAACTTCGGTCGTTCCCGTGACCCTTGGAAACGAGTTTTGTCGACAGAAGAATCAACAAAATAACAGATAGACAATGACAATCTGTCATTCCGTCGATTTTTCCAGTATCATGCTACGCGTGCTGGGCTGAGATCTATGCCCGGTTGATAGGCAATAGGCTCGCCCCTATTACATGGGACTTAACGTAACTGGCGAAATGTGGCTGTACTATTAGGTACACCTCTTCCTGATTCTTTGAGGATAATAGGCGTTGTTATATTTACTGTTTTGATGCCATATCGTGTACGGGGAACTACATTGTATAGTCGGTCATACGTTATCTTCAATGTGGATAAGTATAGACCGTTCGGAAATAAACAAGTTTCTTGCACGGTGCATTAAAACTTGACTCCGAGACTGTACTCGGAATTAAAACAAACCAAGAAGTCCGAAGTTTTACTTTATTTTGCCGGTTCGGGACAAAAACCACTCTTTTGTTTATGTTTGCTCCTTTTTAATGAACGACGTAAACTATAGACATTTGAAAGCTCAATGGTAAAACATTTTGTCGCGTTTTTAGAAGAATTAAGAAATTGTGCAATGCAATTCTGTTGTATGTTTTGAGCAAATGTTGTTGGGGTGTTCCGTCAGAAATTTCTCGGTAGCAGCCAGTATGCCCGGTTGTTAGCCATTAGGCTCACCTCTTGTTACATGTGCCTTAAACATAACTGGCATAATTTGAATGTGCTATAAGTGCATTTCCTTCTAAAGCTTCGGGGGTACATGCGTAACGATTGCATAGAATCCATGTGAAGAAAGAGAAGCCGAAAAGGCAAAGGTTCATTATCGTCATCATCATTTCAGCCGAAAGACGTCCACTGCTGGACTTAGGCCTCTCCCAACGCCACATTGACATAAGGGGGGTTTTGCCAAAGATTCATGAGTACCAAAAGATAGGAACCAAAGACACAACAGGATAACACAGTCATTTTACCAACGCCAAAAAAATAAACTAGTGCGGAAAACAATAAAATTTCTAATTAATCTACCCATAACTAGAAGACAATGATAACCTTGGCACAAAGCTTGGAATCACTCCAACACGCATTGTGTACGTGCTTATACATTCTTTATTGTCCGCTATGCGCCATCTTGGATTGAACGGAGATAGCCGAAGGGTCACGGGAACGACCGAAGTTGGACCAGAACAAAACAAATGACGGTTGATTGTGGAGGATGTGGGCAAGAGTTTTGCCTATAGAAACCTGCCATTAGGTACATGATGATGATTGTATGGTTAACCGCACTACAGTAACTTAAAGTACGAAAACCACCCGTATTAGCTATGAAATAAACGCGTAAATGGCTACCACAGATCACGGAGGACGGTTGCTAGGTGTCATTGTCAACACTTTCAAACAAACGTAACGTTTCACCGTTTACACGCACTGACGCAAATGCCGTATCTAGAAACGGCTTTGGCGGTCCGTGACGCTAATTGTGTGGACTTGGCGCCACGAATTTTATTAGTTTTTAAGTAGGGGGAGCTCGTGTCTAAATAATACCAGCCGCTCGGGTCGGTAGGTTAAGCCGTGCTTGCTTAGGTTGATCCGTGGATGGGTGACCACCCATTACATACCGAGTTACGAGCCGGTGGTCCCGGCTGTCATTTGTAGATCTTTGACAGTCGTTACAGGTTGGCAGTGACCTGAAAGTCTGACAACCAGTCTTAACAAGGGGTATCTTATTACCCAGACCACCTCAACTGGTTTCTGGAGGTCGGATAGGCAGACGCTTCACCTAAAATACTGGAATTCAACTGCAGGCCAGGTCGGACCAAGTGTTTGGGTTTCGACATTAATTCAAACACATTTATTTACATTTATTCAAACTTGACATTTATTCAAATTTGACATTTATTCAAATTTGACTTTTATTCTAATTTCATATTTATTCTGATTTGACGTTTATTCAAATTTGACATTTATTTTAATTTTTGTTTTGACTTTTAATTGAATTCAATAATGTAACTTTGCAATCTGGGTTAATCAAGCCGACCAATCATATTTGTGGATATTATTTATTTTTGTTTTATATGGGTCACGGACCTGAAATAAATAATTTAATTTTTCAGTAGTCTGAAATCCGGTTTATTGATCCACTAGCGACCCGCCCCGGCTTCGCACGGGTGCAATACTGATACTAAATATTCTACAGAATGTCTGTCGACATCACATTAGATACCCTCTAAATTATCAGTATTTCTCTACTATATTATGCATGTATTATACCTATAAACCTTCCTCTTGAATCACTCTATCTATTAAAAAAGAACCGCATCCGAATCCGTTGCGTAGTTTTAAGGATCTAAGCATACATAGGGACAGACAGCGGGAAGCGACTTTGTTTTATACTATGTAGTGATGATTTATTTTCAGGTAACAAAGACCCTTTTGATGTGTGATTGTGTTAGTACTTTTTTTTTAAACGTTTTCCTGCATAAGTAATTTCTCCCGTATCGTGGGTCAACATCATCATCATTTCAGCCGAAAGACGTCCACTGCTGGACATAGGGCTCCCCCAAGTGTCGCCATATTGACATAAGGGGGGTTTTGCCATAATCGCCCCGCTTGGCAGGCGGGTTGGCGATCGCAGTACAGTTGTTACAAAAGCACAGAGAACGCTGCTGCCAATTCTCTGGCAAGTCCCTTAGTCGCCTCTTACGACACCCACGGGAAGATATGGGATGGTGCTATTCTTTACGTCCGACACCATACAGAGCCACTTTCAGACTTTTCACTTTCAGTAACGTGGGTGCGTTTACAAAAATTTAAACTCACATACACTAACAGCCAGACCCTGAACAACTATTTGTAGCCCAGACAAATATTTGTTCCGTGCAGGGATCAAACCCGCGACACGCAGTGCAGCAGTCGATCGCTCAACTACTGGGCCAACCGCGCTGTCACTTATATGAAATTTAAAACTATGTTAGTAACATTTAAATTGCTCGATGTTTTGTGCGTTCGTGTGGCTATGCGACCAGTTGCTGGCTAAAAGCTTGTCCCCTATTACATGGGATTCAAACATTAGCTGGTAGTGTGCTATACCTACACTTTTGCCTACCCTACGAAAATTACAGGCGTAATGTCTCGTTTTAACTCGTCCTGAAAAACTGTAACAAATCGCGCGGAATGATAAACAGCTGAATCTATTTCTGCTGCATTACGAGCATCATTCAAATTTAATCTTTTGGCGGTTTCGCTTAGCAATATAAACAGTTTTTCTGTAGAGTAAAATGGTTTTGAGTGTATTTTTGATAAGGTTAGCAGAATGCATATAACATAACATTTCACCAGTTATGTTTAAGTACGCCAACACAGCGAGAATAGCACTTTGCCCGACCCGGGAATCGAATCCAATACAAACAAAAAAGTAATAAACGAATGTTGTTGTTGAAATACCTCGTCCTCAGCAAGCACGCGAGGATACCCTGGTCAGACAGTGTTATTGGCTTTTTCCTTCAGGAATTTCTTATTACCAGCTATGGAGTCTGGATTTGTTTCCAGTTGATGGCAATAGGCTTGCTTCCATATGGGACTTAAACATAACTGGCGAAATGTGGGGGTACTATTAGGCACACTTATACCCAAGTCTTTGGTATTACAGGCTCCATATTATGTTTGGATAATCTGTGCGTATTATAAGTTTTTAAACTGACATGGTCACTAACACTATCAACAACACTTGTTACGGGATATTTACCATGTTTATTATTTGTTATGAGTTCCCGATATTTCGGCGCTGTTGCATACGCCATGATCACGGATAAACTGAAGTTATTGCGGGTGGATGTTTATGAGCAGACAAAACGGTCTACCCTTTTTCTTGTTCGTTTTTTGTGCGTATTAGTAAATGAATCATCATCATCATCATTTCAGCCGCAAGACGTCCACTGCTGGACATAGGCCTCCCCCAAGAAGGGGGGGTTTTGCCATAATCGCCACGCTTGGCAGGCGGGTTGGCGATCGCAGTACGGTTGTTACAAAAGCACAGAGAACGCTGCTGCCCATTCTCTGGCAAGTCCCTTAGTCGGCTCTTACGACACCCACGGGAAGATATGGGATAGTGCTATTCTTTACGTCCGACACCATACAGAGAGTAAATAAATAAATCTCTAAAACTACATGACGACAGCAACTGCACTGCGACATGACAGCAATCTGATAAGAACTGTCTAAATTGGAAGCTTCTTAATCCATCCCAACTATATTTAGATACTTTACTGTGTACTGAGTTTGTGGACTCCCACTAGGTGGACCGATGACCTGGTGAATGTTGCGGGGATCCGCTGGATGCGAGTCGCACTGGACCGGTCAATGTGGCGTCACTTGGGGGAGGCCTATGTCCATGAGTGGACGTATTTAGGCTGAAATGATGATGATGAGTTTTTGGTGGTCGTTCGTAGGTCTTTAACAGAAAGTATTTGTGTTGTGGAGGATAGGTAGATAGTTGCATACCTACAGTAAGACTGGGGACAGATAGGCAGACAGGAAACCCACTTCAACAGAATTGCGAAAAAGATAGTCAGATAATGAATACTTAAGTATGAGAGTGCTAAGGGAAAGGTAAGTAGGAGTACATAAGAGGTAGTGTGAAAGTGGCGCCAGAAAAGTTGTGTGGTAATATTGGTATGAACATTTGATGCGGAGGAATGAGGAAAATGTCGTGAGGAAAGTTTTGAGTATGAATGTGGATGGTACAGGAGTAGAGGACGACCAAATAAGTTATTGATGGCCTGTGTGAAGGATGCTATGGCAAGAAAGGAGGTGGCTGATGAGATGACAAGTATGTAAGAAGAACACATGCTGCGCTGACCCCAAATAAATTGTGATAAGGGCAGGAGAATTGTGAGATAATTAATACTTAAGTACTTACTCAGATAGGTCCCACCATCCCTAGTTTCGTAATGCTTCGAAACGTGCCAATACATATCATACGATTTAAAAATTCTTTATACCAGATTATGCCAAGGTTGCACAAAAACAAGTTATTTTCCATTAAAATCGATTTAAAACTAGTTCTGAGATTGTGACTAGCAACGACTGGTTTTAAAAACAAAGATTCGTTACGAGACTTTTTGACTAAACGGTCGTCAGAGATAAGCCATGTAGATAGAATATACAACGCGTGTGTGCGCAGACAGGTGCACTCTCTCATCCCATACTCTCATAATCCGATGAGACGGCAATCCGACACGACCGGAGGGAGATCAGGCGCAGGATCAACGGCTTTACGTGCATTCTGGGGCAAAGGGTTACCATATCACACCAACAACAGGAGCGGGGTGTGGTGCAAACTATGCTCTACCTCCTATCCTGCTCTCTAAGACCAAAAACATGCAGCTGAAGTGACATTTGCGCTGCCACCGATGACGCGGTGGAAGTGGCAAAGATCAGAGCTAATCTATACTAATATTATAAAGCTGTTGAGTTTGTTTGTTTGTTTGTTTGAACGCGCTAATCTCAGGAACTACTGATCCGATTTGAAAAATTCTTTCAGTGTTAGATAGCCCATTTATCGAGGATGGCTATAGGCTATATATCATTACGCTAAGACAAATAGGAGCGGAGCAGCAATGAAACATGTAGCGAAAACGGCGAAAATGTGACGCAGACGACGTTGCGCGGGACAATTAGTAAAATATAAAAGTAGTCGTGCCAGCGACATTACATAACATAACATCACGCCTGTAATCTCCGAAGGGTAATACAGACGTGAATCCATACTACAACCGCATTTCGCCAGTAATGTTCCAGCTCAGCTTCTGAGTAATTCCTGGCAGGAAAAACCGTCACTAACAAAGCATCGTCACTGTGATTGGGAAAGTAAACAACGTGACCATAAAATACCAACTGTCCGGCGCAACTTCGTTTGCGTCACATCTTCCCCGTTTTTGCAACGTTTTTCATTGCTGCTCCACTCCTATTGATCGTAGCGTGATGATATATAGCCTATAGCCTCCCTCGATAAATGGGCAATCTAACACTGAAAGAGTTTTTCAAATCGGACCAGTAGTTTCAGAGCCTATTCAATGCAAACAAACAAACAATCAAATCTTTCCTCTTTATAATATTAGTTTAGAAATATATTTATTGAAAGAACTTATAAGTATTTACATACTAACTAGTCGTAGTGATGTTGCCCATAGTTTTCTCTTTCTGAGAATGGTAACAGACTTTATGATTAATTAAAAAGGCGTACTTTTCCATTAGTGAATTCCTAACAGACAATTTAAATAAATAATAATTAGGTATGTCGTTGTGTGAGGCAAATGGCCGATTTATTTATTTATTTATGTACACACAGTAGAAAATAGGAAAAACATTTATTTAAGCGTAGGTTTCCTCACGATGTTCAGCGAAGCTAGTGATAACTATACAATACGCGCATGCGGCATGAATCCGAAAAATCAGACGTGCGTGCCTTGGGTTAGAACTTATGACCTTTACCTTGGCACTCCGACGGTCATACCACTAGGCTATAAAATATATTACTCATTTTTATTGTTTGAATGATTCTCAGAAACATAATTTCACCGGGATACGCCGAATTTCGTTTGTTGACAGGACCAGAGAAAGATTTTAATCTGTCGCATTTTATCATCATTATTATCCTGCTCTTCATCATCATACTTTAAAACTTCCACTGCTGGACATAGGCCTCTTGAATCGCACTCCACTTTTCGGCAACTCTCATTCAGTTGCCAACAGCCACCCTGCGAAGATCGTCGCTCCAACGAGCCTGAGGGCGTCCCACCTCACGCTTGCGGATTCGCGGTCTCCACTCTAGAAAACAACTACCTTAAGGGTAGGGCTGTAGGGCTCCAAGGACACAAACTTCGAAATATCATCCTTTACGTCCATATTAGATCACATTCGCTAATATTTCCGAAATATTCGTCACTACCACGTCATGATTATGACTCACGACCGTAAACGATGACGAGGTGACGCATCATTTCGTCATTTGTTTATTATTGTACACAGACTTGAATGAATGAGCAGGTAGTTGTAAATAACTGTTTGGTTTTCGGAGAATTCTTTTAGCCCCAATGGCCTTCTTGTTGAATAGCGTGACAGTAAGTAATGTTTATGGAAATGTTGCAAGGTTTTGGTATGGCGTAACTTTTGATGTAATATGTTGGTACATTGGCTAACTTGTAACCTTCCTTGCTATATTTAAAAAAAAAGACCCTGTCGTTACAGGTAGTCAGTGGTCCGAAATTCTAACAACTAGTCTTACCATTGGATCATCATCATCATTTCAGCCCAAAAGATGTCCACTGCTGGACATAGGCCTCCCCCAAGTGTCGTTACATTGACATTTTGGGTGGTTTTGCCATAATCGCCACGCTTGGCAGGCGGGTTGGCGATCGCAGTTCGGTTGTTACAAAAGCACAAAGAACGCTGCTGCCCATTCTCTGGCAAGTCCCTTAGTCGGCTCTTACGACACCCACGGGAAGATATGGGATGGTGCTATTCTTTACGTCCGACACCATACAGTGGCCCATGGGGTATTACGCAGTAATAACTGGGTTGAGAAGGTCAGATATGTAGCCGCTTCATGTAAAATTTTCGTATTCAACTGGAGACAACTGGAGAACTGGTTAGACTGGAAGCCTCAACATAGCTGGTAAAAGGCCAGGCAGGTGGTTACTTACGTACAACCTAATACTAAGATGCAATCAAAAATCCTAAAAATATTGATAAAACCAATATGTGACATACCAATATATTTATTCTTAACAGAGGCATGTGTGAAGGATGATACCGTAGTGTCGTGTGACACTCTACGGCATCATCATCACACATACGTCTCCTACTATGGTAGTCTGATGAACCCGCCCACCTATTTGAAAGTCCCCCACAGGATGAGCATGGCGAGTTATTTTTAGCCGGGATTTCACGGTATTTATTGACGTAGATTTGATGTGACGTCACCGCTGATGTTCTTAAACACGAACCAAACTGTCCGGACAGATGATTCAAAACACAAATATAAACATAACATCACGCTTGTAATCCCCGAAGGGTACGGCAGAGGTGTACCTAATAGTACCTCTTTTTGCCAGTTATGTTTAAGCCCCGTGTAAAAGGGGACGAGCCAATTGCTATAGACCGGGTTCAAATCCAGACTTCGTGGCTACTACTGTGAAATTCCCAATAGCACTTTGCCTGACCCGGGACTCGAACTCAAGGCCTCATGTTCAGCAGTTGCGCCTGTGACCAGTTGACCAACGACCAGTCCCGTATCTAGGTTGTGGAGGTCAGATAAGCAGTCGCTCCATGTAAAATACTGGTACTCAGCTGCATCAGTTAGATTGGAAGCCGACCGCGTCCTTAGTTGAGGAAAGACAGGCAAATGAATATTGAAATCCGAACTTTAAAAAAAAGGGGGTCTCTCAGGTTTCTTGGTAATGTTTTCATTTGTTATTCAAGAGGGTTTAGCCCTAAGTGAAACGATAATTACTTTTACGAAATTATTACTCATTATGAACATTTATTTCAAGTACTTACACCAAGGAAAGACCAATTAAATGCGTCAACTACTTGAGTCATCTTTAAGGCCCTGGGTTCGATGGCCGGGTCGGGCAAAGTGTTATTGGCTTTTTCCATCAGGAATTTCTCAGTAGGTGCCGCGTTGACTGGATTTGTGCCCGGTTAACGGCAATAGGCTCGCCCTCTATTACATGGCATTTAAACATAACTGGCGATATATAGGTGTACTATTAGGCACACTTCTGCCTAACTCTACGGGGATTACAGGTGTGATCGTATGTTACAGCTTTGTTACTGGACCAGCTGTGCTGCCTGACTCTACCATTAATGCCCATTTTCTTGAAATATGGCGTTTTGTTGTATGTTCAACGCTCCGCTCAGCACCTAACGATATAGCAGTGATAGCCTCGTGTTCTGACGGTCAGACTGCCAAGTCAAAGGTCTCGAGTTGAACCCAAGACCTCTGATTTTTCGGATGCATGTGCATATATAATAAAATTATCACTTGCTTAGGTGAAGGAAAACATCGTGAGGAAACCAGGATGCCTGAGAGATATTTCTCGACGGCATGTAAAGCCAAGTCAGAGGGCCATGGGCGGCATAAACATTGACTTGGTGGTTACGCACTAACCACACGATAAAGAAGCTCCTAAAGTTAAAACTCCAATAACATTTCTCGATCAATGTAAGTGGAAACACCAATTAGGGGCCGTCCATGAATCATGTGATGTTTTTAACATGTTTAACCCCCACCCCCTCCCCCTTGGTGATACGTACGTGACGTTACCTACACACAGAATCTTATTTTTTTTTAGAATATTATCTTAAATACAGGTAGGTAGTACTTCGTTCGTTGCCTGGCAACGGCGAGTCAAGGTCACACTACACGCCCTTTTCGGTTAAGAAATCGCGCGTTTGACCAAAAAAATAAATACATACACGTGATATCTTACTACACCCCCCTCCCCCCTTGTGATATTTCGTGATCTTTGCTAATCCCCTTCCCCCCTCTTTCAAGCATCACATAATTAATGGACAGTCCCTTAGACTACCCACCTCATGGAATAAATTGGCTTCAATTCAATTCGTCTAGCCGTCGTGAAAACGTTTCACAGCCCGTTAGGAACAAGAGCGTGAACTGAGTCGTTTAGATCTGTATCTTGACATGGTAACCTAGAAAGACATTTTGGTATGAAGCTGAGGTCAGTGGCATTAGTGCTTGAATAACAGACGTGTTGTATCTGTTGACGGCTGTGACAATAACCTAAGATTTTAGTCACCAAACATTTTTGACATTGGACACGTTTTTCATTTTGTTTTTCTTTACATAAATTAGTCTGTTTTCTTTCACTTTAATTGCTTATTGTTGAAACGTCCCGATTTAGTATATAAAGCTTTGTTTGTTACGGAGAATCACTGACTCTTAAGACATAAGTACCTAATTGAGGAGTCAGATTATTTAAATGATTGTGACCTTGTTTAAATTATAAGTCTTATACCAGTCCAAAAGTTTCCAACCTAGACAAGATTAATCAGATATATAGAACTATCATGTCACTATGGAAATGAATTTATCTACCCCCCCTTGACGTAAACAATTTTTCGCGCTACTGAAAACGATGAGGGCAGATCCAACGATTTTCTCAATCTAACGAAATCTTTGCTGTTGTTGAGGTTAATATTTATTTATTTCAGCTAAAAAACCATAGTGCTATTAACAACTAAACTTAAAGATTGTTAGTATCAAAATAGCATTTAACACCCGGATGACTGTCAATGACATGTTCTATCTGTTGGTGTTCTGTCTGTTGTTGTTTTTCAAGAATTCTAAAAAATATGATTTTTGCTGGAGTGACAGATGATTGACAGCTGACAGTTATCTGTCATTCATGAAAGTTGAACGCACTTTCAACACACCGAGCGAAGAATATAATAAGGATTCACGTTAAAACATGAGTTTCTATTTTTTTGCATTGTTTTTTTTTTTTAACTGCCTTGATTGTCGAATGGTCGCAAGCGCGACCCTGACCATGAGGTCCTGGGTTCCATTCCCAGATTGGGCAACGTGTTATGGGGTTTAGCTACAGGAAATTCTCAGTAGCAGCCACGGAGTCTAGATCGGTTTCCGGTTGATAACAATGCAATAGGCTCGCCCCCTATTACATAAGACTTAAACATAATTGGCGAAGTAAGGGGGGTTTTATTAAGTGCACCTCTGCCTAACCCTTTTTGGATTACAGGCATGATGTTATGTAATTATTTTTTTCTTACAGTTTTTAATCTTGTATGGTGTTAATCTTGTACACGCGAAATATTATGTAATGACCTAATGATCAACAGTGGACATCTTTCAGCTAAATCACGATAATTTATGATCCTAACAAATCGCATATTACACAGCTCTAACGTTATTTATCGTCTTGTCTCCAGGTCCAGTTCTCCGACCAGCCTCCCAAGGTCCACGTCATGAGGGTATGGTCCTTCGCAGCCAGGCAGGCGAGAGCCGGGCACTGGGAGAGATATGCCCTCGATAGGGAGAGGTTTAAGCGAAGGTAAGGCAAAAAACATCATTTTTTTTAATGCAATAGGCTCACTCACCATTCAAAATCAAAATATTTATTTCAAGTAGGCCAGTTACAGGCACTTAGTGTCGAAACAAAGTTAAATAAAATGAAGCTACAGTCCCAGTCACAAGGCATAATAACTGTGGAAGTCCGTCCGTCCGTCCGTCGTGTCCGTCTATTTGTCTGTGAAGTTGTCAATTCCAAAGCGTAGATCTCTATGGAGAAGAATGGGCAAGAAACTCATCCGTGATTATGTGGGACGTAGACATAACTAGCGAATGAAATAAGGTAAATAACTCATCTGTGCTGACCCCAGTACAGGAGTTTGTCACATACTGTTCAGAAGTCTGTAAGACGAAACAAATTCACTCAAATACAGTTAAACCAGTATCCGAGGTGCTAGGCAACTGGTCTTATCCCAGTTGTAAACGTCCCTTTGTGCCTATTGGCCTTATCTGTCTCCGGCTGATATGGAGGGAAGTAGAAATTATATTTTTCCTACTCCTCACCTAATTCTTTTCTGATCAATTTCGTTGCGGGATCTAAGACAGTTAATTTCTCTGGGCTTCATCGAGCTATATTGTCTCGACGCTGTTCTGGTGGTCACCACTGTTGATCCTAGCTTTCAGGAGTTGCAGTGGTTTTGGAATAGTGTGGCGGGCTTGTAAATACAGTTGAACCAGGAAGGTTATGCGCTTCAGTAATTTACCTGTTTCTGAATTAACATGGACGTTCCGAATCAGAGTTACTTACCTAAATACTTAGCTAGTGAGCTCTACTACCGCTCTACATCTCAATTGTAGAATTGCTTGCATAACAGAAACTTCAAAAACCACCTCTCTAAATTCCAGAATCGCAGATGTAGACGTAGCTGTATCATGGGTCCTCAAGCCTCAACACCGCTCCAGAGTCATGTTCCAGCGTTTCATGCCGTGGTGGAATGCGCAGAAGAGGAAAGAACTCGCAGAAAAGAAGGAACGAGAGGCATTGGACAAACTCAGGAGAGAAGAAAAATTAAAAGCTGAGGAAGCAGAAAAACAAATGATGATCGCAGAACAAGATAGTTTGGTGCCTTCTGATGAACACGAAGGTATGTCAGTAAATGAGCAAGTCATTAACAATGACGTAGAAAGTCATTTGAAAGAATTTAGTAAGTCCGATGATGTCACTAAATCAATGAATATTACAAGTCAGGATGATGTTTTCACAACTGAAGTAATTCCATCGCACGATAAAATTGTTAACGTAACAAGTGGTTTTGTAAAACAGACCATTTTAGATACTTGACAGGGAAAAGACTATGGTTTTCGGTAACAGTGTGGTATTGGGTACTTAAAATAGAATAAAACAAAAGATCAAAAAATAAAAATAATAAACAGGAAAATGGCATAACCCTTTTCCCAACTAACTTATATTGGGGTTGGCTTCCAGTCTCACTGGATGCAGCTGACTACCAGTATTTTACATTGAGCGACTGCCTATCTTACCTCAACAATCCAGGTAGTACTGGGTAACACGTTACCTCTCGACTAGACCGGTTGTCAGACTTTCAAGTATAGATATCAATTTAAAAATGAAATGAAACCCTCATATTTTCACCAAGATATAAGTATTTAAAATACTTTTAAATTCATATTGAAAAGTAGTGGAAAGAAAAACAAATTGTATATATTAATAATGAGGTGGATCTTAAAAAAATAGGACACGCTTTAAAATTCTAGGCCATACTTTGGCCTTCATTTCAATCGTACCATTTGCTGGCCTTATCATGTTAAAGATAGATAAGTCCTGGCCTGACAAGAAAATATTAGTAATAATTCTGTAGTTTAAGCATTTTAAGGCGTGTCTTGCTATGGCAGGCATTTACTGCTTAAATTATGTTTTATCCGAACGATGGATAAGGCCAGGCTTTAGATGTTCACGCCAGAAAAGTACAGTGCTCCTAGATTTCCCATGTAATAAGGAGCGAGTCTAGTCTTGCCATCAAACACACAAAAATCCAATCTCCGTGGCTGCTACGGAGAAATTCCTGATGGTTTTTTTATTATCTATAGGCCCGCGCTTGACCACTATCTCACTTGATGGTAAGCGATGATGTGGTCGACGGTGAAGCACGCTTGCCTAGAAGAAACCTATTCACTCTTGACTTAAAGTCCCCTAGATTGTAGCTATCAGGAAACACAGACTCCGGCAGGGAATTCCACTCCTTAGCGGTTTGCATTATAAAAGTATTCCCAAAACGCTTAGTGCGTATGTGTGGGATGTCCACCAAGTACCGATGGCGCATCGCCGTACGTCTGGTAGTCCGATGATGAAACGGGCTAGCCGGAATTAGATCATGCAATTCCATCGCACACTCCCCGAAATGTAACCGATAAGCTGGCAACTCGGCGACAATATATAACCCAAGAACGCTGTGCCCGACCTGTGAATCGAACTGATGACCTCATACATGTTTTATTAATTACCCAATACCAGAACTAAAACTTGTCAAGTGCCTGAAATATCACAAGAAAGAGACTGAATTAATACCTGTAGCGAAAGTGATGAATTGTCAACTAAATGGTACAGCTGCCAGCAGGTCAAGCTACTCGAAACTGTCAAAATTTGCCAATAAACCTTGAACCTAATTTTTTAACGATAAAGTTGAAAATCTATTGAAGAAATTTGACAGATGGGTGTAGCTTGATGGTGACGTCTGTACCAACATTGGAGTGACAAAGACAATTATATGTAAGTACGTTTTTCTCTGCACTGATTCACTTAGTAGATTTTTTTTATTTTTTTCAATTGAATTTTTCAACAAAACGTTCAAGAAAGTTATAGTTTTTACTATTTTTTTATAATTTAAGATTTTGTCCAGGTTTTACTGTTTTTAATATTGTATAAAGGCTTTTCAAATACACTTGCTTTGAAGCCGTGTATAAAATAAAAATAAGTTGGCATCTGCATAGCCTTTTCCCGAGTATGTTGGGGTTGGCTTCCAGTCTAACCGGATGCAAGCTGAATACAAGAAGTTTACATGGAACAAACTACCTATCTGACCTTGGTAGAAAATTAAGAAAAATGTTGAAAGATTCAATAAAATAAAATAAGTATTCACTTATATCTTTGCAATGGTATGCCACATTTTGTTAATATTTCTTCCTTAAATGTACATAAGATGATAATATATAATATAAACACTGTATAAATATGTATAAAAACTTACCTTTTTCTTTAGACCAATACTTGGCCTGGCCGAACGTCAAATAAAATATTGATTTATTATTTTATTTTTATTTACTTAAAAGCATTTATACAAAAAAAAATATTATTTTTGGTGTTTATTTAAAATGGTTTTGTAAGGCCATGGTTTAGTCCAAATCAATTTGTATAACTTATTGGCCTGGCCAGCCTAAAAATGGCCATGAAGATTTATGAATATCTAATACTCAAATGTAAGGGACAGGTAACGCCAAAGATCAGAATTGTTACAATGACCTTTAAGAAATATCAGTAAAGTCCAAAGTTTCCGGCTTTAACTATAATTTTTAAGGATTAATATCCAAACGAAATTGGATTGAATTAAAGGGAGACTATATAAAACAAAAATATTATATATATGATAGATAGTTTTGTATATCTGATTAAGAGCGTTTTCGCCTTATGACATTTCATACAAACTTTCAAGTCCTTATTTTACAAAATGACAAAACCGATTTTAATGACACTTTATACGCATAAGCAGGATAAATAGATTTAAAAAGATAATAAAAAACATTTTCGAAAAATAGTGTTAGAGCTAATTTAGACCGATTATAAATTATCTATAGAAACAGAAATTTCCAATTTAGTATCTTTTTTTTGAAGACATTTCGAAAATGTTTTTAGTAACTTTTCAGACATGTATCCTGGTTGTACGTATTAAGTTTCATTAAAATCAGTTCAATCATTTTGGTAAATAAGGACTTGAAATTTTGTATGCAATGCTGTAAGGTGTCAACGCTCTTAAAGTGTGCAGGCTGGAAACTTTGAACCTTCACCAAGTTGCTGTTCCGATATCAATGACGTTAATTCAGAAATAAATCGCACCCTTCTGTGTGTAACCAGCTAATAACTTTGAGGTCACTTCTAAACGTTGTAAATCCTTGGTACAGGCCTAGTCGTCTCTCTAAATACTGGCCTAGGCCAAATTCTAACAATTTCAAACTTGTATAGGAGTTACATTTATATCCTATACTATTATAAATGAGAATGTAAGCTTGTTTGTTACGCTTTCACGCGAAAACTACTTAACCGATCATCATGAAACTTTGTACACATATTCTTGGAGGTATTAGAAGTAACATAGGCTATATATCATCACGCTACGACTAATAGGAGCGGAGCAGCAATGAAAAATGTTGCGAAAACGGGGGAAATGAGACGCAGACGAAGTTGCGCGGGACCTCTAGTTCTGATATAAATGTAACTCAAACAAGTTTGCAGGGACACCGACGCTAAAATGGTTACTACGTATTCAGTCCATCATTTTGAACTGTTACGTTTTTCATCGGTGATAAAAAAACAGCTGTTTCCTACAAAACTGCAATGTTTACACGGTCAAAATGGAACAACTGTGTGTTTTATGAAGGGGAGGCTTAGAATGGTGTACCGACTGAACTCTTTTTTGAAACACGCTGCAAATATACATAGTAACTATGTATTAGACAAGCACAATGCTCTCAAGTCACAAAGCTTTACTTTGTCAGGCTTTTGGATTTCTACTTAATGGCCCTCAATAAATTACGTCACGAATTTCATGTTTTAACACCCCCCCCCTCGTCCTTGTTACAGCCGGTCACATTTGTGAGACTCTCCCCTCCCTACTGTGACGTCACATATTTTGCAATTTTATATGTTCATAGAGATAAACTTTGAAATATTTTAAATTTTTATGTACATAGGTAGTTTAAATTTCGTGTTTTAATAGATACTTTGGGTTTGAGATATCTTTATTTCCCATAAGAAATTTCACTTACATGAGATATTTAAGTAATTTAAAAAACATTATTGATTGATTGCACATTGTTGTTGATTTTGAAATGTAACTTCCCGAAATTTAGTACCCCTCCAACCCCTTATCACACAATGTCACAGTTCTTTGACCCCGCCCACCCTAAACGCGTGACGTAATTTATGGATGCCCCCCCTAGGGCTCTAAACTGAACATGTTTGTATTTTGTTCATATACAAAAAAAATGGGGAATAGCATTAATTTTATAATTTATAAATAAAGATTTCATTTCGTTATAAAACTATGTTTAAAAAATCATGTTAAAAAACAAAATGTGATTCGTTTTCAACAAGTTAAAAAACATTGTATATTTGTATTATTTACTATGGAATACATTAAAACGACCTATTTGGTCAGCTGTTCATATATTTTCGTTTTCGCATCAAATTTATTGTAGTTACCTAATATAGGATATGTAAACTTGCAATTTTCTTTTAAAATATAGATTTTAATGAACAAAGGATTCATTATTTCTGGATTCTGTAACCGATACAGGTCTTTTAAATAATTTTTCCTATGAAAAGCAACCATCTTAAAAGGGAATAAATATCATAATGATTTCCACAGATAATCCATCAGCAACCTTAATTCGAAGAGAATAAGGGTCATTTAAGACAGAACTCAAAATACGGAAGCAACTTTACTGGCTGCATTGAAAATAGGACCGCGACTTTTTCAGTTTCATTGAAACTAAACCTTATTATCTTTTGATTAAAGTTGCTGTTGGGTTGCTACGTACGAGCAGTACATAAACATAATAACAATCTTTATTCCGTTGATATAAGGTTGCTTGTCACATAAAGATCACTGTTTTTGCAAGCTTGTCGAGAATGTCTTCAAAAGTCTTTGTTCATACCTTTTCGAACCATGTAAAAATGTTGCCATTTTAAAATTTGGTTTGATGTTGCCACTTGAAAAGTGTCTATTTGTATATTTCTCTGATTTATGTTAAGTTAAAATTGCAGTAGTTATATGTATATTGTATAAAGGTTTTGGTGTTCGTAAATATAAAGTATGTAATATAATTTTTTGTTTTATTTTTACTGGTTTTTCGGTCGGAAATTATACCACGGAACTTTACTACGAGGATATAAAGTATCCTATAATATACCCAAAGGCCTTTTAGGATATTTCTCTATGATAAACATAAGTACACATGCCATAACATTACGCTTGTAATTCCCGAAGGGTAAGGCAGAGTTATATTTGAGTTTTGAGACCCATGTAATAGGGGGCGAGTCTATTCCCGTCATGTATACACAAATCAAGATTTTAGGCAGAATATCACTTTACCCGACCTTGGTATCGAACCCAAGACCTCATGCTGGACCAACTAAACTCTTTCCAATATTAATTTAGACTCTGATATTAATACCTTAAAGTGGCCGGAAGAAACTGAATAGCCATGACACATAACCGCCAAAAGTGGAGAGATTTGGAAGAGACCTACTCTCAGCGTTGGGTGGCCAACGGTTGAAGAAGAGAGACTACATAAACTCTGCATTTACCTTATTGAGGAAGGCAGGCAGTACAGAATGCCACCTGCTAAGATCCTAGTTTTTCATTCCAGTTTGTCGGTGGGGAAGCAGTCATCCTTACATACTCCCTTTGAAACATCCACGTTTATACATCTGGGTTTGGCGTCAAGTATGCTATTTTCAATTATTTATTGATTAATAAAGGCATACTCAAAATCAAAATCAAAATATTTTTATTTTACATAGGCCTACAGGGGCACTTATAAAACGTCGACAAAAAGGTGCTCGGTTCGCGTTGGTCGTTTCCTATGGAGAAGAACCGGCAAGAAACTCCATGGTTACTCTTTTAAAATCATTTGGTTTTACAATATTTCTGTTACAGCATTAGTACTAAAGTATGGGAGGACATCGTAGGCCTGACAATAAGTCGTACTACTATATACTTTATATACTCGTATGAGCTCTTGGCTAAATAATAAAAGCTGTTGGAGTCTTATCTTCAGGTTAAGCTGCGCTGGTCCGTGGATGGGTGACCACCCATTACAGACCCAGTTTCCTCTGTGCCTCAGTGGTCGTGGCTGTCATTTGTAGATCTTTAACAGTCAATATACCTAGTACTGTACAGTCTTAGCACGTCTTAGCTCAAGCTAATCTCAGTACCGCTTCATGGAAAAGTTAACCTTATCTGTTTGAAGTTAATGTTCTTATTCCTATAATACGCTTAATCACAGTCGCTTCTAGGAATATGCACATTAAGTTTATGACATCAGATAAAGCGCAACAGAGTGTTATGAAAGTTTTGAATAGAAGCTCCCAAATTAAATATTTATTTAATCGATGAATAATTTATAATAATAATAATTTATTCATTTAATCAAATTACAATGTTAACATTAAAAATTTATCTAATAAAGTGCACTTGACTTAATGCCAGTTAACAAAAACAAGAAGGTGTTGCAACCAGCACCCTTACTAAGTTATTAAATAACTTGTATTAAGGGCAAAACTAAAATGGGGGAATGATTGAACTTTAAAACCATTGTAATCAAATGAGATGATGGAACAGTGACTACAAACAAAAAGTTACTGGACTATAATTTAATGAAGTATCTATTCTTCTCGACTGCTCTACACAAGTTTGTGGTCGAATTAAACTAGCTATCAATGCTCACAGACTTATCTGGCTCGCCTTTTTCCAACTTCATTGGGCTCGGCTTCCAGTCTAACCGGATGCAGCTGAATACCAGTATTTTACATGGGGCGCCTGCCTGTCTAACCTCCACAACTCAGTTCGTACTGGGTAATAAGTAATAAGATTAGGGCCGCCTTTAACGACTGTCAACGATCTACAATTGACAGCTGACACGACCAACGGCTTAACGTACTTTCCGAGGCACGGAGGGAACTTGGTATGTAATGGTCACCCATCCACGGACCAACCTAGGCAAGCGTGGCTTAACCGTCAAGTAAAGTTCGACCTGAGCGCCAGTTATTATTCAGCCACGCCAGCCTCAAGGTTTTGAAAATAACTTGTACACAAATAAAAACACCCCAAGTTTAAAAAAAAAACAACAATTTATTTACTAAAACATTCTAAACAACAAAAACAAACAATTTAAAGCGAAACTAAATACTTTAAACAATGCATACAAATATAGCGGCAGAAAAATACAAAAAAGAACTTTAAAAACTGCCTGTTTTTTCCTTGCGTACACCGAGCCTTTTAAGCCGTCTTTGATGATGTATTTCCTTAGTCCCAAACACCAGAGAATCATGTATTCTACCCAGTCGATCTTGCAGACGTCAAAGTCAAAGATTTCTTTGTCTATGGGCGACAGGTTGTTGTATAGACTCTCTGTGTTATTGTCTATGAAATGCCAATCGTTGAGAGTGAAGTATGAGAGAGCTGTGCTCATGTTGTACATTTTGGTGTATAGTTTCACGAATCTGTGGGACAAGAAAAAGAAATTAAAAGCACCTTTCGTTATCAAAGACATAATTTCAGGTATATTTTTGGGGTGATAATCACATTTGCGGTAAAACTCGATATAGTTAACATGTCATGGAGGTGTTTAAAAAAAAACCATCTGAAAAAGTTTGATCTTGTAACTAGAAGGGTCCTAGGCTATGGTCTAAATAAAAAAAAAAACAATGACGCGGAGAGCAAGCGCCTTTCCGCTTCCTTGATGGTTTTTCTACAACCATTCTATGTAATACAAAAAATATTGAAGGTATTATAGACCTGCCGCTGCTTCATACGGCGCCATCTATCGGGTCCAAAACAAGGACCGGATAACCCCGCTTAAGAGTTAAGCCTTTGGATAGGGTAACCCGTACATGGGGTAACTCATATCGCAGTGTTACTTTTTGTTCGAGTTACATCCTCGAAACCCAGCGAAATGGTTAACACCTTTATTAAAGTAACCACGTGAAGGGGTTAACCCCTTCAATGACTTAAAAAGCCTTTGAAGAGGTTACCTTCTCGAAAAAATTTTTTCGTGTTACCCTGGATTACCTAATAAACTTGAGCTGCATGTAGGCGCCGCACGGGTGCAAGTATCCCCTTGCACCCGTGCGGCGCCTTAATGCCTTTCTATTTTTATTTAGTTAAAAATTGAACTATAAGATCATACAGACAATAGTTATTTTTCCATGTTTACAAGTCTGCAATTCGGTACACGCAAGATTGGCATACCGTCGCGCGCCGGGCGCGGTACGATGTCACGTGCGATCGTGGTTATTCAATTTTCAAAGTAATATCGATTGTAAACAGTGCATATTACAATGTCTTGAGTTGGAATGGCTCACCCTGTTACAGTGTTACAGGGTGTTGAAAGGGTAACCCGTTCGCAACGGGTTAACTACACTCTTTCGAAGGTGTAACATGTACCATAGGGTTTCTTTTTGAAGCGCTTAAAAAACCCCCTTCAAAAACCCTTTCAACGAGTATCCGGCCGGTCCCTGGTCCAAAACCATTATCCTATCTTTCAAGCTGAAACCAACCATACACATTCGTAAAACATTGAAATCGGTTGGGTGGTATTAGCGATTACTAGTATACGCCCTCGGCTTTGCCCGCGTCTACTTCATTAATTGTGCCACGCGAATGTACTACCGGGAACAAGAGTATCCTATGTGTTAATCCCGGTTATAAACTATCTGTATGCCAAATTCTATCCAAATCCGTTCAAGAGTTTTTGCGTTAAAGTTTAACAAACATCCATACATCCTAACAAAGTTTCATCTAAACTAATATTATAAAGAGGAAAGATTTGATTGTTTGTTTGTTTGTATGTTTGTTTGTTTGCATTGAATAGGCTCCGAAACTACTGGTCCGATTTGAAAAATTCTTTCATTGGTTTATAGCCCATTTATCGAGGAAGGCTATAGGCTATATATCATCACGCTACGACCAATAGGAGTGGAGCAGCAATGAAAAATGTTGCGAAAACGGGGAAAATGTGACGCAAACGAAGTTGCGCCGCACAGCTAGTTTGTAATAATCACCATATTTGTATCAACGGCCAAATGAACTGAAAAATTAATGAACATCTTACCTCCTCTCCTTGCCAAGAATCAAGCATATGCTATCCAGCATGTACCCAGGAATCAGATGCAGCAGCCAATGGTAGATCCAAAACACCGTATATTTGTCAGTGCTCCAGACGAAGCTGTACATTATTGCAGCTGGAGTAGGGTAGTTATTCCTTACCACGCCTTCTGCCGTGTCTACCAGATTACCTGTGGATGAGAATTTAATGACTCCTGTAATCTCCAAATGGTTTGGCATAGATAATACACCACGCACATGGTAGTATGGTACCGAACCTTAGATGGGATAATTTATTTATTAAATTTAGCACAATAGAAGCCATTTTAATACTAAATAACGTTAAGAGCGTTTATACCTTACGGCATTTCATACAAAAACATTTTCGAAAAATAATGTTACAGCTAAATTAGACCGATTTTTAATTATCTATAGAAACAGATATTTCCAATTATCTTCATTTTTAAAAGACATTTCGGAAATGTTTTTTAGTAACTTTTTAGACCTATGTATACTGTTTGTGCGTAGGAAGTTTTATTAAAATCTGTTCAGTCATTTCGGAAAATAAAGACTTGAAAGTTTGTATGAATTGCCGTAGGCAAACGCTCTTAAGTGCTCTGTATGGTGTCGGACGTTAAGAATAGCACCATCCCATATCTTCCCGTGGGTGTCGTAAGAGGCGACAAAGGGAATTTGCCAGAGAATGGGCAGCAGCGTTGTCTGTGCTTTTGTAACAACTGTACTGCGATCGCCAACCCGCCTGCTAAGCGTGGCGATTATGGCAAAATCCCCCAAAATGTCAATGTGGCGACACTTGGGGGAGGCCTATGTCCAGCAGTGGACGTCTTTTGGGCTGAAATGATGATGATGATGACGTTAAGTAATCCATTTCCTTCTCACAGACCCACAAACATTCTAACGTTACGGTTCTCCACTATCAGCTCCACTATGAGCATCATCATAAGCATACGCGGTATAGGGGAGGTGGATGCGAGCCTATTGTCATCAACCGGTCACAAATCCAGACTCCGTGACTGCTACTGCGGAATTCCTAATGGAAAAAGCCAATAACACTTTGCCTGACCCGGGGATCGAACCCATGACCTCATGGTCAGCAGTCGTGCACACAATACAAAGCTTATCTTCGGGCAAGAAAGGCGCGGTATCTGATGACAAGTAATAGAGAAGTTTGAAAGAAGAACACATGTTGCGCCGACCCCAAATAAATTGGGATAAGAACAGGAGAATGACGACAAAGCTGATCTTCGGAGCACACTCACCCCAAACCGCGGGGTTTCTGGTGTTAGCCACAGTATAAATCCTTGGCTGTCCCACAGCTCTTCTCTTAGCCGTCTCCCAAGCGGCGGTGATGATGGCGTTATTCACATAATCTACTGGAATGAGACCAATGTGGATGTCTTTGCTGGACAGAATCGTTTGCATCAGGCCTATACCCGGGCCTAGGACTATCTGGAATGGTTTATGAGGATGTTAGAAGGGGTTAAAGAAGATATTGAAGTACCATGGTTATCAGTCCATCATAATTTGCTCAGTCTTTGTGAGGGTCGGCTTCCAGTCCAACCGGATTCAGCTGACAACCAGAATTTAACATGGAGCGGTTGCTTAACTGACCTACACAACCTAGTTACTTGGTCATACGACACTCTTGAAAAGACTGGTTGTTGGAATTTCGGATCACTCCGCCCTTCGGGTCTTTCGGGACCTAACGACTGTCACAAAGATCTACAAATGACAGCTGGCAACAATGGTTTGGCGTGCGTTCCGAGGCACGGAGGAAACCCTCAAGATGGTTACTCATCCACGGACCGACTTTGGCAAGCGATGTTATTATTTAGCCACGACCTCCTCGATTAGGAGATAACAATATTTATAAAACAGCTCGTCAGGAGTGTAGCCTACCCGCTTGGTTCCTCCCTTTTTGAATGAAGTAAAACGCACTTCGTTTTCTCAATAAAGCGGGTGCAAAAACAACCAAAGCAAAAAAGTCGTTTCCCAGTCATTTACATTCTGTATACATCTACAGGGTGTAACGGAAAGGGTATATACATACTTAACGGTGTGCTACAGACCATCAAACTGAACTTGTTTCTGCACAACGAAACATCGTCACAGCGAAAAAAATATCAGCTGTCCCATACATTTGGGTCGAATAGGTATTGAAATTTGTATGGGGCAACAGATAATTTTTTCGTTATTACGATGTTTGTTTGCGGAAAAAACATGTTTAGTTTGATGGTCTGTAGCACACCCATAGGGATGTATATACTCTTTCAGTTACACCCTGTATAGAGTTATTCTGGAGCGAACGGCTTTACAAATTTAGAATCTGGGCTACTATTAAGACTTTTCCTGGCGGAAAAACCACTTAATACTTTGCGCGACATAAGAATCAAACCCAGGACCTCATGGTCTACAGTAGCGTCCAGAGAGAAATGGAGAGATGTATGGTGGCATATACTAAAAAAATAAAAACTGTTTATTTCGTAATCATACTTAAAAAAACACGTTAGTGATTGGAGCTTCCTTGTAAGAAAAAAAATGCCTGTATGAGACTCCGCTGTTTCACAGCAAGTAAAAACAAATAAAAATAGTAAAAAGAAATAAAATGTGAGTGTGCGTGCATGTGTGTGTGTGTGTGTGCGTGTGTGTGTATGTATGTGTTAAGAGAAGCGAGTGAGTTAATTTATGTTTGCAATAGTGCCTCAGTGTCTTCATAAGGAAATGGTTTAATCCAATTTGTTAGATTTTTTTACAAACATGTGCTTATGTTTAGTGTATATGTATATCTCTTTGTTTATCATGTTATATATTTGAGCAGAACGTTTGTCTTATTGTATCGCAGTGAATTTCGTTTTAGTTCGTGGGACTTGAGCAATCATGTCCTTTCGTCTTTTAGATGTGATGTTTGTATCGTAGGGAAGTGTCTTATGTACTTTTATACTTCTAATAGCTGATTGGTTGTGGAGGTCAGATAGGCAGTCGCTCCATATAAAATACTGGCATTCAGCTGTATCCAATTAGACTGGAAGCCAGTTATAAGGAAAAGACTAGTAGATGATTATCATCATCTTCCTGCCCTTGTCCTTGATACTTCTAAAAGCTCGTGATAGCATCGAATACTTACACCACTCGCCCCATACACGTTGGACATATCCAGCCAGCCTGGTAGAGGTTCTCTTTTAGCGCAGATCACTGGAACAGAATATTGTCGTAATAAGAAAAGGTCCACTAGTATTTGGAACATATAAGCAGTGATAGTCTAGTGGTGTGCCCTTGACTGCCAAGTCATAGGTCTTAAGTTCGAACTCAAGACACGCACTTCTGATTTTTGGGATGCATGTATGTATTGCATAATTATCACTTGGTTAGATGAGGGAAAACATCGTAAGGAAACTAGCATGCCTACGAGATTATATCTCGACGGCATGTAGAGTGTAGCAAGTCAGAAGCCCATCGGCGGGCGGTATAAAAAGCTAGGCAGACGATGCACTTCTCGCCTGTCCTGTGATTGGACGAATCTTCGGTTCCGCTCGTCTGCGCTTTTGTGCAAAACAGGTATTAGGTAATTAAGTGGATGAACTTACCGATAGCAGGTCTAACCACGCAAATAGGCAGATCACCACACATGGATCTGACCGTCTCTTCAGCGACTGCCTTGGCGAAAGAATAGGTGTTCGGCCAGTTCTTGATTAAACTGAAAAAGACAAAAAGTTTTAAATAAGTCGAGCATGTAGTATAATTAGCCTGTAATTTTCCATTGGGGAAATGCTTTGCGCCTGCGTCCCAGCATTGGCTGGGACACAGGCTTCCTCTCTATGAGAAGTGCAAGTTGGTGGACGTTACATATCTTCGAAGGTTTGGAAGGACAATCTGAAAGCATATGGTGAAGAAATATTTTTTATACAAAGTGGTGAGCCAGTGGCCAGGACATCTGGCTAGATGCGAAGATGGTCGATGAAGGAAGGCTTTAACCAAGTGACACCAGTGCCGTCCTAAAGCTCCTGGGGTCGATGTTATCGTCAAAGTCGCGGAAAACACCTGGAAAAAGGATGCTCAGAACTGGGAAATATGGTAGACAAAAGGGGAGGTCTATACCCAGCGGGTGATTCCGGTCTGATATGATGGAGAGCCTACAAGAACCTATAAGTCGCAGTTCGTGCCAACACTGCTCTTCTACCCGTCCTCCTTCAAAGCTTTAGTTAATAGCCATCTTGTGTGCACATTCATCCAGCATAGCTTCCCATAAGGCTAGATCAAGCTCATCCCGGACCCGAAATCCCCAAAGGGATAGGCAGAAGTGTACCCAATAGTACACCCATAATTCGCCAGTTATGTTTAAGAGCGTTTGCACCTTACGGTATTTCATACAAACTTTCAAGTCCCTATTTTCCGAAATGACTGAAACGATTTTAATGAAACTTAATACGCATAAGCAGGATACATAGGTCTAAAAAGTTACTAAAAAACATTTTCGAAATGTCTTTAAAAAAAAAGTAAATTGGAAAAATTTTGCTGTATAATTAAACGATAGGGAGCGAGCATATTGCCATCCACCGGTCACAAATCCACCCACCGTGGCTGTTTTTGAGATAATTCGTGATGAACACAACCAATAGCACTTTGCCTAACCTCTTCATGTTCAACAATCGCTAAACCTTCAAAGCAAATAAAACTAATCTTACCTCGGAGTAATATCATTGAGCCGCTCCTCATCCACATTCTCTGCCATATTGATGAGGGCTTCAGGGTCTATCGGACTCTTGTAGAAGTCTTCCAGCACATCGGTCTTGATGAGGTTGTCGCAAGCGTAGGAGTAGGCTGTGGACACGTGGACGTATGACCTGGTGGGGACACCGGACAGGGTTTGATAAGTAAGGAGCTGGATTAGTATGCAGTAAGAGTTTATCATCTGTCTGTTTGCAATTTCAACAGCTTTTTTTGAATGTGTATATACACAAATACAAACGGCAGGTACTTATAAAAAAACCTTTTTTAATTTTTGCCTGTTTTTCGGTCTGTCTGTCTGTCGGTTTGTTCTGGCTAATCTCCGAAACGACTGGACCCATTTGGGACGGACTTACGGGCTACTTTTGTGTGAGGAAACAAATTAGGATTCCTTGCAATAAAGCAAAATCTGATTCAAATATGGAATTAATATTTCTATGATAATTCCACGCGAGCGAAGGTCGCAGACATCAGCTAGTCATCAATAATAACTTACTTGAGCTTCTTGCAAGCCTTGCCAAGTATGAGAGCCTCTCTGGCGCCTCGCACATTGATCATTGTGGCGACGCGGAGCTTCTCATCAAACCTCGTCGTCGCAGCCATGTGGTAGATTATATCCACCTGGAACAAAGGTAACGTAGTTGGTATATTATCATGCTTGTAATCCCCGGAGAGTTAGACAGAGGTATGACTTCAGTAGGGATGCCTAGGTACAGTTCAGGGGTTGCTCTGCATTTCTAGACCCCTCTAGGTCACAGCTCATTAGAGCCACCCGGCACCCACTCCGCACCGCCTCGTCTCCTACGGCTAGTATTCTTTATATGGACTTGTATGGGTATGCGCTCACTACATCAACTCCGTAGCGTCACCGGATCGCCTCGGTCGTGCGCCTTCCAAGCGCGGACGTCGGGTGGACGACTCGGTGACAACTCGCTGCTCGCATGCTTGCCTTGCGTTGACTGCGCATTGCCAACGCGTGGGTTCCGAGTGGACCGGGCGCTGCCCGCGAATGATTCACTCGAGGACGATACTTAGCGATGCGCCGCTCCCCACCCCCCTTCATTCCCAGCCTCGTTGACAGCGTGGGTCCACTGGTTGACGACGCGAGTTCCACTGGTTGACTGCGCGACGTCTATTGGTGATAACGCTGCGTCCACCCGTGGACCACCTGTCGACAACTAGTGGACGCCGTGCGACGAGGCGGTGCGGGGTGGGTGCCGGGTAGCTCTAATGAGCTGTGACCTTTATACAGCGTGGTATCAGAAATATGTAGTCATATTTATGGTTTTGGTACGGGCCATCGAAGTGAACAACTTTCTTAATGGGACCGTTAAAACTTTCAATACCTATTCAACCCAAATATATGGGATCGCTGAATATTTTTTACATGGACGCCTATAATTCTCAAAAATTATAAGGTAGACCAAAGAGGTTACCCGTATAGGAGTTTTAATCTGGCTGACCCACGCAACTTCGTTTGCGTCACATTAGTTTTTCATTGATACTCCGCTGATTTTGGCCGTAGCGTGATGATATAGCCCATAGCCTTCCTGGATAAATGCACTATTCAATTCGAACCAGCAGTTCCCAAGATTAGCGCGTTCTAACAAACGAACACTTCAGCTTAATAATATTAGTATAAATAGGACTCACCGGTTAATTTTCAACCCGATTACTCAGACTATTATTAAGTACTAACCTCTTCGGTGAGCATGTCCCAGTCCTTATCGCTCAAGCCTAGTCTGAGGTCCGCGGCATCGCCTGCTACCGGTACGATACGTTCCGCGAAGTTAGGTTGCCGCAGTTTTACCATGTCGTAAACCTGGAAATAATAAAGAGTTGTCAATTTTCATATTACACCTTATCTTTGGATATATAATAACAGCCGTTCGGGTCGATCTTTAGGTTAAGCCGTGCTTGCTTACCTTGGTCGGTGGATCACCACATAATTCATACCCAGCTGCCTCCGTGCCTCGGAAAGCACGTTAAGCCGTTGGTTCCGGCTGTCATTTGTAGATCTCTGACAGTAGTTACAGATAGTCAGTGGCCTGAAGGTCTGACAACTTGTCTTACCAAGGGGTATATATTACACTGTATTAACTGGGCTTTGGAGGTCAGATAGGCAGTCGCTCCATGTAAAATACTTGTATTCAGCTACATCCGGTTACACAGGAAGCCGCCCCCAACATAGTTGGGAAAAGGCAGACAGATGATGCATAAAAATAACAAAGATACTCACTGGATCCTGGAGCATTTCATTGAGTCTTTGTTCGATGGGCTTCCCTTTCTTAGGCCTCAGCAACAAGAACACTTTCGATACCTCAGTCGCTCTAGAAATGAATAATCATCATCACTACATGGTATAAAACAAAGTAGCTTCCCGCTGTCACTATGTATGCTTAGATCTTTAAAACTACGCAACGGATTTTGATGCGGTTTTTTTAATAGATAGAGTGATTCAAGAGGAAGGTTTATAGGTATAATACATGCATAATATAGTAACAGAAACACTGATCATTTTAGAGGTTTCCAATGTGATGCCGACAGACATTTTGCAGTATATTTTTAGTATCAGCATTGCACCCGTGCGAAGCCGGGGCGGGTCGCTAGTATTGAATAAGACATAACATAACATCACGCCTGTAATCCCCGAAGGGTCAAGCAGAGGTGTATCTATTGGTACACTGACAATAGGGGGCGAGCCGGCCATCAACCGATCACAAATCCAGACTCCGTGGCTGCTACTGAAAAATTATACTGATGCCAAAACCCAATAACACTTTGCCTCATCCGGGAATCGAATCCAGGACTCCATCCTCAGCAGTCGCTTGCGGCCTAGAGACCAATGAGGCAGTCAAACAAATTCATCATCATCATCAGCCTATAACGTTCTCACTGCTGGGACACAGGCTTCCTCTCTATGAGAAGGAGTGCCACGCGGGCTCAGTGCGGGTTGCTAACACAAATTACACACAGTAAAATGCCTACGGTTCGAAGTTTCGAACCCACAACTGATGATACATAAGTTGGACCCGTAACCACTGAGTCACCTCTGCTCATTAACGATATTACACGTCATAAAGTGAAGTGTCATGCGGTTTATGGCATGAAAAAAAAAAAACAAAAGTCATTTATTCAAATAAGGCTGATAATCAGCACTTTTTGAACGTCAAAATTACAAGAGACAGTCCCCCAAAACGCCCGCCCTTCGCCATGTGCGGAGTAAACGTTAACTGTGACCTTGACCTACCCCGCATATTTAATTGAACGGTTATATGAAAGTCACTTTCTCAACTGTTTTAATGATAGATAGATCATGTCAAAAAACAGTAAATAATGATTTCATCATCATCATCATTATCAGCCTATAATGTTCTCACTGCTGGGACACAGGCCTGCTCTCTATGAGAGGGAGTGGGCTGTAATCCACCACGCGGGCCCAGTGCGGGTTGGTAGATGTAACATGTTTTCGAATTTTTAGTTCTAGGACATGCCGGTTTCCTATCGATGTTTTCCTTCACCGTGTTTGAGGGCAGCGGTGATGAAATAAATTACACAAAGTAATACGGGATAAGGGCAAGAGAATGATGAATACGCCTGCCTGAGTTCGAACCCACGACTTACTGCTTGTAAGTCGGGGCTGTCACCACAGGGCCACCGCTGCTCTCAATAATGATTTAAATTAACACAAACTACGGAAAAGCTATTCATTATGTATGAGGTAAAAAAATCATGATGATATGTTTGTTGATCTTTCAACAAGATGTGCCTACTTAGCTTGGACATCATGTAAAGCCAAGTCAGGGTCCATGGGCACCATTAAAACTCTGACACCAGGTTAGGCACTAATCACACGATAAAGAAGAAGAATGGTAATGTAGCAGGACCCTAGAAGCTGATAGAAGCTGACTGCTAAGGAAGCCCATGACGATGGTCACCTATCCACGGATCAACCTTGGCAAGCATGGTTTTACCTTGTAGATCGACACGTGCGGCTGTTACTATTGCAGTGAGAACATGCTAAGCTACTCCTCACCTGAGGAGCTTCTCTATGAGCTGCTTGCCGAGGAAGCCGGAGCCACCCGTCACCAGCACGACAGCATCCCGGTAGAACTGCTGGACCGCGGAGTCTCCGCGCTCTGTGGCCTCGTTCATCGCCTTGTGACGCAGCAGGAGCTTCGCCTCAAACTCCTGGGCAGGGTCTATAGGTTCTGTCTCCATCATGTCGAAGGAAAAGCTGGGGAGAGTAAAAGAAATCGGTCAATTCAATTCAGATTCAAAATTATTTCTTTCGAGTAGACCAGTTATAGGCACTTTTGAATTGTCGAGAAAGGCGATTAAAAATGAAGCTTCAGTCACAGTGTAGTTATCCATTCGAAAGCGTAGATCTCTATGAAGAAGAATGGGCAAGAAACTCCATGGACACTCTTTGAAATCAGAATTTGGTTACAAAACGTTGGTTATATTCATGTTGAGATGGTATATTACATTACAATGATCTAGCACGACCTTCAAGTTAAAATTTCCCTATAGTAAAGACAAAAAAGACATAAATAAAAAATGAATAAAGAAAAAACCTTCCTTCAAAAACTTACCTTTTATCTAAGTTGTGGCTAATATAAAAAAATAAAGCGGACCACCCTATCGCTTCCACCTTAAGAGAGAACTGATCTCCGAGACTGTTTCGATCTCTCTCCTCGGAGTAGGACCAGAATCACCGACTAAATGCAGAATTTATTTATAGAAGATATAAATACAAAAGTTTAAAAAGCCGTCAACCAATTCTGTGAGTACGTCAAACTCATATCATCATCATCATCTGCCTATCCTTTTCCCAAACTACACACATCAAAAGTGTCTAGGGATCAAGCATTTTTATGCGGATTTCTTGAGATTGAGATGTAGCTTTGTAATAAATTTATGATTTTATAAATTTATATGGATCCTTTTTGGTGCATTTCATAATTTGAATCAGGAACTGTGAATCAAATTCGAGTAAAAGATGAAAATCAGCTGTCAATATTTTCCCTATAAAAACATACAACGCATTGAAGACATTATTAGTGCTACTGTTTCCCTACTACTGATTAAAACCAACGTTATTATGGAGCGGCGACGTCATTTAAGCAGGGAAGAAATGCTCAGAGCCGTGGGAATGATAGAAGCTGGTTCCCGGCAACGTACTGTGGCTTTAGCTCTGAATACAAGTCAGAGTGTTATCAGTCGACTTTGGACACGTTACCGAAGCACTGGTACCGTGGCTGAGCGCCATGGAGGACGGTATCGCTGCACCACACGGAGACAAGACCGATACATTCAAATCTTAACTCGAAGAGCTCCAACAATAACCGCCATGATGTTAGCCGTGAGGCTTCATCACTCTTCAGGGAACTTAATTAGCGACCAAACAGTCAGAAACCGCTTGCATGAAGTGAACCTTCATTCCCGAAGACCGCTACGGGTACCACCTATAGCAATGCACAATCGTAGGATTCGATATCAATGGGCTCTTGAACACAGAAATTGGGCAGAAGAACAATGGCGTTTCGTGTGCTTTTCTGATGAGTCTCGTTTTGGTATGAGACCGGATACAAGACGTATACGACACTGGAGAACCCCTGGACGCCAACAGCGATTAAAATCCTGCCAGGAAGTCCATCCTTATAGTGGTGGAACCATCATGGTATGGGCGGGTATTTGGATCGGCGGAAGAACTGAGTTGATTTGGATCAGAGGCAACCTCAACGCTCAAATTTATGCTGAGACGATTGTATCAGACGTCATCGTTCCTCTACAAGTGCAAATCGGTCCCTTATTTCAGTTAATGCATGATAATGCACGACCGCACACCGCAAGAGTTGTAAGACAGACTCTCGCCGCAGCTAACATCAATGTCCTGCCCTGGCCTGCTCAGTCGCCAGACTTGAACCCGATTGAGCATGCATGGGATATGCTACAAAGAAGAGCTCTGCCGAATATGGAGGGTAGCCAGTCGCAAGAAGACCTTTTTTTGTTGTTGCAACGAACATGGGCGGCCATTCCACAGCGTGATTTGGATGAACTCATTTTGAGTATGCCAAACCGATGTTCTTGTGTTGTTAGTGTTCGCGGTAGAAACACGGATTATTAATTGTTTAAGTTACCCAATAAAATTTTAAAGAAAACTGTTATTTCAGTCTTTTTTTCGAACTTTAATGTTAGTGGTTCAAATGTCAAAAATCCCTTTATTAGAAAATGGCAAATTTCTTTATTAATGCAAAGGTGACTTGGTTTATCGTTACTGTGACAAACGAAAACACTTTATTTGATGAATCCTTAAAGAAAATTTTAATTAATATCAATCAGGAGAAAAGTTATTGCAAAAATATATGTTGATCCCTAGACACTTTTGATGTGTGTACACACATCAAAAGTGTCTAGGGATCAAGCATTTTTATGCGGATTTCTTGAGATTGAGATGTGGCTTTGTAATAAATTTATGATTTTATAAATTTATATGGATCCTTTTTGGTGCATTTCATAATTTGAATCAGGAACTGTGAATCAAATTCGAGTAAAAGATGAAAATCAGCTGTCAATATTTTCCCTATAAAAACATACAACGCATTGAAGACATTATTAGTGCTACTGTTTCCCTACTACTGATTAAAACCAACGTTATTATGGAGCGGCGACGTCATTTAAGCAGGGAAGAAATGCTCAGAGCCGTGGGAATGATAGAAGCTGGTTCCCGGCAACGTACTGTGGCTTTAGCTCTGAATACAAGTCAGAGTGTTATCAGTCGACTTTGGACACGTTACCGAAGCACTGGTACCGTGGCTGAGCGCCATGGAGGACGGTATCGCTGCACCACACGGAGACAAGACCGATACATTCAAATCTTAACTCGAAGAGCTCCAACAATAACCGCCATGATGTTAGCCGTGAGGCTTCATCACTCTTCAGGGAACTTAATTAGCGACCAAACAGTCAGAAACCGCTTGCATGAAGTGAACCTTCATTCCCGAAGACCGCTACGGGTACCACCTATAGCAATGCACAATCGTAGGATTCGATATCAATGGGCTCTTGAACACAGAAATTGGGCAGAAGAACAATGGCGTTTCGTGTGCTTTTCTGATGAGTCTCGTTTTGGTATGAGACCGGATACAAGACGTATACGACACTGGAGAACCCCTGGACGCCAACAGCGATTAAAATCCTGCCAGGAAGTCCATCCTTATAGTGGTGGAACCATCATGGTATGGGCGGGTATTTGGATCGGCGGAAGAACTGAGTTGATTTGGATCAGAGGCAACCTCAACGCTCAAATTTATGCTGAGACGATTGCATCAGACGTCATCGTTCCTCTACAAGTGCAAATCGGTCCCTTATTTCAGTTAATGCATGATAATGCACGACCGCACACCGCAAGAGTTGTAAGACAGACTCTCGCCGCAGCTAACATCAATGTCCTGCCCTGGCCTGCTCAGTCGCCAGACTTGAACCCGATTGAGCATGCATGGGATATGCTACAGAGAAGAGCTCTGCCGAATATGGAGGGTATCCAGTCGCAAGAAGACCTTTTTTTGTTGTTGCAACGAACATGGGCGGCCATTCCACAGCGTGATTTGGATGAACTCATTTTGAGTATGCCAAACCGATGTTCTTGTGTTGTTAGTGTTCGCGGTAGAAACACGGATTATTAATTGTTTAAGTTACCCAATAAAATTTTAAAGAAAACTGTTATTTCAGTCTTTTTTTCGAACTTTAATGTTAGTGGTTCAAATGTCAAAAATCCCTTTATTAGAAAATGGCAAATTTCTTTATTAATGCAAAGGTGACTTGGTTTATCGTTACTGTGACAAACGAAAACACTTTATTTGATGAATCCTTAAAGAAAATTTTAATTAATATCAATCAGGAGAAAAGTTATTGCAAAAATATATGTTGATCCCTAGACACTTTTGATGTGTGTATATTGGGGTCGGCTTCAAGTCTAACCGGATGCAGCTGAGTACCAGTATTTTACATAAATAGCGACTGCCTATCTGACCTCCACAACCCAGTAACTGGGTAATACGGTACCCCTTGGTAAGGCTGGATATCAGACTTTTGGCTTCTGACTACTCGTAACGTAACTAACTCTACAAAAAATATTGGAGATAAGCAACTTCTGTTTTGGGTTGAAAAACGCTGTAACGCACTCAAAACTTTTGTGCTAATGGATGCATGTGCGAACAGTACCTCTAAGGGTAGTGAAGTTATTTACAGTAAACGTTGAAACTTTAACCCCAATATCTCCGTCACTAGAAGGTCCCAGCTATGGTCTAGAACAAAAAAATATCGCAATGTCGGGGAGAACTTGCTTTTCAAAAATCAAAAGACATTTATTCAAATTAGGCTGATAATTAGCAGTTTTTGAACGTCCAAATAACAAGAGACATTCCCCCAAAACGCTCACCCTTCGCCACTTCCTTGTTTTTTAATAACATTTTTTTTGTATTTTTTTTTGTTTTATAAGGAGTGTTTAAGAATGTAATCAATTTGTGAAGAAATAAATCATCATCATCATTTCAGCCGAAAGACGTCCACTGCTGGATATAGGCCTCCCCCAAAATGGGGGGTTTTGCCATAATCGCCACGCTTGGCAGGCGGGTTGGCGATCGCAGTACGGTTGTTACAAAAGCACAGAGAACGCTGCTGCCCATTCTCTGGCAAGTCCCTCAGTCGCCTCTTACGACACCCACGGGAAGATATGGGATGGTGCTATTCTTTACGTCCGACACCATATAGACTAAAAGAAATAATATAATAATAATAAATTGTTTTGTTTTATTTACTTTCACTTACCCTGTTTACGCACTAACGGGACGATATCAAATCAACTATTCTTTTCAACAACTGGCTACAGAATAACTTATAACAATAAAAACATTTGTAAGTAAATTAAAACATCGAAATATATAAATATTTGAGCAGTTTACTTTTATACATATTCATTTGATTAGAATTTAATGTGGGTGATTCTACTGCTTTTTCGTATATTTTCGGGGATAGAAGATCCAGAAGTTCATTGCTAAATAGTAACAGCGGTTCGGATCGATCTTCAGATTCAGATCTCCGATCTTCTTGCCTAGGTTGGTGACCACCGATTACATGCCAAGTTACCTCCGTGACTCGAAAACCTCGTTTAGCCGTTGGTCCCGGCTGTCATTTTTAGATCTTTGACAACTAGTCTAACAACCAGTCTTACCGAGGGATATCGTATTACCCAGTACTAACTGGGTTGCGGAGGTCAGATGGGCACTAGCTCTGTGTAAAATACTGGTATTGAGCTGCATCCAGTTAGACTGGGAGCGAATGCCAACATAGATGGCAAAAGGCAGCCAGATGATGAGGAAAAGTGATTCAGGGAGCAGTGGTGGCCTAATTCGGTTCGAACCCTGATAGGTGCATTACTTTGTGTAGGTACTTTATTTCATCACCACTGCTCTCAAAACGGTGAAGGAAAATATCGTAAGGAAACCGGCATATCCTAGAACAAAAAATTCGAAGGCATGTGACATCTACCAACCCGCACTGGGCCCGCGTGGTGGTTATGGTGGGCCTCTCTGGATCACATCTGTCTGCCTTTTCCCAACTATGTTGGGGTCGGCTTCTAGTCTAACCGGATGCAGCTGCTTACCAGTATTTTACATGGAGCGACTGCCTATCTGACCTCTACAACCCAGTTAGTACTGGGTAGTACGATACCCCTCGGTAAGACTGGATCAAGTTTCGGTTTCATTGACCATATTAAGTTCGGATAGTATTTATTTATTTATTTATTATTATTGGATAGTATTGTATCTCCAAATATTCTTCGCATGTTTCTCCATATCACATCCAACATTGGTGAAATTGTTGACATCTGCACAATTATTCAACTTGGAGTCGGCGCCAAAAGTTTTTACTTCACGCTATCATATTTTTTTTGTTTCATTTTAATCCTCACACAATCCATCCATGTCTTCTTTGGCCCTGGTCCCTCTCCATCCAGCGACATACATATTCTTCATACATGACAAGGCAGACGACTGCCTTTCAACTGTTCCGTTACAGGCGGCACTTTCAAACAATCGAAATATAAAAATTGTTTCAGATTAACTCTCAACATTTTGTAAATAATTCTTTTTTAAAAAGCCTTGTTTAAATCATTCCGATTGGCTGCATAAAATAAAATAAAAAAAGTTAATTGTGCCTACAGTTTAACTTTACTTTTATTTAAATTAACTAAAGTTCAACGACTATTTATAAATTAGCAAGTTTGAGTTGTTTGAAAGGAATCGCCGATCGACCTACATAAACTTAAACTACTTTCATTTTTGACGTGTTATTAGAAGTTGTGAAAATCAATTTACAAAATAAACATAATTTACCCCTAACATAAACAGGCTGATCGGTGAGCTCAGCAGCACTAATATTGGATGTTCCATAGACGGAGTGTGTTTAAACAATAAACCTTAACATCCGCGTAGCTTATACGCGGATGTTACGGTGTTGCTGAGCCCATGATCGGTGCATTACGTAGACTTATACGCATTTGTGAGGCAAACACGGAGGCCCATGGGCTCAGGTACAACGCTAAAAAGAGTGAACTCATGATTCTTAAAGTCGGTAACAAATACATCTGCTCCTGTCGCCTTTTGCGCTATTCTTTTAAAAAGGGCATTGCACGTACCTGGGCCACTGGGTTTCCAACGACTTGTGTCATTGAGGAATTACAGGGCGCTGCCTGCCCGGTGTAATAATTATGTTGTTTCGCAGTTTTCCGCGATGTACTAGACCGGTCAAGGTGACATTATTTAAGGCAATATAGTCAGGGGATCCCTTCTTTTCGCATAATATTCTTTGTCCTAATATACTTCGGCATAACGATTTTGGCACAATTTGTTTTGGCATAATAATACTTCGGCATAATTTTTTTAGGCATACATTTTATGTTGGCATAATCATCTTAAAGACTAATTTGTTTTAGCATAAATTTGATTTGCATAACGTTAGTAGACCTAATGACTATTAGCATAATAATATTTAGGCATAAAATTAATATAAATAACAAAATCAATTTTCATGTAAATGATTTATTATACATAAGATTATGTGACTTAAACGATTTTTCAATCGCGAGATAACTATTATGTGAAGAATATATTAGATGTTGTGAGACTTTGGGTGGAAATGGTGGTCGTGAACTTGTAGTGCCCCATACATAATTCTAATCAAACCAATTTGCTTTAGTTTCTGTAACAATTAAAAAATATTGTTAGTTAAAAATTTAATATGCTGTGCAACAAAAGTTAGTATCAGAACCGAATTGCTGCAAAACCGACTCCACGTAGTCTTGTTTGTCCTACCCCTAGAGTGTAATTTAAAATCGCGTAGGCGCGGAGTGGCGAGGCGGCCCGCGGGCTGAGGAGAAGGCGGCTGCGAGCGAGCCGCCGCGGCTGAGGCTGGCCGGCAAAGCCGGCCAACAAGCCGAAGCTGCGGTGGTGAGCGAAAGTCGTCTGCGACGATTATCACGTGTGGAGCCGCCGGAGGCCCACAGTGCCGGAGCCGTGACAGAAACCCTGCCTGCTGCATGTTGCATGCTCGCCTGAATGCTGCATGCTGCATGTTTGTTTGCATGCTGCATGCTTTTTGTATTCTGCATGCTTGCTTGCATGCAACATGCAAGCAAGCGGGCGTACAGCGCACTGTACGTGCAGTACAACAATGCTTTCAGGACACTGTTAGGGCTTCCGTGGTTTTGTAGTGCTTCGATTGTTTGCTGAAGCGCGGACCGATGTTAAGGAAGCGGCTTCATTATTAAGTCGCCTACGAAGCAGCTCGAACAGTCTACTGAGGGTGTTGTCCGAGCGGTGGGACCTATCCCTTATACAGAGGTGGATGCAGCTTCGCGTTAACGCCTCTCCTCGTTTTATTTGACATGCGTTTATGATTGTATTGTGTATTTGTAGTTTCATCATATTGCTACCCTTGTTCCATCTCCATTCTACTTGGGTTCGACGTAACACTTTTATTTCTTCCATTTTCCCTGTCATTCGTCAAGCTATCATTTACTGCTTTTTCCTTTATAACATTCCTCACACAATCTATCCATCGTTTCCTTGGTCTTCCTCTCACTCTCCATCATCAACATTTATATTCATCACTCTTTTAGTCACATGTTTTCCCTCCTCATCAAATGGCCAAGACAGGCGACTCCCTTTAATTTTTTCTATAACTCAAAACAAATCAAATCATTTTTATTTATTTCACGTAGGCCTACATGGGCACATAAAACGTCGACAAAAAGGTTCTCGGTTCGGGTTGGTCGTTTCCTATAACCGGCAAGAAACTCCATGGTTCATCATCATCATTCTCTGGCCCTTATCCCAATTTATTTGGGGTCGGCGCAGCATGTCTTCTTCTTCCACACTTCTCTATTACTTGTCATCTCATGAGATACCCCTTTCTTGCCATATTTTCCTTCACACAGTCCATCTATCGTTTCTTTGGTCTTCCCCTACCCTTATACCCATCCACATTCATACACAAAACCTTCCTCACGAAATTTTCCTCATTCCTCCGCATCACATGCCCATACCACGACAACCGATTACCACACATTTTTTCTGTCACAGCGCCACTTTCAGACTTCCTCTTATGTACTCGTTCCTTATTCTATCCATTCGCGTAACACCATACATCCCCCTTAACCATTCTCATCTCAATTACATGCAAATGCCTTTCATTCATCCCTTTTGTGCCCCAACATTCTGATCCATACAAGACAGCAGGTCTAACCATTGTTTTATAAAGCTTCCCCTTAATTTTAAGGGGAATGCAGGAGTCGCAGATAGTTCCCGTGACCTGCCGCCATTTCATCCATCCAATTTTTTCAAACCCTACAACAACTGTCGGGCAGTTACCCACAAGACATGCCTCGTCCACTTCCAATCATACATCTTGCCATCTACGCACGCCAGTTACTTATATAAATATTAAAGGAAGTATTGGTAAATGTAATAATATGTTTTCAAGGTGCCCAAATTCAGCGGAGGCGTATAAGTAGAAACCAAGAATAAGAACAATACCTTTTAAGAACTAAACTAAACGTATGAACAGATTATGAAAAATAAAACCGGGCAAGGTGTCTGATCCCTGACACGCACTAAATGAATTTTGAATTTTCGTACTCGACATGCAAATAAAACAAAAAGCAAATAAAACATCCAATGATTTAAATTCAATACTCAATAACAATAATTTAATAAACCACATAAAACTGCCGACGAGAAAAAATGCAAGTTTGGATTTAATAGTAAGTAATATTCACGACGCTAAAGCTTCAATTCACTATCTAGCGCTCTCAGACCACGAAACTGCACAATCAGTAACGGTTAGCTTAGAAACTGATTCTCAAGTTAAAGACATTAATAGCTTTTGGTTCAAAAACGTAAGGGAGCTCAGTAACGAAAACATAATTAAATTTAACAACTGCATCTCAAATTTATCTTTTTACGATGTTTACGAAGCTCAATCAACTAATGATGCCTTCGATAGATTACATGATACCATTATCCTTTTTTACAATCTATGCTTTCCTATAATTAAAGTCAAAACCACTTGTAAACAAGTGAAAAATAGAGGTCTAACTAAGGGTATTAAAAGATGCTGCATTAAAAAAAGAACATAATACTTAAAATATCATCTCTACAAACATAACAAAAAACAAAACAAAAAAAAATATGACGACTACACGCAAATATTGAAAAAATGCATACACAAGGCTCAGCAGCTAAATAGCATAGACTACATCAATAAGGCCAAAAATACAAGTAAAGCGGCCTGGAACATGATTAAAACAAACACAGATAATATGACAAATAACTCTGAAATTGACGCAATTAATGCTAATAATAAAGTTTATGACAATCCAAACCAAATATGTGACTTATTTAATGACTATTATATATCCCAAACAAATACGACCAATAAAACTCATAAAAACAGACAATATGACAAGAAAATAACTACTCCTCAAAATTCTAAAAGCATCTTCCTTACACCAGTGGATGAATTAGACGTTTATAAAATAATTCACAGTCTAAGAAATACTAACTCGACCGGGGATGACGACCTGAGCACTTAAGTTGTAAAAACATGTGCTATGAGTTTAGTGTCTCCCTTAACATACATTATAAACTTGTCTCTAACAGAAGGAGTATTCCCAAAACGTCTGAAAAGGTCAATTGTCAAACCTCTTTATAAGAAAGGTGTAAAAACTGACATGAGCAATTATCGCCCAATAACTTTGATCCCAGTCCTATCCAAAATCTTTGAGAAAGTTATGTGCATTAAAATAGAAAACTTTTTAACAGCATGTGATGTTCTTAAAAAAGAACAATTCGGTTTTAGGAAGGGCAGTTCCACTGCTTTAGCATGTTTCACGCTAGTGAAACACATAACGGAAAGTTTAAATAAAAAATCGAAGATAAGTTGCGTGTTCCTAGACATGACAAAAGCCTTTGATTTTGTTTGTCATACAACACTACTCTCAAAGCTTGAGCACTATGGCATCCGGGGTAAAGCCAACGACTGGATCAAAAGTTATCTTTCTAATAGAGTACAATGCGTAGAAATAACGAAAACTTGTGAAAATGAAAAAAGAACGTTTAGGTCAGAATATAAACAAAATAATTATGGCACGCCACAGGGAGGTATCGTATCCCCACTACTCTTTCTCGTTTATATCAACGACATTCCAGAGGCGATAGGCAAGGATTGCATTCTCTTCGCCGATGACACTACAATAATGATTAAAAGTGACTATGACAAAAACTTAGAAAATGAAATCGTCCAAGCTCTTGATAATGCAATCGACTGGCTAGAAAAAAATAACCTAAAAATAAATATGACTAAAACAAACATAATACAATTTCAGACATACAATGCAAACATAAAATAAACTAGACATTCACTATAAAGATTCTCTCTTGACCATAGTCGATAATTGTGTATTCTTAGGTATAACGGTCGATAAAAATTGCAGTTGGAAACCACATATCGATAAAATTCTGGCAAAAATAGATCGTTTTGCATATGCCTTGAAAAGAATTAGACAAACAGTTAATCATGATACTGCAATGCTGGCTTATCATGGTTATGTATCATCAGTACTCAGATACGGCATTATAATATGGGGTAACTCAGTAGATTTTGACAGAGTATTCAAAGCTCAAAAAAAATGTATCCGAGCAATTTGTGGAGCTCACTTTTTAGACAGCTGTAAGCCTCTGTTTCAAAAACTTAAAATCCTACCTTTGCCATGTTTATATATTTTTGAAATGTGTATTTTTGTTAAAAGTCATTACAATTTATTTGAAATAAGCACAGTTAGGCCAAATAGCCGAACTCGGCATAAAGATAGCCTTCGGCTGCCACCAATAAGACTGAAATTATTTAAGAAAAATGTATACTGCATGTCGATTATTATTTACAATCACTTACCAAATAGTTTGCAAGACTTACCTCTGACAATGTTTAAAAAAATACTCTTCAAACTGTTGCTTGTAAAAAGATATTATACCATTAAGGACTATTTAGATGACAAATCAATAGAAGAGGATATTTTTTGATATGCGTGACTTATTGACATGTAGTACTATTTAATATTTTTTTCTTTTATCTAATCGTTTGACATTATATAATTAGTAAACTTTGACTTTTCGCTCTACTTTCCTATTTGACATTGTATTAAAATCATATTATAATTACATTAATGGGGATATAACTTTATTTAGCGTTTGTGATGACAAACTAACTATTATAATTACATTGTTGCGGCCTAAAACGTGGCCAGTTTGACTTTATATGCTAATTTTAATATTTCTACACCGGCAACGGTAGTGTATGTGAAACTGTTTAATATTAAGATCCTAATGTACCATTCACTCAGAAATAAATATAATTCATTCATTCATTCATTCATTCATTCATTCATGATTATAAAAGGTACCTTATTACACTATTTCAAGCTTTCACGGTTTGTAACTAAACATACGCTCCCGATATTTAGACGCTGCACGCTGTTGCTGTAAGCGCCATGATCGCGGAATGACATCAATGCTTGCAACAGCGTCGAAATATCGAGACCTCACAATAAATAATAATCACAGAAGGTGTATCGTAAGTGACAGAGTAACTTTATGATTATATTATGGCGTTTATTCATTTATAAAACATATTTTTTACATTTTTAAATATTCCTATATAAAATCAATAAAAACAAAACATAAAAAAATATAAAAAATAGTAGCCCACCGGTATCGGGAACAGGGTCCAAGCTAACGGCGGTCAGGGCTCCGGAGAAAGGAACCTCCTAACGATACGAGCCGTGTCCAGGAGTACCGCTTTCTGAATCAAGCCCTTGATCCAGCTGAGAGCCTCATCAGATATTGGTCGAGGCTCTTGGCAATTAGGCCATTGGCTGATACGACTATCGGCACAATGATCGCTGAGTCAACATGCCACATGTCGACCACCTCGCGAGCCAACTCAATATACTTGATTTGTTTATCTTTCTCAGCCTTCACGAGGTTCTCGTCATGTGGAACCGTTATGTCAACAATCATTGCGCGCCGCTCTGATCGATCCACCACCTCTATATCAGGTTTATTGGCTACAATAGTCCTGTCAGTGATGATGGATTGATCCCAATACAGTGTGATATTGCCATTTTCGAGAACTGGGTCGGGCACATACCTATAGTACGGCACTTCCGATTCCACAAGGCTGTATTTCAGAGCAAGTTGCTGATGGATAATCCTGGCTACGAGGTTGTGTCTATGCAAGTATTCTCCGTTAGCTAGACGAGAACACCCGTATATAATGTGACGGATCGATTCGCCCGGACGGTGGCATGCCCGACATATGTCAACCGTGCCATCCTTCACAATAAATTTCCGATAGTTATTCGTCATCATAACTTCATCCATAATTGCACAAACAAAACCTTCGGTTTCTCCAAAGAGTTCCCCGGAACGTAGCCGGTCTACAAGAGGTCCATGCAGGGCACTGATGAAGCGTCCGTGAAGCTCCTTACTCTGCCATACTTCCTTGCGGTCATTAGTGTCAAGCACTGCAGGTTTGCGCCAGTTCTCTTTAACCAAGGAGCGCGGGGTGAGAGCCTTGTCCATCGCGACCACATTTCGATGCATCCCCACGTCGGTTTCTAGGAAATATTCCCTGAGACTGCATATCTCGCGATTGTGGAGTGTCTTGGCATTTAAAAAGCCTCGACCTCCACAACTTCGCGGGATATACAGTCTCATAACCGAAGAACGTGGGTGATGCATTCGATATGCCGTCAACAATGTACGGACCTTCCTAGCCAGGGCGTCTAGTTCTGTTTGAGTCCATTTGAGTACACCGAAAGAGTACATAAAAACCGGCATGACCCAACCATTGAAGGCACGCACCTTATTTCCGCCTGATAAAAGACTATTAAATACTTTTCTCAGGCGGCCAAAGAAACGCTCCTTCAACGATTCCTTCATGTCAACAGCATTGATGCCCAGCACTTCCGACATACCCAAATACTTGTAGGTTCCGGTTGCTGAGAGGGATCTAAGATTTATGGAATCTGAGAGCTGGGTTCCCACAGACTCCACAATCCCACCTCGTTTTACATGCATGACCGCACATTTATCTACACCAAATTATTTTTTATTTTGACATTATTTGCCTAGCTTCGACCATAATCTGCGGTGTCTTTCGCTTGGCAGCTGGATCTAGGGCTTGATTCAGAAAGCAGTACTTCTGGACACGGCGTGTATTGTAAGGAGGTTCCTTTCTCAAGAGCCCTGACCACCGGTAGCCCAGACCTTGTTCCCGATACCGGTGGGCTATTATTTTGTATTATTAAATGTTTTTTGTATTTTTTTTTTAATATATGTAGGATACAGTCATTAGTACGGACAGACAATGAATCGGCAAGCGCGCCAAAGGTAGCACGCGACCTACTTACCAGTCTACCCACACCTAAGCGCGCTTCTACAGAGTCGTGATGTTTCGAGCTCGCTGTGAGGCGGACAGTCTGTGTCTGACCGCGGCGGAGTCAAGACGTCCCGAAACTGTTCCCCGATTCATGGTGCCTAGTGTTATTGTGTTGGATTGTAATTTCAAGTAATTTGTGAGTAGTAAGTGAGTAGTAAGTGAGTTCGACAAAAGCAGTGTACCTCGTGTAGTGTGTGTTTTCATAGCACGGAACCCATGTTCTGCCCACATGATGACCGTGTCTAACGGAATAAATCAAGACAACTGCGACATATATTTAAAAATGTGTAAAAAAATTAATAAAGGGTCGGCTTCCAGTCTAACCATATGCTGATGCAGCTGTAAATCAGTGTTTGACATGGAGCGAACGCCTATCTGACATCCACAATCCAATCAGTACTGGGTAATACGATCCCCATGGTTAGACTGATTTTTAGACTTAGGGCCACTGACTACTTGTAAAGACTATCATAGATCTACATACAAATGACAGTCGGGACCAACGGCTTAACGTGCTTTCTGAAGCACGGAAGAAACTCGGTATGTAATGAATGGTCACCCATCCACGGACCGACCTTGGCAAGCGTGGCTTAACCCTTAGGATCGCCCCGTGCACGAGCTCCGAATAAAAACTCTTTATTTTTCATAATACTTATTGTCCTAACTGACACACCATCTAACATTTTAAAAAATCTACCCTAAACGTCACTCAAGTCAAAAATTTCAAGTTCAAAAAAATACAACTCACCGAAATTTATTTATTAGAAAAAAGTTTTCTTTAAATTTATAAAAATTCCCAGTAGCAGCTATGTTCCGCTTTTCCCGTCTAAATATGGCCCGCGTCATGTTTTTTCAACGCCGTCGACGTGTAGG